>OY288292.1:30681198-31281198 GCA_958450335.1 Hibiscus tridactylites | reverse complement strand
GACTGCAAAACAAGTTTTAATCAAATTTTAGGAGTTCATGTAATTGATTAGGAGCTTTTCTACACAAGTATATTGCAAAATCTCAATTTCTGTACTTTTTACTCAGTTAAAATTCCAACGGGTCCATTGAAAGGCCCATTTCGACCTGCTCGTCCGAAACCTCTACAAAAAGGAACGCAAAAATGTTTTATTCAAATATTAGGAGTTCAAATAATTGATTAGGAGCTTTTCAACACAATTATATTGCAAAACCTCAATTTCTGTACTTTTTACTCAGTTAAAATTCCAACGGGTCCATTGAAAGGCCCATTTCGACTCGCTCGTCCGAAACCTCTACAAAAAGGACTATAAAACAAGTTTTAATCAAATTTTAGGAGTTCATGTAATTGATTAGGAGCTTTTCAACTCAATTATATTGCAAAACCTCAATTTCTGTACTTTTTACTCAGTTAAAATTCCAACGAGTCCATTGAAAGGCCCATTTCGACCCGCTCGTCCGAAACCTCTACAAAAGGGACAGCAAAAATGTTTTATTCAAATATTAGGAGTTCAAATAATTTATCAGGAGCTTTTCAACACAATTATATTGCAAAACCTCAATTTCTGTACTTTTTACTCATTTAAAATTCCAACGGGTCCATTGAAAGGCCCATTTCGACCCGCTCGTCCCAAACATCTACAAAAAGGACTGCAAAACAAGTTTTAATCAAATTTTAGGAATTCATGTAATTTATTAGGAGCTTTTCAACACAATTATATTTCAAAACCGCAATTTCTGTAATTTTTACTTAGTTAAAATTACAACGGGTCCATTGAAAGGCCCATTTCGACCCGCTCGGTAGAAACCTCTACAAAAAGGACCGCAAAACAAGTTTTAATCAAATTTTAGGAGTTCATGTAATTGATTAGGAGCTTTTTAACACAATTATATTGCAAAACCTCAATTTTGTACTTTTTACTCAGTTAAAATTCCAACGGGTCCATTGAAAGGCCCATTTAGACCTGCTCGTCCGAAACCTCTACAAAAAGGAACGCAAAAATGTTTTATTCAAATATTAGGAGTTCAAATAATTGATTAGGAGCTTTTCAACACAATTATAATGCAAAACCTCAATTTCTATACTTTTTACTCAGTTAAAATTCCAACGGGTCCATTGAAAGGCCCATTTCGACCCGTTCGTCCGAAACCTCTACAAAAAGGACTGCAAAACAAGTTTTAATCAAATTTTAGGAGTTCATGTAATTGATTAGGAGCTTTTCAACACAATTATATTGCAAAACCTCAATTTCTGTACTTTTTACTCAGTTAAAATTCCAACGGGTCCATTGAAAGGCCCATTTAGACCTGCTCGTCCGAAACCTCTACAAAAAGGAACGCAAAAATGTTTTATTCAAATATTAGGATTTCAAATAATTGATTAGGAGCTTTTCAACACAATTATATTGCAAAACCGCAGTTTCTGTACTTTTTACTCAGTTAAAATTCCAACGGGTCCATTGAAAGGCCCATTTCGACCCGCTCGTCCGAAACCTCTACAAAAAGGACCGCAAAAATGTTTTATTCAAATATTAGGAGTTCAAATAATTGATTAGGAGCTTTTCAACACAATTATATTGCAAAACCTAAATTTCTGTACTTTTTACTCATTTAAAATTCCAACGGGTCCATTGAAAGGCCCATTTCGACCCGCTCGTCCGAAACCTCTACAAAAAGGACCGCAAAACAAGTTTTAATCAAATATTAGGAGTTCATGTAATTGATTAGGAGCTTTTCAACACAATTATATTGCAAAACCTCAATTTCTGTACTTTTTACTCAGTTAAAATTCCAACGGGTCTATTGAAAGGCCCATTTCAAACCGCTCGTCCGAAACCTCTACAAAAAGGACTGCAAAACAAGTTTTAATCAAATTTTAGGAGTTCATGTAATTGATTAGGAACTTTTAACCACAAGTATATTGAAAAAATCTCAATTTCTGTACTTTTTACTCAGTTAAAATTCCAAGGGTCCATTGAAAGGCCCATTTCGACCTGCTCGTCCGAAACCTTTACAAAAAGGAACGCAAAAATGGTTTATTCAAATATTAGGAGTTCAAATAATTGATTAGGAGCTTTTCAACACAATTATATTGCAAAACCTCAATTTCTGTACTTTTTACTCAGTTAAAATTCCAACGGGTCCATTGAAAGGGCCATTTCGACCCGCTCGTCCGAAACCTCTACAAAAAGGACTGTAAAACAAGTTTTAATCAAATTTTAGGAGTTCATGTAATTGATTAGGAGCTTTTCAACACAATTATATTGCAAAACCTCAATTTCTGTACTTTTTACTCAGTTAAAATTCCAACGGGTCCATTGAAAGGCCCATTTAGACCTGCTCGTCCGAAACCTCTACAAAAAGGAACGCAAAAATGTTTTATTCAAATATTAGAAGTTCAAATAATTGATTAGGAGCTTTTCAACACAATTATATTGCAAAACCGCAATTTCTATAGTTTTTACTCATTTAAAATTCCAACGGGTCCATTGAAAGGCCCATTTCGACCCGCTCGTCCGAAACCTCTACAAAAAGGACCACAAAACAAGTTTTAATCAAATATTAGGAGTTCATGTAATTGATTAGGAGCTTTTCAACACAATTATATTGCAAAACCTCATTTTCTGTACTTTTTACTTAGTTAAAATTCCAACGGGTCCATTGAAAGGCCCATTTCAACCCGCTCGTCCGAAACCTCTACAAAAAGGACCGCAAAACAAGTTTTAATCAAATATTAGGAGTTCAAATAATTGATTAGGAGCTTTTCAACACAATTATATTGCAAAACCTTAATTTCTGTACTTTTTACTCAGTTAAAATTCCAACGGGTCCATTGAAAGGCCCATTTCAAACTGCTCGTCCGAAACCTCTACAAAAAGGACTGCAAAACAAGTTTTAATCAAACTTTAGGAGTTCATGTAATTGATTAGGAGCTGTTCAACACAAGTATATTGCAAAACCTCAATTTCTGTACTTTTTACTCAGTTAAAATTCCAACGGGTCCATTGAAAGGCCCATTTCGACCTGCTCGTCCGAAACCTCTACAAAAAGGAACGCAAAAATGTTTTATTCAAATATTAGGAGTTCAAATAATTGATTAGGAGCTTTTCAACACAATCATATTGCAAAACCTCAATTTATGTACTTTTTACTCAGTTAAAATTCCAACGGGTCCATTGAAAGGCCCATTTCGACCCGCTCGTCCGAAACCTCTACAAAAAGGACTGTAAAACAAGTTTTAATCAAATTTTAGGAGTTCATGTAATTGATTAGGAGCTTTTCAACACAATTATATTGCAAAATCTCAATTTCTGTAGTTTTTACTCAGTTAAAATTCCAACGGGTCCATTGAAAGACCCATTTAGACCTGCTCGTCCGAAACCTCTACAAAAAGGAACGCAAAAATGTTTTATTCAAATATTAGGAGTTCAAATAATTGATTAGGAGCTTTTCAACACAATTATATTGCAAAACCGCAATTTCTGTACTTTTTACTCATTTAAAATTCCAACGGGTCCATTGAAAGGCCCATTTCGACCCGCTCGTCCGAAACCTCTACAAAAACGACCGCAAAACAAGTTTTAATCAAATATTAGGAGTTCATGTAATTCATTAGGAGCTTTTCAACACAATTATATTGCAAAACCTCAATTTCTGTACTTTTTACTAAGTTAAAATTCCAACGGGTCCATTGAAAGGCCCATTTCAACCCGCTCGTCCGAAACATCTACAAAAAGGACCGCAAAACAAGTTTTAATCAAATATTAGGAGTTCAAATAATTGATTAGGAGCTTTTCAACACAATTATATTGCAAAACCTCAATTTCTGTACTTTTTACTCAGTTAATATTCCAACGGGTCCATTGAAAGGCCCATTTCAACCCGCTCGTCCGAAACCTCTACAAAAAGGACTGCAAAAGAAGTTTTAATCAAATATTAGGAGTTCAAATAATTGATTAGGAGATTTTAAACACAATTATATTGAAAAACCTCAATTTTATACTTTTTATTCAGATAAAATTCCTACGGGTCCATTGAAAGGCCCATTTAGACCTGCTCGTCCGAAACCTCTACAAAAAAGACCGCAAAAAGGTTTTATTCAAATATTAGGAGTTCAAATAATTGATTAGGAGCTTTTCAACACAATTATATTGCAAAATCTCAATTTCTGTACTTTTTACTCAGTTAAAATTCCAACGGGTCCATTGAAAGGCCCATTTAGACCTGCTCGTCCGAAACCTCTAACAAAAAGGACCGCAAAAATGTTTTATTCAAATATTAGGAGTTCAAATAATTAATTAGGAGCTTTTCAACACAATTATATTGCAAAACCTCAATTTATGTACTTTTTACTCAGTTAAAATTCCAACGGGTCCATTGAAAGTCCCATTTCGACCCGCTCGTCTCAAACATCTACAAAAAGGACTGCAAAACAAGTTTTAATCAAATTTTAGGAATTCATGTAATTGATTAGGAGCTTTTCAACACAATTATATTTCAAAACCGCAATTTCTGTAATTTTTACTTAGTTAAAATTCCAACGGGTCCATTGAAAGGCCCATTTCGACCCGCTCGGTCGAAACCTCTACAAAAAGTACCGCAAAACAAGTTTTAATCAAATTTTAGGAGTTCATGTAATTGATTAGGAGCTTTTTAACACAATTATATTGCAAAACCTCAATTTTGTACTTTTTACTCAGTTAAAATTCCAACGGGTCCATTGAAAGGCCCATTTAGACCTGCTCGTCCGAAACCTCTACAAAAAGGAACGCAAAAATGTTTGATTCAAATATTAGGCGTTCAAATAATTGGTTAGGAGCATTTCAACACAATTATATTGCAAAACCTCAATTTTTGTACTTTTTACTCAGTTAAAATTCCAACGGGTCCATTGAAAGGCCCATTTCGACCCGCTCGTCCGAAACCTCTACAAAAAGGACTGCAAAACAAGTTTTAATCAAATTTTAGGAGTTCATGTAATTGATTAGGAGCTTTTCAACACAATTATATTGCAAAACCTCAATTTCTGTACTTTTTACTCAGTTAAAATTCCAACGGGTCCATTGAAAGGCCCATTTAGACCTGCTCGTCTGAAACCTCTACAAAAAGGAACGCAAAAATGTTTTATTCAAATATTAGGAGTTCAAATGATTGATTAGGCGGTTTTCAACACAATTATATTGCAAAACCGCAATTTCTGTACTTTTTACTCAGTTAAAATTCCAACGGGACCATTGAAAGGCCCATTTAGACCTGCTCGTCCGAAACCTCTACAAAAAGGACCGCAAAAATGTTTTATTCAAATATTAGGAGTTCGAATAATTGATTAGGAGCTTTTCAACACAATTATATTGCAAAACCTCAATTTCTGTACTTTATACTCAATTAAAATTCCAACGGGTCCATTGAAAGGCCCATTTCGACCCGCTCGTCCGAAACATCTACAAAAAGGACTGCAAAACAAGTTTTAATCAAATATTAGGAATTCATGTAATTGATTAGGAGCTTTTCAACACAATTATATTGCAAAACCGCAATTTCTGTACTTTTTACTTAGTTAAAATTCCAACAGGTCCATTGAAAGGCCCATTTAGACCTGCTCGTCCGAAACCTCTACAAAAAGGAACGAAAAAATGTTTTATTCAAATACTAGGAGTTCAAATAATTTATTAGGAGCTTTTCAACACAATTATATTGCAAAACCGCAATTTCTGTACTTTTTACTCATTTAAAATTTCAACGGGTCCTTTGAAAGGCCCATTTAGACCTGCTCGTCCGAAACCTCTACAAAAAGGACCGCAAAACAAGTTTTAATCAAATATTAGGAGTTCAAATAATTTATTAGGAGCTTTTCAACACAATTATATTGCAAAACCGCAATTTCTGTACTTTTTACTCAGTTAAAATTCCAACATGTCCATTGAAAGGCCCATTTCGACATGCTCGTCCGAAACCTCTACAAAAGGACTGCAAAACAAGTTTTAATCAAATTCTAGGAGTTCATGTAATTGATTAGGAGCCTTTCAACACAATTATATTGCAAAACCTCAATTTCTGTACTTTTTACTCAGTTAAAATTCTAACGGGTCCATTGAAAGGCCCATTTAGACCTGCTCGTCCGAAACCTCTACAAAAAGGACCGCAAAAATGTTTTATTCAAATATTAGGAGTTCAAATAATTGATTAGGAGCTTTTCAACACAATTATATTTTAAAACCTCAATTTCTGTACTTTTTACTCAGTTAAAATTCCAACGAGTCCATTGAAAGGCCCATTTAGACCTGCTCGTCCGAAACCTCTAACAAAAAGGACCGCAAAACTGTTTTATTCTGTAAAACCCCAATTTTGGGCTTAGAAGTTTTGGGTTTGAACTGGATCCGTCGGATTTTCGGTTCGAATATAAAAGGTGGTTTTAAGGGAAGCCTAGATCGGGATGCATTAAAAATATGGTAAAATATCTAAAAATCCTCTTTTATTATATATAAGAGAGTGGTGAAATCAATTTTGCGAAATGAGGTTTGGAAATAAGACATTTCAAGTTAGTGACTAAAATGTAATTTTTGAAAAGTTGGTGACTGTTTTAAAAGGATTGAAACTTTGAATCTTTAAGGAGCTAATTTACCCAAGAAGAGTTTTCTCCAGATTTTTCTTAATATTAAAGATTTAATTAATGATTTTTAATAAAAGGAAAAAATGTGAAATAGATATTTTTGACTTCATAACTAACTTTTGTCAAAACTTTCCCATTTCTTTTTCTCTCATTTTTCTCTCAGCCAAACACATTTCCCCAGCCACTTTTCCTCTGATTTTTACATCTAAAGATGAGATTTTAATCTCTATTTGATCTCTAATCATTCCTACACCAAATTCTCATCATTTGCTTATTGAATTTTCAAGAATTTTGGCTCTAAACAAGGAGAAACTCACATTTAGAGGTATGAACGTCCTTCTCCTCTAAATACTCAGTTCTTTACTGAAATTCCCAAGTTCTCAATCATTGATTTGAGTTTTATAAAGGTTTTGATGTTGTGATCTTGATTTTTGGCTTAAAATGCAAGATTTGGATTTAATTTTGAAGAAATTCGTAATAATTGATTGGGCTCTGTTTTGAGATGTCTTTTTGATGTAATTTGGATGTCTAAATGATGTATAATTGAGGTTTGATCAATGCAATCCCGAATAGGTTGATTTTCCTAAGTTTTTACTTGTGAAAATGGTGGTTTTGGGGGTGATCTTGGTGTTTTGTTAATGCTGGAGGTATAAGGACGTGTTTGGGATCATTTTGGATGTTAATTGATGTTTAAAAATGGTTAGAAGTGATGGATCTTGGCTGGGTTAAGTCTTGGAAGTGTTTGGAGGTGATTTCGGTTGTGTTTGGTAGCCGAAATGTTGGATTTGCAAAGAGCAGCGAGTTTAGGTGTGTTGCTGGTGTTTTTAATGCATTATGATGCATTAATCCTCTGTTGTTATGTGCTTGAAACAGGGGAGAATGATCCGTGAGCAATAGAGGTG
Organism: Hibiscus tridactylites; assembly: GCA_958450335.1. Lineage (NCBI taxonomy): Eukaryota > Viridiplantae > Streptophyta > Magnoliopsida > Malvales > Malvaceae > Hibiscus > Hibiscus tridactylites. The sequence continues at coordinate 31,273,649 of OY288292.1, read as the reverse complement.
GCGTTGAAGGTTTCAGATGCTTGGAAGGCTTGTTGGCTAACCTTGTTTTGTATATCGGTGAGTGAAGTTGGGTTTTCAGCTTTAAAACCAAGGTTTGAAGGTTTTGGGAGCTTAGTTTAAGTCTAAACAACTTAGCTAAGCTCAAGATTAAGTAAATGGAATTTCACTCTTGGTTCTGTTATGAATTGGTTTTTAAAGCACTTGTGATTGTTGGATGCAATGCATGTGATTTGCATGTTTTAAATTCTGTTTTGAAAGCATATTTTAGCATGGTTTAATGCTGGTTTTGAAAGCCATGTGTGAAGGATGCTCAAGGTAAGAGATCCTTGGTTTTGTACATTGGAATTGTGGAATTGATGCATAGTGTTGCATGTTGTTTAATGGCTTTGTGTAATGCTTCAAAAACAGTGGATTGATGATGGCAATTGGTGGTTTTGGCATTTTGGTTATGCTTGTAAAACAATGGATTAATGTGGTAAAATGGTTATATTGGAAAGTGATGTAAGTGGTTCTTGGTTACTTTAATCGGATATAGTTAGCCGGCTATATGATTGGGTGCACCGTGAATTAAGTCGCCTTGGATGTTGAGGGGTTGTGATTGTACCGTAAACTCCATCCAAGAATCCTAGCGATTGAGGAAATTGGTGTCACCACGATGGAGGTTGGCTCTCGTGAGTGGGCTTGGTTTAGTGCCACTACGATGGAGGTTGGCTCTCGTGGGTGGGCTTGGTTTAGTGCCACCACGATGGAGGATGGCTCTCGTGGGTGAACCTTGTTAAAGTCACCATGACGGAGGTTGGCTCTCATGGGTGGACTTTGTTAAGCGTCACAACGGTGGAGGGTTGCTCCCGTGTGTGAGCTTGGTTAAGGTGATTACAATGGTTGTGGTAGCTTCCATGTGTAAGCCTTGTGATGTGTCCCGGCTCTCGCTAGTGTATTATACAACTTCCGATAAGTGATGTTGAGGGGTTGTGATTGTACCGTTAAACTCCATCACGGGTGTTGAGGGGTTGTGATTGTACCGGTAAACTCCACCTTGTGTTGTTCGGAAGTGTGTATGAAGCGTGTGGGACAACGCTTGTAATCCGCGTATCCGATTGTGTCTTGCGTTATGATGGTTTGTGAATTATCACTTGGAAGCCAATATAATGTTCTTGAATATGATGAAGCATGAGATGCTTGAAATGATGCATGGTTGCGTGAGAAGCGTGTAATGTTCTATGAATGCATGTTTTACTTGTTATCTTGAACAAGAGTTTATCTTCTATTGAGAATGTTGCATTGTGTGCATGGAATCACTTTGGTGCATTGAAGTCTTGTGAAGCCTTGTTTTAAAAAGGCATGTAATGCAAATGTTGATTTTGTGGTTCATGTATTGCATTTGTTTAATGTATGAGATAGAATTGAGGGTGTAAGTGGTTTTTAAAGGTTTCTTGCTTTGAAATGATTTTCAAGTATGGGAAAAGTATGATGTGAAGTGGAAGTGTTTTCCAAGGATCTTGTATTTAACTTTGCATATGATGTTCATGCATGGAATGGATAAATTGATGGTTTTGCAAGGTTGTGCTTTGAAGTGAATTACTTAGCTTTTCTAAGCTAAGGGTTGGTTTTCATGTTTGAGCAATGCTTGATTTAAAGCATGTTGTTAAAAAGGGTTTTCAAACATTGCTTTGGTTTATCGAATTGTGTTTACATTTAAAAGAGGTTTTATGACTCACTGCATTGATGGTGTTTTGGTTTTGAGCATTCCTCACTAAGCATTATGTGCTTAAGCTCCTTTTTGTCCATCAATGCAGATATTTGAAGTTGGAACAACGAGAAGCAAGGGATTCAAGGAGAGCTCCACTTGAGATGTATGTCTCGGTTAATAGCTATAGATAATAAAGGCAATCGGGGGGAAAATCTCTTATGTTGATGTTTAATGAGATTGTGTATGTTGGACAAGTTTGGTTTATGATTTTGAACTATGTGGTTTAACGCTTGCAACGTTTGAATCTTCTTATTCTTAAGTCGTTATGCTATGCTTCTTGTTTTAAAAGCATGATTGAATGTTGGATGTGTTGAATGAGTTGGTGCACCTAGGGGTGGTTTTGTATCTAGATTTTGATGCAAATTGGTAGGTATGATGCTTGGCATGTTGTTGATTTATTGTGGAATGGTTTGGAGCATGTTTGATGGGGTTTAAAGGTGTTAAAACAGGCCTATCTGCTGTTTCTGGGCAGGGTGTTTCGAAACACCCTTGCCTGTTTCGAAACATGCCCTTGTTTTGGCCTGGGTGTTCCTGAACGGCCTAGACCGTTTCTGAACACTTTGGCTACTGCCAAGGGGTGTTCCTGAACGGCCTAGACCCGTTTCGGAACACTTGACCGTTGGGCATAAAATTTGAATGGTTTTGAGGTTTGCAAGCTTTACGTTTTAGTCCTGATTCTTGTATGTGCAATTGGTTGAGTTTGAGATGTCCGTTTGAGATGAAATTTGGCAGAGAGGCATGAAACATGACTAATTTCATAATGGTAACTTAAAAATTGGTAAAGTCCTCTTAATTTTTAGAATTTACAAATTGGTCCCTAAATTCGTATTTTGTGCAATTGGGTCCCTTATCGTTTTCCGATTGCTGTGATTTTTGAGTATGCTTATCTCAAGAGTATGCCTAGGTTTAATGTGCATCTAGACAAGTTTAAAAAGAAAAAAAGGGTCGTTAATCAAGGTTGACCTTCGGGTTGACTTTGGTTTTCCCCGTGTAATCTTCGTAGTTCGGGACAACCGTCTAGACCGGGCTACGGGGGTTACATTTGGTGGTATCAGAGCTGAGTTGCGAAAGCTTGGGGGAAATGGTAAATTGTTGTAATAAGTGTTTAATGTTTATTCTGATGTGTGGTTGAAAGTCGGTTGTAAAATGTGTCTTTGAGCGAATTGTTGATGTTTTTAGCATGCTTTTTTATTGTGAATTTTCATTGAGCTAATGTGGATTTGTGCTGATGTTATGCTGGTGATGTAAGCTGATTTTATGAATGATGAAAGTGTGATGGGTATGATATGTTGATATTATGCTATTGCGAGTGAATGTTGTTTGATGAGAGCATGATCGAAATATGTTGATTGATATGCTCGATGTTGTGATGTCCATGTTTTTATTGACTGTTATGTCATGTAAAAGGGGAGAATTCGGGATACCCATTGCCTTATTATTATAGCTATTGTGTTATTTTGGAGTTGGAGTTTTGAATCCTTGCTTAAAGCTGGTCTGATCGATTTGTTTGTTTTGTTATGATTGTTTGCTGTTAATAGCATGGTGAAATCGATGAGAGAATGGCAGTTAGGTGAGATGGTTGCTGCTTTAGAGCAGGTTGTTAAGGCGTGGAATTCACCTTTTAATGGAGGTGTTTCGTCTCAGTCTTCAGTGCCTGGAGTTGAGGTAGTAAGGCAGGAGGAAGAAGTTGGTTCTGTGATGAAGAGTTCATCACCTATTGTTCAAGAGGTGTTGGGAACATCTCAGGCTATGGCAAAAGTAAGGCCTGTAGACGTGCCGGCTGTGGGATGTGCGGGTTTGTCGAAACAGCGTTTACATGATTTGGGAGCTGTGGAGTATCATGGTTCGACACTTGAGACGTTCGAGGTCTGGTTGGCCAGTGTAATTCCGATTTTGGATCAGGAAGGTTGTGAATATGCCTGTAAGCTGGGAAGTGTTGTCTCATTGATGTTGGAGGACGCTTGTGCCTGGTGGACATCTGTGGCGGTGGCATCGCACATCCACGATATAGATTGGGACTTCTTTGTGTCTGCCTTTTATGAAAGGTATCTTGGAGAGAAATTCCCAAGGGTTAAGCAATGTGAGGGTGTGGTTTCAGTTTATGAAGGTGAGAAAAGTTTAAGCAAGAGAGTTGTGGGTACTGACCTCGGGAGCGGTCAGCGTAAGAGGCGACATGATAGAAGGTTTTGCTTGAATCGAAGCTTGGATGGTAGTGCAGATTTGGGGCAAGTGCTACTTGATCAAGGAGGGATAGCTCGGTTGCCGATGTGTGACCGATGTGGGAAGTGTCATGTTGGAGGTTGTTGTGGCGCAGGAGTTTGTTGGAACTGTGGTTCTAAAGAGCATGTGAAGCGGAATTGTCCTCATGTGGTAAGATCAGCTTCAGTGGTAGCAAAAGGGTCTCTGAAGGGTAGTGGGCGCGGCCGAGACAAAGTTCGAAGGTGGCAGGAAGGGCAGAAAGGTGTGAGGAGCTTGGAGAATGAAACCTGTTGGAATTGTGGGTCTGTTGGACATTTGAGACGTAATTGTTTGAAGTTGGCTCGGGGTATTCAGGGTTCTTTACCGCAGGGAGATGGTGATGACCTTAATGTGTTAGCTGATGCTGTAGCGGTGCGGCTGGAGAATGATGGTTCTGCAAGGAAGAGAGCTTGTCTGTTGAAGCTCCGGGGCAGTGAGGTGTTTACAGGTAACCTTGTTAAGTAACCTTTGCTCTAGTATCTTAGTTTGGTTTCAGTTGGTATTTCCTTGCGTAGTGGGCATGGTCTCGTTGCTAGCGTGTTTGGGGTAGTAGTTGGTGTTGTTTTGAAAACAACTTTAGTGTGAAGAGGGCATTAGTGAGTATCTTGTGGATAATGGGTTGTTAGAATGATGGAGTTGGTCAAGTTGGAAGTGAGATAGGAGGTTGTTTTTAGGCGGATTCTGAGGATGTTATTGGTGGGTGTGAACCGACATACATGCACAGTTAAAATCATTTGTTATATGCTATATTATATATGTACTGGTCCATGCATACATGTGACATGACATTAGAGGTTTTGCATGCATGTACATCAGGCATTGATAGGGCATATTGGTGGCCATGCATACGAACGTTCACACTCGCTGATAGTTAATCAGGTCCGTTAGTGTTGTGATAGGGTTAGATTGGATGGGGGTTTTAAAAGTTGTGTTGGTGCTAGGAGAATGTTAGAAGTAATGGAGGGTATTAAGCGAGTTGTCAGTAATAGTGAGTGCAATATAGCATGTTGGTAGAAGGAAAGTGTTTGGCGCTTAATGAGTTTAGCGGTATGGTGGTGAGGAGATTACCGGTTGAAGTTAGAATCGGTTAGAGTGGTTGTGAATAGCTGGTAGAAGTGGTAGTTTCTTGGTGTTAAGTGATGTAGTAAGTTAGTGGATGTGTTCCAGAGTGCTGAGGTAACTTGGCATTGATGTAGTAGTAGAAGGGTTGTTTTTTTAGGTGATGGTTCGTAGCAACCTTCGAAGAGTTGAGAAGATGTTGTGTTGTGGGTTGTAGAAAGGGGTTAGCCTGGGAGAATAGAAGTTTCGTAACCTAAGTATGTATGTATAGGTTGGGCGATGTTCTAGTAAGGCAAGTGTTGTAGTCAAAACTTGTAGTGGAAAGGCAATGTAAGATCAAAGGCCATTGTTGGTTGGACGAGTTCTTGTGAGAAGTGGTTGGCTGGTTGTGATTAAGTAAATTCCGTCTGAAGACAGCTGGTGGTGTATGGAATGGCTGGCGGAGTCAAGGTTGGGGTTTTGTGATGTGATTTTCGGATGTTAGGTGAGTAGTCCCGGTGAATCGTTATGGTAATGATAGCGGTGGATGTGAAGGAATGTCAGCAATACGTTGAGAAGTTTGGGTAAGCAGTTGATGCTTATGAATTTTTGCTTGTTGTGGTAGTCTTTGAAAGAGGTTGAGTAGTTTTGCAAGGAGTTTTAGAAGCAGTGAAGGTTGTGGGTCACATGGTAGCTGAACTGGATTGGTTGGTGTCACTGTGTGAACAAGTTTTGGGAGTTATGAGTTAAGGTGGTGTATGTTGTAAAAGTTGGAGGTTCTTCAGGTTGTTGTTGGGGCTATGTGCAGTCCGGAAGTGTGAAAGGTTAAGATGTGGTTAACATTTGAGTGTTCTGGAATTCGTGAATAGTATGTGGTGGTGTTGAGTTTGGGTGGAGTTTTGTGAGGAGAGTGTTCAGTGGAGGTTAAGTCTCCTGTGTTACCTTGTGTGTTGCTTTGAGAAGTTTGGTTGTTCTCTTTTCGCCGGTTGAAATTTCGAGGACGAAATTTCTTAAGGAGGGGAGAGTTGTAACACCCCAATTTTGGGCTTAGAAGTTTTGGGTTTGAACTGGACCGGTCGGATTTTCGGTTCGAATATAAAAGGTGGTTTTAAGGGAAGCCTAGTTCGGGATGCATTAAAAATATGGAAAAATATCTAAAAATCCTCTTTTATTATATATAAGAGAGTGGTGAAATCAATTTTGCGAAATGAGGTTTGGAAATTAGACATTTCGAGTTAGTGACTAAAATGTAATTTTTGAAAAGTTGGTGACTGTTTTAAAAGGATTGAAACTTTGAATCTTTAAGGAGCTAATTTACCCAAGAAGAATTTTCTCCAGATTTTTCTTAATATTAAAGATTTAATTAATGATTTTTAATAAAAGGAAAAAAGGGGAAATAGATATTTTTGACTTCATAACTAACTTTTGTCAAAACTTTCCCATTTCTTTTTCTCTCATTTTTCTCTCAGCCAAACACATTTCCCCAGCCACTTTTCCTCTGATTTTTACATCTAAAGATGAGATTTTAATCTCTATTTGATCTCTAATCACTCCTACACCAAATTCTCATCATTTGCTTATTGAATTTTCAAGAATTTTGGCTCTAAACAAGGAGAAACTCACATTTAGAGGTATGAACGTCCTTCTCCTCTAAATACTCAGTTCTATACTGAAATTCCCAAGTTCTCAATCCTTGATTTGAGTTTTATTAAAGGTTTTGATGTTGTGATCTTGATTTTTGGCTCAAAATGCAAGATTTGGATTTAATTTTGAAGAAATTCGTAATAATTGATTGGGCTCTGTTTTGAGATGTCTTTTTGATGTAATTTGGATGTCTAAATGATGTATAATTGAGGTTTGATCAATGCAATCCCGAATAGGTTGATTTTCCTAAGTTTTTACTTGTGAAAATGGTGGTTTTTGGGGTGATCTTGGTGTTTTGTTAATGCTAGAGGTATAAGGACGTGTTTGGGATCATTTTGGATGTTAATTGATGTTTAAAAATGGTTAGAAGTGATGGATCTTGGCTGGGTTAAGTATTGGAAGTGTTTGGAGGTGATTTCAGTTGTGTTTGGTAGTCGAAATGTTGGATTTGCAAAGAGCAGCGAGTTTAGGTGTGTTGCTGGTGTTTTTAATGCATTATGATGCATTAATCCTCTGTTGTTATGTGCTTGAAACAGGGGAGAATGATCCGTGAGCAATAGAGGTGGCGTTGAAGGTTCCGGATGCTTGGAAGGCTTGTTGGCTAGCCTTGTTTTGTGTATCGGTGAGTGAAGTTGGGTTTTCAGCTTTAAAACCAAGGTTTGAAGGTTTTGGGAGCTTAGTTTAAGTCTAAACAACTTAGCTAAGCTCAAGAGTAAGTAAATGGAATTTCACTCTTGGTTCTGTTATGAATTGGTTTTTAAAGCACTTGTGATTGTTGGATGTAATGCATGTGATTTGCATGTTTTAAATTCTGTTTTGAAAGCATATTTTAGCATGGTTTAATGCTGGTTTTGAAAGCCATGGGTGAAGGATGCTCAAGGTAAGAGATCCTTGGTTTTGTAAATTGGAATTGTGGAATTGATGCATAGTGTTGCATGTTGTTTAATGGCTTTGTGTAATGCTTCAAAAACAGTGGATTGATGATGGTAATTGGTGGTTTTGGCATTTTGGTTATGCTTGTAAAACAATGGATTAATGTGGTAAAATGGTTATATTGGCAAGTGATGTAAGTGGTTCTTGGTTACTTTAATCGGATATAGTTAGCCGGCTATAGAATTGGGTGCACCGTGAATTAAGTCGCCTTGGATGTTGAGGGGTTGTGATTGTACCGTAAACTCCATCCAAGAATCCTAGCGATTGAGGAAATTGGTGTCACCACGATGGAGGTTGGCTCTCGTGAGTGGGCTTGGTTTAGTGCCACTACGATGGAGGTTGGCTCTCGTGGGTGGGCTTGGTTTAGTGCCACCACGATGGAGGATGGCTCTCGTGGGTGAACCTTGTTAAAGTCACCATGATGGAGGTTGGCTCTCATGGGTGGACTTTGTTAAGCGTCACAACGGTGGAGGGTTGCTCCCGTGTGTGAGCTTGGTTAAGGTGATTACAATGGTTGTGGTAGCTTCCATGTGTAAACCTTGTGATGTGTCTCGGCTCTCGCTAGTGTATTATACAACTTCCGATGAGTGATGTTGAGGGGTTGTGATTGTACCGTTAAACTCCATCACGGGTGTTGAGGGGTTGTGATTGTACCGGTAAACTCCACCTTGTGTTGTTCGGAAGTGTGTATGAAGCGTGTGGGACAACGCTTGTAATCCGCGTATCCGATTGTGTCTTGCGTTATGATGGTTTGTGAATTATCACTTGGAAGCCAATATAATGTTCTTGAATATGATGAAGCATGAGATGCTTGAAATGATGCATGGTTGCATGAGAAGTGTGTAATGTTCTATGAATGCATGTTTTACTTGTTAGCTTGAACAAGAGTTTATCTTCTATTGAGAATGTTGCATTGTGTGCAAGGAATCACTTTGGTGCATTGAAGTCTTGTGAAGGCTTGTTTTAAAAAGGAATGTAATGCAAATGTTGATTTTGTGGTTCATGTATTACATTTGTTTAATGTATGAGATAGAATTGAGGGTGTAAGTGGTTTTTAAAGGTTTCTTGCTTTGAAATGATTTTCAAGTATGGGAAAAGTATGATGTGAAGTGGAAGTGTTTTCCAAGGATCTTGTATTTAACTTTGCATATGATGTTCATGCATGGAATGGATAAATTGATGGTTTTGCAAGGTTGTGCTTTGAATTGAATTACTTAGCTTTTCTAAGCTAAGGGTTGGTTTTCATGTTTGAGCAATGCATGATTTAAAGCATGTTGTTAAAAAGGGTTTTCAAACATTGCTTTGGTTTATCGAATTGTGTTTACATTTAAAAGAGGTTTTATGACTCGCTGCATTGATGGTGTTTTGGTTTTGAGCATTCCTCACTAAGCATTATGTGCTTACGCTCCTTTTTGTCCATCAAAGCAGATATTTGAAGTTGGAACAACGAGAAGCAAGGGATTCAAGGAGAGCTCCACTTGAGATGTATGTCTCGGTTTATAGCTATAGATAATAAAGGCAATCGGGGGGAAAATCTCTTATGTTGATGTTTAATGAGATTGTGTATGTTGGACAAGTTTGGTTTATGATTTTGAACTATGTGGTTTAACGCTTGCAACGTTTGAATCTTCTTATTCTTAAGTCGTTATGTTATGCTTCTTGTTTTAAAAGCATGATTGAATGTTGGATGTGTTGAATGAGTTGGTGCACCTAGGGGTGGTTTTGTATCTAGATTTTGATGCAAATTGGTAGGAACGATGCTTGGCATGTTGTTGATTTATTGTGGAATGGTTTGGAGCATGTTTGATGGGGTTTAAAGGTGTTAAAACATGCCTATATGCTGTTTCTGGGCAGGGTGTTTCGAAACACCCTTGCCTGTTTCGAAACATGCCCTTGTTTTGGCCTGGGTGTTCCTGAACGGCCTAGACCGTTTCTGAACACTTTGGCTACTGCCAAGGGGTGTTCCTGAACGGCCTAGACCCGTTTCGGAACACTTGACCGTTGGGCATAAAATTTGAATGGTTTTGAGGTTTGCAAGCTTTACGTTTTAGTCCTGATTCTTGTATGTGCAATTGGTTGAGTTTGAGATGTCCGTTTGAGATGAAATTTGGCAGAGAGGCATGAAACATGACTAATTTCATAATGGTAACTTAAAAATTGGTAAAGTCCTCTTAATTTTTAGAATTTACAAATTGGTCCCTAAATTCGTATTTTGTGCAATTGGGTCCCTTATCGTTTTCCGATTGCTGTGATTTTTGAGTATGCTTATCTCAAGAGTATGCCTAGGTTTAATGTGCATCTAGACAAGTTTAAAAAGAAAAAAAGGGTCGTTAATCAAGGTTGACCTTCGGGTTGACTTTGGTTTTCCCCGTGTAATCTTCGTAGTTTGGGACAACCGTCTGGGCCGGGCTACGGGGGTTACATATTCAAATATTAGGAGTTCAAATAATTGATTAGGAGCTTTTCAACACAATTATATTGCAAAACCTCAATTTCTTTACTTTTTACTCAGTTAAAATTCCAACGGGTCCATTGAAAGGCCCATTTAGACCTGCTCGTCCGAAACCTCTACAAAAAGGACCGCAAAAATGTTTTATTCAAATATTAGGAGTTCAAATAATTGATTAGGAGCTTTTCAACACAATTATAATTTAAAACCTCAATTTCTGTACTTTTTACTCAGTTAAAATTCCAACGAGTCCATTGAAAGGCCCATTTAGACCTGCTCGTCCGAAACCTCTAACAAAAAGGACCGCAAAACTGTTTTATTCAAATATTATGAGTTCAAATAATTGATTAGGAGCTTTTCAACACAATTATATTGCAAAACCTCAATTTCTGTACTTTTTACTCAGTTAAAATTCCAACGGGTCCATTGAAAGGCCCATTTCGACCCGCTCGTACGAAACATCTACAAAAAGGACTGCAAAACAAGTTTTAATCAAATTTTAGGAATTCATGTAACTGATTAGGAGCTTTTCAACACAATTATATTGCAAAACCGCAATTTCTGTACTTTTTACTCAGTTAAAATTCCAACGGGTCCATTGAAAGGCCCATTTCGACACGCTCGTCCAAAACCTCTACAAAAGAACTGCAAAACAAGTTTTAATCAAATTTTAGGAGTTCATGTAATTGATTAGGAGCTTTTCAACACAATTATATTGCAAAACCTCAATTTCTGTACTTTTTACTCATTTAAAATTCCAACGGGTCCATTGAAAGGCCCATTTCGACCCGATCGTCCGAAACCTCTACAAAAAGGACTGCAAAACAAGTTTTGATCAAATTTTAAGAGTTATTGTAATTGATTAGGAGCTTTTAACCACAATTATATTGCAAAACCTTATTTTCTGTACTTTTTACACAATTAAAATTCCAACGGGTCCATTGAAAGGCCCATTTAGACCTGCTCGTCCGAAACCTCTAGAAAAAAGACCGCAAAAATGTTTTATTCAAATATTAGGAGTTCAAATAATTGATTAGGAGCTTTTCAACACAATTATATTGCAAAACCTCAATTTCTGTAGTTTTTACTCAGTTAAAATTCCAATGGGTCCATTGAAAGGCCCATTTAGACCTGCTCGTCCGAAACCTCTACAAAAAGGAACGCAAAAATGTTTTATTCAAATATTAGGAGTTCAAATAATTGATTAGGAGCTTTTCAACACAATTATATTGCAAAACTTCAATTTTTGTACGTTTTACTCAGTTAAAATTCCAACGGGTCCATTGAAAGGCCCATTTCGACCCAGTCGTCCGAAACCTCTACAAAAAGGACTGCAAAACAAGTTTTAATCAAATTTTAGGAGTTCATGTAATTGATTAGGAGCTTTTCAACACAATTATATTGCAAAACCTCAATTTCTGTACTTTTTACTCAGTTAAAATTCTAACGGCTCCATTGAAAGGCTCATTTAGACCTGCTCGTCCGAAACCTCTACAAAAAGGACCGCAAAAATGTTTTATTCAAATATTAGGAGTTCAAATAACTGATTAGGAGCTTTTCAACACAATTATATTGCAAAACCTCAATTTCTGTACTTTTTACTCATTTAAAATTCCAACGGGTCCATTGAAAGGCCCATTTCGACCCGATCGTCCGAAACCTCTACAAAAAGGACTGCAAAACAAGTTTTGATCAAATTTTAGGAGTTATTGTAATTGATTAGGAGCTTTTAACAACAATTATATTGCAAAACCTCATTTTCTGTACTTTTTACACAATTAAAATTCCAACGGGTCCATTGAAAGGCCCATTTAGACCTGCTCGTCCGAAACCTCTAGAAAAAAGACCGCAAAAATGTTTTATTCAAATATTAGGAGTTCAAATAATTGATTAGGAGCTTTTGAACACAATTATATTGCAAAACCTCAATTTCTGTACTTTTTATTTAGTTAAAATTCCAACGGGTCCATTGAAAGGCCCATTTCGACCCTCTCGTCCGAAACCTCTACAAAAAGGACCGCAAAACAAGTTTTAATCAAATTTTAGGAGTTCATGTAATTTATTAGAAGCTTTTCAACACAATTACATTGCAAAACCTCAATTTCTGTACTTTTTACTCAGTTAAAATTCCAACGGGTCCATTGAAAGGCCCATTTAGACCTGCTCGTCCGAAACCTCTACAAAAAGGACCGCAAAAAATGTTTTATTCAAATATTAGGAGTTCAAATAATTGATTAGGAGCTTTTCAACACAATTATATTGCAAAACCTCAATTTCTGTACTTTTTACTCATTTAAAATTCCAACGGGTCCATTGAAAGGCCCATTTAGACCTGCTCGTCCGAGACCTCTACAAAAAGGACCGCAAAAATGTTTTATTCAAATATTAGGAGTTCAAATAATTGATTAGGAGCTTTTCAACACAATTATATTGCAAAACCTCAATTTCTGTACTTTTTACTCATTTAAAATTCCAACGGGTCTATTGAAAGGCCCATTTCGACCCGCTCGTCCGAAACCTCTACAAAAAGGACTGCAAAACAAGTTTTAATCAAATTTTAGGAGCTCATGTAATTGATTATGATCTTTTCAACATAATTATATTGCAAAACCTCAATTTCTGTACTTTTTACTAAGTTAAAATTCCAACGGGTCCATTGAAAGGCTCATTTCGACCCGCTCGTCCGAAACCTCTACAAAAAGGACCGCAAAAATGTTTTATTCAAATATTAGGAGTTCAAATAATTGATTAGGAGCTTTTCAACACAGTTATATTGCAAAACCGCAATTTTGTACTTTTTACTCAGTTAAACGGGTCCATTGAAAGGCCCATTTAGACCTGCTCGTCCGAAACCTCTACAAAAAGGACCGCAAAACAAGTTTTAATCAAATATTAGGAGTTCAAATAATTGATTGTGAGCTTTTCAACACAATTATATTGCAAAACCGCAATTTCTGTAATTTTTACTCAGTTAAAATTCCAACGGGTCCATTGAAAGGCCCATTTCGACACGCTCGTCCGAAACCTCTACAAAAGGACTGCAAAACAAGTTTTAATCAAATTTTAGGAGTTCATGTAATTGATTAGGAGCCTTTCAACACAATTATATTGCAAAACCTCCATTTCTGTACTTTTTACTCAGTTAAAATTCTAACGGGTCTATTGAAAGGCCCATTTAGACCTGCTCGTCCGAAACCTCTACAAAAAGGACCGCAAAAATGTTTTATTCAAATATTAGGAGTTCAAATAATTGATTAGGAGCTTTTCAACACAATTATAATTTAAAACCTCAATTTCTGTACTTTTTACTCAGTTAAAATTCCAACGAGTCCATTGAAAGGCCCATTTAGACCTGCTCGTCCGAAACCTCTAACAAAAAGGACCGCAAAACTGTTTTATTCAAATATTATGAGTTCAAATAATTGATTAGGAGCTTTTCAACACAATTATATTGCAAAACCTCAATTTCTGTACTTTTTACTCAGTTAAAATTCCAACGGGTCCATTGAAAGGCCCATTTCGACCCGCTCGTACGAAACATCTACAAAAAGGACTGCAAAACAAGTTTTAATAATATTTTAGGAATTCATGTAACTGATTAGGAGCTTTTCAACACAATTATATTGCAAAACCACAATTTCTGTACTTTTTACTCAGTTAAAATTCCAACGGGTCCATTGAAAGGCCCATTTCGACACGCTCGTCCAAAACCTCTACAAAAGAACTGCAAAACAAGTTTTAATCAAATTTTAGGAGTTCATGTAATTGATTAGGAGCTTTTCAACACAATTATATTGCAAAACCTCAATTTCTGTACTTTTTACTCAGTTAAAATTCCAACGGGTCCATTGAAAGGCCCATTTAGACCTGCTCGTCCGAAACCTCTACAAAAAGGAACGCAAAAATGTTTTATTCAAATATTAGGAGTTCAAATAATTGATTAGGAGCTTTTCAACACAATTATATTGCAAAACCTCAATTTCTGTAGTTTTTACTCAGTTAAAATTCCAATGGGTCCATTGAAAGGCCCATTTAGACCTGCTCGTCCGAAACCTCTACAAAAAGGAACGCAAAAATGTTTTATTCAAATATTAGGAGTTCAAATAATTGATTAGGAGCTTTTCAACACAATTATATTGCAAAACTTCAATTTCTGTACGTTTTACTCAGTTAAAATTCCAACGGGTCCATTGAAAGGCCCATTTCGACCCAGTCGTCCGAAACCTCTACAAAAAGGACTGCAAAACAAGTTTTAATCAAATTTTAGGAGTTCATGTAATTGATTAGGAGATTTTCAACACAATTATATTGCAAAACCTCAATTTCTGTACTTTTTACTCAGTTAAAATTCTAACGGCTCCATTGAAAGGCTCATTTAGACCTGCTCGTCCGAAACCTCTACAAAAAGGACCGCAAAAATGTTTTATTCAAATATTAGGAGTTCAAATAACTGATTATGAGCTTTTCAACACAATTATATTGCAAAACCTCAATTTCTGTACTTTTTACTCATTTAAAATTCCAACGGGTCCATTGAAAGGCCCATTTCGACCCGATCGTCCGAAACCTCTACAAAAAGGACTGCAAAACAAGTTTTGATCAAATTTTAGGAGTTATTGTAATTGATTAGGAGCTTTTAACCACAATTATATTGCAAAACCTCATTTTCTGTACTTTTTACACAATTAAAATTCCAACGGGTCCATTGAAAGGCCCATTTAGACCTGCTCGTCCGAAACCTCTAGAAAAAGGACCGCAAAAATGTTTTATTCAAATATTAGGAGTTCAAATAATTGATTAGGAGCTTTTGAACACAATTATATTGCAAAACCTCAATTTCTGTACTTTTTATTTAGTTAAAATTCCAACGGGTCCATTGAAAGGCCCATTTCGACCCTCTCGTCCGAAACCTCTACAAAAAGGACCGCAAAACAAGTTTTAATCAAATTTTAGGAGTTCATGTAATTTATTAGAAGCTTTTCAACACAATTACATTGCAAAACCTCAATTTCTGTACTTTTTACTCAGTTAAAATCCCAACGGGTCCATTGAAAGGCCCATTTAGACCTGCTCGTCCGAAACCTCTACAAAAAGGACCACAAAAAATGTTTTATTCAAATATTAGGAGTTCAAATAATGGATTAGGAGCTTTTCAACACAATTATATTGCAAAACCTCAATTTCTGTACTTTTTACTCATTTAAAATTCCAACGGGTCCATTGAAAGGCCCATTTAGACCTGCTCGTCCGAAACCTCTACAAAAAGGACCGCAAAAATGTTTTATTCAAATATTAGGAGTTCAAATAATTGATTAGGAGCTTTTCAACAAAATTATATTGCAAAACCTCAATTTCTGTACTTTTTACTCATTTAAAATTCCAACGGGTCTATTGAAAGGCCCATTTCGACCCGCTCGTCCGAAACCTCTACAAAAAGGACTGCAAAACAAGTTTTAATCAAATTTTAGGAGCTCATGTAATTGATTAGGATCTTTTCAACATAATTATATTGCAAAACCTCAATTTCTGTACTTTTTACTAAGTTAAAATTCCAACGGGTCCATTGAAAGGCTCATTTCGACCCGCTCGTCCGAAACCTCTACAAAAAGGACCGCAAAAATGTTTTATTCAAATATTAGGAGTTCAAATAATTTATTAGGAGCTTTTCAACACAGTTATATTGTAGAACCGCAATTTTGTACTTTTTACTCAGTTAAACGGGTCCATTGAAAGGCCCATTTAGACCTGCTCGTCCGAAACCTCTACAAAAAGGACCGCAAAACAAGTTTTAATCAAATATTAGGAGTTCAAATAATTGATTGTGAGCTTTTCAACACAATTATATTGCAAAAACGCAATTTCTGTAATTTTTACTCAGTTAAAATTCCAACGGGTCCATTGAAAGGCCCATTTCGACACGCTCGTCCGAAACCTCTACAAAAGGACTGCAAAACAAGTTTTAATCAAATTTTAGGAGTTCATGTAATTGATTAGGAGCCTTTCAACACAATTATATTGCAAAACCTCCATTTCTGTACTTTTTACTCAGTTAAAATTCTAACGGGTCTATTGAAAGGCCCATTTAGACCTGCTCGTCTGAAACCTCTACAAAAAGGACCGCAAAAATGTTTTATTCAAATATTAGGAGTTCAAATAATTGATTAGGAGCTTTTCAACACAATTATAATTTAAAACCTCAATTTCTGTACTTTTTACTCAGTTAAAATTCCAACGAGTCCATTGAAAGGCCCATTTAGACCTGCTCGTCCGAAACCTCTAACAAAAAGGACCGCAAAACTGTTTTATTCAAATATTATGAGTTCAAATAATTGATTAGGAGCTTTTCAACACAATTATATTGCAAAACCTCAATTTCTGTACTTTTTACTCAGTTAAAATTCCAACGGGTCCATTGAAAGGCCCATTTCGACCCGCTCGTACGAAACATCTACAAAAAGGACTGCAAAACAAGTTTTAATCAAATTTTAGGAATTCATGTAACTGATTAGGAGCTTTTCAACACAATTATATTGCAAAACCGCAATTTCTGTACTTTTTACTCAGTTAAAATTCCAACGGGTCCATTGAAAGGCCCATTTCGACACGCTCGTCCAAAACCTCTACAAAAGAACTGCAAAACAAGTTTTAATCAAATTTTAGGAGTTCATGTAATTGATTAGGAGCTTTTCAACACAATTATATTGCAAAACCTCAATTTCTGTACTTTTTACTCAGTTAAAATTCCAACGGGTCCATTGAAAGGCCCATTTAGACCTGCTCGTCCGAAACCTCTACAAAAAGGAACGCAAAAATGTTTTATTCAAATATTAGGAGTTCAAATAATTGATTAGGAGCTTTTCAACACAATTATATTGCAAAACCTCAATTTCTGTAGTTTTTACTCAGTTAAAATTCCAATGGGTCCATTGAAAGGCCCATTTAGACCTGCTCGTCCGAAACCTCTACAAAAAGGAACGCAAAAATGTTTTATTCAAATATTAGGAGTTCAAATAATTGATTAGGAGCTTTTCAACACAATTATATTGCAAAACTTCAATTTCTGTACGTTTTACTCAGTTAAAATTCCAACGGGTCCATTGAAAGGCCCATTTCGACCCAGTCGTCCGAAACCTCTACAAAAAGGACTGCAAAACAAGTTTTAATCAAATTTTAGGAGTTCATGTAATTGATTAGGAGCTTTTCAACACAATTATATTGCAAAACCTCAATTTCTGTACTTTTTACTCAGTTAAAATTCTAACGGCTCCATTGAAAGGCTCATTTAGACCTGCTCGTCCGAAACCTCTACAAAAAGGATCGCAAAAATGTTTTATTCAAATATTAGGAGTTCAAATAACTGATTAGGAGCTTTTCAACACAATTATATTGCAAAACCTCAATTTCTGTACTTTTTACTCATTTAAAATTCCAACGGGTCCATTGAAAGGCCCATTTCGACCCGATCGTCCGAAACCTCTACAAAAAGGACTGCAAAACAAGTTTTGATCAAATTTTAGGAGTTATTGTAATTGATTAGGAGCTTTTCAACACAATTATATTGCAAAACCTCATTTTCTGTACTTTTTACACAATTAAAATTCCAACGGGTCCATTGAAAGGCCCATTTAGACCTGCTCGTCCGAAACCTCTAGAAAAAGGACCGCAAAAATGTTTTATTCAAATATTAGGAGTTCAAATAATTGATTAGGAGCTTTTGAACACAATTATATTGCAAAACCTCAATTTCTGTACTTTTTATTTAGTTAAAATTCCAACGGGTCCATTGAAAGGCCCATTTCGACCCTCTCGTCCGAAACCTCTACAAAAAGGACCGCAAAACAAGTTTTAATCAAATTTTAGCAGTTCATGTAATTTATTAGAAGCTTTTCAACACAATTCCATTGCAAAACCTCAATTTCTGTACTTTTTACTCAGTTAAAATTCCAACGGGTCCATTGAAAGGCCCATTTAGACCTGCTCGTCCGAAACCTCTACAAAAAGGACCGCAAAAAATGTTTTATTCAAATATTAGGAGTTCAAATAATTGATTAGGAGCTTTTCAACACAATTATATTGCAAAACCTCAATTTCTGTACTTTTTACTCATTTAAAATTCCAACGGGTCCATTGAAAGGCCCATTTAGACCTGCTCGTCCGAAACCTCTACAAAAAGGACCGCAAAAATGTTTTATTCAAATATTAGGAGTTCAAATAATTGATTAGGAGCTTTTCAACACAATTATATTGCAAAACCTCAATTTTTGTACTTTTTACTCATTTAAAATTCCAACGGGTCTATTGAAAGGCCCATTTCGACCCGCTCGTCCGAAACCTCTACAAAAAGGACTGCAAAACAAGTTTTAATCAAATTTTAGGAGCTCATGTAATTGATTACGATCTTTTCAACATAATTATATTGCAAAACCTCAATTTCTGTACTTTTTACTAAGTTAAAATTCCAACGGGTCCATTGAAAGGCTCATTTCGACCCGCTCGTCCGAAACCTCTACAAAAAGGACCGCAAAAATGTTTTATTCAAATATTAGGAGTTCAAATAATTGATTAGGAGCTTTTCAACACAATTATATTGCAAAACCGCAATTTTGTACTTTTTACTCAGTTAAAATTCCAACGGGTCCATTGAAAGGCCCATTTCGACCTGCTCGTCCGAAACCTCTACAAAAAGGACCGCAAAAATGTTTTATTCAAATATTGGGAGTTCAAATAATTGATTATGAGATTTTCAACACAATTATATTGCAAAACCTCAATTTCTGTACTTTTTACTCAGTTAAAATTCCAACAGGTCCATTGAAAGGCCCATTTCGACCCGCTCGTCCGAAACCTCTACAAAAAGGACTGCAAAACAAGTTTTAACCAAATATTAGGAGTTCAAATAATTTATTAGGAGCTTTTCAACACAATTATATTGCAAAACTGCAATTTCTATTGTTGAGTGTGTAAAAGTTCTATTATTTACACCCTTTTTAACCCATATTTCTGCTGCATTCAAGCATCATTTCATTGCATTTAGGTTAGTTTACAGCAAAACATCACAAATATATTAAAGGCACAGATTCTACTAAAAGATGGCTGATTTTGCAGGTTGCCGCCGTAGTAGACGGAGAAGGCAGGCGCAGGGCAGAGAAGCAGAAGAACCGAACTGAACAAGCAGACAAAGAGGACGATGATGCCATGGTGCTACCGTGACAGCAGAGGACGACAGCAAGTTAGTGGAGAAAAAGCAAAGTGGACCTCGATAGATAGAGGAAATTCATCTCGTCTGTTGTGTGAAAACCATATATTTTTCCAAGCCCCAGATCAAAAGATATGTCAAGCCCAAAGCTCAAGGAGAGAAAATCCCAAGAAACAAGGAGGACGGCTAGAAAGTAGAATCCTTGAAGATTAAGTCTTTATTAGAATCATACTTTTAATTAAAGTTGTAATCCTTGTTAACTTAGATAACTTGAGCCCAAAGCTTATATAAGGGCATATATTTTAACCTAGAAAATCATCATAGCCGATTACCCTATAACCGACAACCAAAAACCCCTAGCTGTTTACCCGCCGTCGACATGTTCTAAATTCCCCTTAGGGCCACGGGTTGATTTGTAAAGTAGTTGCAAGGGTTGTTTTGTTTTAGGATTTTCAGCTCAGTAAAATAAACTTCAAGTTCTCTTATTTTGGTTATTAATATCTTGCAAGAGCATTGGGAGAGCATTGTGAGGTTATCGATTTACTTAGCATCGAGAGAGTTATGTATACGAAAGAAATAAGAGCAAGTTCTCTAGTTTATAGTTGAACTATCTCGTGCCTAGGGATAGGGCGAGGTTAAGTGGCTAAAGAAGAATTCATACACATCGGTGTTCATCCTTTGATTCACGCCGGGAGGTATCATCAAAGACGTGATCATCGACAGACTTGGACCTAGGGATAGGCCAAGGCAGATCTGGGATTCTTGCCAAACTTGAAGTACTGAGTTGGTGTGTTTGCTGCCGTGACGATCAACGGACTGCTGCCGCGACAGGTGCTGCCGCGACGGGCGCGACGACAGAACTGGATTTCCTAAACCCTACAATACCTGCACTACTGAGCAATTCAATACCAGCCCATTCTCTCTATCTTGATATTTCTACACTTTTATTTACGTTTACTTTATTATTCTCGTGACAATTCTCTCAAATATTTTCTTTACTTTCGTGTAGTGAATTAAGGTGAAGCTATTAGCCCAATCCATGTGGAGACGATATCCGATACTTCGTATCACTTTACTACTTGCGTCGTGTACACTTGCACTACCATTGCGATAGACTATTTTACACGCAACAAGTTTTTGGCGCCGTTGCCGGGGATTGACAACATAACTCTACCTTTCTTTTATTGCACTTTTCGTTTTTGTTTTTGTTTTTGTTTTTATTTTCCTTTTTCTGTTTTTTGTTGGTGCATTCAACTCTTGCTTTTCACAAGGTTTTCTTGTTTATGCGCAGATCTAATCGAGGTAAAGATCCTGAGTATCTATTAGATCCAGAAGTTGAACGTTCCTTCAATCTCAAGAAACAAATTCGTCACCTTTTAGCTAGGAACGAATACCTTGAAGAACAGCTAGAGAAGATGGCCCACGTTGGAGATGACCCGCCTGCTGGCGATGTTATACTGCCTGTCGGTAACCTTGCCGCCGTCGGACGACGGTCATGTCGTGACTACATGTTGAACGATCATGTAGAGCTGGAGACCACGCTGCCGGATATTGATGTTGACAACTTCGAGCTTAAACCTGTCATGTTTAGTATGATCAACAATGCCGGGCAGTTTAGTGGTGCTGTTACAGAGGATGCTAGGGAGCATCTCAAAACGTTCCAAGAGATCTGTGGTTCGTTTAGACTGCCAGGAGTTAATCCGGAGATACTGAGGCTTCGGTTATTTCCTCATTCATTGAGGGACAGAGCTAAAACTTGGTGGAATAAACTTACGTCGGGTTCAATTAGAACTTGGGCAGATTTATCTCGTGATTTTTTTATCACGTTTTAATCCTTCGCATTTATCTGAGCAATTACGTAATGAAATTGCTAATTTTCAATAGGAAGATGACGAGCCGATGCACGAGGCCTGGGACAGATTTACTACTCTTCTACGGAACTGCCTAATGCATGGATTCCCCGTCTGGAATTAGGTAACAAAGTTTTATAATGCTGCCAACTTACAAACTCGTATTCGAATTGATTCAGCAGCAAATGGACTATTATTGGATAAAGATCCGGACGAGGTAATGCAAGTATTGAAAAATCTAGCTAAGAATGAGGAGCAGTTTCTGACAGCAAGAAGAGGGGGTAAACGGGTACTTGTTGTCAAGGATTATGAGGCCGACAGCACGATGAAATCACAGGTAGCATTCCTTACTAAAGCAATGAAAAGGTTATTGAATGATGATGGGCAACATGGATTTGCTGTTGAAGAGGTATGTGACATTTGTGAGGGAAATCATAGTCGGGATGAGTGCCCGATACAGTTAGAAGAGGGAAAATATGTTGGAAACTACAAGCCGAATTACAATTCCAACAATTATAATCCCAATTGGAGAAAGGATCCCAAGTTTTCTTGGAGTAATCCTAATAATGCCTTGAATCCTCAAGCACACAATCAGAATCAGGGAGGACCTAGATTGCTGACGCGACAGAACCTGCCGCAGCAACTACCGCCGCAACTGCCGCCGCAGCAGCAACAGCAGCAACCAGCTGCCACGAGCAGTATATTGGAACAGACTCTGGCCACTTTTATGTCTCAGACAGGCATTTATATTGAGAATATGAATCAGTTTGTCAAGAAGACAGAGAATTTTATGGATAAAACAGAGATGCGGATGACAAATCATGAAGCTACTCTGAAATCTTTGGAGACACAAATGGGCCAGGTTTCCCAACATATTAAGTCGAGGCAGACTGAAGGATTCCCTAGTAATACTGAAAATGCTAGGCAGCCCACACATGAACAATGTAAAGCTATTACTACTAGGAGTGGGAAGAAATTACCAGGGCCGGAAAAGGAAGCTGAAACAGTAAGGAAACCAGCCTTAGATAAACCTGCCGAGGAAGCTGCCCCGACAGGTGATAAACAGACTGCTGCCGATGAGCCTGTCACGACAGCAGAAGCGACAGAGGAGAAAATTGATGAACCTAAACCTCCTCAGATTCGTATGCAGTGGGAAGGACGTATTGCTGATTATCGTCCCCCACCGCCTTTTCCTCAACGGATACAGCAAGCTAAGCAAGAATGTCAGCTCAAAAAGATTTATAATATTTTTAAGCAGGTTCATATTAATATTCCGCTGTTAGATGCCGTTAGGGAGATGCCTGGTTATGCTAAATTTCTCAAGGATGTCATGTCAAAGAAATCTAAACTTGGGGAGTTTGAAACGGTAAAGATGACAGAAGGTTGCATGAGTATTCTTCATCGGCAGCCACCCCAGAAAAAGAAGGATTCGGGGAGCTTCATCATACCTTGTGTAATCGGAAATAAATTTGTGGGTAAGGCACTTTGTGATCTTGGTGCTAGTGTTAATTTAATGCCGAAATCTGTTTTTCAGAAATTAGGTATTGGAAAGGCGCGGCCCACGACAGTAACTCTGCAGCTGGCAGACCGCTCTTATGTTCACCTGGAAGGAAAAATTGAAGATATTCTGGTAAGAGTGGATAAATTTATTTTTCCTGCTGACTTTCTTGTTTTAGATTGTGAAGCAGATGAAAATGCACCAGTCATCCTTGGGCGACCCTTCTTAGCCACGGGAAGATCACTGATTGATGTGGAGAAAGGAGAACTCGCCATGCGAGTAAACGATCAAGAGATCAAGCTGAATGTCCTCCAAGCGATGAAACATGCTGATGTAGACGAGGAATGCAACGTTATTACTGACGTTGCTTTTGATCAACCCTGCATCAGGTCGGGCTGTCACGATATAAAATTTGGTCACTGCCGCGGCAGCCACTTACAGGACTGTCACGACAGCACTGACGACAGCACCGACGACAGCAACTCCTCTGAATCCGATACATCTGATACTGAAGATCAGGAGGAGGTAAACTGCTTAGGCAATCGTCCAAGTAAGTTATTCGAACCTTTAAATTATACTTCGGATAACCATTTAATCCAAAAGCCATCTACTGTTGAACCACCTGCCTTAGAATTGAAGCCCCTGCCAGGGCAGCTAAAATATTCTTTTCTTGGTTCAAATGATACTTTGCCCGTAATCATCTCTTCTAAGCTGCCGCAGGAACAGGAACGGCAGCTAATAGGCATGCTAAGGCAGCACAAAAAGGCGATTGGATGGACGATAGCTGATATACAAGGCATTAGTCCGGTGTTATGCATGCACAAAATCCTTCTAGAGGAAGATCATAAGCCGACTATTGATGCCCAAAGGCGGCTAAACCATGCGATGAAAGAGGTGGTGCGTAAAGAGATAATCAAATGGTTAGATGCTGGTATTATTTACGCCATCTCCGACAGCAAATGGGTGAGCCCGGTGCAATGTGTTCCCAAGAAAGGAGGAATGACCGTAATAACCAATGAGAACAATGAGTTAATCCCAACCAGGACTGTGACCGGTTGGAGGGTTTGTATGGACTATCGGAAGCTTAACAAAGCTACCCGAAAGGACCATTTTCCTTTACCCTTTATTGATCAAATGCTTGATAGATTAGCAGGTAAACCTTACTATTGTTTTCTTGATGATTATTCAAGTTATAACCAAATTGCTATCGCACCGGAGGATCAAGAAAAGACGACCTTCACATGCCCATACGGAACATATGCTTTTAGGAGAATGCCGTTTGGACTATGCAATGCACCCGCCACCTTCCAAAGGTGCATGATGGCCATATTCTCCGATATGGTAGAGGACTTCCTTGATATTTTTATGGATGATTTTTCCGTCTTTGGAGACGATTTTGAGAGCTGCCTCGGCAATCTACAAAAGGTACTCGAAAGATGTGAAAAAGCAAATCTCGTTTTGAATTGGGAAAAATGCCACTTTATGGTGGATGAAGGGATAGTCCTTGGCCATAAGATTAGCTGCCGTGGGATAGAAGTTGTAACCCCCTTAACCCGGTCTAGACGGTTGACCCGAATTAAGAAAGTCACACGGGGAAAACCAAAGTCAACCCGAAAGTCAACCTTGATTAACGACCCTTTTTTTTCTTTTTAATCTTGTCTAGATGCACATTAACCTTAATTGTGATCACACAAACAACATACCAAAAGATCACAAACATCAGAGATCAAACAGGGACCCAATTGAACAAATTACAACTTTAGGGACCAAATTGTAAATTCTGATAAATTAAGGGACTTAACCCAAATTAAAGTTACCATCTTGAAATTAGTCAGGTTTCATGCTTCTCTATGAAATTTCAGCTCAAACGGACATTCCAAACTCATACAATTGAACAAACATGATTCAGGACCAAAACGTAAGCAAAACAAAACATATAAAGATACTTTTAACTGATTTTAACGGTCGGGTATCGATACGCCACGTGTCGTATCGATACTCGGGGAAGGCAGTAACCAAACTCTAGCAACGGTATCGATACCTTTCCCCCAGTATCGATACTTCACTCATAAGGTATCGATACCTGTTCAATGGTATCGATACGCCTGGGCTGAAAAGTGCATATTTGGCTCAGGCGTACCGATACGCAAGCCCGAGTACCGATACCCCTGCCTGGAAACGACTAGAAAACAGCAACATACATGCTTTAAACCTCAAATTAACAACACCAAACCATATCACTTAACCATACAACATACAAGGACCCTGATTGCAACATCAATTCAACATTTAAACAACTCATACGAAAAACCCCAAATTGTAAAGCATGCTTCCTATTTAAGCTACCATACAAGCATTAAACCTTCATAAGCAAGCAATAGGAATCCAAACCAAAAACCAGCAATTCAAACAACATTTAACATCCATAGGGAGTCTCAAACACCTCCCAAAACATACACATTGGTCCCCCATTGCCAAATCAACCAAAAGCTAAAAGAACTTATAAAACCTTCATACATTGAGCTTTACTTGTACTTGTTTGCTTGCCTTCTCTTGCTGCCCCTCAATGTACTCTAATGCTCTGCATTATTGAATCAAGAAAACGAGAGAGCGTAAGCCAAAGCTTAGTGAGGAGTGCTCTTTAAAAACCATTCAATAATGCATTAAAAACCATTTATAAAACATGCTTATAAACAACCATTGTACATGCTCAAGCATACTTTAAATCAAGCAATTCCCATGCTTCCACATTTCATTTAAACAAGCATCTCATGCTTCAACTTAAACATTAAAACATGCATCTCATGCATCTCAATGTACTATACATGTCATATTGGCTCAAGTGATACATTTCATTTATGAAATCAAGTTCAACAACTTTCCCCAAGGACTTTTAAACACCTTGGCCCCAAGGACTTTTAAACACCTTGGCCATGGACTTTTAAACACCATGAATAAGGACCACACAAGGACTTTTAACCACCTTTGTGTCCAATGCTTGAATCACCCCAAGGACTTTTAAACACCTTGGCCCCAAGGACTTTTAAACACCTTGGCCCCATGGACTTTTAAACACCATGGAAAGGAGCACCTAAGGACTTTTAACCACCTTAGTGTCCGCAACAAGACTCATCCAAGGACTTTTAAACACCTTGATGATCTTAAGTAACAAGGCTCACTCAAGGACTTTTAACCACCTTAGTGACCTTCACTTTTACAAAACATCACTTGCCAATATACATCTTATACATCATATAATCCACTGTTTTAAAGCATTAAACCAAGCCATTTCATCATGCATCTCAAAGCATTAAATCATCATTTAAACAATGCATAAAAACAAGGTACTCTTACCTAGAGTTACCCACAACACATGGCTTTAAACATCAACATATATCATGCTAAAACATCAGCAATTATCATGCTAAAACATGCTTTCAAAACAGTAAACAAAACATGCAAATCATCATTTTGCATCACACCAAAACATGGCCACCACTTAGAGAGAAAATCCGAAAACTTACACTTGAGCTTAGCAAAGTTGTTTAGACTTAAACTAAGCCCCCAAAACCTTGGTTTCAAAGCCGAAAACCATTTTCACAAATCCACTCACCGATTCCACTTTGCTTCAAGCCAAAGCACCAAATCAAGCCTCCGAATCAACAATTCTTGGATCCAAGGATGCCTCCCCTGTTTCAACACATTAAAGCAGAGGATTAATGCATCATCATGCATTAATTGCTTCAATGAAAGCACCTAAACTCGCTGCTCTCACAAAACCTCCATTTTCGGCCACCAACACAACCGAAAATGCATCCGAAACACTTCTAAACAAAGCCCAGCCATAAACCAGCAAAACCTCACTTCCATTAACATCATTTAACATCTAAAAACAACCTACAACCATCCTTATACCTCCAACAACACCAGATCCACAAGATCACCACAAAAGCTACCTTAAAACACAAGCTAAACTTAGGAAACTCAACCTATCCGGGATTGCATCAATCAAGACTCATTTTCACATCAATTTAATGATCATTTAACATCAAAAACACTTCTCAAAACACAGATTTAACAGATCAAACGAAAATCATGTGAAATCATCAAAATCTTGCATAATTAGCCAAGATCCATAAATCAACTTAAAAGCCTTTAATTAAACCTCAAATTAGGATTGAAAACTTAGGAATTTCATTAAAGAACTTGAAGTTCAGAGGAGAAGGACGTTCTTACCTCCAAACTTGAGTTTCTCCTCTTTTTGGAATGGAAAACCTTGATGAAACTTGAAGCAATTGAAGAGGTTTTGAAGATACAATGATTTGCAATCAATTGAGAGTTGAAAGGAGGATTTTAGGTGAGAAAATCAGAATTGAAACTCTGGAAACGGAGTGTTTGGGTTGAGAGAAAAAGAGAAAAAGAAAATGGGAAGTTAGATGAGA
Organism: Hibiscus tridactylites; assembly: GCA_958450335.1. Taxonomy (NCBI): domain Eukaryota; kingdom Viridiplantae; phylum Streptophyta; class Magnoliopsida; order Malvales; family Malvaceae; genus Hibiscus; species Hibiscus tridactylites. Next base: position 31,246,611 of record OY288292.1, on the reverse strand, counting down.
AAATGCTTAAAATGAGTTTTCCCTCCTTTTAGTTTTCTTTAAAATCAGAATTATGAGTCAAAATATCTTAGAAAAATCTGGAGAAACTCCCTTTGGGTAAATAGCTCCTTAAAGATTCAAAGTTTCAACCCTTTATAAAATAGCCACCAAACTTTCAAAAATTACATTTTGGTCACTAGCCAAAATGTCACACTTCCGAAACTCATTTTCCAAAATTGATTTCACAGTTCACTTAATTATATTAAAAGATGATTTTAGAACATTTTTCCATATTTTTAATGCAACCCGAACTAGGCTTTCCTAATTTAACCTCTTACGATTCGAACAACACTTTGACCAACCGGTCAACGCCCAAGACTTCCAAGCCCAAAACCGGGGCATTACAGAAGTCGACAGGGCCAAGATAGAAGTGATCGAGAAGCTGCCGCCGCCAACCACAGTCAAGGGCATTAGAAATTTTTTGGGACATGCTGGTTTTTATCAGAGATTTATTGCGAATTTCTCAAAAATCACCAAGCCCCTATGCCATCTTTTAGAGCAGAACCGACCCTTTGACTTTAATGATGAATGTACTGAAGCATTCAAGGTTCTGAAGGAAAAACTAGTAACAACCCCCATAGTACAGCCACCAGACTAGACACAACCATTTGAGATTATGTGTGATACTAGTGACTATGCTGTCGGGGAGCACTTGGGCAGCGCAGAGATAAGCTATTTCATGTCATATATTATGCTAGCAAGACACTCAATGACGCCCAAGTGAACTACACCACCACAGAAAAGGAACTATTAGCTGTGGTGTTCTCCATCGACAAGTTTCGTTCTTACATACTTGGGACGAAGGTAATAGTGCACACAGACCATTCTGCCCTGAAGTATTTGTTCGCGTAAAAGGATGCAAAGCCTCGATTGATACGGTGGATCCTGCTATTGCAATAATTCGACCTTGAAATCAAGGACAAAAAAGGACAGAAAATCAGGTGGCAGACCACTTGTCAAGATTGGAGAAGGGACAGAGTCTGCCAATAGATGAGACAAACATACTGGAGACCTTCCCAGATGAGCAGCTCTTTGCTGCCGCAATCGCTGCCGCAACAACCATGGCGGCAGGTAACTCTTCTGAACTTCCCTGGTATGCTGATTTCGTTAATTTTATAGTTAGCAGAATACTTCTTTCTGATCTTAATTATCAAGCCAGGAAGAGATTCCAAAATGATGTTAAGCATTATTATTGGGACGAACCTCTTCTTTTCAAACTATGTGCAGATCAGGTTATAAGGAGGTGTGTACCACAAGAAGAGCAAGAAGACATTCTCCATCACTGCCATGCTTCCCAGTAAGGAGGTCACTTAGGAGGCAACAAAACTGCTGCCAAGGTGCTGCAGTCAGGATATTATTGGCCGTCACTGTACAAAGATGCACAAATCTTCTATAAGAGCTGTGACAGGTGCCAAAGGACAGGAAACATCTCGAGGAGAAACGAGATGCCGCTGCAGAACATTCTAGAAGTCGAAATCTTCGACGTTTGGGGGATTGATTTTATGGGACCTTTTCCATCTTCATGTGGAAATTTATACATCCTCCTAGCAGTGGATTATGTCTCTTAGTGGGTTGAAGCTATCGCCACTCAAAGGAATGATGCCAAGACAGTTCAAAATTTCTACACAAAAACATTTTTTCGAGATTTGGCATCCCTAAGGCTCAAAATGTCTCCCTTCAGTGATGAAGGGAGACATTTTGACAATAGGGTAATTGTTGCCGCCTTGAAGAAATATGGTGTCAAGCATCGGATCGCGACAGCATACCACCCACAGACCAATGGACAAGCTGAAATATCCAATAGGAGATTTTCAACACAATTATATTACAAAACCTCAATTTCTGTACTTTTTACTCAGTTAAAATTCTAACGGGTCCATTGAAAGGCCCATTTAGACATGCTCGTCCAAAACCTCGACAAAAAGGACCGTAAAATAGTTTTTATCAAATTTTAGGAGTTCAAATAATTGATTAGGAACTTTTCAACACAATTATATTGAAAAACCTCAATTTTATACTTTTTACTCAGTTAAAATTCCAATGGGCCCATTGGAAGGCCCATTTAGACCTGCTCGTTCGAAACCTCTACAAAAAGGACCGCAAAACACGTTTTAATCAAATATTAGGAGTTCAAATAATTGTTTAGGAGCTTTTCAACACAATTATATTGCAAAACCTTAATTTCTGTACTTTTTACTCAGTTAAAATTCCAACGGGCCCATTGAAAGGCCCATTTAGTCTTGCTCGTCCGAAACCTCTACAAAAAGGACCGCAAAAATGTTTAATTCAAATATTAGGAGTTCAAATAATTGATTAGGAGCTTTTCAACACAATTATATTGCAAAACCTCTATTTATGTACTTTTTACTCAGTTAAAATTTCAACGGGTCCATTGAAAGGCCCATTTAGACCTGCTCGTCCAAAACCTCTACAAAAAGGACCGCAAAACAAGTTTTAATCAAATTTTAGGAGATCATGTAATTGATTAGGAGATTTTCAACACAATTATATTACAAAACCTCAATTTCTGTACTTTTTACTCAGTTAAAATTCTAACGGGGAACGGGTGGGGATGGCTCTCAATTCTCTCTGGGATTTTTCATGGGGTTTGGCTTGTTCTTTCTTTTTTCCCCTTTTTCCCGGTGGAATATTCTTCTCCACCAATCCCCTTCCCCCACACGGCACTCCCTCCTCTCTGCCGCGTTTGCAAGCCTCTAAAGAAATTTTCAATGCTTTATCCCATGGAAATCGGGACGAGAAGACAGAGAGTCATCCCGCCCCCCACCATTTCACAAAAACGGTTTGTTTTTCTATATTTTCTTGTCATTTTTTCTCTGTTTTTTTATATCATTTCTTCACCGATTTTACTCTTTCAAGCAACATTTTGCTCCTCATAACTTTTTGGTTTCTCTGGCTAAATCGAGGTTTTTGCTATCTCTATATCTCTTTTTTATCTTCTTTTTACCTTTTGTTTCTGGTTTTTTCTATGTTTCTTCTTTGGCTTCATGCCTTTTATTTTCCCGGCGGCTACCAAACCTCTGGTACCTTAAGGATCTGGAGGGTCGGGCATTCCAGATAAGTTTTTTCTTCTTTAATCTTGAATCTATTGCTTTTCCCTCTTTATCTTTGTTTTTCTTTATTTTTCTATTTTCTTTTTGCAGATCCAATCATCCCTGGGTGTTTCTATTGAGTTCTGGGCAATCCAAGAGTTACCCAGTTTTCGGATTTTGGACCATTTTCAGTCCTTCCTCTAATCTTTCTCTCAACCGTTCTCCTTTTCTTTTTTTCTTTTTCTTTGCATTTTTATATCATTTCTATTTAATTTTATTTTTTTCTTTGATTTATTTTTCAGATTAACTCTGGTTTCGTTTAGTTCCTCCCATCGGTTGTTGGCGGCGGTAGGCCTACTTTTCGGAATTGTATTTGTAGTTGTTCCTCCCCCTTCTGTTGTTAGATCTACCTCTTCTCCGCCGATCCTGGAACACACGACAATACCCAGACGGTCGCGTATGGCGGGCGGTTTCCTCAGCCTCTTCAAGGGTCTTCCAGAATTAGGGTTTCCCTTTTCGCGAAAAAATTTAGGGTTTTTTCACCCTTTAATCTCAACCTTTTCCCTTTTTTCTCTTTCTGTTTTTTCTGATCTTATTGGTTTTTCCAGAATTCTCATTCTCTCTATTCAATCTTTCCTAGGTTCTTCAGAAATTTTATTTCTGCATTGGCCGATGGTGCTGCTTCATCGGTTCCAGTGGTGGTCTTCAGTGGAATCCCAACATCTAGGGTTTTCTCCCCCCTTCTTTTTTTCTTTTATTTTTCCTTACACATTGTTAATTCTGTTTATGTTTGCTTTGTATCAGATTTGCCTAAACTGCCATCTCATAAGGATTACTTTTCTATACGCTTCCTCTCTGCTCTTTGATAGGGTATGTTTCTATGCTTTCTTTACTAATATTTTTTTCCTTTTAATGTTTTGCAATCCAAGTTCATGCTGTATACACATGTCTAGGTTCTTCTTATTGCTTATAATATGCTGGAACTTAAATTTTTACTTGCTACTTTACATTTTATGTGAAAAATCTATGTTGCTCCCAAACATTATCTTACCGTTATCAAGTATATATTCTATGATAATCTTATTGTTAAATAACTATTTTCTAGTTAAATCATCCTTACATCCAGCCCTTTTAGGGAATCAAATACAAGCCCATTTTCTGGGAACTTCTGTTTTAATCTATCCTTGCAATTTATTATTTTCTCTATTCACCTCTCTGCCTTTCTCTTTATATGATTATCAAAGTTGGATACGGAAATCTTCAGGTCACAATAATGTCACATGCTCATATAATTATTATAAGTTCCTCATCTTTAATGAATTTTATACATATACTCTTCTGCATATTTTCTTATATTTACTATACACTCTGATTTATTTCCTTGGGGGTATATTAATTAAATTTTGTCCAATTAATCCTCTCACTCCTATGTATGTTTTTTCCACTCTAACTATGATGTATCCTGAAACTTTGCATCCTAAAATCTGCTATATGGGATTTACTATTTTGTTTTTACATACTCTTCTGCATGATTTTACGCATTCATACTCTGAATTTCTTACTGCCTTCAAGTTTCAATTTCTCTTGCTGATCCCAAATACTAAGTTTATCAGCATGATCCATTCATACCTTATTGCCATCAATATTTTATTATTGCATCAAATCTTACTAAATACATCTTTTCCTTTATACACTCATATAATCATTGTTATGTTTACGAATATTCGGTCTCTATTGTGCTACCTGTACACTAATACCACTTATACCATACATCTTTGCAGTGAACACATCAATCCCTGGTGGTCCATCCAATGTCTATGTACTTATATTATTAATTTTTATTCAGTTTATTTCCCCCCTATCATTTTTTTGCTCATTTGGTCTATATTTATCTTCTTTGCCCCGCTCCTCTCTCTCCCCTGGCTTGTAATTTTATTATTCTGCTTTCCTCCTGTACTCTCTCTCTCTATGGTTTTTATCTGGTTATTTTCTTTAATTAGATGTATGTCTCTAGGGTTATTATTTGATTTTAGATATATGTCTATAATTCTGCTCTATGTTATTAGTTGCATGCCTATAGGCTACTACCATGCTTTATCTATTTTCTTCTATGCTTACAATTTCCATGTATGTTATTTAATGTGCTCCATCTTATGTACTATTGATATTTTATTCTGCTTTCTACACCACACCTCTCTAGGTGATCCTTATCCAGCCCTATTAAGGGAAGCTATATCTACCCTACTTTCTAGGGGCATCTCCTCTTCTTCCATCTCTCAATCTTATGGGACAACTACAATCCCAAATTTAAAATTCTTTATCTCTGAGTTTTCAGCTAAATTAAAATTCAAAATTCTTTTCCTAAACCAAATTTCTCTAATTTCTATAATTAACTCCACTTTTCAAATATCTCCCCAAAAAACGACTTTACTTATTACTATTTATTATGACATTAATTCGCTTTTTTCCTGGTATTTGAATTATTACCACCTTAAATTTGTCTGTTTATATAAAGTCTATTTAACACAATTTATTGCTATTCAAAAAGTGCATTCCATAATCTTTGCCTTTTCTTCCGTTACATCCATGATATTAAATTTTTCAACCTTTTCCAGACTTACATTCTATTTTCTGTTAATAATCTTTCATAAATATATTTTCTATAACTACCACCTATATTTCTTCCCAATTAATTTTATTATCAAAAAAGATCCAGCTGTCATACATAAATCACTAACTTCTAGCTTTCCAATCCTTAATAACACCTTATCTGTACTTTACAATATAATAATTCTTCTATGTTACTATATAAGGAAAAATTCCTACATTTACGCCCAAACTATATCATCTTTATATATCTTTAATAATTTTATTCCCTTTAATAAATCAAACAGATCAATTAAAGGAAAATATTTTAAAAGTTTCCTCTTTAATATTACAGGATTCTCTTCCCTCCATTATTCATTTACCTTAAAAAAATCTATTCAATATACTTACCTTTTTTCACATCCCTTATTACTTCTCGTTATATATGCCCACCTCTTCAATCCCATCCCACAAAACAAACCCTACTCTCTTGTCCCAATCTTATCAACCTTCGAGATGGCTTCTTCCTCCTCCATTCCCCAACTCAACTCGATCAACCTCACCAATGAAGAATCAAACCTGCTCTACACTCCTGACTTTGATTTCATCAAAGAAGATCCCAAACTCATTGTCATTGGTCGCTTCATATCGTCCAAGCCTCTTGATATTTATGCGGTTATCAACGCCTTTGAAGGAATCTGGAAACCCAATGAAGTTGTATCCATCTCAGTGATACAAGATAACTTTCTCAAGATCAAGTTCAAAGAAATCAAGAACTGCTATGAAATTCTCAATCGTGGACCTTGGCTGTACAAGGACGAATGGCTTGCAGTCACTGAATACGATCCAGTCAAATCCTTAACCGACTACAACTTTTCATCTATGAGAATCTGGATCAGAATCTTCTCCCTTCCCGATTCACTCTTTGCTGATATAGATCGATCCCATCTGGTGGGACATGCTTTGGGATCGATGGTAGGTAATGTTCTCCGTACGGATACCCGCCAAGTTGATGGGAATATGAAGGAATTCCTTCGAGTTGAAATCTTTCTCAATATCACAAGACCTGTCACCCGATTTGTGTTTATTGGTTCTAGTGAAAACAAGATTATGTGTCGCCTTCAGTATGAAAGGCTTCCGATTCTCTGCCCTGGTTGCGGTATTATCAGTCATACCTTAGAAAACTGTCCTATCCGTTCCTCACTCGACCCCAACAAACTGCAATATGGAGAATGGCTCCGTTATCTTCCTCCCAGACGTCGCCCAGTTGGTATTCGTGGGCGTATCCGAAATGTAGAACCGAATCTGAATCCAAACATCCCTCCAGTGAATGGTAAATTTTTATCATATGTTATAATTACAACTGGTTTCAATTATTTTCCTATCTTAAAATTTCTATAAAAATACTCACCCTCTAATTTTCTCGTAGTGGCCCCAGCGAATATCCCAGCAGCCCCGACCAATCCTATAGTTCCTAATAACGATCAAAACAATTTGGGTAAATTACTTTACTCATTTATCATCCTATATATAAATATTTACCAGTCTCTAATTACGCGTTTTTTTCAATATAAAGGCTCTCTAAATGAAGGCGATGCTGCCTCATTTACGGAACAAGTAACCGAAGAAGCCCAAAACGTTGATATGACCATGGATGATGGCCCCAATACCGTCAATGACCCCCCTGCTGCTGATCCGAAACAAAAAGCTCCTCTTGAGCCCCAACCCCTGAACACCATCTACCCCATTCCGGAAGATGGTTCTGATGATGATTGGGAAACCAATGATGATTATGGTGTCCCCAGCCCTACTGCCGAGCAGATAAAAAAGTTTGACTCTGAATCAAGTAAGCCTTCTAAACCCACTGATACAATATTCAATGACTTTAATCAGTGGTTACTTAAAACTTACCCGAATGATGCAGCCCCTGCACCTGTTCCTGCACCAGCACCCGCACCTGCACCTGCACCAATCCAAACAAACCGAGGCATGAAACGCCATTCCCCAATACAAGTATCGCTCCCGCCGAAAAAATCCAAACAGTCCGGAACTACTCCAAAAGCTGGGATGAGCAGCTCTAAAAACTCTCCGGCGGCGGCTGATTCCCAGCCCCGCCGAGCAAAATGAGGATCCTCTGCTGGAACTGTCAGGGTCTTGGACAAGCCCCGACGGTTCAACATCTCCGAGCCTATGTCCAACGTACCAACCCTGATATTATCTTCTTATGCGAAACTAAGTTAAATAATGCGGAATGTAACCGCTTATGTCTTTCATTAGGTATGTTAGACATTATTTCTATCCCCCCCTCGGAAGGGTGTTCCGGAATTTCTTTATTCACCGCAAACGATATTAATATAAGTTTAATTTCCTATTCGTTGCGTTATATTCACATTCAAATTACAAAGAATAACTGCACTACGGTTTTCACTGGAATGCATGGATTTTCGGAAACTAGCCAAAAATATAAAACATGGGAGTTAATTGATTCTTTATACACTTCTACTAACGATAAACCTTGGCTTCTCGGAGGAGATTTCAATGAGATTCTAACAGATTCAGAAAAACAAGGGGGTCCCCGTAGAGCTAGATCCCAAATTAAAAATTTTCGAAATTGTTTAATTCGAAACAACCTATTCGATTGCAAGCCAACTTCGGGTTGGTTTACATGGACAAAAGTAGGTCCCTTAACCCCGGTAATTCATGAACGGCTAGACCGTTTTATTGCTAACTCCGCTTGGAAAGATCTCTATCCTACTCATCGTATAACTACGAAATATGTCGCAAAATCCGACCATTGTTTCCTTCTTCTTGAATTTGATAAACCAACTACTACACCCAAAACACAAATCCCCAAGAATTTCAGATTTGAAAGTTGTTGGGTCAATAACAAAGACAACATCCAAACAATCAAAAGGGCGTGGGCCGATACCCCGGAACAACCATCAATAAAATTAAAGCGGTAGGAACATACCTAGATGATTTGCAAAACCAACAATGCTTTAAAACAACAGGACGTATTAAATTCCTTACCAAAAAAATTAACAAACTACTCTACCGTCCCTTAACAGCCACAAATAAACAAACTTATTTAAACTATAGAACGGAATTAAATAAACTTTTAACAGAACAAGAAACTTATTGGGCTCAAAGATCCCGAACTCTTTGGCTATCCCAAGGAGACAAAAACACCAAATTCTTCCATGCCAGAGCTTCTAATCGAAATAAGAAAAATTCAATCATAGGTCTTTTTGATGCCAACTCCAATTGGTGCACTTCTGAATCTGAAATAATGGATATCGCCTCGGATTATTTCCAAAACCTATTTACAACCTCTAATCCCCAATTCTCGAACATCGTTCTTGACAAAATCCACCCTTCCATCAATTCTTCAATGAACGACAACCTTCTCAAGCCGTTCACCAGAGAAGAAAGTCTCCATGCCTTTAAAGATATTGACCCTAGGAAGGCACCTGGTGCCGACGGTCTACCTAGTAGTTTCTTTCGACAACACTGGGACACAGTTGGAGACGATGTTCTTAATCTTTGTATTGACCTATTAAATGGTAACGCTGATATGGCCTTAGTTAACAAAACTATACTGGTGCTAATACCCAAAGTAAAGGATCCAACATCCATGAAGCAACTCAGACCAATTAGCCTTTGCACTGTTCTCTATAAAATAGTTGCCAAAACAATTGTAAATAGAATGAAACAGGCTATACCTCTTTGTATTAGCCCTAATCAAGCTGCCTTTGTCCAGGGACACAACATTTCTGACAACATCCTTGTTGCGCATGAAATTATTCACAATATCAACTCTGGTGCGACTAAATCCTCGCAAGGAGCTGCTCTCAAGCTTGACATGGAAAAAGCTTTCGATAGAGTAGAATGGTCTTTCCTTGCAAACGTTATGACACGAATGGGCTTTGCATCCGGTTGGATTGAGCTTATAATGCGTTGTATATCCACAGTCTCTTTCTCAGTTAAAATTAATAATTCCTTTTCACCCATCTTCCAACCTCAACGTGGTCTTCGTCAGGGGGATCCTCTATCCCCTTTTCTTTTTCTATTCTGCACTCAAGGCCTCTCGGCTTACTTAGCTGCTGCTCAACAAACTAATATACTTCCAGGTCTAGGCGCATGTAAACATGGGCCCAAAGTTAACCACCTCCTTTTTGCTGATGATTGTATGGTATTTATAAATACCAATCAATCTGAAGCATCCCTTCTGAAAAATGCTCTTCAAATATATGCTAATGCATCTGGTCAAGCAATAAATTTCGAGAAATCAACAATTTTCTATAACCCACGTACACCTTCTGCAACAAGAAATGCAATCAATAGCCTTTTACAAGTACGTGAAGTTTCTAACCCCGGAGTATACCTAGGCATCCCGCTCCTAATAGGGAAAAATAAAACTGAATCATTAGGTTTTGTACGAGATAAAGTACATGATCGCCTCTCTAGCTGTGACAAACACCTTCTATCCTTTAGTGGTAGAGAGATTTTCATCAAAGCTGTTTTACAATCTCTCCCACAATATGTTATGTCTTGCTATCTTCTACCACACAATATCATCGACGACATGACTACACCAATCCGCCAATACTGGTGGACTGGTAAATCCAACAAAAAAGGTTGGCACATGTTACCGTGGAATCGTATATGTTTACCCAAATCCGCTGGTGGCATGGGTTTCAAGGACCTACACGATTTCAATATCGCTCTCTTGGGTAAGCAAATTTAGAAACTAATTTGTGAACCAGACTCCTTATTAGGACAAATATACCGATCTAAATATTTTCCTGCAGGCAACATCCTAGATGCACCGAAACCTAGTAGGGGCTCCTTTGCCTGGCAAGGTATATATAACGCTCTTCAGCGCCTTTTCCCTGGCTTTCTTCATCGCCCTGGTATAAACAGTAATATCAGAATACACAAAGATATATGGGGTGGGTCTTCCCCGATTGAGCTAACTGGGGATTACGAAATTTCCGATGAATTTCACATTCGATGTCGGGATTTCATGATCCGTAACCAAACTGCCTGGGATACAGTAAAGTTAAACAATTACTTCACTCCAATTGATGCCAATGCCATTCTCCGTATCCCCATCATAAATGATCAACGAGATTCAATCCTATGGTCTCCCAATGACTCGGGTATCTACTCAATTCGCTCTGGATATATTTTCTTACAACGCTCACTATCCCAACCTTCACCACCTACTCGGTTTTGGAAGTTTCTATCCAAAATCAAATCTTTACCCAAAGTTAAAACTTTTGGCTGGCGTATGGCATCTGATGCTCTACCAGTTGGTTCTAAAATGCAAGCTTTCTCCCCTAGCTCGGGGCTCTGCTCTATCTGTGGTAATCAATCGGAATCGATTCTTCATGCGCTTCGTGACTGCCCTGGGGCATCTGAAGCCCTCCAAATTAGTGGTATTCCTATCTCTCTCTATAAGAGTTTAGCTCTTACACCCTTACAATGGTTAGAGGAAGCAGCCTCTACAATTTCCTCTGATAAATTTGGTCTCTTCCTTACCGTTTTATGGAATATTTGGAACAGACGTAATGATTGGGTTCACAACCACCATCTACAACCCTCATGGCTAATTGCTGTCAACTCAATTAGCTTACATGATGAATTTTGTAAATCTTCAATTTCACCTGATCCACCTCCATCCACAATTACTAACCCATCCCGTACTCCTCCACCTAATTATATCAAAATTAATGTGGTCGAAGCTTTTAACCCTTCAACTCGTGCAGCAGCCGTCGGCGTTGTTGCTCGTGATCCTGCAGGAGCAGTCGTGGGTGGTCTTGCTTTCCCTCTTGGTAGCCGTCAGGACGCTATCACCAGTGAGGGGGAAAGCATCCTTGTTGGTCTCACCTTTGCCCGATCTCAAGGATGGAATCGTATCTTGATCGAAACTGACTGTGCCTCTCTCGCGAATAGGATCAACAATCCTGCTCAGGACCTATCTACTATGGGACCAACTATTGTTCAGATACAAGCTGCTCTTCATGACTTCGACTTTACTTCTATTTCCTTTGTACGCCGTGAGGCAAATGTTATACCCCATACTTTGGCTTCTTTTTCTCTGAATTCTATGACTTCTACGTCATTTGAATCGGATATTCCCCATTGTATTCAACATCTTGTAACAATTATTCATTGATTAATAATAATTGGGAACTCTTTTCCCCTTTTTAGGGTCCTCTAGCTTTGCTTGAAGGAAAGTAGTAGGGGTTTTTAATGAGGCCTTTTCTTTAAAAAAAAAATTCTAACGGGTCCATTGAAAGGCCCATTAAGACCTGCTCGTCCAAAACCTCGACAAAAAGGACCGCAAAATAGTTTTTATCAAATTTTAGGAGTTCAAATAATTGGTTAGGAACTTTTCAACACAATTATATTGAAAAACCTCAATTTTATACTTTTTACTCAGTTAAAATTCCAATGGGCCCATTGGAAGGCCCATTTAGACCTGCTCGTTCGAAACCTCTACAAAAAGGACCGCAAAACACGTTTTAATCAAATATTAGGAGTTCGAATAATTGATTAGGAGCTTTTCAACACAATTATATTGCAAAACCTCAATTTCTGTACTTTTTACTCAGTTAAAATTCCAACGGGCCCATTGAAAGGCCCATTTAGTCCTGCTCGTCCGAAACCTCTACAAAAAGGACCGCAAAAATGTTTAATTCAAATATTAGGAGTTCAAATAATTGATTAGGAGCTTTTCAACACAATTATATTGCAAAAACTCTATTTATGTACTTTTTACTCAGTTAAAATTCCAACGGGTCCATTGAAAGGCCCATTTAGACCTGCTCGTCCGAAACCTCTACAAAAAGGACCGCAAAACAAGTTTTAATCAAATTTTAGGAGATCATGTAATTGATTAGGAGATTTTCAACACAATTATATTACAAAACCTCAATTTCTGTACTTTTTACTCAGTTAAAATTCTAACGGGTCCATTGAAAGGCCCATTTAGACCTGCTCGTCCAAAACCTCGACAAAAAGGACCGCAAAATAGTTTTTATCAAATTTTAGGAGTTCAAATAATTGATTAGGAACTTTCAACACAATTATATTGAAAAACCTCAATTTTATACTTTTTACTCAGTTAAAATTCCAACGGGCCCATTGGAAGGCCCATTTAGACCTGCTCGTTCGAAACCTCTACAAAAAAGACCGCAAAACACGTTTTAATCAAATATTAGGAGTTCAAATAATTGATTAGGAGCTTTTCAACACAATTATATTGCAAAACCTCAATTTCTGTACTTTTTACTCAGTTAAAATTCCAACGGGTCCATTGAAAGGCTCATTTAGACCTGCTAGTCCGAAACCTCTACAAAAAGGACCGCAAAACACGTTTTAATCAAATTTTAGGAGTTCATGTAATTGATTAGGAGCTTTTCAACACAATTATATTGAAAAACCTCAATTTTATACGTTTTACCCAGTTAAAATTCCAACGGGCCCATTGAAAGGCCCATTTAGACCTGCTCATCCGAAACCTCTACAAAAAGGATCGCAAAAATATTTTATTCAAATATTAGGAATTTAAATAATTTATTAGGAGCTTTTCAACACAATTATATTGCAAAACCTCAATTTCTGTACTTTTTACTTAGTTAAAATTCCAACGGGTAGTTAAAATTCTAACGGTTACGGGTGGGATGTCTCTCGTTTCTCTCTCCCTCTCTCCGAGTTTCTCTAATTTTTGTTCCTGCCTTTTCGTTTCCCCCTCCTCTTTTTCCGGTGCTTTTCATTTCCCTCCCCCCCCCCCTCATTATTTTCGTTTCCCCTTTCCCGTACGGCTCTCTCTTCTCTGCAGGCCTTCCCTTTTTTCCCACGAGGCAACCAACAATCAATGGATCAAGGATTCAAGGGTGAGAGTGTATCAAAGGTCATCCCACCCATATTAGATTTTTCATTATTTTCTTATGCATATGTCTTATGGGTTACTATTTGTTATATCTATCTTTGTTTCTTATTTTTTCCTCAATATTTTTATGGTTTCTTTGACCGCCGTCCGTTTGGGTCTGAGATGGTGCTCGCAAACTGCCGTAAATTTTAGAGAGAGTCATTCTCCTCATGCCTGAGTTTCCCTCGATTTCCCCTTTCTTTTAACATTTTGATGTATTTTACAAAAGACGCACTTATCTTTTTCGTTGTTTTGGATTTTTTTTGCAGATTCCTTCAATCGAAAGCTTTTCTCCACCGATTTCATCATATTTGTCCTCTGCAACCACTTGTTTTGTGCTCTTTCACCCTCCCGATCTCCAGATCTGGGCTAGTTTGGGTTTCCCACAACTTAAATTTGCCCTATCTCTCTCATGTTTTTAAGTTTTATTCTTTTCCTAAATATGATATTATTTTTCTTGCTCTCTTCCTTACAATTTCGAATCTTCTTACCTATCGATTCTACCTTTTTACAGGTCGACCCTGGATCTATCACCAACTATGGAATGTTACCTTCGTTAGGCTGCAACAAGGGATATGGGGTTTCCTTCTAGTTCCCGGTAAATCCCTAATTTTTGTTAGATTTTTGTTTTTTATTATTGGATCTTATGGATATTCCCCCGATTTTGGACTGTCCCATTTCATCTCTATTTTGATTTTATTATTAGGTTTTTTAATGTTTTCTGCTTTACTTAGTTTCATCCCCTTGCGTTTATTCAAAAAGATTTCCTTAGCCATTTTCTTTCCTTGCTGTTCTTCACCATATCTTTTGCTTATTTTTCATGTAATTCATATTGTATATCTATGTGCTTCCATATATTTTCATCTAAATTATTTGCTTGCTGGTGAACTGCTCTCTTTGTTTAAGTACCATCTTTCACGACCCCTTCTAGGGGACTCAATCTCAACCCACTTTGTGGGAATTTACACATTGATTAAACTATCTCATTCTTCTAGCCTAGTATGGTCAATGTTGCTCTGCTACTTTATGCTGAATGGGCGATTGTTCATGCTTCATTTTGTTTTACTTATTATACTCTCCTTTACCTATACTACTTTATCTATTCAATGTATTTCTGTACTCATTTTAGAGATTCAGGCTGCCTCCATGCTCCTTTTACTCTGTTATTTGCAAACTTATCTTTTGGACACTATGTTTAATTACTCTCTTTTTTGGCCCCTTGTAAGGGAAACAATTCCAGGTAACGTTGTGAGTTTTATATCTCTTCTAATCTATTTCCTGTTACATGTTTTATTTGCTTTGATTATTTTAATGGTTGTGTTATATCTCTGTTGTTCTACTCCTTTATGATGTATGAGCCCTCATTTATGTTTAAGCTCTTTTTAAAACTCCCCATGCAAGTAATATCTCTCTCTCATGCTGATGTTTCGATTCTTTATATCTTAGTCTTGCTACATAATTTTACTTATCTTTTCCTTCTTAAGGTTTCTCAGAGATCTGTTTCCAAGTTTTTTGCTTCCTTTAAAGATGATATATTTCCCCTGATCTATTTTTTGTTCATTCTCTGTGCTTTATGTTATTTGTTCTTAATGTCCCTAACATGCATTTAGTATTCTATCTATATCCGTGTCCTCTTCCTACTGTTTCTCTAAAGTTTGTTCATCTTATCTGTGGCTTGATGTTTTCTATTTCCCCCTCTTTTACTATGCTGCTCTTCTCTGCTTCTTCACTTTCTTTATTCATGGTTTTATCCTTATTCCTAATTATGGTTTCCTACTTTCTATTGTCTTATGGTTTTGTTTCTCGCTTATGGTCTTTTTACATATTCCATTCTTTACCATCTTTTTATTATGGCTTTTACCTTTATCTTGCTTCTTTTGTTTCTTAATTTTTGTCAAATGTCTCTGGGCTCATGTTTTATTTAATACTCACTCCTTGTTTCTTTGTATGCTACATTCGCATATATGGGAGCTCCGCCACCAGCACCTTTCATCACCTCACAAGGTTTGGTTTCAAACTCATATCATACAAAGTACACACATCCATTATTCCTTTTCCCAGGGGTTTGTATTTATTTTTCTGTTGTCGGTATTATTATTTTCTTTATCCTTCATTCCCCCCTTATTTTTTTGCTCATTTGGTATGTAATTAATTTCTTTGCCCCGCTTCTTTCTTCCCCATGGTTTGTTTTTTTAATTCCCTGCTCTTCCTTTTTGCTTTTCATTTTTTATGTCTTTATTGTTTGTATATCTGCTATTTCCCTGCTTTCCAACTTAGATTTTATTTTTTTTTCCTCAATCCTGTGTTGGTTTATTATTAACTTATCTACCCTTCGCACAAGGGAACTACTTCTCTACTACGCCTTTAAAGGTGCATTCAATCCAGCCCTTCTCAAGGATTTTTACTACATTTTTCTTGCTTCAATCATCTTCCACCAATATTCACATGAGTGTATAATTTTTACTTCTCCAATCCATTATTCTTTCCTTTTCAATTACCCCGGCCAACATATTTTATTACTAACGTATCCACCCTTACTGCTCCATAATTACTTCCATTTATATTCCATTACGACCATATTTATTATGTTCTTAACTTTATCCAAAATTTTATGTATCACGCATATAACGAAATTTCCTTCCCTCTCTCTCTCTTTTCAAATTTTTCCAGCCACTTATTACTCTTTTCATCTTTTGAATTTATATCTCCATAATTACTTCCATTTATATTCTATTATGACCATATTTATTATGTTCTTAAATTTTACCCTTATTACTATTTCTTTTTTTCCAATTATTTTGTTTTTGGAATTTCCCATATTAATTCATGCTTTTATTAATCTTTCCCCTTTTCCAACCATTTTGTCTTCGGAATCTTATTCTTTATTTTGGGTATCCTATTCTACTAATCAATACCCCCTAATTATTAGGGATACACATGTAATCTTCTTTCCTTTTACCCTTACTTCCTATAACCTAATTAACACTGATAACTACTATTTAGGCCGGCCACAAAAATACACTGCCTTACAAACCTTCTATTTGTTCCTTTGCTTTATTGCTCTTTCTTCTATCCTCATGGCTTCCTACTCCATCCCCCAGCTTAGCTCTATTGCTCTCACTAACGAAGAAGCAGAACTACTTTATACCCCAGATTTTGGCTGGGATTTCGTTAAGGAAGATCCCAAACGGTTCCTTATAGGTTGCTTTATTTCATCAAAACCAATAGACATATACGCTGTTCTCAGCGCTTTTGAGGGAATTTGGAAGCCAAGCAACCTGACATCTATATCTATCATCCAAGATAATTTCCTCAAGATTAAATTTAAGGAGGTCAAATCCTGCTACGAAGTTCTCAACCGTGGCCCCTGGTTGTATAAGGATGAATGGTTAGCTCTCACAGAATATAACCCCTCAAAAGCCATCAATGATTATTCTTTCAATATTATGCGCATCTGGATCCGTATTTTCGGTCTGCCTACCTCACTCTTTGAGGATGTTAATCGTTCACACCTTGTGGGACACGCTCTAGGCTCCATGGTAGGCCATGTCCTGCGCACTGATACTCGAGAGCTTGAAGGCAATATGAAAGAATTTCTGCGTGTGGAAATTATGCTCGAGATCACCCGTCCGGTCACCCGATTCCTCTTTATTGGGAATGGAGCTGATAAGACCATGTGTCACTTACAGTACGAACGTCTTCCTACCTTATGCCCTAGTTGTGGTATAGTTAGCCATACCATCGAAAATTGTCCAATCCGTTCATCTCTTGATTTAAGCAAATTGCAATATGGGGAGTGGCTTCGTTACCTTCCCCCAAGACGTCGTCCAATTGGTTCACGTGGGCGAATCCGCAATGTTAAACATGAACTCAATCAAGATAATCCCTTACCTTCTGGTAATTTATTTCTTTCTCCTATAGTTGTTTTTTAACTTCCATTATACAATTAATCTGATTTTATCATTAATCTTCCTTCTAATTCTTTCAGCCCCTGCTTCTAATGCCCCTATGGCCAATGATCCGAATACTATAGGTTACTCCCCGAACTTTTATCTCAACTTATTGCTCTATTTTTTCTGATACCCAGTCTCTGATGCAATCACTAATTCCCAACTATTCACAGGCTCTCTGAACAGCCCAATGAGGAAGCACCCAACACCGACACCACTATGGGTGATGTTCCTCTACCAAAGGAGCCTGCTGCTTCGGAGTCAAAGCAAAAAAAATCCTCCAAGGCCTCTTGAGCCACAACCTTTGAACACAATCTATCCTATTCCGGAGGATGCTTCGGACGACGATTGGGATGCCAATGATGACATTATTCCTAGCCCCACTGCTCAACAAATCAAGAAGATTGAAGCTGATCTACGTAAGCCTCATGTTAATACAGATTCCACTTTCCATGATTTTAACCTTTGGCTATTAAAAACTTACCCGAATGATGCAGCTTCTGCCCCTATTCCAGCCCCCCTAAATCGAGGTACTAAACGCCGCTCACCCATCCAAGTGGTTCTCCAACCTAAGAAGTCCAAACCCTCCAGTTCCACTCCTAAGGCTGGGATGAGCAACTCAAAAAACTCTCCGGCGGCGGCTGACTCTTAGCCCCGCCGAGCAAAATGAGGATCCTTTGTTAGAACTGCCAGGGTTTAGGACAAGTCCAGACAGTTCAACATTTTCAGAACTATGTCCAACAATCCATCCCGGATATTATTTTTATTTGCGAAACTAAGATTAATAATGCGGCATGTAGCCGGATTTGTCTCTCTATAGGCATGTTAGAAATTATAACTATTCCCCCGAATGATGGATGTTCTGGTATGACACTTTTTAGTTCGAATAATATTAATCTTAGTTTGCTCTCGTATTCGAATCGCTTCATACATACTCAAATTCATTTGGATTCATGCACTATGTATTTCACGGGCATGCATGGTTATTCTGAAACTAGTCAGAAATATAAAACATGGGATATTATTGTTTCTTTAAACACAAATAATAATAATATTCCTTGGCTCCTTGGCAGAGATTTTAATGAAATTTTATCCGATAATGAAAAACAAGGTGGTAGCCGTCGTGCTAGATCACAAATTAACAACTTTCGTCAATGCCTTTCCCGCAACAACCTCTATGATTGTAAACCTTCATCCGGATGGTTTACTTGGATGAAAGTTGGGCCTCTAACCCCAACTATCCATGAGCGACTAGATCATTTCATTGCCAACTCGGCTTGGAAAGACCTACATCCCTCGCATCAAATTACCACAGATTATGTTGCCAAATCTTATCATTGTTTTCTACTCCTTGATACATCTCCTACTCCAACAACTCCACTTCATCGCTTCCCCAATGCTTTTCGATTTGAAAATTGTTGGGCAAATCGTGCGGACAATATCTCAATTATCCAACAAACTTGGGATAACACAAATGGGACAGCCCTAGAGAAAATACAAGCAATTGGTGTATGTCTAGAAGACTGGCAAAACCAACAAAGATTTAAGACTTCTGGGCGCATCAATTTTATGACCAAGAAAATTAATAAGTTCTTGTGTCGCCCATTAACATCAACGAATGAAGACTCTTATCTCAAATACAGAGCTGAACACAATAAGCTCCTAATGGAACAAGAAATATATTGGGCGCAAAGATCTAGAAACTTATGGCTTTCTCAAGGGGATAAAAACACAAGATTCTTTCACGCCCGAGCGAATAATAGAAGGAAAAAAATTCAATCACTGGTCTTTTCGTCTCTAACTCGAATTGGTGTACTGATGAAAATGATTTAATGTCAATTGTTTCTGACTATTTCAAAAATCTTTTTACGTCCTCCAATCCACAGTTTTCCGAAAAAATACTTGATAAAATCCCACCTTCTATAACACAATCTATGAATGATACCCTCTTGAAGACCTTCACAAAACATGAAATTGTCCATGCTTTCCGGGACATTGACCCACGGAAGGCACCTGGTATTGACGGATTGCCAAGCAGTTTCTTTAGACAACACTGGGACACAGTTGGCGATGATGTTACTACCCTATGCCTTAATCTACTCAATGGCACTGCAGATATGGCCTCGGTTAACAAAACTATCCTAGTTCTTATTCCTAAAATCAAGGATCCCACTTCTATGAGACACCTAAGACCTATTAGCCTGTGCACTGTTGTTTATAAAATAGTAGCTAAAACTATTGTCAATAGAATGAAACAAACAATACCCCTTTGTATCAGTTCTAACCAGGCAACCTTTGTTCAGGGCCGTAATATTTCGGATAATATCCTTGTCGCCCATGAAATTATCCACAATATCAATTCTGGTTTTACAAAATCTGCCCATGGTGCTGCTCTAAAACTAGACAAAGAAAAAGCTTTTGATAGAGTCGAATGGTCTTTTTTGGCTAATGTCATGGACCGAATGGGCTTTGCACCTGCATGGGTCTCTCTTATTATGCGGTGCATTTCCTCAGTTTCTTTTTCTGTCAAAATTAACAGTTCTTTCTCACCATTTTTTAAACCACAACGTGGACTTCGTCAAGGTGATCCCCTATCACCTTTTCTTTTCCTCTTTTGCACACAAGGTCTATCTGCCTACCTATCTGACGCCCAACAGACAATCGTCCTACCTGGGCTTGGGGCATGTAGATATGGTCCTAAAGTCAACCATCTCCTCTTTGCAGATGACTGCATGGTTTTCATTAATACTAATCCAGATGAAGCAACCCAACTAAAAAGGGCACTACAAACCTATGCTGCAGCTTCTGGTCAAGCAGTAAATTTTGAGAAATCGACCATCTTTTATAACCTGCGCACCCCACATTCAACAAGAACTGCGATTAACAATCTCTTGCAAGTACGTGAGGTCTCCAACCCTGGTGTCTACCTAGGCGTCCCACTACTCATTGGGAAAAATAAAACTGAGTCCTTAGGTTTCGTTCGTGAGAAAGTCCACGATCGATTATCTAATTGGGATAAACAACTCCTCTCTTTTAGTGGACGTGAAATTTTAATTAAAGAAGTCCTACAATCACTACCTCAATATGTCATGTCCTGTTATCTACTGCTGCAAAACATTATTGATGATATGACCTCTGCCATTCGACAATATTGGTGGTCTGGCAAATCTAACAAGAAGGGTTGGCACATGCTTCCCTGGAATCGTGTTTGTCTACCTAAAACAACAGGGGCATGGGATTCAAAGACTTGAATGATTTTAACATTGCCCTCCTGGGTAAGCAACTATGGTGACTCATTTGCGAACCGGACTCCTTATTGGGCCAAATCTATCGTTCCATATATTTCCCTTCTGGGAATATTTTAGATGCTTCTCGACCTATCTGAGGCTCCTTTGCTTGGCAAGGGCTCTATAATGCTTTACAACGCCTTTTCCAGGGGGCTTTTTATACCGGCCGGGTATTAATAGTAACATATGTATCTATAAAGACACCTGGGGAGGCTCCTCTCCTGTTAACCTTTCTGGGGACTATGAAGTCTCGGATAAAGTCCATATTCGATGTCGTGACTTCATGGTTCGTAATCAGACTATTTGGGATCCTGCAAAGGTCCAAAGCTATTTTAACCCGACTGATGCCGATGCCATTCTCCACATTCCTATTATTAATGACTACCGAGATTCTATTCTATGGGCTCCTAACGACTCTGGTATTTACTTAGTACGCTCTGGATACTTATTTCTACAACGAGTTTCGGAATCACGTACCTCCTCGTCGCGGTTTTGGAAGTTTCTTTCTAAAGTCAAGGCTTTCCCAAAGGTCAAAACTTTTGGATGGCGTGTGGCATCTGAAGCCCTACTTGTTGGTTCCAAAATGTGGGTTTTCTCCCCTAATTCTGAGCCCGTTCCAGTTTGCGGGTCCTCCTCGGAATCTACCCTTCATGCTCTTCGTGACTGTGATGGGGCCTCCGAGGCCCTTCAACTCTCAGGAGTTCCCACCGTTCTCTCTAGGAGCTCGGCTATTACCTCTTTTCAATGGTTAGAGGAGGCTGCTCATCTCTTAACTACTGATCAATTTGTCTATTCCTTACTACCATTTGGAACATTTGGAATAGGCGTAACGACTGGGTTCATAACCGCCACCTTCAACCACCGTGGCTTACTGCTATTAACTCGATCAGCCTACATGATGACTTTTGCAAAGCTACCCCTTCATCCCATCTGCCATCATCCATTCTCTCTCCTCCATGTTGGAGACCATCCCCACATGATCACATCAAGATAAATGTGGATGGGGCTTTTGACCCTACCACCTGTGCAGTGGCTGTTGGTGTCGTGGCACGTGATGCTACAGGTGCGGTCGTCGGGGGCCTTGCTTACCCGTTAGGTAGTTGTTTGGATGCAGTCACTTGTGAAGGTGAAGGCCTTCTTGCGGGTATTTCCTTTGCTCAATCTCAGGGCTAGCAACGGATTTTGCTCGAAACAGATTGTGCCTCACTTGCGAATAGGCTCAACAATCCAGGACACGACCTCTCTATGTTGGAACCTCTTCTCCTCAGACTTCGTGATGCTCTTCATTCTTTACCTTTTTCTCTTGTAACTTATGTACGCCGTGAGGCAAATTCTGTGGCTCATACTTTGGCCGCTAATGCTCTAGGATCTATGTCCTCCATGTCTTTTAGCTCTATCATTCCACCGTGTATTAATCACCTTGTAAAGAGCTTTTCATCGAATTAATAAACTTAAGGCACTCTTTTCCCCTTTTTAGGGTCCTCTAGCTTTGCTCGAAGGACATTAGTAGGGGTTTTCAATGAGGCCTTTTTCTTCAAAAAAAATTCCAACGAGTCCATTGAAAGGCCCATTTCGACCCGCTCGTCCGAAACCTCTACAAAAAGGACTGCAAAACAAGTTTTAATCAAATTTTAGGAGTTCATGTAATTGATTAGGAGCTTTTCAACACAATTATATTGCAAAACCTCAATTTCTGTACTTTTTACTCAGTTAAAATTCTAACGGGTCCATTGAAAGGCCCATTTAGACCTGCTCGTCCGAAACCTCAACAAAAAGGACCGCAAAACAAGTTTTAATCAAATTTTAGGAGTTCAAATAATTGATTAGGAGCTTTTCAACACAATAATATTGCAAAACCTCAATTTCTGTACTTTTTACTCAGTTAAAATTTCAACGGGTCCATTGAAAGGCCCATTTCGACCCGCTCGTCTGAAACCTCTACAAAAAGGACTGGAAAAAAGTTTCAATCAAATTTTAAGAGTTTATGTAATTGATTAGGAGCTTTTCAACACAATTATATTGCAAAACCTCAATTTTATACTTTTTACTCAGTTAAAATTCCAACGGGCCCATTGAAAGGCCCGTGAAACCTCTACAAAAAAGACCACAAAAATGTTTTATTCAAATATTAGGAGTTCAAATAACTGATTAGGAGCTTTTCAACACAATTATATTGCAAAACCTCAATTTATGTACTTTTTACCCAGTTAAAATTCAAACGGGTCTATTGAAAGGCCCATTTAGACCAGCTCATCCGAAACCTCTACAAAAAGAAGCGCAAAACAAGTTTTAATCAAATTTTAGGAGTTCAAATAATTGATTAGGAGCTTTTCAACATAATTATATTGCGAAACCTCAATTTTTGTACTTTTTACTCAGTTAAAATTCTAACGGGTCCATTGAAAGGCCCATTTCGACCCGCTCGTCTGAAACCTCTACAAAAAGGACTGCAAAACAAGTTTTAATCAAATTTTAGAAGTTCATGTAATTGATTAGGAGCTTTTCAACACAATTATATTGCAAAACCTCAATTTCTGTACTTTTTACTCTGTTAAAATTCCAAGGAGTCCATTGAAAGGCCCATTTAGACCTGCTCGTCCGAAACCTCTACAAAAAGGACCACAAAAATGTTTTATACAAATATTAGGAGTTCAAATAATTGATTAGGAGCTTTTCAACACAATTATATTGCAAAACCTCAATTTCTGTACTTTTTACTCAGTTAAAATTCCAACGGGTCCATTGAAAGGCCCATTTAGACCTGCTCGTCCGAAACCTCAACAAAAAGGACCGCAAAACAAGTTTTAATCAAATTTTAGGAGTTCAAATAATTGATTAGGAGCTTTTCAACACAATAATATTGCAAAACCTCAATTTCTGTACTTTTTACTCAGTTAAAATTTCAACGGGTCCATTGAAAGGCCCATTTCGACCCGCTCGTCTGAAACCTCTACAAAAAGGACTGGAAAAAAGTTTCAATCAAATTTTAAGAGTTTATGTAATTGATTAGGAGCTTTTCAACACAATTATATTGCAAAACCTCAATTTTATACTTTTTACTCAGTTAAAATTCCAACGGGCCCATTGAAAGGCCCGTGAAACCTCTACAAAAAAGACCACAAAAATGTTTTATTCAAATATTAGGAGTTCAAATAACTGATTAGGAGCTTTTCAACACAATTATATTGCAAAACCTCAATTTATGTACTTTTTACCCAGTTAAAATTCAAACGGGTCTATTGAAAGGCCCATTTAGACCAGCTCATCCGAAACCTCTACAAAAAGAAGCGCAAAACAAGTTTTAATCAAATTTTAGGAGTTCAAATAATTGATTAGGAGCTTTTCAACATAATTATATTGCGAAACCTCAATTTTTGTACTTTTTACTCAGTTAAAATTCTAACGGGTCCATTGAAAGGCCCATTTCGACCCGCTCGTCTGAAACCTCTACAAAAAGGACTGCAAAACAAGTTTTAATCAAATTTTAGAAGTTCATGTAATTGATTAGGAGCTTTTCAACACAATTATATTGCAAAACCTCAATTTCTGTACTTTTTACTCTGTTAAAATTCCAACGAGTCCATTGAAAGGCCCATTTAGACCTGCTCGTCCGAAACCTCTACAAAAAGGACCACAAAAATGTTTTATACAAATATTAGGAGTTCAAATAATTGATTAGGAGCTTTTCAACACAATTATATTGCAAAACCTCAATTTCTGTACTTTTTACTCAGTTAAAATTCCAACGGGTCCATTGAAAGGCCCATTTAGACCTGCTCGTCCGAAACCTCTACAAAAAGGACCGCAAAACAAGTTTTAATCAAATTTTAGGAGATCATGTAATTGATTAGGAGATTTTCAACACAATTATATTCCAAAACCTCTCTCGGCTACTGCTGAAGGTAAATACATTGCTGCTAAAACTGAGCTCCACAAATTACTAAATGAGCAGGAAGTGTACTGGGCACAGCGCTCTCGCAACCTATGGTTATCTCAAGGAGACAAAAATACCCATTTTTTTCATGCCCGCGCTACTAGCAGGAAAAAAAGAATACCATCACTGGCCTTTTGGATGCCAACAACAATTGGTGTACTACCGACTTTGATCTTATGACAATTGCATCCTCATACTTCCACACTCTTTTTACTTCCTCTAAACCCTCCTTGTTAGATCAAATTCTATAAAAAAATCCCTCCTTCTATTACGCCTGCTATGAATGAGTCCCTCTCTAGGGAATTCACGATGGAAGAGATCATCACCGCTTTCCGCGATATTGATCCAAGAAAAGCCCCTGGCATTGATGGCTTGCCTAGCGGTTTCTTTTGACAACACTGGGATACAGTAGGGTCAGATGTCACCACGCTCTGCCTTAATCTTCTCAATGGGTCAGCAGATATGGCTTCGGTAAACCAAACAATTTTAGTACTCATACCTAAGATTAAGGATCCAACCTCTATGAGGCATCTCAGGCCCATTAGTCTCTGCACGGTAATATATAAAATTATTGCCAAAGTTTTAGTTAATAGGATGAAATATATTATCCCCTTTTGCATTAGTTCCAACCAAGCTGCCTTCGTTCAGGGAAGAAATATCACAGATAATATCCTTATTGCTCACGAAATTATTCACTCTATTAACACTGGTACTTCTAAGTCTACTCAAGGTGCTGCACTTAAGCTTGATATGGAAAAGGCCTTTGATAGGGTTGAATGGTCTTTCCTTGAAAATGTCATGAACCGTATGGGCTTTGCACCATCATGGGTATCTCTTATAATGCGATGTATCTCCTTAGTTTCTTTTACGGTTAAGGTCAACAACTCCTTCTCACCTTTTTTTAGCCTCAACGGGGTCTCCGCCAAGGTGACCCTTTATCCCCTTTTCTTTTCCTTTTTTGCACTCAAGGGCTTTCAGCTTTTTTGTCCGATGCTAAACAACATGGTCTGCTGCCTGGCCTTGGTGCCAGCAAGCATGGACCCAAGGTTAACCACCTTCTATTTGCAGATGATTGTATAGTTTTTCTCAACTCGAAACCAGAGGAAGCCGCTCATCTTAAATTAGCTCTCCAAACATACGCTTCTGCCTTTGGACAAGGAGTTAATTTTGATAAGTCCACTATTTTTTACAATCCACGCACTCCCAGCTCGACTCGACATGCTATTAATTCCTACCTTCAAGTTCGTGAGGTCTCCAACCCTGGTGTCTATTTGGGGGTACCTCTTCTTATTGGTAAAAATAAGATCTTCTTCTTAGGGTTTATACGAGATAAAGCTCATGAAAGATTGTCCAAATGGGACAAACAACTCCTTTCCTTCAGTGCTAGGGAAATCTTTATTAAAGCTGTGTTACAATCTCTACCTCAATATGTTATGTCATGTTATTTATTACCCCAAAACATTATTGATGATATGACCTCTGCCATTCGACGATACTGGTGGTCTGGCAAAACTAATAAGAAAGGTTGGCACATGCTCCCTTGGGAATAGGTGTGCTTGCCTAAATCCGTAGGAGGTATGGGATTTAGGGATCTCAATAACTTTAACATTGCGCTTCTTGGTAAACAATTATGGCGCCTTATTTGCGAACCAGATTCCCTTCTGGGTCAAATTTACAAGTCCAAATACTTTCCTTCAAGCCACATTCTTAATGCATCTCGGCCTTCTCGTGGATCTTTTGCTTGGCAAGGTCTTTATCATGCTATGCAACACCTTTTTGGAGGTTTCCTCTATCGACCTGGTATTAATAGTAACATACGACTCCATCAAGACAACTGGGGAGGTTTCTCGCCTATACACCTTTATGGGGATTATGAGATTTCGGATGAAGTCTGCATTCGTTGTCACGACTTTATGATTCGGAACCAAGCAGCTTGGGACCCTACTAAAGTCTGAGCGTACTTTACAACGGCCAATGTCGACTCAGTCTTATCAATTCCTATCATCAATGATACTCGTGACTCCATCCTGTGGAGCCCTAATGATTCTGGTATTTATTCAGTCAGATCTGGCTATCTCTTTTTGCAACGCCCCCCCCGAACCTAGAAATTGCCCTCCACGATTTTGGAAGTTTCTCTCCAAACTCAAGGTTTTACCTAAAGTCAAAACTTTTGGCTGGCGTTTGGGATCTGAGGCTCTACCTATCGGGGTTCGCCTACAGGCTTTTGCACCAGACTCAGGTCCCTAGCCCGTTTGTCATTCCAGTACGGAATCGATTCTCCATGCTCTTCGTGATTGCTCTGGTGCCTCGGAGGCCCTTCGTTTGGTTGGCCTTTCCCTAATCAACATTACTGCTTCCACCGGCCTACAATGGCTAGAGGAAGGTGCTAGCCTCCTTTCCTCTGACCTCTTTGGGCTTTTTTTGACTACTCTGTGGAACATTTGGAACAGGCGCAATGACTGGATCCATAACCGACATCTTCAACCCCCGTGGTTAATTGTTGTCAATTCCATCAGTCTTCATCGTGACTACTCTGAAGCTATATCTTCACCTAACTCTCCTACCCCTTTGACGGTCTGTCCTTCTCGTTGGAGACATCCCCCTCGGGGTCACATTAAAGTTAATGTGGATGGGGCTTTCGACCCTTACACACGTGCAGCGGCAGTTGGTGTTGTAGCCCGTGATGAAACAGGGATGGTTGTCGGCGGTCTAGCTTACCCTTTAGGCAGTTGCTCAGATGTTATTACGTCCGAAGGGAAAGGTATTCTTGTTGGTATTACTTTTGCTCAATCCCAAGGATGGAATCACTTGATTTTCGAGACATATTGCGCTTCTCTCGCGAATAGGATCAACTCTCTGGGCCCAGATCTCTCTTCAATGGGTCCGATGATTCTGCAAGCTCATGCAGCTTTGGATTGTTTTTCTCTTGCTCATGTTCAGTTTGTTTGCCGAGAGGCTAACATTGTTGCACATACTTTGGCTACACATGCCCTTAGGACCATGACTTCTATGTCTTTTGGGTCCATGTATCCTGATTGTATTCACAACGCTGTACTTTGCGAGGTTTCACCTCGTTCTTTTTAAATAAATTATGGGTACTCTTTTCCCCTTTTAGGGTTTCTCCAGGTCTTGTGCCTGGGATATTAGTAGGGGTTTTTAATGAGGCCCGTTTTCTTCAAAAAAAAATTTCAACGGGTCCATTGAAAGGCCCATTTCGACCCGCTCGTCCGAAACCTCTACAAAAAGGACTGCAAAAACAGTTTTAATCAAATTTTAGGAGTTTATGTAATTGATTAGGAGCTTTTCAACACAATTATATTGCAAAACCTCAATTTTATACTTTTTACTAAGTTAAAATTCCAACGGGCCCATTGAAAGGCCCATTTAGACATGCTCGTCTGAAACCTCTACAAAAAGGACCGCAAAAATGTTTTATTCAAATATTAGGAGTTCAAATAACTTATTAGGAGCTTTTCAACACAATTATATTGCAAAACCTCAATTTCTGTACTTTTTACTCAGTTAAAATTCCAACGGGTCCATTGAAAGGTCCATTTAGACCTCCTCGTCCGAAACCTCTACAAAAAGGACTTCAAAATAAGTTTTAATCAAATCTTAGGAGATCCTGTAATTGATTAGGAGATTTTCAACACAATTATATTCCAAAACCTCAATTTCTGTACTTTTTACTCAGTTAAAATTCCAACGGGTCCATTGAAAGGCCCATTTCGACCCGCTCGTCCGGAACCACTACAAAAAGGACTGCAAAACAAGTTTCAATCAAATTCTAGGAATTCATGTAATTGATTAGGAGCTTTTCAACACAATTATATTTCAAAACCTCAATTTCTGTACTTTTTACTCAGTTAAAATTCCAACGGGTCCATTGAAAGGCCCATTTAGACCTGCTCGTCCGAAACCTCAACAAAAAGGACCGCAAAACAAGTTTTAATAAAATTTTAGGAGTTCAAATAATTGATTAGGAGCTTTTCAACACAATAATATTGTAAAACCTCAATTTCTGTACTTTTTACTTAGTTATAATTTCAACGGGTCCATTGAAAGGCCCATTTCGACCCGCTCGTCCGAAACCTCTACAAAAAGGACTGCAAAAATAGTTTTAATCAAATTTTAGGAATTTATGTAATTGATTATGAGCTTTTCAACACAATTATATTGCAAAACCTCAATTTTATACTTTTTACTCAGTTAAAATTCCAACGGACCCATTGAAAGGCCCATTTAGACCTGCTCGTCCGAAACCTCTACAAAAAGGACCGCAAAAATGTTTTATTCAAATATTAGGAGTTCAAATAACTGATTAGGAGCTTTTCAACACAATTATATTGTAAAACCTCAATTTCTGTACTTTTTACCCAGTTAAAATTTCAACGGGTCCATTGAAAGGCCCATTTCGACCCGCTCGGCCGAAACCTCTACAAAAAGGACTGCAAAAATAGTTTTAATCAAATTTTAGGAGTTTATGTAATTGATTAGAAGCTTTTCAACACAATTATATTGCAAAACCTCAATTTCTGTACTTTTTACTCAATTAAATTCTAACGGGTCCATTGAAAAGCCCATTTAGACCTGCTCGTCCGAAACCTCGACAAAAAGGACCGCAAAATAGTTTTTAATCAAATTTTAGGAGATGAAATAATTGATTAGGAACTTTTCAACACAATTATATTGAAAAACCTCAATTTTATACTTTTTACTCAGTTAAAATTCAAACGGGCCCATTGAAAAGCCCATTTAGACCTGCTCGTCCAAAACCTCTACAAAAAGGACCAAAAAATGTTTTATTCAAATATTAGGAGTTCAAATAATTGATTAGGAGCTTTTCAACACATTTATATTGCAAAACCTAAATTTTTGTACTTTTTACTCATTTAAAATTCCAACGGGTCCATTGAATGGCCCATTTAGACCTGCTAGTTCGAAACCTCTACAAAAAGGACTGCAAAACAAGTTTTAATCAAATTTTAGGAGTTCATGTAATTGATTAAGAGCTTTTCAACACAATTAAATTGAAAAACCTCAATTTTATACTTTTTACTCAGTTAAAATTCCAACGGGCCCATTGAAAGGCCCATTTAGACATGCTGGTCCGAAACCTCTACAAAAAGGACCGCAAAATGTTTTACTCAAATATTAGGAGTTCAAATAATTGATTAGGAGCTTTTCAACACAATTATATTGCAAAACTTAAATTTTTGTACTTTTTAGTCATTTATAATTCCAACGGGTCCATTGAATTGGTCATTTAGACCTGCTAGTTCGAAACCTCTACAAAAAGGACTGAAAAACAAGTTTTAATCAAATTTTAGGAGTTCATGTAATTGATTAAGAGCTTTTCAACACAATTAAATTGAAACAACCTCAATTTTATACTTTTTACTCAGTTAAAATTCCAACGGGCCCATTGAAAGGCCCATTTAGACCTACTCGTCCGAAATCTCTACAAAAAGGACCAAAAAAAATATTTTATTCAAATATTAGGAGTTCAAATAATTGATTAGGAGCTTTTCAACAAAATTATATTGCAAAACCTCAATTTCTGTACTTTTTAATAAGTTAAAATTCCAATGGGTCCATTGAAAGGCCCATTTAGACCTGCTAGTTCGAAACCTCTACAAAAAGTACTGCAAAACAAGTTTTAATCAAATTTTAGGAGTTCATGTAATTGATTAGGAGCTTTTCAACACAATTAAATTGAAAAACCCTCAATTTTCTACTTTTTACTCAGTTAAAATTCCAACGGGCCCATTGAAAGGCCCATTTAGACCTACTCGTCCGAAATCTCTACAAAAAGGACCAAAAAAATATTTTATTCAAATATTAGGAGTTCAAATAATTGATTAGGAGCTTTTCAACACAATTATATTGCAAAACCTCAATTTCTGTACTTTTTAATAAGTTAAAATTCCAACGGGTCCATTGAAAGTCCCATTTAGACCTGCTAGTTCGAAACCTCTACAAAAAGGACTACAAAACAAGTTTTAATCAAATTTTAGGAGTTCAAATAATTGATTAGGAGCTTTTCAACACAATTATATTGCAAAACCTCCATTTCTGTAGTTTTTACCTAGTTAAATTTTCAACGGCAACGGAACGGGTGTTGGGAAATGAAAATTCTCTCTGAACTCTCTCATTTCCTCCCTTTGCTTTCTCTCTCTCTCTCTCTCCTCCTAACCCTCCGCCACCGTCTCCTCCACCCCACCTTTGGACCTTCACCCTCCCAACCACCACCTCTCCACCACAATACCCTCTCCATTCCACCAGCATGCAATCAATCATATTGGTTTCATGCTTCCCAGCCACCACCTTTCCACCACAATATCCTATCCACTCCGCCAGCATGCAACCAATCATATTGGTTTCATGCTTCTTTCAGGGCAGATTTAGAAAAGGTAAGTACATCTTCTCTCTTTGGTTTTTTATTTTCACTGTTTTTTTACTCTTTTAGTTTATCAATCCCCACTTCTGGGACTTCATTAATATATTATTGGATCAATCTTTGGTTCATTTACTTTGTTCCCAATCTTTATGTCATTAGCACATTTTGGATTTGGTTCAAGCCCCCTGCTGGGCCTTGCATTGTTCATAATGCTCCCTGCTGTGGCGAAATTATCCTGGCCTTCGAGGCCTTGTAGCCAATCCTTCCATTCCTTTGAATGGAAACGCTCCTGGCCCTCTGGTCCTTGTAAACTGATAGACTTATTCTCACGAATAAAGTTAGATGGGCCACTAGTTCGGTGGCAAATGGATCCCTCGTTGCTGGTTTCCAGGCATGGGAAGCACGTAACTAAAGAAGGGCCTTTTTTATTGCATGCATGGCACATGCAGATCGCATTCGCGGTGGCTGCTGCACTATGTGTACCTCCACGGAATTATTTCGACCTTTGGAGACAGTGGCAACTACTGAAAACGGTGTTCAACGTTTCCCGGCCACCACTGCTCGTCGGAGCCGTTAAACCGTTATATCAATCCCGGAATAATAGGGATACTCCGATTATCATTAGCCTCCTATTCTCAAGGGAATCGGATACCTTAAAATTCAAATTCAAAATTTTTATGGGACTTTTACATAGACTCCAACACTGCTTAACAACAAATATCTTCCTAAAATCTAGGATATCTGCTGGCTTCGATATTATTGGCATCCCCTTGGTGGATTATATCCAATCCAATAATATTTAATCCTTTGAATTTTGAATTAATATCTTTGAATATAATTCAAAATTTTATCTTGGTTACACTCCTAAAAGATAGGAAACTCACTGGATTCAAAATTCTCTACCTCCCCAGGTGGATTATCTTCAATCCAATTAATTTTAAACCTTTGAATTTTGAATCTTTATCCTTAGATTTAATTCAAAATTTTTTGGTGGCTTATCTCAACATACCGTATAGTGAGGATTATTATTTGACGCTCCCCCTCTACACTCCTTACTGTGTTTTCACTCTTGCATTTCGCTGCACTCGATCTCTCTGCTCTAGGTTTTCACAACCCTACTTGCAAACAATTGCTTCTTCTGATTCCCTTTTGGAGCATTTTGACAACCTACAGTTCACTGCAGAGGAGCAGACTGTAGTTTATGCTCCTAAGGCTACGAAGGCAATACCGTTGGAAGATCAACGATGCTCACTGCTGGGGAAGCTCTTTCCCACGACAAAACCAGATGACACTGTCCTGGTGAAGGTCTTCACGACTGTGTGGAAGGACGATAAACTCATCTCCACTACGATTCTTGGCTCAGGTTACTTCCTGTTCAAATTTGAATCCGCTGCACGGGTCAAAGACATCCTTAAACGAGGTCCATGGACATTCAAGCGTGATTGGCTAGCTCTCACTCCCATTCAACCTCAGCTGACGCTGGATGAATACAAATTTACGCACATGAGGATATGGGTTCGTATCCTGCATGTGCCTCTAGCGATGATGATAGGCGACACAGTGGCCCATGCATCCGGACGTGCCCTAGGCAGCGGCCTAGGGGCAGTGATAAGCACCGACACGCGTAAGGACGATGAAGGGAACCAGGTGCAGTTCTTACGGGTTGGTGTGCTTATTGATGTTACCCAGCCTCTCCGGCGTGGAGTAGCACTAGCAGATGAAGAGAATCCGGACAAGCCAAAGATGCTTCCGGTAAGATACGAGAAACTTCCTAACTTTTGTCACGGTTGTGGGATGCTTTTCCACCTCCGTGCTACATGTGCTGCCTTCAAGGACAAGCCAAGTGCATGGCTACCATACAGTGATTGGCTTCGTGCACCTGCCCCTAAACCAAAGATTAAAACCAATGTAAGAGGTCGGGTCCGCTACTTTGAACCAGGTTCCTCTTCTCGTCCACATGAGCACTCCATAGGTTACTCATGCTTCTTTCACGATTATTACAGCTTATGTATATGGATTATAGGGTTGCTTAATAAGTTTAACTCATATATTGCATTTTACTTACACATCCATGTCTCTTCCCTTGCTACTATTTCAGCGAACAATGGAAAGGACAAGGTTACCACCCCGGTGGTCACCCCGGAAATGGAAAAGGAAACACCCTTGGTGCAACCGGAAGGTGCTAACATGAACTTGAAGGAGGACAACCTGCTGGGGGAGGAGCTTGCCACCTCACCTGCTGATGCAGCAACGCCTCTGCCAATAGAAGGGGCGGAGTTAGCCCTTGCTGTTAAAGGTGCTGAAGCTGCTGACCACCTTGAGCCCCTGGATGTTGCACCGCTGGATATGATCCCTGCGGATGAGGAGTCAGTGGTTAACGGCTCGAAGGATGCTGATGTGGATGATGATCGCGCTGTGCAGCCATACACATCCGACACCCCGCCGGACAAAAAATTCATCTTAATTGATGAGGATGATATCCCAGTGCCTACCGTGGATGACACGGCCATAGGGGAAAGTTCAAACAAAGGCAAAGGACCGAGGGACAAAGGCAAGGAACCGGTTAACCCGGAATTTGAGGTGTGGTTGGCTACCACGACGGATAAGGGGAAGGATGTAGCTGTCCCTAAAAAGACTAAGCGCACTTCACCTATCATTACTGGAGGTATCGCCAAACGGCTACGAACATCGCCTTCGGTTGCAGGAAAATCCGGGAAACAGTTAGAGAAAATTCCAAAGAAAGCTGGGATGAGCAGAAAAACTCTTCGGTGGTGATTGACGGTCAACCCCGCCGAGAGAAATGAGGGCCATATGTTGGAACTGTCGAGGACTTGGTATGCCCTCGGCAGTTCACGAACTCTGTTCTATTATTTTTCGTTTATGTCCAGATTTTATTTTTTTATCAGAAACTCGTTTAAGTTCGGTTAAGTTTGATTCTCTTAAACATTCCCTTGATATGGAGGGTTTTTTTTTCTGTGGATAGCAACTCTTCTTGCGCAGGTTTATGCTTGCTTTATAATAAAAATATTACCTTAGATTTTCTCTCGTCTTCGACGAGATATATTGATGTTATCGTGAATGGTTTGGATTGTCGTTTTCGTTTTACTGGCATTTACGGTTACGCGGCTACGAACATGAAAAAACACACGTGGGAGCTCATTGACTCCCTTAAAATGAACTCATCTCTTATGTGGCTCATCGGAGGTGACTTAAATGATATCCTTGATGACTCGGAAAAACAAGGTGGTAATCGCAGACCTCGTTCACAAATCCTTAACTTTCGTGAATGTCTCACACGCAGTAACTTGTTCGATTGTAAGCCCAAAACGGGTTGGTTCACTTGGACCCGCACGGGGCCTAATGTCAACCCAGTCTGCGAAAGACTTGATCGATTTGTGGCTTGTTCTCAATGGTTACACGACTTCCCCAATTTCACCCATTTCCATTCTTTTTCCCTTGAATCGGACCATAGCATTATCATATTGGACACGGACAGTAGCAACACAACACACCAACGTTTTGCGCTGTCCATGGATCATTTTCGGTTTGAGGCTTGTTGGGCCCATGACCCATCGGGCATTAAAGTTTGTAAGCAAACTCGGGCCTCCACGCCTGGGTCCCTATTGGATAAGATATCCACCTTGGGCCACAACCTCCAAGAGTGGAAAAGTGCTCAACGTAAGCACTCCACTCTTCGCATGCAAACGCTGCAACGTACTATAAACGCTCTCCTACGTCGTCGTCATCTTTCCTGGAAAGCCCTTTCTACGCTTCACAGCGCAAAATCATAACTCCGGAAGTTGTCAGCGGCTAGAGAAGCATACTGGGCTCAACGCTCTCGCATCTCTTGGTTAACCAACAGTGACAAGAACACCAACTATTTCCATGCGAGGGCCACAAAGCGGCGTAGGAAAAACGCAATCCGAGGGCTAATGGATGCGACCGGAGTCTGGTAGACTTCCACTGCTGACACGCTACGAATTGCATCTTCCTACTTTCAAGATATTTTTTCTTCATCTTGTCTGGTGTCTTCACCGGAATTGATGAGCAATATTCGCCCCACTGTCACCACGGATATGAATGCCACTCTACTACGGCCCTTCACTGTAGAGGAAATCTCCGCCGCTTTTCTGGATATCAATCCTAAAAAAGCGCCAGGAATTGATGGCTTTCCTAGTAGCTTCTACCGTCAGCATTGGGATATGATTGGTCCAGAATTCTTATCCCTTTGCATGGACCTTCTACAAGGGAAAGCCGATATGGCATCAGTTAATCGATCGGTCATTGTGCTTATTCCTAAGACTTCTGACCCTACTACCATGAAGCACTTTCGACCAATCAGCTTATGCACTGTCATCTACAAGACGGTTTCTAAGGTCCTGGTTAATCGCCTTAAATCTACCTTGTCTTCTTGTATCAGCGCTTCTCAGGCCGCGTTCATTAGCGGCCCCAATATCACTGACAACATTCTCATTGCGCACGAATTGGTGCACACCCTTCACTCTAGTGGAACATTGTCCTCCCAAGGGGCTGCTGTCAAGCTCGATATGGAGAAGGCCTTTGATAGGGTCGAATGGTCCTTCTTAAGGGATGTCATGCTACGTATGGGGTTTGCCAGGGAATGGGTAAACCTCATCCTACGGTGTGTCTCTTCGGTCTCCTTTTCGGTCCGAGTTAATGGTACACTCTCCGAGGAGTTCTTCCCCACCAGGGGTATCCGCCAAGGTGACCCTTTGTCCCCTTTCCTTTTCCTCATTTGCTCCCAGGGACTCTCTGCGGCTCTGGAAACTGAGCAAAGGGAAGGACGCTTATCGGGCCTTAGTGCCAGTTGCCATAGGCCCCGTGTTACTCATCTGCTCTTTGCGGATGACAGCATGGTGTTCCTACGTAATGAGCCGGAGGAGGTGGCTCGGCTACGCTACATCCTATCTCAGTACGCCTCTTCCTCAGGACAAACGGTCAACTTTGATAAGTCTACTGCCTTCTGCAGTCAAAAGTGTTCCACCGATTTTCTCCGTGCTATGCGTTCAACACTTGGTGTACGCTTAGTGGATGACCAAGGAATATATTTGGGGTACCACTTTTAATTAAAAGGAATAGGACTGCCTCATTAGGATTCGTGCGGGATAAAGTCCAGTCCCGGATGAGTAAATGGGACAGCAGCTTCCTTTCCTATAGTGGGAGAGAAATTCTCATTAAGTCGGTAGCGCAAGCAATGCCACAATGCGTAATGTCATGTTACCTTTTACCACAAAACATCATTGATGACATTACTATGTCTATACGGCGATATTGGTGGTCCGGGCGCAGTAATAAGCGAGGCTGGCCGCTTTTATCGTAGGACTCTCTCTGCACACCTAAAACTGTGGGAGGCCTAGGTTTCCGCGATCTGCACACATTTAATATCACCCTATTGGGAAAACAGATTTGGCATCTGATGTCCCACCCGGATTCTCTTTTGGCGAGAGTCCTTCGCGCGAAATACTACCCTTCGGGAGACCTACTGAATGCCTCTGCGGATAAATGGCATCTTTCGCATGGAAAGGGATAAACCAAGCAATTCATTCCCTTGGGCCCGGTTATTTTTGGCGGCCAGGAGTCAAGAGTTCGATACGAGTTCTCAGCGACACCTGGGGCGGGGATAAACCGATTACGCTTTTTGGGAATATATGGAAAATGATGAATTACCGATGCGGTGTCGAGATTACATGACACGAGACTATGCATCCTAGGATGAATCCAAACTTCGCAGGGACTTTAACAAGGATGATGTAGAATGCATCCTTCGGGTTCCGATTTATCGCAATAAGCCAGATACGCTTGTTTGGGGACAGCATGATTCTGGTAGCTACACTGTTAGATCAGGGTACTTCTTTCTTTATCAGCCCACGCGGCCGGTGGCACGACCTAACCGACTCTGGAAAATCATTTCAAAAGCTCCGACTCTACCAAAGATTCGCTCCTTTAGCTGGCGAGCAGGCCGTGATGCATTGCCCACTGGGGACAAGTTACGGGCAATACATCACACGGGTGGGCAATGCCCCTTTTGTCCAGCAGTGATGGAATCTGCTCTCCATGCCCTTCGCGATTGCCCAGGTGCTAAGGACGTTCTCCGCCTAGTTGGGCTTCCCTCGGGCGTCTATGCTAGCCCTACCAACACAATGACGTATTGGTTATCTGGAGGCACTAACTGCTTGGATAGTACAGGGTTTGCTCTGCTCCTAACAGCAATTTGGAATGTATGGAACCGTCGTAATGACTGGGTTCATTCACAGAGACTTCAGCCAACTTGGCTCACGGCCATGAACGCTACAGGTCTTCTACAGGAATACGCCGCCGCAAACACTCTCCCCGCCGTGTCAACAGCCGTACCAGCCGCAGCCCCACCGCGTTGGACGCCACCAAAATCGGAGAGCATAAAGATAAATGTCGATGGAGCCTTCCACCTCGGGTCCGGTTCTGCAGCCATCGGGGTAATTGCTCGGGATGCTCAAGGTTCGATTGTTGGAGGATGTGCCATCCATGAAGCAGGTTGTCATGATGCCACCATGGTCGAGCTACATGCCATCGATGCGGGTATTATGCTGACCCAAGATAGAGGATGGGGCGAGGTGCTCATTGAGTCTGATTCGGCTACGGTAGTCAATAAATTCTCTCGCACTACTGATGATAACTCCCTGCAGGGTCCGCAGATTGCTGATACGAAGGCTTTGCTTAGGGCTTTTCCTTTGATCACTTTATCTTTTGTACCTAGATCAACCAATTTTATGGCACATAACTTAGCCACTTGGGCTTTACGTTCTACTTCCTCTGTTTATTTCGATTCAGTCGTTCCTGCCTGTATTAACGCCGATGTACTCGCTGACTCCCAGCCTTTTATTATTATAATAATAATATACCTCAGGGCACTGTTTCCCCCTTAGGTTCACCTTGTGCCTCGGCGCAAGGTGGTTAGAGGGGTTTTTAATGAGGCCCATTTTCTTCAAAAAAAATTCAACGGGTCCATTGAAAGGCCCATTTCGACCCGCTCGTCCGAAACCTTTACAAAAAGGACTGCAAAAAAACTTTTAATCAAATTTTAGGAGTTTATGTAATTGATTAGGAGCTTTTCAACACAATTATATTGCAAAACCTCAATTTTATACTTTTTACTCAGTTAAAATTCCAACGGGCCCGTTGAAAGGCCCATTTAGACCAGCTCGTCTGAAACCTCTACAAAAGGGACAGCAAAAATGTTTTATTAAAATATTAGGAGTTCAAATAATTTATTAGGAGCTTTTCAACACAATTATATTGCAAAACCTCAATTTCTTTACTTTTTACTCATTTAAAATTCCAAAGGGTCCATTGAAAGGCCCATTTCGACCCGCTCGTCCGAAACCTCTACAAAAAGGACTGCAAAACTAGTTTTAATCAAATTTTAGGAGTTTATGTAATTGATTAGGAGCTTTTCAACACAATTATATTGCAAAACCTCAATTTTATATTTTTTACTCAGTTAAAATTCCAACGGGCCAATTGAAAGGCCCATTTTGACCAGCTCGTCTGAAACCTCTACAAAAAAAGGACCGCAAAAATGTTTTATTCAAATATTAGGAGTTCTAATAACTGATTAGGAGCTTTTCAACACAATTATATTGCAAAACCTCAATTTCTTTACTTTTTACTCATTTAAAATTCCAAAGGGTCCATTGAAAGGCCCATTTCGACCCGCTCGTCTGAAATCTCTACAAAAAGGACCGCAAAACAAGTTTTAATCAAATTTTAGGAGTTTAAATAATTGATTAGGAGCTTTTCAACACAATTATATTGAAAAACCTCAATTTTTATACTTTTTACACAGTTAAAATTCCAACGGGCCCATTGAAAAGCCCATTTAGACATGTTCGTCCAAAACCTCTATAAAAAGGACCGCAAAAATGTTTTATTCAAATATTAGGAGTTCAAATAATTTATTAGGAGCTTTTCAACACCATTATATTGCAAAACCTCAATTTCTTTACTTTTTACTCAGTTAAAATTCCAAAGGGTCCATTGAAAGGCCCATTTCGACCCGCTCGTCCGAAACCTCTACAAAAAGGACTGCAAAAGAAGTTTTAATCAAATTTTTGGAGTTTATGTAATTGTTTAGGAGCTTTTCAACAAAATTATATTGCAAAACCTCACTTTTATACTTTTTACTCAGTTAAAATTCCAACGGGCCCATTGAAAGGCCCATTTAGACCTGCTCGTCTGAAACCTATACAAAAAGGACCGCAGAAATGTTTTATTCAATTATTAGGAGTTCAAATAACTGATTAGGAGATTTTCAACACAATTGTATTGCAAAACCTCAATTTCTGTACATTTCACTCAATTAAAATTCCAACAGGTCCATTGAAAGGCCCATTTGGACCAGCTCGTTCGAAACCTCTATAAAAAGGACCACAAAACAAGTTTTAATCAAATTTTAGGAGTTCAAATAATTGATTAGGAGTTTTCAACACAATTATATTGCAAAACCTCAATTTCTGTACTTTTTACTTGTAATCACTAATTTTGTCCGGACCTTGAACCCCTTTATGTTTGTGTTGTTAGTGGGCTTATCGGGCTAGTAGGAAATTAAAAAATTAAAAAATTTAAAAAGAAAGATAAAAAAGAAAAAAAGGAGGGAAAAAGAAAAAAAAATAAATATACATATGTCATACATAATATTACATTACTATTAGGAGTGTTATTTAGTGTATTTATAAGTGCATGTGACATATTAGATATAAGTATAATTAAGTAATAATGCTTGAATGTGTATATGTTGCATTTTAGGATTATTATTATTCGTAGCATTGTTATGTTACAAAAAAAACTTAAACATTACTATAATACTTTTTATCCTTCATTAGTAAGTATATTTGCTAGGTTTGTTATTATTATTGTTTTTATTAACTTTATTAATATTATTATAACAAGATTAAAAAAAATAATAATAATAAATAATAAAACATAAGTAAAGAAAAAAAAGCCCAAAATGCATTGAATAAATAATAATAAGAGTCCAAACTTAAAATAAATATACATGTTGTCCTGGTAAGCCCAAATAAATACATAGCCCAAACAAATAAAGAAACCATAACGTTCCCTTGTTTGCTGCTTCAGCCGCCACAAGCCTTGACCGTCAGATCCACATCTGATCTGGCAGTCCAAATTCATCCCACGAAGACAAACCCTAGAGGAGCCCTAAGGGTCTGGCGCCGCACATCTCCAATACCGTTCGATCTGGGTGAAATCAACGGCCCAGATCGATCCCAGCGAGGAAACCCTAAAAAGCCTGGCGGATCCCAAGCACCGCGCACGCCTCAACTGCCAGATCCTAAACGCATCGGATGGCTCAGATGAGCCCAGAGATCCCATGCGCCTGAACGTTCTGACCGAGGGCCTGCCACAAGCACACGTCTACCCGCCTCTTCTGCTCCCGAGCACGCCATGTCACTCCCGATTAGGCAAAACCGGCACACCTCAGACAAAGCACAGAGTCATCAGAACCCAAAATAGCCAAAAACAGGAGACAAAAACAATAAACACCCCAATGTCAACGAAGACAAAAAAAAACAGAGAGCAAACAAAAGCAAAAAAAAAAAGCATAGCATGTAACACCGGATATAAAAGATCCGAACCCAAGATTGTAAACCCCATGGGGGAGATCTTTACACAAAGAGAAATCAATAAAAAAAGCCTTCTGAGGTATCCATTTTCCCACTCTTTCGATTGCATGCATCACAAAAAGTATATAAAAATAAAAAAACAAAAAAGGGAAAGATTTCTTTTTACCTTCAATTGTTTGGGTCTCCGGTTCACGTTGGCTCACCCGTTCGACACCTATAAGCCGCCACGCCTTTGTGAGGCCACATGTGGTGATGATAGAGTAGCACAATTGTGGATTTGGAAGCCTTCAATCAAGTTGTTGCAAGAACTAGGGGCTCTAGACTCAATCAAGAAGATTAAGAGCAGATCTGAAAATTCAAGAGAA
Organism: Hibiscus tridactylites; assembly: GCA_958450335.1. Taxonomy (NCBI): domain Eukaryota; kingdom Viridiplantae; phylum Streptophyta; class Magnoliopsida; order Malvales; family Malvaceae; genus Hibiscus; species Hibiscus tridactylites. The sequence goes on along the minus strand of OY288292.1, from coordinate 31,205,423 downwards.
AAGAGAAGGGCTTTTCTTGAAAATTTCAGATTCAAGGCTGGAAAATTAAAGAAACAAAGATAAGAAAGAAGATTAAGGAATAAATAATAAGAATTAAAATAAAAAGATTGAAAAAGGTTGAAAGAGAGGTAGATAAAACAAATCTGAAAATTCAGCTTTGTTTATGGCTATGGAGATGGCATGAAGTTGAAGATGGAGATGGCTTGATGGATTTGTGATGGTTTTGTCCTCGGCACCCTCTTAGACGCAATTACCTAAGCAAGCAACCTCAAGCGGCTCTAACCCACCCTTCTAGACGTGATTACCTAGGCAAGCATGAGTGTGAAGATGATCTCCCTCACAAGAACTCGTCGAACTTATGTTGAAGAAGACTTCTAAGGCACAAGTAATCAGCACTTGTAAAAACAAACTCACTAAATATTTCATTAATCAAAGAAAATCTGAATAATCTCCATTACAATGGTGGAGGCTTCATCCTTTTATAGGTGAAGGATAGCCAAAGTAATCTAACTTCTACTAAAACTAGGAAACCCTAATTTAATTAAAAAAAATAAAAGAAAAACAGCCTTTAAACTCCTTGTGCTTGGGCTGCAAGTGATAAGCTGATAAGTGCAGGTGATAAGTTGATAAGAGTTGCTTGGGAGAAGGGTGGTTGGTTCCTAAAGTATATAAAACCCTAAAAACATAATTTAAATGTTAATAATTAAGTTGGGCTAAGTCTAATTCGTCCAAAAGCCTTATATAATAGCTTTTGGGCTAAATTTTACAAATTCCTGTAATAATCCCGTATCCAGTTTTCTACATGCGCAGTCTTCTGTAAAATGGACGTATCTTGAGTTCCCGATGTTCGATTGATGCGTTTCAAGATGCGTTGGAAATGTAACTGAATGCCGGTCAATTTGTTAGAAGACAACTCTGCCCAGAAATTCCAGGATCCCATCCGAAATGTCGTCTCAAGTTGGCTGACTTTCCAGACTTCACAAACAGATTCAACTTCTTGTCCAATATGCATTGCTTTAGCCCTCTCATGCATGTATCAGGTGAGGTGACGGAATGACGAAGTGTTGATCAGCCGTCAATCAAAGTAGGGGGTTTCGGATTTCATTTTTAGTTTGGGGTTTTTGTTTTAGGTTTTCGAAAGGGGAAAGTTGTTTCTGTCGTTGGAGGCTTTCGGCTACGATCTCTTTCCGAAGTGTGAAACGGAACAGCGCCGTTGTCGATTAACGACAACCGGCCGGTGCGGTCTCTTTGTTTCTGAATACGGGGAGTCGGCAGAGGGAGGGAAGGTTTTTAGGGTTTCAAAAAAATCATAAAAGGCCAAAGGGGTAAAAAGATCTTTAAAACGCGTTTTTATAGTCTTTTTACATTTTAATTTTGGTTTAATTCCCTAAAGAGCCATTCCGTGTTTTTGTATTATGCGAGCAAGGGTCTCCGCATTCTGAAATCACACCCTAGGACCCTCAAATATTTTAAGCATTTCCAATCTCGTCCCTAATTCAGTTTTAATCAATGTCGAACGGTTTAATAACCATTTTAGTCCTTACAAGCTTCAACGTCTTTTAATTTTGGTCCTTAATAGAGGAATTAATTGTTTTTCTTACGGTTATATCACATTTTTCACCCCCGCTCTTTTAACATGCTTTTATTTTCCCCCCAGCTTGTTTCTTTCGTTTTGAATTGGGTGAATTCCCTTTTAAGTCTTTAAGTTTTTATTTTTTGTTTGATTTAGCCCTTGAAACAGTGGTGAATTGTCCGAATTAACCCAGTTAATTTATTTTTGTGTATATTTCAATTTGATCGAAGATGATGCTTCTTTTACACAGTTTTATTATTTTACGCGAATACTTTAACATGTGTCTTAAATCCTTGTTGTTGCATGTCGTGTGTTTTTATCAAGGATTATGAGATATCTGGTTTGTATGTATATAACATATTAGTTTTTCATTTAATTTTGTTCATGTTATATGACCTTGTCCGTGTTTTCTTAAATCGTATATTTATTTTTATAAGTTGCATCTCGATATTATAAAATGCAATGCGAGCGTCTTTTTATTCGGGAACGAACGAGGCCAGTACCAGTCGAAGTGGTGGTGGTTCAGACGTTCCTTCTCGAATATTAAGACCTTTAAAATTCACACGCTCGTATAACCAAATTTCGATACGATTCATCACTTTAATTCGCAAAATCTAATATTAATTAAGCGGTAATGTTTTTGGTGCCGATTTCCGGGCACGACGGGGGTGCTCATCCTTCCCCTCGTGTAACCGACTCCCGAACCCTTTTAAATCTCTGGTTTTTATTTCGGTGTCCGGTCTACCATTTTTAAATGGCCGGTGGCGACTCCTCTATTTTTTATAAATCCGACTAAATTTTCAACACCCATTAAAAAACCCGGTCCGTCCGAGTGACATCCGAGGTACTTATGTCTTTTCTAAAATTTTTAGTCGCAACATTACTAAGTTAAAATTCCAACGGGTCCATCGAAAGGCCCATTTCGACCCGCTAGTCCGAAACCTCTACAAAAAGGACTACAAAACAAGTTTTAATCAAATTTTAGGAGTTCATGTAATTAATTAGGAGCTTTTCAACACAATTATATTGCAAAACCTCAATTTCTGTACTTTATACTCAGTTAAAATTCCAACGTGTCCATTGAAAGGCCCATTTAGACATGCTCGTCCGAAACCTATACAAAAAGGACCGCAAAACAAGTTTTAATCAAATTTTAGGAGTTCAAATAATTGATTAGGAGATTTTCAACACAATTATATTGCAAAACCTCAATTTCTGTACTTTTTACTCAGTTAAAATTCCAACGGGTCCATTGAAAGGCCCATATAGACCTGCTCGTCCGAAACCTCTACAAAAAGGACCGCAAAAATGTTTTATTCAAATATTAGGAGTTCAAATAATTGATTAGGAGCTTTTCAACACAATTATATTGCAAAACCGCAATTTCTGTACTTTTTACTCAGTTAAAATTCCAACGGGTCCATTGAAAGGCCCATTTAGACCTGCTCGTCCGAAACCTCTACAAAAAGGACCGCAAAAATGTTTTATTCAAATATTAGGAGTTCAAATAATTTATTAGGAGCTTTTCAACACAATTATATTGCAAAACTGCAATTTCTGTACTTTTTACTCAGTTAAAATTCCAACGGGTCCATTGAAAGGCCCATTTAGACCTGCTCGTCCGAAACCTCTACAAAAAGGACTGCAAAAAATGTTTTATTCAAATATTAGGAGTTCAAATAATTGATTAGGAGCTTTTCAACACAATTATATTGCAAAACCTCAATTTTTGTACTTTTTACTCATTTAAAATTCCAACGGGTCCATTGAAAGGCCCATTTCGACCCGCTCGTCCGAAACCTCTACGAAAAGGACTGCAAAACAAGTTTTAATCAAATTTTAGGAATTCATGTAATTGATTAGGAGCTTTTCAACACAATTATATTGCAAGACCGCAATTTCTGTAGTTTTTACTCAGTTAAAATTCCAACGGGTCCATTGAAAGGCCCATTTAGACCTGCTCGTCCGAAACCTCTACAAAAGGACCGCAAAACAAGTTTTAATCAAATATTAGGAGTTCAAATAATTGATTAGGAGCTTTTCAACAAAATTATATTGCAAAACCGCAATTTCTGTACTTTTTACTAAGTTAAAATTTCAACAGGTCCATTGAAAGGCCCATTTCGACCCGCTCGTCCGAAACCTCTACAAAAGGGACCGCAAAACAAGTTTTAATCAAATTTTAGGAGTTCATGTAATTGATTAGAAGCTTTTCAACACAATTACATTGTAAAACCTCAATTTATGTACTTTTTACACAGTTAAAATTCCAACGGGTCCATTGAAAGGCCCACTTAGACCTGCTCGTCCGAAACCTCTACAAAAAGGACCGCAAAAATGTTTTATTCAAATATTAGGAGTTCAAATAATTGATTAGGAGCTTTTAAACACAATCAAATTGAAAAACCTCAGTTTTATACTTTTTACTCAGATAAAATTCCAACGGGTCCATTGAAAGGCCCATTTAGACCTGCTCGTCCGAAACCTCTACAAAAAGACCGCAAAAATGTTTTATTCAAATATTAGGAGTTCAAATAATTGATTAGGAGCTTTTCAACACAATTATATTGCAAAACCGCAATTTATGTACTTTTTACTCAGTTAAAATTCCAACGGGTCCATCGAAATGCCCATTTCGACCCGCTCGTCCGAAACCTCTACAAAAAGGACTACAAAACAAGTTTTAATCAAATTTTAGGAGTTCATGTAATTGATTCGGAGCTTTTCAACACAATTATATTGCAAAACATCAATTTCTGTACTTTTTACTCAGTTAAAATTCCAACGGGTCCATTGAAAGGCCCATTTAGACCTGCTCATCCAAAACCTCTACAAAAAGGACTGCAAAACAAGTTTTAATCAAATTTTAGTAGTTCAAATAATTGATTAGGAGCTTTTCAACACAATTACATTGCAAAACCTCAATTTCTGTACTTTTTACTCAGTTAAAATTTCAACGGGTCCATAGAAAATTGAGTTTGTCGACCTTTCTCTGAGAGTGAGGTGCTTGCAGCGTTTAGGGATATAGGCCCTAGGAAAGCACCTGGAATAGATGGCTTCCCTAGTAGCTTCTATAGGCAATACTGGGATGTCATTGGACCTTAGTTTGTCGACCTTTGTCTGCGACTCCTTCAAGGGGAAGCGGAAATGTCGACTGTTAACAAAACGATTATAGTTCTAATCCCGAAAGTAGATGATGCTACTAATATGCGTCAGTTCAGACCAATCAGTTTGTGCACGGTCATCTACAAAACTGTAGCCAAGGTCCTTGTCAATCGTCTGAAGCCGATCCTACCCAATTGTATTAGTGATGCACAGGCCGCTTTTGTTAGCGGAAGAAACATCACTAATAACATCCTAATTGCCCACGATCTTGTACATACCCTTCACACCAATAATGCTTCCATCTATCAAGGGGCGGCTCTTAAACTTGATATGGAAAAGGCCTTTGAAAAAGTCGAATGGTCTTTCCTCCGAGATGTAATGACGTGTATGGGTTTTGCTCCGGAGTGGGTGCAGTTGCTACTCCGCTGCGTCTCCTCTGTCTCATTCTCGGCCCGGCTTAACGGGGCTCTCTCGGAGGAGTTTTCTCCGACAAGAGGCATCCGACAAGGAGACCCCCTTTCTCCCTTCCTCTTTCTCATTTGCTCGCAAGGGCTCTCCGCAGCCCTTGAGACATAATAGAGAGAAGGACGGCTACTAGGATTAAATGCAAATCGTCGATGGCATATGATCAACCATCTGCTCTTTGCGGATGACAGTATTGTGTTCTTACGGAATTGCCCTGAGGACGTACAACGATTGAAAGAAATTCTACACCTACTGCAGCTCCTCCTGCTCCACGACTTTCTTACAGGCCCTTCAGCATTCGCTTGGTATTCGTTTGGTCGATGACCCTGGGATTTATTTTGGGGTCCCCCTCCTCGTGGGGAGGAACCGAATGGCTATTTTAGGGTTTGTACGAGACAAGGTAAATTCGCGTATGGCTAAATGGGACAATAATTTACTTTCCTTTAGCGGCCGAGAAATTTTAATTAAATCAGTGCCCCAGGCAATACCACAGTATATTATGTCCTGCTATCTCCTCCCGCAAAACATTGTGGATGACGCAACTCGCTCGATACGTAGGTATTGGTGGTCGGGTCGAAGCAATAAGAAAGGTTGGCCATTACTTTCATGGGATACCCTATGCACGCCCAAAACCGCTGGGGGCTGGGCTTCCGGGATTTACATGATTTTAACATCGCGCTTCTAGGGAAACAAATTTGGCGACTGATACAGTCGCTTGAGTCCCTACTTGCTCGGGTCCTACATTACCGCTATTTTCCCTCGGGCAATATTCTCGAGGCTAAATCAGACAGACGCTCTTCCTTCGCTTGGCGAGGTATTTGGCAGGTCATACACCGGCTACAACCCGGTTTCTTCTGGCGCCCTGGAATTGATAGTAGATTACATATTCACCATGATCACTGGGGTGGATCTAGTGGGCTCTCATTTTTCGGAACCTATCAGGATAATGAGAAGATGCCTCTAAGATGTAGAGACTTCATGCTTCGCAATCAGAATGCCTGGGACGAAAGTAAGATTCACGACTACTTTGACTGGGATGACACTGCTAACATTCTGAAAGTACCGATCTTTGCTGATCGTAGGGATGTCTTATTGAGGGGTTTTCATGACACCAACATCTACATAGTCCATTCAGGATATCTTTTTTTGCGTCGGCCTTTACGACCCCTTGCCCGTCCTTGCCCACTCTAGAAGGTTATAGCTAAATCCCCTACGCTACCGAAAATCCGCACCTTTGGTTGGCGGGCGGGGCAGAATGCCTTACCAACAGGCGACCGGCTCGCCGCTCTGGGAATGGGCGAAGGTATATGTCCTTTCTGTCCCACTATTATTGAAACTGCGGTTCATGCACTGCGAGATTGCCCCGGTGCCAATGAAGCGCTTCATCTTGCCGGGTTCCCCCGTACTATATATGGTAGTACAGACTCGTCGATAGCTCTCTGGTTAGAGCGAGGGGCTTCGCTACTCTCCCGCACTGAGTTTAGCTTGCTTCTTACGATCATATGGAACATTTGGAACCGAAGGAACGACTGGGTCCATTCCCGACGTATGCATCCACCATGGCTCACCCTAATGAATTCCCAGGAGCTTCATCACGACTACGCCTCGGCCACATCCACCAGCCCTTCGACGCACACGGGGACTAACCCAGCACGTCCCCGACCAGCTTGGAGACCACCACCGGCAGGAAGAATCAAGATCAACGTCGACGGTGCTTTCAACCCTGTCACAGGTGCTGCTGGTCTCGGTATTATAGCTCGCGATGCCACCGGCTCTATCTTGCTTGGACAGGCTTCCTTTTCTGAAGAAATTCCCGACTCCTCATCTGCGGAACTCCACGCTATTGTCGCCGGAGTCCGCCTTGGATCAGAAGCGGGTTGGCAGGGTTTCCACCTAGAGTCGGACGCGGCCTTGATTCTCAACAAGCTTCACAATCCCGACCATGATGCTTCCATCCTACGCTCGTAGATAGCGGCAGCTCGAGATTTTTTCAGTACTATCCCTGATTTATGCTATACTTATGTACCACGCGCTGCTAATGTTTTAGCGCATAGTGTAGCCATGTGGGCTCTTCATTCTCGTTGTTCTTTGTCTTGTCTGGACCGGGCTTGCCCGATAACTTACAATCTATTGTATCGGTTGTTCATCAACCTCCTTGATTTAATTTATATATTTGGGTACTCTTTTCCCCTCTTAGGACCCTAACTGGGCTTGCCCAGTTGGGATTTGTGAGGTTTTTAATGAGGCCCTTTTCTTCAAAAAAAAATTTCAACGGGTCCATTGAAAGGCCCATTTTGACCCACTCGTCCGAAACCTCTACATTAAGGAGTACAAAAAATGTTTTAATCAAATTTTAGGAGTTTATGTAATAGATTAGGGGCTTTTCAACACAATTATATTGCAAACCTCAATTTCTATACTTTTTACTCGGTTAAAATTCTAACGGGTCCATTGAAAGGCCCATTTAGACCTGCTCGTCCGAAACCTCGACAAAAAGGACCGCAAAATAGTTTTAATCAAATTTTAGGAGTTCAAATAATTGATTAGGAACTTTTCAACACAATTATATTGAAAAACCTCAATTTTATACTTTTTACTCAGTTAAAATTCCAGCGGGCCCATTGAAAGGCCCATTTAGACATGCTCGTCCGAAACCTCTACAAAAAGGACCGCAAAATGTTTTATTCAAATATTAGGAGTTCAAATAATTGATTAGGAGCTTTTCAACACAATTATATTGCAAAACCTCAATTTCTGTACTTTTTAATCAGTTAAAATTCCAACGGGCCCATTGAAAGGCCCGTTTAGACCTGCTCGTCTAAAACATCTACAAAAAGGACCGCAGAAATGTTTTATTCAAATATTAGGAGTTCAAATAACTGATTAGGAGCTTTTCAACACAATTATATTGCAAAACCTCAATTTTATACTTTTTAGTCAGTTAGAATTCCAACGGGCCCATTGAAAGGCCCGTTTAGACCTACTCGTCTGAAACCTCTACAAAAAGGACCGCAAAAATGTTTTATTCAAATATTAGGAGTTCAAATAACTGATTAGGATCTTTTCAACACAATTATATTGCAAAACCTCAATTTCTATACTTTTTACTCAGTTAAAATTCCAACGGGTACATTGAAAGGCCCATTTAAACATGCTCGTCCGAAACCTCTACAAAATGGACCGCAAAACAAGTTTTAATCAAATTTTAGGAGTTCAAATAATTGATTAGGAGCTTTTCAATATAATTATATTGCACAAGCTCAATTTCTGTACTTTTTACTCAGTTAAAATTCCAACGGGTCCATTGTAAGACCCATTTAGACCTGCTCGTCCGAAACTTATCAAAAAGGACTGCAAAAAAAGTTTTCATCAAACTTTAGGAGTTTATGTACTTGATTAGGAGCTTTTCAACAAAATTTTATTGCAAAACCTCAATTTTATAAATTTTACTCAGTTAAAATTTCAACGGGTCCATTGAAAGGCCCATTTAGACCTGCTCGTCCGAAACCTCTACAAAAAGGACCGCAAAAATGTTTAATAAAATATTAGGAGTTCAAATAATTGATTTGGAGCTTTTCAACACATATATATTGCAAAACCTCAATTTCTGTACTTTTTACTCAGTCAAAATTCTAACGGGTCCATTGAAAGGCCCATTTAGACTTGCTCGTCCGAAACCTCGACAAAAAGGACCGCATAATAGTTTTAATCAAATTTTAGGAGTTCAAATAATTCAGTAGGAACTTTTCAACACAATTATATTGAAAAACCTCAATTTTATACTTTTTACTTAGTTAAAAATCAATCGGGCCCATTGAAAGGCCCATTTAGACCTCCTAGTCCGAAACCTCTACAAAAAGGACCTCAAAAATGTTTTATTCAAATATTAGGAGTTCAAATAATTGAATAGGAGCTTTTCAACACAATTATATTGCAAAACCTCAATTTCTATACTTTTTACTCAGTTAAAATTCCAACCGGTCCATTGATATGCCCATTTAGACATGCTCGTCCGAAACCTTTACAAAAAGGACCGCAAAAATGTTTTATTCAAATATTAGGAGTTCAAATAATTGATTAGGAGCTTTTTAACAGAATTATATTGCGAAACCTAAATTTCTGTACTTTTTACTTAGTTAAAATACCAACGGGTCCATTGAAAGGCCCATTTCGACCCGCTCGTCTGAAACCTCTACAAAAAGGACTGCAAAATAAGTTTTAATCAAATTTTAGGAGTTCATGTAATTGATTAGGAGGTTATCAATACAATTATATTGCAAAACCTCAATTTTTGTACTTTTTACTCCGTTAAAATTCCAACGGGTCCATTGGAAGGCCCATTTAGACGTGCTCGTCCGAAACCTCTACAAAAAAGGACCACAAAACAAGTTTTAATCAAATTTTAGGAGTTCAAATAATTGCTTAAAAGCTTTTCAACACAATTATATTGCAAAACCTCAATTTCTGTACTTTTTACTCAGTTAAAATTTCAACGGGTCCATTGAAAGGCCCATTTCGACCCGCTCGTCCGAAACCTCTACAAATAGGACTGCAAAAAAGTTTTAATCAAATTTTAGGAGTTTATGTAATTGATTAGGAGGTTTTCAACACAATTATATTGCAAAACCTCAATTTTCGTACTTTTTACTCCGTTAAAATTCCAACGGGTCCATTGAAAGGCCCATTTAGACCTGCTCGTCCGAAACCTCTACAAAAAAGGACCGCAAAACACGTTTTAATCAAATTTTAGGAGTTCAAATAATTGCTTAAAAGCTTTTCAACACAATTATATATCAAAACCTCAATTTATGTACTTTTTACTCAGTTAAAATTTCAACGGGTTCATTAAAAGGCCCATTTTGACCCGCTCGTCCGAAACCTCTACAAATAGGACTGCAAAAAAAGTTTTAACCAAATTTTAGGAGTTTATGTAATTGATTAGGAGCTTTTCAACATAATTATATTGCAAAAACCTCAGTTTTATACTCTTTACTCAGTTAAAATTCTAATGGGGCCATTGAAAGGCCCATTTAGACCTGCTCGTTTGAAACCTCTATAAAAAGGACCACAAAAATGTTTTATTCAAATATTAGGAGTTCAAATAACTGATTCAAAGCTTTTCAACACAATTAAATTGCAAAACCTCAATTTCTATACATTTTACTCAGTTAAAATTCCAACGGGTCCATTGAAAGGCCCATTTAGACCAGCTCATGTGAAACCTCTACAAAAAGGACCGCAAAACAAGTTTTAATCAAATTTTAGGAGTTCAAATAATTGATTAGGAGCTTTTCAACAAAATTATATTGCAAAACCACAATTTCTGTACTTTTTACTCAATTAAAATTCCAACGGGTCCATTGTAAGGCCCATTTAGACCTGCTCGTCCGAAACCGATACAAAAGGTTTGCAGAAAAAGTTTTAATCAAATTTTAGGAGTTCATGTAACTTATTAGGAGCTTTTCAACACAATTATATTGCAAAACCTCAATTTCTATACTTTTTACTCAGTTAAAATTCTAACGGGTCCATTGAAAGGCTCATTTAGACCTGCTCGTCCGAAACCTCGACAAAAAGGACTGCAAAAATGTTTTATTCAAATATTAGGAGTTAAAATAATTTATTAGGAGCTTTTCAAAACAATTATATTGCAAAACCTCAATTTCTGTACTTTTTACTCGGTTAAAATTCCAACGGGTCATTGATAGGCCCACTTAGACCTGCTCGTCCGAAACCTCCACAAAGAGGACTGCAAAATGTTTTATTCAAATATTAGGAGTTCAACTAATTGATTAGGAGCTTTTTAACACAATTATATTGCGAAACCTCAATTTCTGTACTTTTTACTCAGTTAATATACCAACGGGTCCATTGAAAGGCCTATTTCAACCCGCTCATCTGAAATCTCTACAAAAATGACTACAAAACAAGTTTTAATCAAATTTTAGGAGTTTATGTAATTGATTAGGAGCTTTTCAACACAATTATATTGCAAAACCTCAATTTTATACTTTTTACTCAGTTAAAATTCCAACGGGCCCATTGAAAGGCCCGTTTAGACCTGCTCGTTTGAAACCTCTACAAAAAGGACCGCAAAAATATTTTTTTCAAATAATTGATTAGGAGCTTTTGAACACAATTATATTGCAAAACCTCAATTCCTATACTTTTTACTCAGTTAAAATTCCAACGGGTCCATTGAAAGGCCCATTTAGACCTGCTCGTCCGAAACCTCTACAAAAACGACCACAAAATAAGTTTTAATCAAATTTTAGGAGTTCAAATAATTGATTAGGAGCTTTCAACACAATTATATTGCGAAACCTCAATTTCTGTACTTTTTACTCAGTTAAAATTCCAATGGGTCAATTGTAAGGCCCATTTAGACCTGCTCGTCCAAAACCTATCAAAAAGGACTGCAAAAAAAGTTTTAATAAAATTTTAGGAGTTTATGTAATTGACTAGGAGCTTTTCAACACAATTAAATTGCAAAACCTCAATTTCTGTACTTTTTACTCAGTTAAAATTCCAACGGGTCCATTGAAAGGCCCATTTAGACCTGCTCGTCCGAAACCTCTACAAAAAGGACTACAAAACAAGTTTTAGTCAAATTTTAGGAGTTCAAATAATTGATTAGGAGCTTTTCAACACAATTATATTGCAAAACCTCAATTTCTGTAATTTTTACTCAGTTAAAATTACAACGGGTCCATTGAAAGGCCCATTTCGACCCGCTCGTCCGAAACCTCTACAAAAAGGACTGCAAAACAAGTTTTAATCAAATTTTTGGAGTTCATGTAATTTATTAGGAGCTTTTCAACATAATTATATTGCAAAACCTCAATTTCTGTACTTTTTACTCAGTTAAAATTCCAACGGGTCCATTGAAAGGCACATTTATACCTGCTCGTCCAAAACCTCTACAAAAAGGACCGCAAAAAGGTTTTATTCAAATATTAGGAATTCAAATAATTGATTAGGAGCTTTTCAACACAATTATATTGCAAAACAACAATTTATGTACTTTTTACACAGTTAAAATTCCAACGGGTCCATTGAAAGGCCCATTTCGACCCGCTCGTCCGAAACCTCTACAAAAAGGACCGCAAAACAAGTTTTAATCAAATTTTAGGAGTTCATGTAATTGATTAGAAGCTTTTCAACACAATTACATTGCAAAACCTAAGTTTATGTTCTTTTTACTCAGTTAAAATTCCAACGGGTCTATTGAAAGGCCCATTTAGACTTGCTCGTCTGAAAACTCTACAAAAAGGACCGCAAAATGTTTTATTCAAATATTAGGAGTTCAAATAATTGATTAGGAGCTTTTCAAACAATTATATTGCAAAACCTCAATTTCTGTACTTTTTACCCAGTTAAAATTCCAACGGGTCCATTGAAAGGCCCATTTCAACCCTCTCGTTTGAAACCTTTACAAAAAGGACTGCAAAACAAGTTTTAATCAAATTTTAGGAGTTCATGTAATTGATTAGGAGCTTTTCAACACAAGTACATTGCAAAATCTCAATTTCTGTACTTTTTACTCAGTTAAAATTCTAACAGGTCCATTGAAAGGCCAATTTCGACCCGCTCTTTCGAAGCCTCTACAAAAAGGACCGCAAAACAAGTTTTAATCAAATTTTAGGAGTTCATGTAATTGATTAGGAGCTTTTCAACACAATTATATTGCAAAACCTTAATTTATGTACTTTTTACTCAGTTAAAATTCCAACGGGTCCATTAAAAGGCCCATTTAGACCTGCTCGTCCGAAACCTCTACAAAAAGAACCGCAGAAAAGTTTTATTCAAATATTAGGAGTTCAAATAATTGAATAGGAGCTTTTCAACACAATTATATTGCAAAACCTCAATTTATGTACTTTTTACTCAGTTAAAATTCCAACGGGTCCATTGAAAGGCCCATATCGACCCGCTCGACCGAAACCACAACAAAAAGGACTGCAAAACAAGTTTTAATCAAATTTTTGGAGTTCATGTAATTTATTAGGAGCTTTTAAACACAATTATATTGCAAAACCTCAATTTTTGTACTTTTTACTCAGTTAAAATTCCAACGGGTCAATTGAAAGGCCTATTTCGACCAGCTCCTCCGAAACCTCTACAAAAAGGACTGCAAAACAAGTTTTAATAAAATTTTAGGAGTTCATGTAATTGATTAGGATCTTTTTAACACAATTATATTGCAAAACCGCAATTTCTGTGTTTTTTACTCAGTTAAAATTCCAACGGGTCCATTGAAAGGCCAATTTCGAACCGCTCGTTCGAAACCTCTACAAAAAGGACCGCAAAACAAGTTTTAATCAAATTTTAGGAGTTCATGTAATTGATTAGGAGCTTTTCAACACAATTATATTGCAAAACCTTAATTTATGTACTTTTTACTCAGTTCAAATTCCAACGGGTCCATTGAAAGGCCCATTTAGACCTGCTCGTCTGAAACCTCTACAAAAAGGACCGCAAAAATGTTTTATTCAAATATTAGGAGTTAAAATAATTGATTAGGAGCTTTTGAACACAATTATATTGCAAAACCTCAATTTCTGTACTTTTTACTCATTTAAAATTCCAACGGGTCAATTGAAAGGCCTATTTCGACCAGCTCGTCCGAAACTTCTACAAAAAGGACTGCAAAACAAGTTTTAATAAAATTTTAGGAGTTCATGTAATTGATTAGGATCTTTTCAACATAATTATATTGCAAAACCGCAATTTCTGTATTTTTTACTCAGTTAAAATTCCGACGGGTCCATTGAAAGGCCCATTTCGACCCGCTCGTCCGAAACCTCTACTAAAAGGACTGCAAAACAAGTTTTAATCAAATTTTAGGAGTTCAAGTAATTTCTTAGGAGCTTTTCAACACAATTATATTGCAAAAACTCAATTTCTGTACTTTTTACTCAGTTAAAATTCCAACGGGTCCATTGAAAGGCCCATTTAGACCTGCTTGTCCGAAACCTCTACAAAAAGGACCGCAAAAATGTTTTATTCAAATATTAGGAGTTCAAATAATTGATTAGTAGCTTTTCAACACAATTATATTGCAAAACCTCAATTTATGTACTTTTTACTCATTTAAAATTCCAACGGGTCCATTGAAAGGCCCATTTCCACCCGCTCGTCCGAAACCTCTACAAAAAGGACTCCAAAACATGTTTTAATCAAATTTTAGGAGTTCATGTAATTGATTAGGAGCTTTTCAACACAGTTATATTGCAAAACCTCAATTTCTGTACTTTTTACTCAGTTAAAATTCTAACGGGTCCATTAAAAGGCCCATTTAGACCTGCTCGTCCGAAACCTCTACAAAAAGGACCGTAAAAATGTTTTATTCAAATATTAGGAGTTCAAATAATTGATTAGGAGCTTTTCAACACAATTATATTGGAAAACCTCAATTTTTTGTACTTTTTACTCATTTAAAATTCCAACAGGTCCACTGAAAGGCCTATTTCGACCCGCTTGTCCGAAACCTCTACAAAAAGGACTGCAAAACAAGTTTTAATCATATTTTAGGAGTTCATGTAATTGATTAGGAGCTTTTCAACACAATTATATTGCAAAACCGCAATTTCTGTAGTTTTTACTCTGTTAAAATTCCAACGGGTCCATTGAAAGGCCCATTTAGACTTGCTCGTCCGAAACCTCTACAAAAAGCACCGCAAAATAAGTTTTAATCAAATATTAGGAGTTCAAATAATTGATTAGGAGCTTTTCAACACAATTATATTGGAAACCGCAATTTCAGTACTTTTTACCCATTTAAATTCCAACGGGTCCATTGAAAGGCCCATTTCAACCCGCTCGTCCGAAACCTCAACAAAAAGGACCGCAAAACATGTTTTTAATCAAATTTTAGGAGTTCATGTAATGGATTAGAAGCTTTTCAATACAATTACATTGCAAAACCTCAATTTCTGTACTTTTTACTCAGTTAAAATTCCAACGGGTCCATTGAAAGGCCCATTTCGACCCGCTCGTCCGAAACTTCTACAAAAAGGACCACAAAATGTTTTATTCAAATATTAGGCGTTCAAATTATTGATTAGGAACTTTTCAACACAATTATATTGCAAAACCTCAATTTCTATACTTTTTACTCATTTAAAATTCCAACGGGTCCATTGAAAGGCCCATTTCGACCCGCTCGTCCGAAACCCCTACAAAAAGGACTACAAAACAAGTTTTAATTAAATTTTAGGAGTTCATGTAGTTGATTAGGAGCATTTCAACACAATTATATTGCAAAACCTCAATTTCTGTACTTTTTACTCATTTAAAATTCCAACGGGTCCATTGAAAGGCCCATTTCGACCCGCTCGTCCGAAACCTCTACAAAAAGGACTTCAAAACAAGTTCTAATCAAATTTTTGGAGTTCATGTAATTGATTAGAAGCTTTTCAATACAATTACATTGCAAAACCTCAATTTTGTACTTTTTACTCGGTTAAAATTCCAACGGGTCCATTGAAAGGCCCATTTAGACCTGCTCGTCCGAAACCTCTACAAAAAGGACCGCAAAAATGTTTTATTCAAATATTAGGAGTTCAAATAATTGGTTAGGAACTTTTAAACACAATTATATTGAAAAACCTCAATTTTATACTTTTCACTCAGATAAAATTCCAACGGGTCCATTGAAAGGCCCATTTAGACCTCCTCGTCCGAAAACTCTACAAAAAGGACCACAAAATGTTTTATTCAAATATTAGGAGTTCAAATAATTGATTAGGAACTTTTCAACACAATTATATTGCAAAACCTCAATTTCTATACTTTTTACTCATTTAAAATTCCAACGGGTCCATTGAAAGGCCCATTTCGACCCGCTCGTCCGAAACCTCTACAAAAAGGACTACAAAACAAGTTTTAATCAAATTTTAGGAGTTCATGTAGTTGATTAGGAGCTTTTCAACACAATTATATTGCAAAACCTCAATTTCTGTACTTTTTACTCATTTAAAATTCCAACGGGTCCATTGAAAGGCCCATTTCGACCCGCTCGTCCGAAACCTCTACAAAAAGGACCGCAAAACAAGTTTTAATCAAATTTTAGGAGTTCATGTGATTGATTAGAAGATTTTCAACACAATTACATTGCAAAACCTCAGTTTCTGTTCTTTTTACTCAGTTAGAATTCCAACGGGTCCATTGAAAGGCCCATTTAGACCTGCTCGTCCGAAACCTCTACATATAGGACCGCAAAAATGTTTTATTCAAATATTAGGAGTTCAAATAATTGATTAGGAGCTTTTCAACACAATTATATTGCAAAACCTCAATTTCTGTACTTTTTACTCATTTAAAATTCCAACGGGTCCATTGAAAGGCCCATTTCGACCCGCTCGTCCGAAACCTCTACAAATAGGACTGCAAAACAAGTTTTAATCAAATTTTAGGAGATTATGTAATCGATTAGGAGCTTTTCAACACAAGTATATTGCAAAACCTCAATTTATGTACTTTTTACTCAGTTAAAATTCCAACGGGTCCATTGAAAGGCCCATTTCGACCCGCTCGTCCTAAACCTCTACTAAAAGGACCGCAAAACAAGTTTTAATCAAATTTTAGGAGTTCATGTAATCGATTAGAAGCTTTTCAACACAATTACATTGCAAAACCTCAATTTCTGTACTTTTTACTCAGTTAAAATTCCAACGGGTCCATTGAAAGGCCCATTTAGACCTTCTCGTCTGAAACCTCTACAAAAAGGACCGCAAAAATGTTTTATTCAAATATTAGGAGTTCAAATAATTGATTAGGAGCTTTTCAACACAATTTTATTGCAAAACCTCAATTTCTGTACTTTTTACCTATTTAAAAATCCAACGGGTCCATTGAAAGGCCCATTTCGACCCGCTCGTCCGAAACCTCTACAAAAAGGACTGCAAAACAAGTTTTAATCAGAATTTAGGAGTTCATGTAATTGATTAGGAGCTTTTCAACACAATTATATTGCAAAACCTCAATTTTTGTACTTTTTACTCAGTTAAAATTCCAACGGGTCGATTGAAAGGCCCATTTCGACCCGCTCGTCCGAAACCTCTACAAAAAGGACTGCAAAACAAGTTTTAATCAAATTCTAGGAGTTCATGTAATTGATTAGGAGCTTTTCAACACAATTATATTGCAAAACCTCAATTTATGTACTTTTTACTCAGTTAAAATTCCAACGGGTCCATTGAAAGGCCCATTTCAACCCGCTCGTCCGAAACCACTACAAAAAGGACTGCAAAACAAGTTTTAATCAAAATTTTGGAGTTCATGTAATTGATTAGGAGCTTTTCAACACAATTATAATGCAAAACCTCAATTTCTGTACTTTTTACTCAGTTAAAATTCCAACGGGTCCATTGAACGGCCCATTTCGACCCGCTCGTCCGAAACCTCTACAAAAAGGACTCAAAACAAGTTTTAATCAAAATTTTGGAGTTCATGTAATTGATTAGGAGCTTTTCAACACAATTATCTTGCAAAACCTCAAATTCTGTAGTTTTTACTCATTTAAAATTCCAACGGGTCCATTGAAAGGCCCATTTCGACCCGCTCGTCCGAAACCTCTACAAAAGGACCGTAAAACAAGTTTTAATCAAATTTTAGGAGTTCATGTAATTTATTAGAAGATTTTCAACACAATTACATTGCAAAACCTCAGTTTCTGTTCTTTTTACTCAGTTAAAATTCCAACGGGTCCATTGAAAGGCCCATTTAGACCTGCTCGTCCGAAACCTCTACAAATAGGACCGCAAATATGTTTTATTCAAATATTAGGAGTTCAAATAATTGATTAGGAGCTTTTCAACACAATTATATTGCAAAACCTCAATTTCTGTACTTTTTACTCATTTAAAATTCCAACGGGTCCATTGAAAGGCCCATTTCGACCCGCTCGTCCGAAACCTCTACAAATAGGACTGCAAAACAAGTTTTAATCAAATTTTAGGAGATCATGTAATTGATTAGGAGCTTTTCAACACAAGTATATTGCAAAACCTCAATTTCTGTACTTTTTACTCAGTTAAAATTCCAACGGGTCCATTGAAAGGCCCATTTCGACTCGCTCGTCCGAAACCTCTAATAAAAGGACCGCAAAACAAGTTTTAATCAAATTTTAGGAGTTCATGTAATTGATTAGAAGATTTTCAACACAATTACATTGCAAAACCTCAGTTTCTGTTCTTTTTACTCAGTTAAAATTCCAACGGGTCCATTGAAAGGCCCATTTAGACCTGCTCGTCCGAAACCTCTACAAATAGGACCGCAAAAATGTTTTATTCAAATATTAGGAGTTCAAATAATTGACTAGGAGCTTTTCAACACATATATATTGCAAAACCTCAATTTCTGTACTTTTTACTCATTTAAAATTCCAACGGGTCCATTGAAAGGCCCATTTCGACTCGCTCGTCCGAAACCTCTACAGATAGGACTGCAAAACAAGTTTTAATCAAATTTTAGGAGTTCATGTAATTGATAAGAAGCTTTTCAACACAATTACATTGCAAAACCTCAATTTCTGTACTTTTTACTCAGTTAAAATTCCAACGGGTCCATTGAAAGGCCCATTTTTTACCCGCTCGTCCGAAACCTCTACAAAAAGGACTGCAAAACAAGTTTTAATCAAATTTTAGGAGTTCATGTAATTGATTAGGAGCTTTTCAACACAATTATATTGCAAAACCTCAATTTATGTACTTTTTACTCAGTTAAAATTCCAACGGGTCCATTGAAAGGCCTAATTCAACTCGCTCGTCCGAAACCACTACAAAAAGGATTGCAAAACAAGTTTTAATCAAAATTTTGGAGTTCAGGTAATTGATTAGGAGCTTTTCAACGCAATTATATTGAAAAACCTCAATTTCTGTACTTTTTGCTCAGTTAAAATTCCAACGGGTCCATTGAAAGGCCCATTTTGACCCGCTCGTCCGAAACCTCTACAAAAAGGACTGCAAAACAAGTTTTAATCAAAATTTTGGAGTTCATGTAATTGATTAGGAGCTTTTCAACACAATTATATTGCAAAACCTCAAATTCTGTACTTTTTACTCATTTAAAATTCCAACGGGTCCATTGAAAGGCCCATTTCGACCCGCTCGTCCGAAACCTCTACAAAAGGACCGTAAAACAAGTTTTAATCAAATTTTAGGAGTTCATGTAATTGATTAGAAGATTTTCAACACAATTACATTGCAAAACCTCAGTTTCTGTTCTTTTTACTCAGTTAAAATTCCAACGGGTCCATTGAAAGGCCCATTTAGACCTGCTCGTCCGAAACCTCTACAAATAGGACCGCAAAAATGTTTTATTCAAATATTAGGAGTTCAAATAATTGATTAGGAGCTTTTCAACACATATATATTGCAAAACCTCAATTTCTGTACTTTTTACTCATTTAAAATTCCAACGGGTCCATTGAAAGGCCCATTTCGACCCGCTCGTCCGAAACCTCTACAGATAGGACTGCAAAACAAGTTTTAATAAAATTTTAGGAGATCATGTAATTGATTAGGAGATTTTCAACACAAGTATATTGCAAAACCTCAATTTCTGTACTTTTTACTCAGTTAAAATTCCAACGGGTCCATTGAAAGGCCCATTTAGACCTGCTCGTCTGAAACCTCTACAAAAAGGACCGCAAAACAAGTTTTAATCAAATTTTAGGAGTTCATGTAATTGATTAGGAGCTTTTCAACACAATTATATTGCAAAACCTCAATTTCTGTACTTTTTACTCAGTTAAAATTCTAACGGGTCCATTGAAAGGCCCATTTAGACCTGCTCGTCCGAAACCTCTACAAAAAGGACCGCAAAAATGTTTTATTCAAATATTAGGAGTTCAAATAATTGATTAGGAGCTTTTCAACACAATTATATTGGAAAACCTCAATTTTTTGTACTTTTTACTCATTTAAAATTCCAAGAGGTCCATTGAAAGGCCCATTTCGACCCGCTCGTCCGAAACCTCTACTAAAAGGACCGCAAAACAAGTTTTAATCAAATTTTAGGAGTTCATGTAATTGATAAGAAGCTTTTCAACACAATTACATTGCAAAACCTCAATTTCTGTACTTTTTACTCAGTTAAAATTCCAACGGGTCCATTGAAAGGCCCATTTAGACCTGCTCGTCTGAAACCTCTACAAAAAGGACCGCAAAAATGATTTATTCAAATATTAGGAGTTCAAATAATTGATTAGGAGCTTTTCAACACAATTATATTGCAAAACCTCAATTTCTGTACTTTTTACCTATTTAAAAATCCAACGGGTCCATTGAAAGGCCCATTTCGACCCGATCGTCCGAAACCTCTACAAAAAGGACTACAAAACAAGTTTTAATCAAAATTTAGGAGTTCATGTAATTGATTAGGAGCTTTTCAACACAATTATATTGCAAAACCTCAATTTTTGTACTTTTTACTCAGTTAAAATTCCAACGGGTCCATTGAAAGGCCCATTTCGACCCGCTCGTCCGAAACCTCTACAAAAAGGACTGCAAAACAAGTTTTAATCAAATTTTAGGAGTTCATGTAATTGATTAGGAGCTTTTCAACACAATTATATTGCAAAACCTCAATTTATGTACTTTTTACTCAGTTAAAATTCCAACGGGTCCATTGAAAGGCCCATTTCAACTCGCTCGTCCGAAACCACTACAAAAAGGATTGCAAAACAAGTTTTAATCAAAATTTTGGAGTTCAGGTAATTGATTAGGAGCTTTTCAACACAATTATATTGAAAAACCTCAATTTCTGTACTTTTTACTCAGTTAAAATTCCAACGGGTCCATTGAAAGGCCCATTTCGACCCGCTCGTCCGAAACCTCTACAAAAAGGACTGCAAAACAAGTTTTAATCAAAATTTTGGAGTTCATGTAATTGATTAGGAGCTTTTCAACACAATTATATTGCAAAACCTCAAATTATGTACTTTTTACTCATTTAAAATTCCAACGGGTCCATTGAAAGGCCCATTTCGACCCGCTCGTCCGAAACCTCTACAAAAGGACCGTAAAACAAGTTTTAATCAAATTTTAGGAGTTCAGGTAATTGATTAGAAGATTTTCAACACAATTACATTGCAAAACCTCAGTATCTGTTCTTTTTACTCAGTTAAAATTCCAACGGGTCCATTGAAAGGCCCATTTAGACCTGCTCGTCCTAAACCTCTACAAATAGGACCGCAAAAATGTTTTATTCAAATATTAGGAGTTCAAATAATTGATTAGGAGCTTTTCAACACATATATATCGCAAAACCTCAATTTCTGTACTTTTTACTCATTTAAAATTCCAACGGGTCCATTGAAAGGCCCATTTCGACCCGCTCGTCCGAAACCTCTACAGATAGGACTGCAAAACAAGTTTTAATAAAATTTTAGGAGATCATGTAATTGATTAGGAGATTTTCAACACAAGTATATTGCAAAACCTCAATTTCTGTACTTTTTACTCAGTTAAAATTCCAACGGGTCCATTGAAAGGCCCATTTAGACCTGCTCGTCTGAAACCTCTACAAAAAGGACCGCAAAACAAGTTTTAATCAAATTTTAGGAGTTCATGTAATTGATTAGGAGCTTTTCAACACAATTATATTGCAAAACCTCAATTTCTGTACTTTTTACTCAGTTAAAATTCTAACGGGTCCATTGAAAGGCCCATTTAGACCTGCTCGTCCGAAACCTCTACAAAAAGGACCGCAAAAATGTTTTATTCAAATATTAGGAGTTCAAATAATTGATTAGGAGCTTTTCAACACAATTATATTGGAAAACCTCAATTTTTTGTACTTTTTACTCATTTAAAATTCCAAGAGGTCCATTGAAAGGCCCATTTCGACCCGCTCGTCCGAAACCTCTACTAAAAGGACCGCAAAACAAGTTTTAATCAAATTTTAGGAGTTCATGTAATTGATAAGAAGCTTTTCAACACAATTACATTGCAAAACCTCAATTTCTGTACTTTTTACTCAGTTAAAATTCCAACGGGTCCATTGAAAGGCCCATTTAGACCTGCTCGTCTGAAACCTCTACAAAAAGGACCGCAAAAATGATTTATTCAAATATTAGGAGTTCAAATAATTGATTAGGAGCTTTTCAACACAATTATATTGCAAAACCTCAATTTCTGTACTTTTTACCTATTTAAAAATCCAACGGGTCCATTGAAAGGCCCATTTCGACCCGATCGTCCGAAACCTCTACAAAAAGGACTACAAAACAAGTTTTAATCAAAATTTAGGAGTTCATGTAATTGATTAGGAGCTTTTCAACACAATTATATTGCAAAACCTCAATTTTTGTACTTTTTACTCAGTTAAAATTCCAACGGGTCCATTGAAAGGCCCATTTCGACCCGCTCGTCCGAAACCTCTACAAAAAGGACTGCAAAACAAGTTTTAATCAAATTTTAGGAGTTCATGTAATTGATTAGGAGCTTTTCAACACAATTATATTGCAAAACCTCAATTTATGTACTTTTTACTCAGTTAAAATTCCAACGGGTCCATTGAAAGGCCCATTTCAACTCGCTCGTCCGAAACCACTACAAAAAGGATTGCAAAACAAGTTTTAATCAAAATTTTGGAGTTCAGGTAATTGATTAGGAGCTTTTCAACACAATTATATTGAAAAACCTCAATTTCTGTACTTTTTACTCAGTTAAAATTCCAACGGGTCCATTGAAAGGCCCATTTCGACCCGCTCGTCCGAAACCTCTACAAAAAGGACTGCAAAACAAGTTTTAATCAAAATTTTGGAGTTCATGTAATTGATTAGGAGCTTTTCAACACAATTATATTGCAAAACCTCAAATTATGTACTTTTTACTCATTTAAAATTCCAACGGGTCCATTGAAAGGCCCATTTCGACCCGCTCGTCCGAAACCTCTACAAAAGGACCGTAAAACAAGTTTTAATCAAATTTTAGGAGTTCAGGTAATTGATTAGAAGATTTTCAACACAATTACATTGCAAAACCTCAGTATCTGTTCTTTTTACTCAGTTAAAATTCCAACGGGTCCATTGAAAGGCCCATTTAGACCTGCTCGTCCTAAACCTCTACAAATAGGACCGCAAAAATGTTTTATTCAAATATTAGGAGTTCAAATAATTGATTAGGAGCTTTTCAACACATATATATCGCAAAACCTCAATTTCTGTACTTTTTACTCATTTAAAATTCCAACGGGTCCATTGAAAGGCCCATTTCGACCCGCTCGTCCGAAACCTCTACAGATAGACTGCAAAACAAGTTTTAATCAAATTTTAGGAGATCATGTAATTGATTAGGAGATTTTCAACACAAGTATATTGCAAAACCTCAATTTCTGTACTTTTTACTCAGTTAAAATTCCAACGGGTCCATTGAAAGGCCCATTTAGACCTGCTCGTCTGAAACCTCTACAAAAAGGACCGCAAAACAAGTTTTAATCAAATTTTAGGAGTTCATGTAATTGATTAGATGTTTTCAACACAATTATATTGCAAAACCTCAATTCTGTACTTTTTACTCAGTTAAAATTCTAACGGGTCCATTGAAAGGCCCATTTAGACCTGCTCGTCCGAAACCTCTACAAAAAGGACCGCAAAATGTTTTATTCAAATATTAGGAGTTCAAATAATTGATTAGGAGCTTTTCAACACAATTATATTGGAAAACCTCAATTTTTGTACTTTTTACTCATTTAAAATTCCAAGAGGTCCATTGAAAGGCCCATTTCGACCCGCTCGTCCGAAACCTCTACAGAAAAGACTACAAAACAAGTTTTAATCAAATTTTAGAAGTTCATGTAATTGATTAGGAGCTTTTCAACACAATTATATTGCAAAACCGCAATTTCTGTAGTTTTTACTCAGTTAAAATTCCAACGGGTCCATTGAAAGGCCCATTTAGACTTGCTCGTCCGAAACCTCTACAAAAAGGACTGCAAAACAAGTTTTAATCAAATATTAGGAGTTCAAATAATTGATTAGGAGCTTTTCAACACAATTATATTGCAAACCGCAATTTCTGTACTTTTTATCCATTTAAATTCCAACGGGGTCCATTGAAAGGCCCATTTCAACCCTCTCTTCCGAAACCTCAACAAAAAGGAACGCAAAACATGTTTTAATCAAATTTTAGGAGTTCATGTAATGGATTAGAAGCTTTTCAATACAATTACATTACAAAACCTTAATTTTTGTACTTTTTACTCAGTTAAAATTCCAACGGGTCCATTGAAAGGCCCATTTCGACCCGCTCGTCCGAAACTTCTTCAAAAAGGACCACAAAATGTTTTATTCAAATATTAGGAGTTCAATAATTGATTAGGAACTTTTCAACACAATTATATTGCAAAACCTCAATTTCTATACTTTTTACTCATTTAAAATTCCAACGGGTCCATTGAAAGGCCCATTTCGACCCGCTCGTCCGAAACCTCTACAAAAAGGACTACAAAACAAGTTTTAATCAAATTTTAGAAGTTCATGTAATTGATTAGGAGCTTTCAACACAATTATATTGCAAAACCGCAATTTCTGTAGTTTTTACTCAGTTAAAATTCCAACGGGTCCATTGAAAGGCCCATTTAGACTTGCTCGTCCGAAAACCTCTACAAAAAGGACCGCAAAACAAGTTTTAATCAATATTAGGAGTTCAAATAATTGATTAGTAGCTTTTCAACACAATTATATTACAAACCGCAATTTCTGTACTTTTTATCATTTAAATTCCAACGGGTCCATTGAAAGGCCCATTTCAACCCTCTCGTCCGAAACCTCAACAAAAAGAACGCAAAACATGTTTTAATCAAATTTTAGGAGTTCATGTAATGGATTAGAAGCTTTTCAATACAATTACATTGCAAAACCTTAATTTCTGTACTTTTTACTCAGTTAAAATTCCAACGGGTCCATTGAAAGGCCCATTTCGACCCGCTCGTCCGAAACTTCTACAAAAAGGACCACAAAATGTTTTATTCAAATATTAGGCGTTCAATTATTGATTAGGAACTTTTCAACACAATTATATTGCAAAACCTCAATTTCTATACTTTTTACTCATTTAAAATTCCAACGGGTCCATTGAAAGGCCCATTTCGACCCGCTCGTCCGAAACCCCTACAAAAAGGACTACAAAACAAGTTTTAATTAAATTTTAGGAGTTCATGTAGTTGATTAGGAGCATTTCAACACAATTATATTGCAAAACCTCAATTTCTGTACTTTTTACTCATTTAAAATTCCAACGGGTCCATTGAAAGGCCCATTTCGACCCGCTCGTCCGAAACCTCTACAAAAAGGACTTCAAAACAAGTTCTAATCAAATTTTTGGAGTTCATGTAATTGATTAGAAGCTTTTCAATACAATTACATTGCAAAACTCAATTTTGTACTTTTTACTCGGTTAAAATTCCAACGGGTCCATTGAAAGGCCCATTTAGACCTGCTCGTCCGAAACCTCTACAAAAAGGACCGCAAAAATGTTTTATTCAAATATTAGGAGTTCAAATAATGGTTAGGAACTTTTAAACACAATTATATTGAAAAACCTCAATTTTATACTTTTCACTCAGATAAAATTCCAACGGGTCCATTGAAAGGCCCATTTAGACCTCCTCGTCCGAAAACTCTACAAAAAGGACGCAAAAATGTTTTATTCAAATATTAGGAATTCAAATAATTGATTAGGAGCTTTTCAACACAATTATATTGCAAAACCTCAATTTCTGTACTTTTTACTCAGTTAAAATTCCAACGGGTCCATTGAAAGGCCCATTTTGACACTCTCGTCCGAAATCTCTACAAAAAGGACTGCAAAACAAGTTTTAATCAAATTTTTGGAGTTCATGTAATTGATTAGGTGCTTTTAAACACAATTATATTGCAAAACCTCAATTTTTGTACTTTTTACTCAGTTAAAATTCCAACGGGTCAATTGAAAGGCCTATTTCGACCAGCTCGTCCGAAACCTCTACAAAAAGGACTGCAAAACAAGTTTTAGTAAAATTTTAGGAGTTCATGTAATTGATTAGGATGTTTTCAACACAATTATATTGCAAAACCGCAATTTCTGTATTTTTTACTCAGTTAAAATTCCAACGGGTCCATTGAAAGGCCAATTTCGACCCGCTCGTTCGAAACCTCTACAGAAAGGACCGCAAAACAAGTTTTAATCAAATTTTAGGAGTTCATGTAATTGATTAGGAGCTTTTCAACACAATTATATTGCAAACCTTAATTTATGTACTTTTTACTCAGTTAAAATTCCAACGGGTCCATTGAAAGGCCCATTTAGACCTGCTCGTCTGAAACCTCTACAAAAAGGACCGCAAAAATGTTTTATTCAAATATTAAGAGTTAAAATAATTGATTAGGAGCTTTTGAACACAATTATATTGCAAAACCTCAATTTCTGTACTTTTTACTCATTTAAAATTCCAACGGGTCAATTGAAAGGCCTATTCGACCAGCTCGTCCGAAGCCTCTACAAAAAGGACTGCAAAACAAGTTTTAATAAAATTTTAGGAGTTCATGTAATTGATTAGGATCTTTTCAACACAATTATATTGCAAAACCTCAATTTATGTATTTTTTACTCAGTTTAAAATTCCAACGGGTCCATTGAAAGGCCCATTTCGACCCGCTCGTCCGAAACCTCTACAAAAAGGACTGCAAAACAAGTTTTAATCAAATTTTAGGAGTTCAAATAATTTATTAGGAGCTTTTCAACACAATTATATTGCAAAAACTCAATTTCTGTACTTTTTACTCAGTTAAAATTCCAACGGGTCCATTGAAAGGCCCATTTAGACCTGCTCGTACGAAACCTCTACAAAAAGGACCGCAAAATGTTTTATTCAAATATTAGGAGTTCAAATAATTGATTAGTAGCTTTTCAACACAATTATATTGCAAAACCTCAATTTATGTACTTTTTACTCATTTAAAATTCCAACGGCTCCATTGAAAGGCCCATTTCCACCCGCTCGTCCGAAACCTCTACAAAAGGACTGCAAAACAAGTTTTAATCAAAATTTAGGATTTCATGTAATTGATTAGGAGCTTTTCAACACAATTATATTGCAAAACCTCAATTTCTGTACTTTTTACTCAGTTAAAATTCTAACGGGTCCATTGAAAGGCCATTTAGACCTGCTCGTCCGAAACCTCTACAAAAAGGACCGCAAAAATGTTTTATTCAAATATTAGGAGTTCAAATAATTGATTAGGAGCTTTTCAACACAATTATATTGGAAAACCTCAATTTTTTGTACTTTTTACTCATTTAAAATTCCAACGGGTCCATTGAAAGGCCCATTTCAACCCGCTCATCCGAAACCACTACAAAAAGGACTGCAAAACAAGTTTTAATCAAAATTTTGGAGTTCATGTAATTGATTAGGAGCTTTTCAACACAATTATATTGCAAAACCTCAATTTATGTACTTTTTACTCAGTTAAAATTCCAACGGGTCATTGAAAGGCCCATTTCAACCCGCTCATCCGAAACCACTACAAAAAGGACTGCAAAACAAGTTTTAATCAAAATTTTGGAGTTCATGTAATTGATTAGGAGCTTTTCAACACAATTATATTGCAAAACCTCAATTTCTGTACTTTTTACTCCGTTTAAAATTCCAACGGGTCCATTGAAAGGCCCATTTCGACCCGCTCGTCCGAAACCTCTACAAAAAGGACTGCAAAACAAGTTTTAATCAAATTCTAGGTGTTCATGTAATTGATTAGGAGCTTTTCAACACAATTATATTGCAAAACCTCAATTTATGTACTTTTTACTCAGTTAAAATTCCAACGGGTCCATTGAAAGGCCCATTTCAACCCGCTCGTCCGAACCACTACAAAAAGGACTGCAAAACAAGTTTTAATCAAAATTTTGGAGTTCATGTAATTGATTAGGAGCTTTTCAACACAATTATAATGCAAAACCTCAATTTCTGTACTTTTTACTCAGTTAAAATTCCAACGGGTCCATTGAACGGCCCATTTCGACCCGCTCGTCCGAAACCTCTACAAAAAGGACTCAAAACAAGTTTTAATCAAATGTTTGGAGTTCATGTAATTGATTAGGAGCTTTTCAACACAATTATATTGCAAAACCTCAAATTCTGTACTTTTTACTCATTTAAAATTCCAACGGGTCCATTGAAAGGCCCATTTCGACCCGCTCGTCCGAAACCTCTACAAAAGGACCGTAAAACAAGTTTTAATCAAATTTTAGGAGTTCATGTAATTTATTAGAAGATTTTCAACACAATTACATTGCAAAACCTCAGTTTCTGTTCTTTTTACTCAGTTAAAATTCCAACGGGTCCATTGAAAGGCCCATTTAGACCTGCTCGTTCGAAACCTCTACAAAAAGGACCGCAAAAATGTTTTATTCAAATATTAGGAGTTCAAATAATTGATTAGTAGCTTTTCAACACAATTATATTGCAAAACCTCAATTTATGTACTTTTTACTCATTTAAAATTCCAACGGCTCCATTGAAAGGCCCATTTCCACCCGCTCGTCCGAAACCTCTACAAAAAGGACTGCAAAACAAGTTTTAATCAAAATTTAGGATTTCATGTAATTGATTAGGAGCTTTTCAACACAATTATATTGCAAAACCTCAATTTCTGTACTTTTTACTCAGTTAAAATTCTAACGGGTCCATTGAAAGGCCCATTTAGACCTGCTCGTCCGAAACCTCTACAAAAAGGACCGCAAAAATGTTTTATTCAAATATTAGGAGTTCAAATAATTGATTAGGAGCTTTTCAACACAATTATATTGGAAAACCTCAATTTTTTGTACTTTTTACTCATTTAAAATTCCAACGGGTCCATTGAAAGGCCCATTTCAACCCGCTCATCCGAAACCACTACAAAAAGGACTGCAAAACAAGTTTTAATCAAAATTTTGGAGTTCATGTAATTGATTAGGAGCTTTTCAACACAATTATATTGCAAAACCTCAATTTATGTACTTTTTACTCAGTTAAAATTCCAACGGGTCCATTGAAAGGCCCATTTCAACCCGCTCATCCGAAACCACTACAAAAAGGACTGCAAAACAAGTTTTAATCAAAATTTTGGAGTTCATGTAATTGATTAGGAGCTTTTCAACACAATTATATTGCAAAACCTCAATTTCTGTACTTTTTACTCCGTTAAAATTCCAACGGGTCCATTGAAAGGCCCATTTCGACCCGCTCGTCCGAAACCTCTACAAAAAGGACTGCAAAACAAGTTTTAATCAAATTCTAGGTGTTCATGTAATTGATTAGGAGCTTTTCAACACAATTATATTGCAAAACCTCAATTTATGTACTTTTTACTCAGTTAAAATTCCAACGGGTCCATTGAAAGGCCCATTTCAACCCACTCGTCCGAAACCACTACAAAAAGGACTGCAAAACAAGTTTTAATCAAAATTTTGGAGTTCATGTAATTGATTAGGAGCTTTTCAACACAATTATAATGCAAAACCTCAATTTCTGTACTTTTTACTCAGTTAAAATTCCAACGGGTCCATTGAACGGCCCATTTCGACCCGCTCGTCCAAAACCTCTACAAAAAGGACTCAAAACAAGTTTTAATCAAATGTTTGGAGTTCATGTAATTGATTAGGAGCTTTTCAACACAATTATATTGCAAAACCTCAAATTCTGTACTTTTTACTCATTTAAAATTCCAACGGGTCCATTGAAAGGCCCATTTCGACCCGCTCGTCCGAAACCTCTACAAAAGGACCGTAAAACAAGTTTTAATCAAATTTTAGGAGTTCATGTAATTTATTAGAAGATTTTCAACACAATTACATTGCAAAACCTCAGTTTCTGTTCTTTTTACTCAGTTAAAATTCCAACGGGTCCATTGAAAGGCCCATTTAGACCTGCTCGTCCGAAACCTCTACAAATAGGACCGCAAATATGTTTTATTCAAATATTAGGAGTTCAAATAATTGATTAGGAGCTTTTCAACACAATTATATTGCAAAACCTCAATTTCTGTACTTTTTACTCATTTAAAATTCCAACGGGTCCATTGAAAGGCCCATTTCGACCCGCTCGTCCGAAACCTCTACAAATAGGACTGCAAAACAAGTTTTAATCAAATTTTAGGAGATCATGTAATTGATTAGGAGCTTTTCAACACAAGTATATTGCAAAACCTCAATTTCTGTACTTTTTACTCAGTTAAAATTCCAACGGGTCCATTGAAAGGCCCATTTCGACCCGCTCATCCGAAACCTCTACTAAAAGGACCGCAAAACATGTTTTAATCAAATTTTAGGAGTTCATGTAATTGATAAGAAGCTTTTCAACACAATTACATTGCAAAACCTCAATTTCTGTACTTTTTACTCAGTTAAAATTCCAACGGGTCCATTGAAAGGCCCATTTAGACCTGCTCGTCTGAAACCTCTACAAAAAGGACCGCAAAAATGTTTTATTCAAATATTAGGAGTTCAAATAATTGATTAGGAGCTTTTCAACACAATTATATTGCAAAACCTCAATTTCTGTACTTTTTACCTATTTAAAAATCCAACGGGTCCATTGAAAGGCCCATTTCGACCCGCTCGTCCGAAACCTCTACAAAAAGGACTACAAAACAAGTTTTAATCAAAATTTAGGAGTTCATGTAATTGATTAGGAGCTTTTCAACACAATTATATTCCAAAACCTCAATTTTTGTACTTTTTACTCAGTTAAAATTCCAACGGGTCCATTGAAAGGCCCATTTCGACCCGCTCGTCCGAAACCTCTACAAAAAGGACTGCAAAACAAGTTTTAATCAAATTTTAGGAGTTCATGTAATTGATTAGGAGCTTTTCAACACAATTATATTGCAAAACCTCAATTTCTGTACTTTTTACTCAGTTAAAATTCCAACGGGTCCATTGAAAGGCCCATTTAGACCTGCTCGTCCGAAACCTCTACAAATAGGACCGCAAATATGTTTTATTCAAATATTAGGAGTTCAAATAATTGATTAGGAGCTTTTCAACACATATATATTGCAAAACCTCAATTTCTGTACTTTTTACTCATTTAAAATTCCAACGGGTCCATTGAAAGGCCCATTTCGACCCGCTCGTCCGAAACCTCTACAGATAGGACTGCAAAACAAGTTTTAATAAAATTTTAGGAGATCATGTAATTGATTAGGAGATTTTCAACACAAGTATATTGCAAAACCTCAATTTCTGTACTTTTTACTCAGTTAAAATTCCAACGGGTCCATTGAAAGGCCCATTTAGACCTGCTCGTCTGAAACCTCTACAAAAAGGACCGCAAAACAAGTTTTAATCAAATTTTAGGAGTTCATGTAATTGATTAGGAGCTTTTCAACACAATTATATTGCAAAACCTCAATTTCTGTACTTTTTACTCAGTTAAAATTCTAACGGGTCCATTGAAAGGCCCATTTAGACCTGCTCGTCCGAAACCTCTACAAAAAGGAACGCAAAAATGTTTTATTCAAATATTAGGAGTTCAAATAATTGATTAGGAGCTTTTCAACACAATTATATTGGAAAACTTCAATTTTTTGTACTTTTTACTCATTTAAAATTCCAAGAGGTCCATTGAAAGGTCCATTTCGACCCGCTCGTCCGAAACCTCTACTAAAAGGACCGCAAAACAAGTTTTAATCAAATTTTAGGAGTTCATGTAATTGATAAGAAGCTTTTCAACACAATTACATTGCAAAACCTCAATTTCTGTACTTTTTACTCAGTTAAAATTCCAACGGGTCCATTGAAAGGCCCATTTAGACCTGCTCGTCTGAAACCTCTACAAAAAGGACCGCAAAAATGTTTTATTCAAATATTAGGAGTTCAAATAATTGATTAGGAGCTTTTCAACACAATTATATTGCAAAAACTCAATTTCTGTACTTTTTACTCAGTTAAAATTCCAACGGTTCCATTGAAAGGCCCATTTAGACCTGCTCGTCCGAAACCTCTACAAAAAGGACCGCAAAAATGTTTTATTCAAATATTAGGAGTTCAAATAATTGATTAGTAGCTTTTCAACACAATTATATTGCAAAACCTCAATTTATGTACTTTTTACTCATTTAAAATTCCAACGGCTCTGTTGAAAGGCCCATTTCCACCCGCTTGTCCGAAACCTCTACAAAAAGGACTGCAAAACAAGTTTTAATCAAAATTTAGGATTTCATGTAATTGATTAGGAGCTTTTCAACACAATTATATTGCAAAACCTCAATTTCTGTACTTTTTACTCAGTTAAAATTCTAACGGGTCCATTGAAAGGCCCATTTAGACCTGCTCGTCCGAAACCTCTACAAAAAGGACCGCAAAAATGTTTTATTCAAATATTAGGAGTTCAAATAATTGATTAGGAGCTTTTCAACACAATTATATTGGAAAACCTCAATTTTTTGTACTTTTTACTCATTTAAAATTCCAACGGGTCCATTGAAAGGCCCATTTCAACCCGCTCATCCGAAACCACTACAAAAAGGACTGCAAAACAAGTTTTAATCAAAATTTTGGAGTTCATGTAATTGATTAGGAGCTTTTCAACACAATTATATTGCAAAACCTCAATTTATGTACTTTTTACTCAGTTAAAATTCCAACAGGTCCATTGAAAGGCCCATTTCAACCCACTCATCCGAAACCACTACAAAAAGGACTGCAAAACAAGTTTTAATCAAAGTTTTGGAGTTCATGTAATTGATTAGGAGCTTTTCAACACAATTATATTGCAAAACCTCAATTTCTGTACTTTTTACTCCGTTAAAATTCCAACGGGTCCATTGAAAGGCCCATTTCGACCCGCTCGTCCGAAACCTCTACAAAAAGGACTGCAAAACAAGTTTTAATCAAATTCTAGGAGTTCATGTAATTGATTAGGAGCTTTTCAACACAATTATATTGCAAAACCTCAATTTATGTACTCTTTACTCAGTTAAAATTCCAACGGGTCCATTGAAAGGCCCATTTCAACCCGCTCGTCCGAAACCACTACAAAAAGGACTGTAAAACAAGTTTTAATCAAAATTTTGGAGTTCATGTAATTGATTAGGAGCTTTTCAACACAATTATAATGCAAAACCTCAATTTCTGTACTTTTTACTCAGTTAAAATTCCAACGGGTCCATTGAACGGCCCATTTCGACCCGCTCGTCCGAAACCTCTACAAAAAGGACTCAAAAAAAGTTTTAATCAAAATTTTGGAGTTCATGTAATTGATTAGGAGCTTTTCAACACAATTATATTGCAAAACCTCAAATTCTGTACTTTTTACTCATTTAAAATTCCAACGGGTCCATTGAAAGGCCCATTTCGACCCGCTCGTCTGAAACCTCTACAAAGGGACCGTAAAACAAGTTTTAATCAAATTTTAGGAGTTCATGTAATTTATTAGAAGATTTTCAACACAATTACATTGCAAAACCTCAGTTTCTGTTCTTTTTACTCAGTTAAAATTCCAACGGGTCCATTGAAAGGCCCATTTAGACCTGCTCGTCCGAAACCTCTACAAATAGGACCGCAAATATGTTTTATTCAAATATTAGGAGTTCAAATAATTGATTAGGAGCTTTTCAACACAATTATATTGCAAAACCTCAATTTCTATACTTTTTACTCATTTAAAATTCCAACGGGTCCATTGAAAGGCCCATTTCGACCCGCTCGTCCGAAACCTCTACAAATAGGACTGCAAAACAGGTTTTAATCAAATTTTAGGAGATCATGTAATTGATTAGGAGCTTTTCAACACAAGTATATTGCAAAACCTCAATTTCTGTACTTTTTACTCAGTTAAAATTCCAACGGGTCCATTGAAAGGCCCATTTCGACCCGCTCGTCCGAAACCTCTACTAAAAGGACCGCAAAACAAGT
The DNA here is from genome assembly GCA_958450335.1 of Hibiscus tridactylites. Lineage (NCBI taxonomy): Eukaryota > Viridiplantae > Streptophyta > Magnoliopsida > Malvales > Malvaceae > Hibiscus > Hibiscus tridactylites. The sequence goes on along the minus strand of OY288292.1, from coordinate 31,171,391 downwards.
TTTAATCAAATTTTAGGAGTTCATGTAATTGATAAGAAGCTTTTCAACACAATTACATTGCAAAACCTCAATTTCTGTACTTTTTACTCAGTTAAAATTCCAACGGGTCCATTGAAAGGCCCATTTAGACCTGCTCGTCTGAAACCTCTACAAAAAGGACCGCAAAAATGTTTTATTCAAATATTAGGAGTTCAAATAATTGATTAGGAGCTTTTCAACACAATTATATTGCAAAACCTCAATTTCTGTACTTTTTACCTATTTAAAAATCCAACGGGTCCATTGAAAGGCCCATTTCGACCCGCTCGTCCGAAACCTCTACAAAAAGGACTACAAAACAAGTTTTAATCAAAATTTAGGAGTTCATGTAATTGATTAGGAGCTTTTCAACACAATTATATTCCAAAACCTCAATTTTTGTACTTTTTACTCAGTTAAAATTCCAACGGGTCCATTGAAAGGCCCATTTCGACCCGCTCGTCCGAAACCTCTACAAAAAGGACTGCAAAACAAGTTTTAATCAAATTTTAGGAGTTCATGTAATTGATTAGGAGCTTTTCAACACAATTATATTGCAAAACCTCAACTTCTGTACTTTTTACTCAGTTAAAATTCCAACGGGTCCATTGAAAGGCCCATTTAGACCTGCTCGTCTGAAACCTCTACAAATAGGACCGCAAAAATGTTTTATTCAAATATTAGGAGTTCAAATAATTGATTAGGAGCTTTTCAACACATATATATTGCAAAACCTCAATTTCTGTACTTTTTACTCATTTAAAATTCCAACGGGTCCATTGAAAGGCCCATTTCGACCCGCTCGTCCGAAACCTCTACAGATAGGACTGCAAAACAAGTTTTAATAAAATTTTAGGAGATCATGTAATTGATTAGGAGATTTTCAACACAAGTATATTGCAAAACCTCAATTTCTGTACTTTTTACTCAGTTAAAATTCCAACGGGTCCATTGAAAGGCCCATTTAGACCTGCTCGTCTGAATCCTCTACAAAAAGGATCGCAAAACAAGTTTTAATCAAATTTTAGGAGTTCATGTAATTGATTAGGAGCTTTTCAACACAATTATATTGCAAAACCTCAATTTCTGTACTTTTTACTCAGTTAAAATTCTAACGGGTCCATTGAAAGGCCCATTTAGACCTGCTCGTCCGAAACCTCTACAAAAAGGACCGCAAAAATGTTTTATTCAAATATTAGGAGTTCAAATAATTGATTAGGAGCTTTTCAACACAATTATATTGGAAAACCTCAATTTTTTGTACTTTTTACTCATTTAAAATTCCAAGAGGTCCATTGAAAGGCCCATTTCGACCCGCTCGTCCGAAACCTCTACTAAAAGGACCGCAAATCAAGTTTTAATCAAATTTTAGGAGTTCATGTAATTGATAAGAAGCTTTTCAACACAATTACATTGCAAAACCTCAATTTCTGTACTTTTTACTCAGTTAAAATTCCAACGGGTCCATTGAAAGGCCCATTTAGACCTGCTCGTCTGAAACCTCTACAAAAAGGACCGCAAAAATGTTTTATTCAAATATTAGGAGTTCAAATAATTGATTAGAAGCTTTTCAACACAATTATATTGCAAAACCTCAATTTCTGTACTTTTTACCTATTTAAAAATCCAACGGGTCCATTGAAAGGCCCATTTCGACCCGCTCGTCCGAAACTTCTACAAAAAAGACTACAAAACAAGTTTTAATCAAATTTTAGAAGTTCATGTAATTGATTAGGAGCTTTTCAACACAATTATATTGCAAAACCGCAATTTCTGTAGTTTTTACTCAGTTAAAATTCCAACGGGTCCATTGAAAGGCCCATTTAGACTTGCTCGTCCGAAACCTCTACAAAAAGGACTGCAAAACAAGTTTTAATCAAATATTAGGAGTTCAAATAATTGATTAGGAGCTTTTCAACACAATTATATTGCAAACCGCAATTTCTGTACTTTTTATCCATTTAAATTCCAACGGGTCCATTGAAAGGCCCATTTCAACCCTCTCGTCCGAAACCTCAACAAAAAGGAACGCAAAACATGTTTTCATCAAATTTTAGGAGTTCATGTAATGGATTAGAAGCTTTTCAATACAATTACATTGCAAAACCTTAATTTCTGTACTTTTTACTCAGTTAAAATTCCAACGGGTCCATTGAAAGGCCCATTTCGACCCGCTCGTCCGAAACTTCTACAAAAAGGACCACAAAATGTTTTATTCAAATATTAGGAGTTCAAATAATTGATTAGGAACTTTTCAACACAATTATATTGCAAAACCTCAATTTCTATACTTTTTACTCATTTAAAATTCCAACGGGTCCATTGAAAGGCCCATTTCGACCCGCTCGTCCGAAACCTCTACAAAAAGGACTACAAAACAAGTTTTAATCAAATTTTAGAAGTTCATGTAATTGATTAGGAGCTTTTCAACACAATTATATTGCAAAACCGCAATTTCTGTAGTTTTTACTCAGTTAAAATTCCAACGGGTCCATTGAAAGGCCCATTTAGACTTGCTCGTCCGAAACCTCTACAAAAAGGACCGCAAAACAAGTTTTAATCAAATATTAGGAGTTCAAATAATTGATTAGGAGCTTTTCAACACAATTATATTGCAAACCGCAATTTCTGTACTTTTTATCCATTTAAATTCCAACGGGTCCATTGAAAGGCCCATTTCAACCCTCTCGTCCGAAACCTCAACAAAAAGGAACGCAAAACATGTTTTAATCAAATTTTAGGAGTTCATGTAATGGATTAGAAGCTTTTCAATACAATTACATTGCAAAACCTTAATTTCTGTACTTTTTACTCAGTTAAAATTCCAACGGGTCCATTGAAAGGCCCATTTCGACCCGCTCGTCCGAAACTTCTACAAAAAGGACCACAAAATGTTTTATTCAAATATTAGGCGTTCAAATTATAGATTAGGAACTTTTCAACACAATTATATTGCAAAACCTCAATTTCTATACTTTTTACTCATTTAAAATTCCAACGGGTCCATTGAAAGGCCCATTTCGACCCGCTCGTCCGAAACCTCTACAAAAAGGACTACAAAACAAGTTTTAATTAAATTTTAGGAGTTCATGTAGTTGATTAGGAGCATTTCAACACAATTATATTGCAAAACCTCAATTTCTGTACTTTTTACTCATTTAAAATTCCAACGGGTCCATTGAAAGGCCCATTTCGACCCGCTCGTCCGAAACCTCTACAAAAAGGACTTCAAAACAAGTTCTAATCAAATTTTTGGAGTTCATGTAATTGATTAGAAGCTTTTCAATACAATTACATTGCAAAACCTCAATTTTTGTACTTTTTACTCGGTTAAAATTCCAACGGGTCCATTGAAAGGCCCATTTAGACCTGCTCGTCCGAAACCTCTACAAAAAGGACCGCAAAAATGTTTTATTCAAATATTAGGAGTTCAAATAATTGGTTAGGAACTTTTAAACACAATTATATTGAAAAACCTCAATTTTATACTTTTCACTCAGATAAAATTCCAACGGGTCCATTGAAAGGCCCATTTAGACCTCCTCGTCCGAAAACTCTACAAAAAGGACCGCAAAAATGTTTTATTCAAATATTAGGAATTCAAATAATTGATTAGGAGCTTTTCAACACAATTATATTGCAAAACCTCAATTTCTGTACTTTTTACTCAGTTAAAATTCCAACGGGTCCATTGAAAGGCCCATTTTGACACTCTCGTCCGAAATCTCTACAAAAAGGACTGCAAAACAAGTTTTAATCAAATTTTTGGAGTTCATGTAATTGATTAGGTGCTTTTAAACACAATTATATTGCAAAACCTCAATTTTTGTACTTTTTACTCAGTTAAAATTCCAACGGGTCAATTGAAAGGCCTATTTCGACCAGCTCGTTCGAAACCTCTACAAAAAGGACTGCAAAACAAGTTTTAGTAAAATTTTAGGAGTTCATGTAATTGATTAGGATGTTTTCAACACAATTATATTGCAAAACCGCAATTTCTGTATTTTTTACTCAGTTAAAATTCCAACGGGTCCATTGAAAGGCCAATTTCGACCCGTTCGTTCGAAACCTCTACAGAAAGGACCGCAAAACAAGTTTTAATCAAATTTTAGGAGTTCATGTAATTGATTAGGAGCTTTTCAACACAATTATATTGCAAAACCTTAATTTATGTACTTTTTAATCAGTTAAAATTCCAACGGGTCCATTGAAAGGCCCATTTAGACCTGCTCGTCTGAAACCTCTACAAAAAGGACCGCAAAAATGTTTTATTCAAATATTAAGAGTTAAAATAATTGATTAGGAGCTTTTGAACACAATTATATTGCAAAACCTCAATTTCTGTACTTTTTACTCATTTAAAATTCCAACGGGTCAATTGAAAGGCCTATTTCGACCAGCTCGTCCGAAGCCTCTACAAAAAGGACTGCAAAACAAGTTTTAATAAAATTTTAGGAGTTCATGTAATTGATTAGGATCTTTTCAACACAATTATATTGCAAAACCTCAATTTCTGTATTTTTTACTCAGTTAAAATTCCAACGGGTCCATTGAAAGGCCAATTTCGACCCGCTCGTTCGAAACCTCTACAGAAAGGACCGCAAAACAAGTTTTAATCAAATTTTAGGAGTTCATGTATTTGATTAGGAGCTTTTCAACACAATTATATTGCAAAACCTTAATTTATGTACTTTTTACTCAGTTAAAATTCCAACGGGTCCATTGAAAGGCCCATTTAGACTGCTCGTCTGAAACCTCTACAAAAAGGACCGCAAAAATGTTTTATTCAAATATTAGGAGTTAAAATAATTGATTAGGAGCTTTTGAACACAATTATATTGCAAAACCTCAATTTCTGTACTTTTTACTCATTTAAAATTCCAACGGGTCAATTGAAAGGCCTATTTCGACCAGCTCGTCCGAAACCTCTACAAAAAGGACTACAAAACAAGTTTTAATAAAATTTTAGGAGTTCATGTAACTGATTAGGATATTTTCAACACAATTATATTGCAAAACCGCAATGTCTGTATTTTTTACTCAGTTAAAATTCCAACGGGTCCATTGAAAGGCCCATTTCGACCCGCTCGTCCGAAACCTCTACAAAAAGGACTGCAAAACAAGTTTTAATCAAATTTTAGGAGTTCAAATAATTTATTAGGAGCTTTTCAACACAATTATATTGCAAAAACTCAATTTCTGTACTTTTTACTCAGTTAAAATTCCAACGGGTCCATTGAAAGGCCCATTTAGACCTGCTCGTCCGAAACCTCTACAAAAAGGACCGCAAAAATGTTTTATTCAAATATTAGGAGTTCAAATAATTGATTAGTAGCTTTTCAACACAATTATATTGCAAAACCTCAATTTATGTACTTTTTACTCATTTAAAATTCCAACGGCTCCATTGAAAGGCCCATTTCCACCCGCTCGTCCGAAACCTCTACAAAAAGGACTGCAAAACAAGTTTTAATCAAAATTTAGGATTTCATGTAATTGATTAGGAGCTTTTCAACACAATTATATTGCAAAACCTCAATTTCTGTACTTTTTACTCAGTTAAAATTCTAACGGGTCCATTGAAAGGCCCATTTAGACCTGCTCGTTCGAAACCTCTACAAAAAGGACCGCAAAAATGTTTTATTCAAATATTAGGAGTTCAAATAATTGATTAGGAGCTTTTCAACACAATTATATTGGAAAACCTCAATTTTTTGTACTTTTTACTCATTTAAAATTCCAACAGGTCCATTGAAAGGCCCATTTCGACCCGCTCGTCCGAAACCTCTACAAAAAGGACTGCAAAACAAGTGTTAATCAAATTCTAGGAGTTCATGTAATTGATTAGGAGCTTTTCAACACAATTATATTGCAAAACCTCAATTTATGTACTTTTTACTCAGTTAAAATTCCAACGGGTCCATTGAAAGGCCCATTTCAACCCGCTCAACCGAAACCACTACAAAAAGGACTGCAAAACAAGTTTTAATCAAAATTTTGGAGTTCATGTAATTGATTAGGAGCTTTTCAACACAATTATATTGCAAAACCTCAATTTCTGTACTTTTTACTCAGTTAAAATTCCAACGGGTCCATTGAAAAGCCCATTTTGACCCGCTCGTCCGAAACCTCTACAAAAAGGACTGCAAAACAAGTTCTAATCAAATTTTTGGAGTTCATGTAATTGATTAGAAGCTTTTCAACACAATTATATTGCAAAACCTCAATTTCTGTACTTTTTACTCATTTAAAATTCCAACGGGTCCATTGAAAGGCCCATTTCGACCCGCTCGTCCGAAACCTCTACAAATAGGACTGCAAAACAAGTTTTAATCAAATTTTAGGAGTTCATGTAATTGATTAGAAGCTTTTCAACACAATTACATTGCAAAACCTCAATTTCTGTACTTTTTACTCAGTTAAAATTCCAACGGGTCCATTGAAAGGCCCATTTAGACCTGCTCGTCTGAAACCTCTACAAAAAGGACCGCAAAAATGTTTTATTCAAATATTAGGAGTTCAAATAATTGATTAGGAGCTTTTCAACACAATTATATTGCAAAACCTCAATTTCTGTACTTTTTACCTATTTAAAAATCCAACGGGTCCATTGAAAGGCCCATTTCGACCCGCTCGTCCGAAACCTCTACAAAAAGGACTACAAAACAAGTTTTAATCAAAATTTAGGAGTTCATGTAATTGATTAGGAGCTTTTGAACACAATTATATTGCAAAACCTCAATTTTTGTACTTTTTACTCAGTTAAAATTCCAACGGGTCCATTGAAAGGCCCATTTCGACCCGCTCATCCGAAACCTCTACAAAAAGGACTGCAAAACAAGTTTTAATCAAAATTTAGGAGTTCATGTAATTGATTAGGAGCTTTTCAACACAATTATATTGCAAAACCTCAATTTTTGTACTTTTTACTCAGTTAAAATTCCAATGGGTCCATTGAAAGGCCCATTTCGACCCGCTCGTCCGAAACCTCTACAAAAAGGACTGCAAAACAAGTGTTAATCAAATTCTAGGAGTTCATGTAATTGATTAGGAGCTTTTCAACACAATTATATTGCAAAACCTCAATTTATGTACTTTTTACTCAGTTAAAATTCCAACGGGTCCATTGAAAGGCCCATTTCAACCCGCTCAACCGAAACCACTACAAAAAGGACTGCAAAACAAGTTTTAATCAAAATTTTGGAGTTCATGTAATTGATTAGGAGCTTTTCAACACAATTATATTGCAAAACCTCAATTTCTGTACTTTTTACTCCGTTAAAATTCCAACGGGTCCATTGAAAGGCCCATTTCGACCCGCTCGTCCGAAACCTCTACAAAAAGGACTGCAAAACAAGTTTTAATCAAATTTTAGGAGTTCATGTAATTGATTAGGAGCTTTTCAACACAATTATATTGCAAAACCTCAATTTCTGTACTTTTTACTCAGTTAAAATTCCAACGGGTCCATTGAAAGGCCCATTTCGACCCGCTCGTCCGAAACCTCTACAAAAAGGACTGCAAAACAAGTTTTAATCAAATTTTTGGAGTTCATGTAATTGATTAGAAGCTTTTCAATACAATTACATTGCAAAACCTCAATTTTTGTACTTTTTACTCAGTTAAAATTCCAACGGGTCCATTGAAACGCCCATTTAGACCTGCTCGTCCGAAACCAATACAAAAAGGACCGCAAAAATGTTTTATTCAAATATTAGGAGTTCAAATAATTGGTTAGGAACTTTTAAACACAATTATATTGAAAAACCTCAATTTTATACTTTTCACTCAGATAAAATTCCAACGGGTCCATTGAAAGGCCCATTTAGACCTCCTCGTCCGAAAACTCTACAAAAAGGACCGCAAAAATGTTTTATTCAAATATTAGGAGTTCAAATAATTGATTAGGAGCTTTTCAACACAATTATATTGCAAAACCTCAATTTCTGTACTTTTTACTCAGTTAAAATTCCAACGGGTCCATTGAAAGGCCCATTTTGACACGCTCGTCCGAAATCTCGACAAAAAGGACTGCAAAACAAGTTTTAATCAAATTTTTGGAGTTCATGTAAATGATTAGGAGCTTTTAAACACAATTTTATTGCAAAACCTCAATTTTTGTACTTTTTACTCAGTTAAAATTCCAACGGGTCAATTGAAAGGCCTATTTCGACCAGCTCGTCCGAAACCTCTACAAAAAGGACTGCAAAACAAGTTTTAATAAAATTTTAGGAGTTCATGTAATTGATTAGGATCTTTTCAACACAATTATATTGCAAAACCGCAATTTCTGTATTTTTTACTCAGTTAAAATTCCAACGGGTCCATTGAAAGGCCAATTTCGACCCGCTCGTTCGAAACCTCTACAAAAAGGACCGCAAAACACGTTTTAATCAAATTTTAGGAGTTCATGTAATTGATTAGGAGCTTTTCAACACAATTATATTGCAAAACCTTAATTTATGTACTTTTTACTCAGTTAAAATTCCAACGGGTCCATTGAAAGGCCCATTTAGACCTGCTCATCTGAAACCTCTACAAAAAGGACCGCAAAAATGTTTTATTCAAATATTAGGAGTTAAAATAATTGATTAGGAGCTTTTGAACACAATTATATTGCAAAACCTCAATTTCTGTACTTTTTACTCATTTAAAATTCCAACGGGTCAATTGAAAGGCCTATTTCGACCAGCTCGTCCGAAACCTCTACAAAAAGGACTGCAAAACAAGTTTTAATAAAATTTTAGGAGTTCATGTAATTGATTAGGATCTTTTCAACACAATTATATTGCAAAACAGCAATTTCTGTATTTTTTACTCAGTTAAAACTCCAACGGGTCCATTGAAAGGCCCATTTCGACCCGCTCGTCCGAAACCTCTACAAAAAGGACTGCAAAACAAGTTTTAATCAAATTTTTGGAGTTCATGTAATTGATTAGAAGCTTTTCAATACAATTACATTGCAAAACCTCAATTTTTGTACTTTTTACTCGGTTAAAATTCCAACGGGTCCATTGAAAGGCCCATTTAGACCTGCTCGTCCGAAACCTCTACAAAAAGGACCACAAAAATGTTTTATTCAAATATTAGGAGTTCAAATAATTGGTTAGGAACTTTTAAACACAATTATATTGAAAAACCTCAATTTTATACTTTTCACTCAGATAAAATTCCAACGGGTCCATTGAAAGGCCCATTTAGACCTCCTCGTCCGAAAACTCTACAAAAAGGACCGCAAAATTGTTTTATTTAAATATTAGGAGTTCAAATAATTGATTAGGAGCTTTTCAACACAATTATATTGCAAAACCTCAATTTCTGTACTTTTTACTCAGTTAAAATTCCAACGGGTCCATTGAAAGGCCCATTTTGACACTCTCTTCCGAAATCTCTACAAAAAGGACTGCAAAACAAGTTTTAATCAAATTTTTGGAGTTCATGTAATTGATTAGGTGCTTTTAAACACAATTATATTGCAAAACCTCAATTTTTGTACTTTTTACTCAGTTAAAATTCCAACGGGTCAATTGAAAGGCCTATTTCGACCAGCTCGTCCGAAACCTCTACAAAAAGGACTGCAAAACAAGTTTTAATAAAATTTTAGGAGTTCATGTAATTGATTAGGATCTTTTCAACACAATTATATTGCAAAACCGCAATTTCTGTATTTTTTACTCAGTTAAAATTCCAACGGGTCCATTGAAAGGCCAATTTCGACCCGCTCGTTCGAAACCTCTACAGAAAGGACCGCAAAACAAGTTTTAATCAAATTTTAGGAGTTCATGTAATTGATTAGGAGCTTTTCAACACAATTATATTGCAAAACCTTAATTTATGTACTTTTTACACATTAAATTCCAACGGGTCCATTGAAAGGCCCATTTAGACCTGCTCGTCTGAAACCTCTACAAAAAGGACCGCAAAAATGTTTTATTCAAATATTAGGAGTTAAAATAATTGATTAGGAGCTTTTGAACACAATTATATTGCAAAACCACAATTTCTGTACTTTTTACTCATTTAAAATTCCAACGGGTCAAGTGAAAGGCCTATTTCGACCAGCTTGTCCGAAACCTCTACAAAAAGGACTGCAAAACAACTTTTAATAAAATTTTAGGAGTTCATGTAATTGATTAGGATCTTTTCAACACAATTATATTGCAAAACCGCAATTTCTGTATTTTTTGCTCAGTTAAAATTCCAACGGGTCCATTGAAAGTCCAATTTCGACCCGCTCGTTCGAAACCTCTACAGAAAGGACCGCAAAACAAGTTTTAATCAAATTTTAGGAGTTCATGTAATTGATTAGGAGCTTTTCAACATAATTATATTGCAAAACCTTAATTTATGTACTTTTTACTCAGTTAAAATTCCAACGGGTCCATTGAAAGGCCCATTTAGACCTGCTCGACTGAAACCTCTACAAAAAGGACCGCAAAAATGTTTTATTCAAATATTAGGAGTTAAAATAATTGATTAGGAGCTTTTGAACACAGTTATATTGCAAAACCTCAATTTCTGTACTTTTTACTCATTTAAAATTCCAACGGGTCAATTGAAAGGCCTATTTCGACCAGCTCGTCCGAAACCTCTACAAAAAGGACTGCAAAACAAGTTTTAATAAAATTTTAGGAGTTCATGTAATTGATTAGGATCTTTTCAACACAATTATATTGCAAAACAGCAATTTCTGTACTTTTTACTCATTTAAAATTCCAACGGGTCCATTGAAACGCCCATTTAGACCTGCTCATCCGAAACCTCTACAAAAAGGACCGCAAAAATGTTTTATTCAAATATTAGGAGTTCAAATAATTGATTAGTAGCTTTTCAACACAATTATATTGCAAAACCTCAATTTATGTACTTTTTACTCATTTAAAATTCCAACGGGTCCATTGAAAGGCCCATTTCCACCCGCTCGTCCGAAACCTCTACAAAAAGGACCGCAAAAATGTTTTATTCAAATATTAGGAGTTCAAATAATTGATTAGTAGCTTTTCAACACAATTATATTGCAAAACCTCAATTTATGTACTTTTTACTCATTTAAAATTCCAACGGGTCCATTGAAAGGCCCATTTCCACCCGCTCGTCCGAAACCTCTACAAAAAGGACTGCAAAACAAGTTTTAATCAAAATTTAGGATTTCATGTAATTGATTAGGAGCTTTTCAACACAATTATATTGCAAAACCTCAATTTCTGTACTTTTTACTCAGTTAAAATTCCAACGGGTCCATTGAAACGCCCATTTAGACCTGCTCGTCCGAAACCAATACAAAAAGGACCGCAAAAATGTTTTATTCAAATATTAGGAGTTCAAATAATTGGTTAGGAACTTTTAAACACAATTATATTGAAAAACCTCAATTTTATACTTTTGACTCAGATAAAATTCCAACGGGTCCATTGAAAGGCCCATTTAGACCTCCTCGTCCGAAAACTCTACAAAAAGGACCGCAAAAATGTTTTATTCAAATATTAGGAGTTCAAATAATTGATTAGGAGCTTTTCAACACAATTATATTGCAAAACCTCAATTTCTGTACTTTTTACTCAGTTAAAATTCCAACGGGTCCATTGAAAGGCCCATTTTGACACGCTCGTCCGAAATCTCGACAAAAAGGACTGCAAAACAAGTTTTAATCAAATTTTTGGAGTTCATGTAATTGATTAGGAGCTTTTAAACACAATTTTATTGCAAAACCTCAATTTTTGTACTTTTTACTCAGTTAAAATTCCAACGGGTCAATTGAAAGGCCTATTTCGACCAGCTCGTCCGAAACCTCTACAAAAAGGACTGCAAAACAAGTTTTAATAAAATTTTAGGAGTTCATGTAATTGATTAGGATCTTTTCAACACAATTATATTGCAAAACCGCAATTTCTGTATTTTTTACTCAGTTAAAATTCCAACGGGTCCATTGAAAGGCCAATTTCGACCCGCTCGTTCGAAACCTCTACAAAAAGGACTGCAAAACACGTTTTAATCAAATTTTAGGAGTTCATGTAATTGATTAGGAGCTTTTCAACACAATTATATTGCAAAACCTTAATTTATGTACTTTTTACTCAGTTAAAATTCCAACGGGTCCATTGAAAGGCCCATTTAGACCTGCTCATCTGAAACCTCTACAAAAAGGACCGCAAAAATGTTTTATTCAAATATTAGGAGTTAAAATAATTGATTAGGAGCTTTTGAACACAATTATATTGCAAAACCTCAATTTCTGTACTTTTTACTCATTTAAAATTCCAACGGGTCAATTGAAAGGCCTATTTCGACCAGCTCGTCCGAAACCTCTACAAAAAGGACTGCAAAACAAGTTTTAATAAAATTTTAGGAGTTCATGTAATTGATTAGGATCTTTTCAACACAATTATATTGCAAAACAACAATTTCTGTATTTTTTACTCAGTTAAAACTCCAACGGGTCCATTGAAAGGCCCATTTCGACCCGCTCGTCCGAAACCTCTACAAAAAGGACTGCAAAACAAGTTTTAATCAAATTTTTGGAGTTCATGTAATTGATTAGAAGCTTTTCAATACAATTACATTGCAAAACCTCAATTTTTGTACTTTTTACTCGGTTAAAATTCCAACGGGTCCATTGAAAGGCCCATTTAGACCTGCTCGTCCGAAACCTCTACAAAAAGGACCACAAAAATGTTTTATTCAAATATTAGGAGTTCAAATAATTGGTTAGGAACTTTTAAACACAATTATATTGAAAAACCTCAATTTTATACTTTTCACTCAGATAAAATTCCAACGGGTCCATTGAAAGGCCCATTTAGACCTCCTCGTCCGAAAACTCTACAAAAAGGACCGCAAAAATGTTTTATTTAAATATTAGGAGTTCAAATAATTGATTAGGAGCTTTTCAACACAATTATATTGCAAAACCTCAATTTCTGTACTTTTTACTCAGTTAAAATTCCAACGGGTCCATTGAAAGGCCCATTTTGACACTCTCTTCCGAAATCTCTACAAAAAGGACTGCAAAACAAGTTTTAATCAAATTTTTGGAGTTCATGTAATTGATTAGGTGCTTTTAAACACAATTATATTGCAAAACCTCAATTTTTGTACTTTTTACTCAGTTAAAATTCCAACGGGTCAATTGAAAGGCCTATTTCGACCAGCTCGTCCGAAACCTCTACAAAAAGGACTGCAAAACAAGTTTTATAAAATTTTAGGAGTTCATGTAATTGATTAGGATCTTTTCCACACAATTATATTGCAAAACCGCAATTTCTGTATTTTTTACTCAGTTAAAATTCCAACGGGTCCATTGAAAGGCCAATTTCGACCCGCTCGTTCGAAACCTCTACAGAAAGGACCGCAAAACAAGTTTTAATCAAATTTTAGGAGTTCATGTAATTGATTAGGAGCTTTTCAACACAATTATATTGCAAAACCTTAATTTATGTACTTTTTACTCAGTTAAAATTCCAACGGGTCCATTGAAAGGCCCATTTAGACCTGCTCGTCTGAAACCTCTACAAAAAGGACCGCAAAAATGTTTTATTCAAATATTAGGAGTTAAAATAATTGATTAGGAGCTTTTGAACACAATTATATTGCAAAACCACAATTTCTGTACTTTTTACTCATTTAAAATTCCAACGGGTCAAGTGAAAGGCCTATTTCGACCAGCTCGTCCGAAAACCTCTACAAAAAGGACTGCAAAACAACTTTTAATAAAATTTTAGGAGTTCATGTAATTGATTAGGATCTTTTCAACACAATTATATTGCAAAACCGCAATTTCTGTATTTTTTGCTCAGTTAAAATTCCAACGGGTCCATTGAAAGGCCAATTTCGACCCGCTCGTTCGAAACCTCTACAGAAAGGACCGCAAAACAAGTTTTAATCAAATTTTAGGAGTTCATGTAATTGATTAGGAGCTTTTCAACACAATTATATTGCAAAACCATAATTTATGTACTTTTTACTCAGTTAAAATTCCAACGGGTCCATTGAAAGGCCCATTTAGACCTGCTCGACTGAAACCTCTACAAAAAGGACCGCAAAAATGTTTTATTCAAATATTAGGAGTTAAAATAATTGATTAGGAGCTTTTGAACACAATTATATTGCAAAACCTCAATTTCTGTACTTTTTACTCATTTAAAATTCCAACGGGTCAATTGAAAGGCCTATTTCGACCAGCTCGTCCGAAACCTCTACAAAAAGGACTGCAAAACAAGTTTTAATAAAATTTTAGGAGTTCATGTAACTGATTAGGATATTTTCAACACAATTAGATTGCAAAACCTCAATTTCTGTACTTTTTACTAAGTTAAAATTCCAACGGGTCGATTGAAAGACCCATTTCAACCCGCTCGTCCGAAACCTCTACAAAAAGGACCGCAAAACAAGTTTTAATCAAATTTTAGGAGTTCAAATAATTTATTAGGAGCTTTTCAACACAATTATATTGCAAAAACTCAATTTCTGTACTTTTTACTCAGTTAAAATTCCAACGGGTCCATTGAAAGGCCCATTTAGACCTGCTCGTCCGAAACCTCTACAAAAAGGACCGCAAAAATGTTTTATTCAAATATTAGGAGTTCAAATAATTGATTAGTAGCTTTTCAACACAATTATATTGCAAAACCTCAATTTATGTACTTTTTACTCACTTAAAATTCCAACGGGTCCATTGAAAGGCCCATTTCCACCCGCTCGTCCGAAACCTCTACAAAAAGGACCGCAAAAATGTTTTATTCAAATATTAGGAGTTCAAATAATTGATTAGTAGCTTTTCAACACAATTATATTGCAAAACCTCAATTTATGTACTTTTTACTCATTTAAAATTCCAACGGGTCCATTGAAAGGCCCATTTCCACCCGCTCGTCCGAAACCTCTACAAAAAGGACTGCAAAACAAGTTTTAATCAAAATTTAGGATTTCATGTAATTGATTAGGAGCTTTTCAACACAATTATATTGCAAAACCTCAATTTCTGTACTTTTTACTCAGTTAAAATTCTAACGGGTCCATTGAAAGGCCCATTTAGACCTGCTCGTCCGAAACCTCTACAAAAAGGACCGCAAAAATATTTTATTCAAATATTAGGAGTTCAAATAATTGATTAGGAGCTTTTCAACACAATTATATTGGAAAACCTCAATTTTTTGTACTTTTTACTCATTTAAAATTCCAACAGGTCCATTGAAAGGCCCATTTCGACCCGCTCGTCCGAAACCTCTACAAAAAAGACTGCAAAACAAGTTTTAATCAAATTTTAGGAGTTCATGTAATTGATTAGGAGCTTTTCAAACACAATTATATTGCAAAACCGCAATTTCTGTAGTTTTTACTCAGTTAAAATTCCAACGGGTCCATTGAAAGGCCCATTTAGACTTGCTCGTCCGAAACCTCTACAAAAAGGACCGCAAAACAAGTTTTAATCAAATATTAGGAGTTCAAATAATTGATTAGGAGCTTTTCAACACAATTATATAGCAAACCGCAATTTCTGTTCTTTTTACCCATTTAAATTCCAACGGGTCCATTGAAAGGCCCATTTCAAACCGCTCGTCCGAAACCTCAACAAAAGGACCGCAAAACATGTTTTAATAAAATTTTAGGAGTTCATGTGATGGATTAGAAGCTTTTTCAATACAATTACATTGCAAAACCTCAATTTCTGTATTTTTACTCAGTTAAATTCCAACGGGTCCATTGAAAGGCCCATTTCGAACCCGCTCGTCCGAAACTTCTACAAAAAGGACCACAAAATGTTTTATTCAAATATTAGGAGTTCAATAATTGATTAGGAACTTTTCAACACAATTATATTGCAAAACCTCAATTTCTATACTTTTTACTCATTTAAAATTCCAATGGGTCCATTGAAAGGCCCATTTAGACCTGCTCGTCCAAAACCTCTACAAAAAGGACCGCAGAAATGTTTTATTCAAATATTAGGAGTTAAAATAATTGATTAGGAGCTTTTGAACACAATTATATTGCAAAACCTCAATTTCTGTACTTTTTACTCAGTTAAAATTCCAACGGGTCCTTTGAAAGGCCCACTCAGACCTGCTCGCCTGAAAACTCTACAAAAAGGACCGCAAAAATGTTTTATTCAAATATTAGGAGTTCAAAATAATTGATTAGGAGCTTTTCAACACAATTATATTGCAAAACCTCAATTTCTGTACATTTTACATATTGAAAAATCCAACGGGTCCATTGAAAGGCCCATTTCGACCCGCTCGTCGAAACCTCTACAAAAAGGACTGCAAAACAAGTTTTAATCAAAATTTAGGAGTTCATGTAATTGATTAGGAGCTTTTCAACACAATTATATTGCAAAACCTCAATTTTTGTACTTTTTACTCAGTTAAAATTCCAACGGGTCCATTGAAAAAGCCCATTTCGTCCCGCTCGTCCGAAACCTCTACAAAAAGGACTGCAAAACAAGTTTTAATCAAATTTTAGGAGTTCATGTAATTGATTAGGAGCTTTTCAACACAATTATATTGCAAAACCTCAATTTATGTACTTTTTACTCAGTTAAAATTCCAACGGGTCCATTGAAAGGCCCATTTCCACCCGCTCGTCCGAACCTCTACAAAAAGGACCGCAAAAATGTTTTATTCAAATATTAGGAGTTCAAATAATTGATTAGTAGCTTTTCAACACAATTATATTGCAAAACCTCAATTTATGTACTTTTTACTCATTTAAAATTCCAACGGGTCCATTGAAAGGCCCATTTCACCCGCTCGTCCGAAACCTCTACAAAAAGGACTGCAAAACAAGTTTTAATCAAAATTTAGGATTTCATGTAATTGATTAGGAGCTTTTCAAACACAATTATATTGCAAAACCTCAATTTCTGTACTTTTTACTCAGTTAAAATTCTAACGGGTCCATTGAAAGGCCCATTTAGACCTGCTCGTCCGAAACCTCTACAAAAAGGACCGCAAAAATATTTTATTCAAATATTAGGAGTTCAAATAATTGATTAGGAGCTTTTCAACACAATTATATTGGAAAACCTCAATTTTTTGTACTTTTTACTCATTTAAAATTCCAACAGGTCCATTGAAAGGCCCATTTCGACCCGCTCGTCCGAAACCTCTACAAAAAAGACTGCAAAACAAGTTTTAATCAAATTTTAGGAGTTCATGTAATTGATTAGGAGCTTTTCAACACAATTATATTGCAAAACCGCAATTTCTGTAGTTTTTACTCAGTTAAAATTCCAACGGGTCCATTGAAAGGCCCATTTAGACTTGCTCGTCCGAAACCTCTACAAAAAGGACCGCAAAACAAGTTTTAATCAAATATTAGGAGTTCAAATAATTGATTAGGAGCTTTTCAACACAATTATATAGCAAACCGCAATTTCTGTTCTTTTTACCCATTTAAATTCCAACGGGTCCATTGAAAGGCCCATTTCAAACCGCTCGTCCGAAACCTCAACAAAAAGGACCGCAAAACATGTTTTAATAAAATTTTAGGAGTTCATGTGATGGATTAGAAGCTTTTCAATACAATTACATTGCAAAACCTCAATTTCTGTATTTTTACTCAGTTAAAATTCCAACGGGTCCATTGAAAGGCCCATTTCGACCCGCTCGTCCGAAACTTCTACAAAAAGGACCACAAAATGTTTTATTCAAATATTAGGAGTTCAAATAATTGATTAGGAACTTTTCAACACAATTATATTGCAAAACCTCAATTTCTATACTTTTTACTCATTTAAAATTCCAATGGGTCCATTGAAAGGCCCATTTAGACCTGCTCGTCCAAAACCTCTACAAAAAGGACCGCAGAAATGTTTTATTCAAATATTAGGAGTTAAAATAATTGATTAGGAGCTTTTGAACACAATTATATTGCAAAACCTCAATTTCTGTACTTTTTACTCAGTTAAAATTCCAACGGGTCCTTTGAAAGGCCCACTCAGACCTGCTCGCCTGAAACCTCTACAAAAAGGACCGCAAAAATGTTTTATTCAAATATTAGGAGTTCAAATAATTGATTAGGAGCTTTTCAACACAATTATATTGCAAAACCTCAATTTCTGTACATTTTACATATTGAAAAATCCAACGGGTCCATTGAAAGGCCCATTTCGACCCGCTCGTCCGAAACCTCTACAAAAAGGACTGCAAAACAAGTTTTAATCAAAATTTAGGAGTTCATGTAATTGATTAGGAGCTTTTCAACACAATTATATTGCAAAACCTCAATTTTTGTACTTTTTACTCAGTTAAAATTCCAACGGGTCCATTGAAAGGCCCATTTCGTCCCGCTCGTCCGAAACCTCTACAAAAAGGACTGCAAAACAAGTTTTAATCAAATTTTAGGAGTTCATGTAATTGATTAGGAGCTTTTCAACACAATTATATTGCAAAACCTCAATTTATGTACTTTTTACTCAGTTAAAATTCCAACGGGTCCATTGAAAGGCCCATTTCAACCCGCTCGTCCGAAACCACTACAAAAAGGACTGCAAAACAAGTTTTAATCAAAATTTTGGAGTTCATGTAATTGATTTGGAGCTTTTCAACACAATTATATTTCAAAACCTCAATTTCTGTACTTTTTACTCAGTTAAAATTCCAACGGGTCCATTGAAAGGCCCATTTCGACCCGCTCGTCCGAAACCTCTACAAAAAGGACTGCAAAACAAGTTTTAATCAAATTTTAGGAGTTCATGTAATTGATTAGGAGCTTTTCAACACAATTATATTGCAAAACCTCAATTTCTGTACTTTTTACTCAGTTAAAATTCCAACGGGTCTATTGAAAGGCCCATTTCGACCCGCTCGTCCGAAACCTCAACAAAAAAGACTGCAAATCAAGTTTTAATCAAATTTTTGGAGTTCATGTAATTGATTAGAAGCTTTTCAATACAATTACATTGCAAAACCTCAATTTTTGTACTTTTTACTCAGTTAAAATTCCAACGGGTCCATTGAAAGGTCCATTTAGACCTGCTCGTCCGAAAGCTCTACAAAAAGGACCGCAAAAATGTTTTATTCAAATATTAGGAGTTCAAATAATTGGTTAGGAACTTTTAAACACAATTATATTGAAAAACCTCAATTTTATACTTTTCACTCAGATAAAATTCCAACGGGTCCATTGAAAGGCCCATTTAGACCTCCTCGTCCGAAAACTCTACAAAAAGGACCGCAAAAATGTTTTATTCAAATATTAGGAGTTCAAATAATTGATTAGGAGCTTTTCAACACAATTATATTGCAAAACCTCAATTTATGTACTTTTTACTCATTTAAAATTCCAACGGGTCCATTGAAAGGCAAATTTCGACCCGCTCGTCCAAAACCTCTACAAAAAGGACCGCAAAACAAGTTTTAATCAAATATTAGGAGTTCAAATAATTGATTAGGAGCTTTTCAACACAATTATATAGCAAACCGCAATTTCTGTACTTTTTACTCAGTTAAAATTCCAACGGGTCCATTGAAAGGCCCATTGCAACCCGCTCGTCCGAAACCTCAACAAAAAGGACCGTAAAACATGTTTTAATCAAATTTTAGGAGTTCATGTGATGGATTAGAAGCTTTTCAATACAATTACATTGCAAAACCTCAATTTCTGTATTTTTACTCAGTTAAAATTCCAACGGGTCCATTGAAAGGCCCATTTCGACCCGCTCGTCCGAAACTTCTACAAAAAGGACCACAAAATGTTTTATTCAAATATTAGAAGTTCAAATAATTGATTAGGAACTTTTCAACACAATTATATTGCAAAACCTCAATTTCTGTACTTTTTACCCAGTTAAAATTCAAATGGGTCCATTGAAAGGCCCATTTCGACCCGCTCGTCCGAAACCTCTACAAAAAGGACTGCAAAATAAGTTTTAATCAAATATTAGGAGTTCAAATAATTGATTAGGAGCTTTTCAACACAATTATATTGCAAAACCTCAATTTCTGTACTTTTTACTCAGTTAAAATTCCAACGGGTCCATTGAAAGGTCCATTTCGACCCGATCGTCCGAAACCTCTACAAAAAGGACTGCCAAACAAGTTTTAATCAAATTTTAGGAGTTCATGTAATTTATTAGGAGCATTTCAACACAATTAGATTGCAAAACCTCAATTTCTGTACTTTTTACTAAGTTAAAATTCCAACGGGTCGATTGAAAGACCCATTTCAACCCGCTCGTCCGAAACCTCTACAAAAAGGACTGCAAAACAAGTTTTAATCAAATTTTTGGAGTTCATGTAATTAATTAGGAGCTTCTCAACACAATTATATTGCAAAAACTCAATTTCTGTACTTTTTACTCAGTTAAAATTCCAACGGGTCGATTGAAAGGCCCATTTCGACCCGCTCGTCCAAAACCTCTACAAAAAGGACTACAAAACAAGTTTTAATCAAATTTTAGGAGTTCAAATAATTTATTAGGAGCTTTTCAACCCAATTATATTGCAAAACCTCAATTTCTGTACTTTTTAGTCATTTAAAATTCCAACAGGTCCATTGAAAGGCCCATTTCGACTCGCTCGTCTGAAACCTCTACAAAAAGGACTGCAAAACAAGTTTTAATCAAATTTTAGGAGTTCATGTAATTGATTAGGAGCTTTTCAACAGAAATATATTGCAAAACCTCAATTTCAGTACTTTTTACTTAGTTAAAATTCCAACGGGTCCATTGAAAGGCCCATTTCGACCCGCTCGTTCGAAACCTCTACAAAAAGGACTGCAAAACAAGTTTTAATCAAATTTTAGGAGTTCAAGTAATTGATTAGAAGATTTTCAATACAATTACATTGCAAAACCTCAATTTCTGTACTTTTTACTCAGTTAAAATTCCAACGGTTCCATTGAAAAGCCCATTTAGACCTGCTCGTCTGAAACCTCTACAAAAAGGACCGTAAAACAAGTTTTAATCAAATTTTAGGAGTTCATGTAATTGATTAGAAGCTTTTCAACACAATTACATTGCAAAACCTTAATTTCTGTAGTTTTTACTCAGTTAAAATTCCAACGGGTCCATTGAAAGGCCCATTTAGACCCGCTCGTCCGAAACCTCTACAAAAAGGACCGCAAAAATGTTTTATTCAAATATTAGGAGTTCAAATAATTTATTAGGAGCTTTTCAACACAATTATATTGCAAAATCGCAATTTTTGTACTTTTTACTCAGTTAAAATTCCAACGGGTCCATTGAAAGGCCCATTTCGACCCGCTCGTTCGAAACCTCTAAAAAAAGGACCGCAAAACAAGTTTTAATCAAATTTTAGGAATTTAAATAATTGATTAGGAGCTTTTCAACACAATTATATTGCAATACCTCAATTTATGTACTTTTTACTTAGTTAAAATTCCAACGGGTCCATTGAAAGGTCCATTTAGACCTGCTCGTCCGAAACCTCTACAAAAAGGACCGCAAAAATGTTTTATTCAAATATTAGGAGTTCAAATAATTTATTAGTAGCTTTTCAACACAATTATATTGCAAAACCTCAATTTATGTACTTTTTACTCATTTAAAATTCCAACGGGTCCATTGAAAGGCCCATTTCGACCAGCTCGATAAACTTCTACAAAAAGGACTGCAAAACAAGTTTTAATCAAATTTTAGGAGTTCATGTAATTGATTAGAAGCTTTTCAACACAATTATATTGCAAAACCTCAATTTCTGTACTTTTTACTCTGTTAAAATTCTAACGGGTCCGTTGAAAGGCCCATTTAGACCTGCTCGTCCGAAACCTCTACAAAAGGACCACAAAAATGTTTTATTCAAATATTAGGAGTTCAAATAATTGATTAGGAGCTTTTCAACACAATTATATTGCAAAACCTCAATTTCTGTACTTTTTACTCCGTTAAAATTCCAACGGGTCCATTAAAAGGCACATTTTGACCCGCTCGTCCGAAACCTCTACAAAAAGGACTACAAAACAAGTTTTAATCAAATTTTAGGAGTTCATGTAGTTGATTTGGAGCTTTTCAACACAAGTATATTGCAAAACCTCAATTTCTGTACTTTTTACTCAGTTAAAATTCCAACGGATCCATTGAAAGGCCCATTTCGACTCGCTCGTCCGAAACCTCTACTAAAAGGACCGCAAAACAAGTTTTAATCAAATTTTAGGAGTTCATGTAATTGATTAGAAGCTTTTCAACACAATTACATTGCAAAACCTTAATTTCTGTAGTTTTTACTCAGTTAAAATTCCAACGGGTCCATTGAAAGGCCCATTTAGACCTGCTCGTCCGAAACCTCTACAAAAAGGACCGCAAAAATGTTTTATTCAAATATTAGGAGTTCAAATAATTGATTAGGAGCTTTTCAACACAATTATATTGCAAAACGGCAATTTCTGTACTTTTTACTCAGTTAAAATTCCAACGGGTACTCAGTTAAAATTCTAACGGGTAACGGGTGTGGGTGTGTGTAACGCCTCGGTTTTGGGCTCAGAAGTTTTGGCGTTGACCGGTTCGGTCAAAGTGCTGATCGAATATTTAAGAGTGAATTTAGGAAAGCCTAGTTCGGGTTGCATTAAAAATATGGAAAAATATTCTAAAATCATCTTTTAATATGTATATATGAACTGTGAAATCAATTTTGGAAAATGAGGTTCGGAAGGTTGACATTTTGGCTAGTGACCAAAATGTAATTTTTGAAAGTTGCGGGACAGTTTTATAAAGGATTGAAACTTTGAATCTTTAAGGAGCTATTATTCCAAAAAGGATTTCTCCAGATTTTTCTAGGATATTTTAAGTCTAAAATCTGATTTTAAAGATTAAGAAAAGAGAGGGAAAAATCATTTTAACTAATTTCAACTAATTTTCCATTTTCTCTCAAATTCTCTTTTCTCTCATTTTCTCTCAACCCAAACAAGATTTCCTCAGATTTCTTTCTTTGATTTTAACATTTTAATCTCTCATTTAAATTCTCATTTGATTCCTAATCATCTCATCATCAAAACCTCACAATTTACAAGTTGATTCATCAAGCATTTTGGCTCTAAAATGGAGAAATTCAAGTTTGGAGGTAAGAACGTCCTTCTCCTCTAAACTATCAGTTCTTTACTGAAATTCCTAAGTTCTCAATCCTTGATTCATGTTTTATTAAAGGCTTTTCAATTGAGATCTTGATTTTTGGCTAAAATGCAAGATTTGAGGATTTTGGTGAAATTTTCGTGTGATCTGTTTAAGCAGGGTTTTGAGGTGTTAAATTGATGTTAAATGAATGCTAAAATGATTAGAAGTTGAGGTTTAATCAATGCAATCCCGGATAGGTTGAATTTCCTAAGTTTGGCTTGAGTTTTTGGTTGTTTTTGGAGTGTTTTTGGTGATCTGTTATACCTGGAGGTATAAGGATGTGGTTGTGATCATTTTGCATGTTATTTGATGTATAAAAATGGTTAGAAGTGATGGATCTTGGCTGGGTTAAGTTTTGGAAGTGTTTGGAGGTGATTTCGGTTGTGTTTGGTAGCCAAATTGCTAGTTTTGTGATGAGCAGCGAGTTGTGTTGATGTTGCTGGTGTTTTAATGCATAAGGATTCATTAATGTTCTGTTTTTGTGTGCTTGAAACAGGGGAGGTTGATCCTTGAGCTTTGGAGGTGTTTTCGGAAGGTTTCGGAAGCTTGGAAAGCTTGTTGGCTAGGCTTGTTTGGTAATCGGTGAGTGAAGTTGGGATTTCAGCTTTTGAAACATGGTTTGAAGGTTTTTGGGAGCTTAGTTTAAGTCTAAACAACTTTGCTAAGCTCAAGAGTAAGTGGATGGGTTTTTGCTCTTGGATTGTGTATGTTTTGGCTTTAAAAATCAAAAGTGGTTGATGATTGATATGCATGTGATTTGCATGGTTTAATTCTGTTTTGTAAGCATGTTTTTAGCATGGTTTAATGCTGGTTTTGAAAGTCATTTGAAAAGGATGCTCAAGGTAAGAGATCCTTGGTTTAATACATTGAAAATGTGGTTTTGATGCATAGTGATGCATGTGGTTCTTTGGCTTTGTATGATGCTTAAAAACAGTGAGTTGATGATGATTAATGATGATAATTGTACTTTTTGCATATTGTTTATGCATGTGAATCATTGAGCTAATGATGTGATGGTTTTGCATTATGTGTATGCATGTGAATCATTGAGCTAATGATGTGATGGTTTTGCATTATGTGTATGCATGTGAATCATTGAGTTAATGATGTGATGGCCTTGCATTATGTTTATGCATGTGGAACATTGGATATTATGGTAAGATGGTTATATTGGCAAGAGGTGTAAATGGTTCTTGGTTCGTTGATCGGGTATAATTAGCCGGCTATAGGATTGGGTGCACCGTGAATAAAGTCGCCTTGAAGGCGGAGTGGTCAAGTGTGGACCGGTTAGACTCCCCTCAAGTATTCCTAACGAGATGAGGTCAGTGGAGGGTGTGCCCACGGGAGGACCTCGTTTGCTTAAGGTCATAGTGGAGGTTGTTGCCCACGGTAGACCTTGGTTAAGTAAAGGTTATAAGGTGGTTAAAAGTCCTTATGTGAGAACCTTGTACTTGTTAAGATCACAATGGCAATGGTTAAGTCCATGTGTGGATCTTGTGTGTGATGTCCCGGATATCGTTAGATGATGTCTACAACTACCAATCGGTTATGCAAAGGTTGTATGGTGGTTGAAAGTCCATACGGGAAGACCTTGTGCATGTCAAGGGTGTATGGCGGTTGAAAGTCCATACATGGTAACCTTGAGGAAAAGCTAAGGTTGTATGGTGTTTAAAAGTCCATACATGGGAACCTTAGGTTGTTAAGGTCAAATGGAGGTTGTTGCCCATTTGGAAGACCTTGGATTGGGTAGTGTGTAGGAAGCGTTGGGACACGCTTGTAATCCGCGTATCCGATCAGGTTGTAAAGTTGGAAAGTGAATATGGTTGATCTCTTGGAAGCCAATATAATGTTCTTGATCATGTGAAGCATGGGATTGCTTGAAATGATGCATAGTTGCATGTGAAGCATGGGATTGCTTGAAATGATGCATGGTTGCATGTGAAGCATGAGATGCTTGAGTTGATGCATGTTTGCATGAGAAGCATGAGATTGCTTGGTAAGATGCATTGTTGCATGAGATGTGTATGATGCTAGTAAA
Source organism: Hibiscus tridactylites (assembly GCA_958450335.1). Lineage (NCBI taxonomy): Eukaryota > Viridiplantae > Streptophyta > Magnoliopsida > Malvales > Malvaceae > Hibiscus > Hibiscus tridactylites. The sequence goes on along the minus strand of OY288292.1, from coordinate 31,146,267 downwards.
AGCATGCTACTTGTATGTTGAACAAGTGTTGGTTATCATTTGATAAATGATGCATGAGAGCATGGATTACTTATGATGCATTGAAGTCATGTATGACTTGTTGTTAAAGGCATGTGATGATGATGTTATGGTTTTATGTGGCCTTGTTTAAATGCATGAAATGGTTTAATTGAACTATGGTTTTAAATGGTTTCTTGCTTGATGTGGTTTCCAAGTTAAAGAAAGGTATGTTGTGGGAAGGATGTGTTTTCCATGGTTTTATTTTAAGCTTTGCATATGGTGTTTATGCATGATATGAGCTTGATGTTGAAAAGAGTTTTCAAACATGGTTTTGGAAAGCAAATCGGGTTGGTTTTAAAGTGTTTTAAAGACCCGCTGCATTGATGGTGTTTTGGTTTTGAGCATTCCTCACTAAGCATTATGTGCTTACGCTCCTTTTTGTCCATCAATGCAGATTCTTGAAGTTTGGACAGCAAGGAGCAAGGGATTCAAGGTGGACTCCAATGGAGATGTATGTCTCGGTGAATAGCTATAGTTAATAAGGGCAATGGGGGTAGAAACTCTCGATTTGTTGTTATTGTGATCGTATGTGTTGATCATGAATGTTTAAATACTGTTGTTAATGTTGTTGAAACATGAATTGGCTTAATTGAGGTTGAATTGAAAGGTTTGTGCTTAAATGGTTGCTTGTGTAGGAAGCATGCCTATAGATTTGGGGCTTTCCGTATGTGATGGTTATTTGTTGAATTGTGGATGCAAGTATGTCTCTTTTATGTTGAATTGCATGTTGGCAAAGTTTGGTGGCTTTTGGAGCATGTTTGATTGATCAATTGTGTGTTTGAGTGAGCAAAATGCAACATTCTGGGCTAGGCGTTTCGGAACAGGCAACACCGTTTCGGAACGGGTGCCCTGCATGAACCCAGGCGTCCGAAACGGGTGTCACCGTTCCAAAACGGAAAGCATTCTGCCAGACCCCCGTTGCGGAACGCGTTGCGGAACGGCCCGTGTTTCGGAACGGCCTTGGCCTGTTTCGGAACGGGTGACCGTTGGGGGCTGACATGGGCGGTTAAATGTTTCAAAATGTTTACATTTTGGTCCTGAATCTTGTTTGTGCAATTGTATGAGTTCGGGATGTCCGTTTGAGCTGAAATTTGGCAGAGAAGCATGAAACATGATTAATTTCAAGTTGGTAACTTAAAATCTGGTTAAGTCCTTAAAGTTTTCAGAAATTACAATTTGGTCCCTAAAGTTGTAATTTGTTCAATTGGGTCCCTGTTTGATCTCTGATGATTGTGATCTTTGAGCATGGTGGTTGTGTGATCACATCTAAGGTTAATGTGCATCTAGATAAGATTAAAAAGAAAAAAAAAGGGTCGTTAATCAAGGTTGACTTTCGGGTTGACTTTGGTTTTCCCCGTGTAATCTTCGTAGTTCGGGCCAACCGTCTAGGCCGGGCTACGGGGGTTACATTTGGTTGTATCAGAGCTGAGTTGCGAAGGTTGGGGAAAACGGTAAGTTGTTGTGGTAAGTGTGCTTGATGTTACCTTGTTGTATGGTTGAAAGCTGGTTGAAGCATGTGTTTCTGTATATGCTGTTGATGTTTTGAGCATGTTGCTGGTGTATGCAAGCATGATTTGTGGTTATGAATCTTGGTTGAGATCATATGGATATGTGTGGATGTTATGAGCTGATGCTATGCATGATGAATGTGTTTTGAGCATGTTATGTTGCTAATGTGCTAGTGCTGTTGGATGTTGTTTGGTGTAAGCATGATCAAGGTATGTTGTTGATATGTTTGATGTTGTGATGTTCATGTTGTGTTGGCTGTTATGTCATGTAAAGGGGAGGATTCGGGATATCCATTGCCTTATTAATATAGCTATTGTGATATTTTGGAGTTGGAGTTTGAATCCTTGCTTAATGCTGGTCTAACTGGTTTTGTTTGTTGGTTGTGATTGTATGTTGTTTGTTGTTAGTGGTATGGCAAAGATGATGAAAGAGTGGAGGATGAGTGAAATGGTTGCTGCCTTGGGGCAGGTTGTTAAGTCAAAGGAATCACCCTTTTGTAAAGGTGTTTTGTCTCAGTCTTCTGTGACTGAAGTTGAGTTGGTAAGGCAAGGGAAGGAAGCTGGTTCCGGGATGGAAAGTTCTTTACCTGTTGTTCAGGAGGTGTTGGGAACATCTCAGGCTATGGTTGAGGTGGGATCAGTGGATGTGCTGGCTAAATGTGTGGGTTTGCCGAAACAGCATTTGCTTGATTTGGGTGCTGAGGAGTACCATGGTTCTTCCCCGGAGATGTTTGAGGCCTGGTTGGCCAATGTAGTTCTGATTTTGGATCAGGAAGGCTGTGATTATGCCTGTAAGCTGGGGAGTGTTGTTTCTCTGATGCTGGAGGATGTTTGTTCTTGGTGGACATCTGTGACTGTGGCGTCACATATCCTTGATATTGATTGGGATTTCTTCGTATCTGCTTTCTATGAAAGGTATCTTGGAAGGGAATTTCCAAGGGTTTAGCAAGGTGCGGCTGATGCTGTTGGTGAGCAAGTGTTGCCTGAGCAAGGAGTGGAAGCTCAGTCATCTGTTTGTGACCGTTGTAAAAGGCAACATGTTGGAAATTGTTGGGGCGCAGGTGTCTGTTGGAATTGTGGTTCCAAGTTGCATGTTAAGCGTGATTGTCCTCATGGAGTGAAGTCAGCTTTGATGTTGGCCAAAGGATCTTTGAAAGGTCGTGGGTGCGGCCGAGGCGAGGTTCAGAGGTGGCGTAAAAAGCAGAAAGTTGTGAAGAGTTTGGAAGATGAAGTTTGCTGGAAGTGTGGGTCTGCTGGACACATGAAGCGTGATTGCTTGATGTTGGCGCGGAACAGTCAAGGTTTCTTATCGCAAGGAGTTGGTGGTGACCCAGGAGTGTTTGTTGGTGCTGCAAGGGTGCAACCGAAGGATGTTGGTTCCGCAAGGAAGAGAGCTCGTTCGATGAAGCTTCAGGGTGGTGTTGTGTTTTCAGGTAACCTTGTTAAGTGATCTTTGCTTTAGTTGCTTAGTTTGGTTTCTGTTGGTTTTTCCTTGCGTGGTAAGTTTAGTCTTGTTGCTAGCATGTTTGGAGTAATGGTAGTTGTGGTTTGGTAATATCTTTGGTGTGAAGAAGGCTTGGGTGAGTATCTTGTGGTTAATGGTTGTTGGTATGATGGAGTTAGATAAGTTAAAGATGAGTAAGGAGGTTGTTCTTAGACAGATTTTGAGGATGTTATTGGAGGGTGTGAACTGGCATTCATGCACAGTTAAATCATTGATATATACTATATTATATATGTTGGTCCATGCATACATGTGGCATAACATTAGAGGTTTTTGCATACATGTACATCAGACATTGATAGGGCATGTAGGTGATCATGCATACGATGTTCACACTCCCTAATAACTAATCGAATCTGTTAGTGTTGTGGTTGGATTAGGTGGGATGATGGTTTTTAGAGGGTGTTTGGTGCTGTGTGGGAGTTAGAAGTGCTGGAGTTTGTTATCTAGTTGCTAGTGATAGTGAGAGTGGAATGGCCTGTTGGTGAAAGGAAAGTGTTTGTTGCTCTGAGAGTTTAGTGGTTTGGTGATGAAGGGTATCTGTTTGAGGTTAGTATCAGCTAAGTGGTTTGTTTAGCTGAAAGGAAGTGGTTGTTCCTTGGTGCTAAGTGTTGTTGCAGCTGAGGTGGTTTAGTTTTTTTTTAAGTTGTTGTGAAGGGTTGTGTTGGTTCTTAGCAATCTTTGAGGAGATCAGAGGCTGTTATGTGTGTTTTGGATCAGTGATGTTCTGGTAATGCAAGTGCCCTGGTTGAGTATGTAGTGAAAGGGCTGTGAAAGATCGAAGGTTTTTGTTGGTTGTTTGGGTTCTTGTGAGCAGTGGTTGGCTAGTTGTGGTTAAGAAAGTTCTGTTTGAAGTCTGTTGATGGTATGTGGAACGGCTGAAGGTTTCAAGTTGAGGTTGTGATGTGATTTTGGTTTTTGGTGCTGGTGAGCTGTTATGGTAATGTTTTTGACGGATGTGAAGGGTGGTCAGCTTCGTTGAAGAGCTTGAGTAAACAGTTGATGTTAAGGATTTCTGCTTGTTGGGAAATCTTTGGAAGAGGTTTGGGAATCGCAAGAGTTTTAGAGACTGGGAGGTTGCCTAGTGGTTGAGTTGGTTTGGTTGTTGTCTTTGTGTAGGCAAGTCTTGGAAGATGTGTATTACAGTGTTGTTTGCTGTAAGTGTTGAAGTTTTCAGGTTGATGATGAGATTGTGCATAATCTGGTTGTGTGGAAGGTTGGGTTGTGGTTACCCTTGAGAGTGTGGATTTGTGAACAGTGAATGGTGGAAGTTTTGTGTGGAAAGTGATCAGTGGTGTTGGTTAAGGCTTTGGTGTTGCCTTGTGTGTTGCTTGAGAAGGTTGTTGTTCTCTTTTGCCGGTTGAAATTTCGAGGACGAAATTTCCTAAGGGGGGGAGAGTTGTAACGCCCCGGTTTTGGGCTCAGAAGTTTTGGCGTTGACCGGTTCGGTCAAAGTGCTGATCGAATATTTAAGAGTGAATTTAGGAAAGCCTAGTTCGGGTTGCATTAAAAATATGGAAAAATATTCTAAAATCATCTTTTAATATGTATATATGAACTGTGAAATCAATTTTGGAAAATGAGGTTCGGAAGGTTGACATTTTGGCTAGTGACCAAAATGTAATTTTTGAAAGTTGCGGGACAGTTTTATAAAGGATTGAAACTTTGAATCTTTAAGGAGCTATTATTCCAAAAAGGATTTCTCCAGATTTTTCTAAGATATTTTAAGTCTAAAATCTGATTTTAAAGATTAAGAAAAGAGAGGGAAAAATCATTTTAACTAATTTCAACTAATTTTCCATTTTCTCTCAAATTCTCTTTTCTCTCATTTTCTCTCAACCCAAACAAGATTTCCTCAGATTTCTTTCTTTGATTTTAACATTTTAATCTCTCATTTCAATTCTCATTTGATTCCTAATCATCTCATCATCAAAACCTCACAATTTACAAGTTGATTCATCAAGCATTTTGGCTCTAAAATGGAGAAATTCAAGTTTGGAGGTAAGAACGTCCTTCTCCTCTAAACTATCAGTTCTTTACTGAAATTCCTAAGTTCTCAATCCTTGATTCATGTTTTATTAAAGGCTTTTCAATTGAGATCTTTATTTTTGGCTAAAATGCAAGATTTGAGGATTTTGGTGAAATTTTCGTGTGATCTGTTTAAGCAGGGTTTTGAGGTGTTAAATTGATGTTAAATGAATGCTAAAATGATTAGAAGTTGAGGTTTAATCAATGCAATCCCGGATAGGTTGAATTTCCTAAGTTTGGCTTGAGTTTTTGGTTGTTTTTGGAGTGTTTTTGGTGATCTGTTATACCTGGAGGTATAAGGATGTGGTTGTGATCATTTTGCATGTTATTTGATGTATAAAAATGGTTAGAAGTGATGGATCTTGGCTGGGTTAAGTTTTGGAAGTGTTTGGAGGTGATTTCGGTTGTGTTTGGTAGCCAAATTGCTAGTTTTGTGATGAGCAGCGAGTTGTGTTGATGTTGCTGGTGTTTTAATGCATAAGGATGCATTAATGTTCTGTTTTTGTATGCTTGAAACAGGGGAGGTTGATCCTTGAGCTTTGGAGGTGTTTTCGGAAGGTTTCGGAAGCTTGGAAAGCTTGTTGGCTAGGCTTGTTTGGTAATCGGTGAGTGAAGTTGGGATTTCAGCTTTTGAAACATGGTTTGAAGGTTTTTGGGAGCTTAGTTTAAGTCTAAACAACTTTGCTAAGCTCAAGAGTAAGTGGATGGGTTTTTGCTCTTGGATTGTGTATGTTTTGGCTTTAAAAATCAAAAGTGGTTGATGATTGATAAGCATGTGATTTGCATGGTTTAATTCTGTTTTGTAAGCATGTTTTTAGCATGGTTTAATGCTGGTTTTGAAAGTCATTTGAAAAGGATGCTCAAGGTAAGAGATCCTTGGTTTAATACATTGAAAATGTGGTTTTGATGCATAGTGATGCATGTGGTTCTTTGGCTTTGTATGATGCTTAAAAACAGTGAGTTGATGATGATTAATGATGATAATTGTACTTTTTGCATATTGTTTATGCATGTGAATCATTGAGCTAATGATGTGATGGTTTTGCATTATGTGTATGCATGTGAATCATTGAGCTAATGATGTGATGGTTTTGCATTATGTGTATGCATGTGAATCATTGAGCTAATGATGTGATGGCCTTGCATTATGTTTATGCATGTGGAACATTGGATATTATGGTAAGATGGTTATATTGGCAAGAGGTGTAAATGGTTCTTGGTTCGTTGATCGGGTATAATTAGCCGGCTATAGGATTGGGTGCACCGTGAATAAAGTCGCCTTGAAGGCGGAGTGGTCAAGTGTGGACCGGTTAGACTCCCCTCAAGTATTCCTAACGAGATGAGGTCAGTGGAGGGTGTGCCCACGGGAGGACCTCGTTTGCTTAAGGTCGTAGTGGAGGTTGTTGCCCACGGTAGACCTTGGTTAAGTAAAGGTTATAAGGTGGTTAAAAGTCCTTATGTGAGAACCTTGTACTTGTTAAGATCACAATGGCAATGGTTAAGTCCATGTGTGGATCTTGTGTGTGATGTCCCAGATCTCGTTAGATGATGTCTACAACTACCAATCGGTTATGCAAAGGTTGTATGGTGGTTGAAAGTCCATACGGGAAGACCTTGTGCATGTCAAGGGTGTATGGCGGTTGAAAGTCCATACATGGTAACCTTGAGGAAAAGCTAAGGTTGTATGGTGTTTAAAAGTCCATACATGGGAACCTTAGGTTGTTAAGGTCAAATGGAGGTTGTTGCTCATTTGGAAGACCTTGGATTGGGTAGTGTGTAGGAAGCGTTGGGACACGCTTGTAATCCGCGTATCCGATCAGGTTGTAAAGTTGGAAAGTGAATATGGTTGATCTCTTGGAAGCCAATATAATGTTCTTGATCATGTGAAGCATGGGATTGCTTGAAATGATGCATAGTTGCATGTGAAGCATGGGATTGCTTGAAATGATGCATGGTTGCATGTGAAGCATGAGATGCTTGAGTTGATGCATGTTTGCATGAGAAGCATGAGATTGCTTGGTAAGATGCATTGTTGCATGAGATGTGTATGATGCTAGTAAAAGCATGCTACTTGTATGTTGAACAAGTGTTGGTTATCATTTGATAAATGATGCATGAGAGCATGGATTACTTATGATGCATTGAAGTCATGTATGACTTGTTGTTAAAGGCATGTGATGATGATGTTATGGTTTTATGTGGCCTTGTTTAAATGCATGAAATGGTTTAATTGAACTATGGTTTTAAATGGTTTCTTGCTTGATGTGGTTTCCAAGTTAAAGAAAGGTATGTTGTGGGAAGGATGTGTTTTCCATGGTTTTATTTTAAGCTTTGCATATGGTGTTTATGCATGATATGAGCTTGATGTTAAAAAGAGTTTTCAAACATGGTTTTGGAAAGCAAATCGGGTTGGTTTTAAAGTGTTTTAAAGACCCGCTGCATTGATGGTGTTTTGGTTTTGAGCATTCCTCACTAAGCATTATGTGCTTACGCTCCTTTTTGTCCATCAATGCAGATTCTTGAAGTTTGGACAGCAAGGAGCAAGGGATTCAAGGTGGACTCCAATGGAGATGTATGTCTCGGTGAATAGCTATAGTTAATAAGGGCAATGGGGTAGAAACTCTCGATTTGTTGTTATTGTGATCGTATGTGTTGATCATGAATGTTTAAATACTGTTGTTAATGTTGTTGAAACATGAATTGGCTTAATTGAGGTTGAATTGAAAGGTTTGTGCTTAAATGGTTGCTTGTGTAGGAAGCATGCCTATAGATTTGGGGCTTTCCGTATGTGATGGTTATTTGTTGAATTGTGGATGCAAGTATGTCTCTTTTATGTTGAATTGCATGTTGGCAAAGTTTGGTGGCTTTTGGAGCATGTTTGATTGATCAATTGTGTGTTTGAGTGAGCAAAATGCAACATTCTGGGCTAGGCGTTTCGGAACAGGCAACACCGTTTCGGAACGGGTGCCCTGCATGAACCCAGGCGTCCGAAACGGGTGTCACCGTTCCAAAACGGAAAGCATTCTGCCAGACCCCCGTTGCGGAACGCGTTGCGGAACGGCCCGTGTTTCGGAACGACCTTGGCCTGTTTCGGAACGGGTGACCGTTGGGGGCTGACATGGGCGGTTAAATGTTTCAAAATGTTTACATTTTGGTCCTGAATCTTGTTTGTGCAATTGTATGAGTTCGGGATGTCCGTTTGAGCTGAAATTTGGCAGAGAAGCATGAAACATGATTAATTTCAAGTTGGTAACTTAAAATCTGGTTAAGTCCTTAAAGTTTTCAGAAATTACAATTTGGTCCCTAAAGTTGTAATTTGTTCAATTGGGTCCCTGTTTGATCTCTGATGATTGTGATCTTTGAGCATGGTGGTTGTGTGATCACATCTAAGGTTAATGTGCATCTAGATAAGATTAAAAAGAAAAAAAAGGGTCGTTAATCAAGGTTGACTTTCGGGTTGACTTTGGTTTTCCCCGTGTAATCTTCGTAGTTCGGGCCAACCGTCTAGGCCGGGCTACGGGGGTTACAGTGTGGGATGGCTCTCAATTCTCTCTCAATTCTTTCCGGGGTTTTTGGTGGGTGTTTGCATTTTCTCTTCATTCTTCCTTGTTTTCCGGTGAGATTTTTCTCACTATTCCACTCAATCTCCCTCCCCCATACGACACCTTTCCACCTTCCGCCGAAAATGCTATCAATCCCTTCAAACCGGAATCAACTGTCACCATTGGGAAATGGTAAGAGAAGGCCAAGAGCCGTCCCACCCCGCACAATTTCCTTTACTTTATTTTCTTTATTTCATTTTTATAACATATTTACACGGGTTCTAATGCATTTTCTGATTCTTGGTTGCAAGATGCTCTGGGTCTCTTCGTTTTTCATATCCGATCTGGATCTCCCCCTCGCCATCAGATCTGTAACTTATGGAAAAGGGGTTTATTTTCTATTTAATTTATTTTTTAATTTTCTGATCTGGTTGCTAATGAGCCTGTTAATCTCTTGTTGCAAGATTAAATCGGCGTTCGGTTTGCTTAAAACCGATCTGGGGCTTTCTTCCACCACCAGATCTGAATATTATGGAAAAGGGGTCTTTTTCCGGCGGAAGAACTTGCATGATTCCGATCTACCTCCATCTGGTGCGTTCTGTCGCTCAATCCTCCCCCTCTCTTTTCTTCCATATTGTTATCCTTTACATCTCACTAATCTAATCTGGTATTTTATCTTATATGGTTCCTTGCTGATTCGGAGCAATCCCCCTTTCCCTCCGATCGAATCCTATGAAGGAGGCCATGGTTCCGGCCGCCTGGTCTTGTTACTCTTTACCCTAATCTTATTTCTATTCCTTATTCTATTGATATCTGGGTTTGGTTATCCGATGATTATTTTCCCTATATCAAACCTTTTCATATTCCCAGATTTGACTTACCCTATCTTTATTGACAGGTTCGCCAAACCGCCGCCATCTTTGTTCTTGGTTTCTCCATATTCCGATCGTTTTAAGGGTTCCTCTGGAGTGTGGATCCCCTTTACCCCTTACCGTTTATTTCTGCTTTTTTGCTATCTCCATATCTCTCTTTTTTCTTCTCTGTTTCTGGGCTCTCTTACTCTTTCATTTTCTTTATGTTTTCTTCTTCTCAGATTCCAAAGGAAGATGATCAGAAATCATTTCAATGAGGACTGTCGGAGTTTTCAGATATTTGTTCCGGCATTTCAACTTCCGATTTGGAACTCACCCAATCAGTGGGCTAAAATATGCTCTTCTCATCCTTTGTTTTTTTTACTTTTTTCCCTCTTATTTTTATTTGAGTTTATTACCTTACTGCCTCTTCCTTTTTATCCAGATCTGGTCTATTTTACTCTGCTCTGGATCTAGAGGTGCTATCCATTGGAAGCAATTTTCAAAGGTCTCTCATTGTTCCCTCCTTGTCATTATTTTCTTCATTACATTTTTATTCTCTGGTTTGAATTATATCCATGCAATTATCATTTTCATCTACATGCATTTTGTATATCCTTATCCCCTAATTTTTATTGACATATTGTCTTGGTTAGTCTATTTTTTACTTAAGTTCTTTAGTTTGTTTTGGTTCTCTGTCTTTTTCTTGTATACCCTTAACTATGTCTTGGGAATTTATATCTTTATCTTATCTGCCATTCTTATGTACACCATCATTGCTGGTTGGATTCCATCCAATATTACTTGTTTCATCTATTGCTTTTCTCCCGTATTAAACAACCATAATTTTAACACCTATATCGAATTAGCCTATCTTATTATCATTCCATACTTCCAATCATTTCTTTATATATACTTTCTCCCTGTTTCATCTCTCTCCTCCATTTCACATGCTCTACTTTCTCTTCTAATATATTCTATCACTATTGATTCTTATATGCAACAAGCCCTTCAAGGGAAAATCAATCTAGCCCACCTGTTGGGATTATTAATTTTTCATTATACTTCATCTCTAAACCACTGTATCTCTCTGTTATCTCTTGCCTTCTCCAAGTTTTGCTACTCGAAAGTAATACATAGTATCACCACGAGCTATAGATACTCTACACGAACTTATATTATTAGAACCCTTTTCCCAAATTGTTCAAACTGTGTTACTATAAAATTCAAGGTTACTTTCACACCTTTGATCTACAATTCTTATGTTATTCTTTGTGTTATTATTCTTTACATATCTACTCTAGTCTCGTCTAGTATACAACCAATCTGTATTTACCCATATTGTACATATTGCACTATTACTCTTTACTATTATAATTCTGATCCACAATATCCTATACCATTTGTATTTTCTGAATGGACTTCCAATACTATTTCCTTCTACGAAGATACTTTTAAGACTCTTATCCTATTTTACAACTATGCTTTCAAAGGTTCTCTTATATACAATTTGACATTTTTGCAGTTCCTAAAACCAAGTGACAACAATATCATGCAATTCTGCAGGCAAATGCTTAAGGAAAGTCGTGACATCTATTCTCCTCCTGGGCTACGGTTTAATTTAATTTTAGTTAATTTTAATTGCATTCCCCCTATATCTTTTTGCTCTTTTGGACTGTAATAATCTTCTTATCCCCGCTTCCTCCTTCCCCTGGGTCTGTAATCTTTTATTGCCTTCTTTCCTTCCTGCTTTTCTTTTATTTTTACTATGCTCTTATCTGCTCTCTAGTTTACATTAATACTGCCATGCATGCTTTATATTCCTCTTTAGATGAATGTTATTATATTAACATACATTACGTGCTGATATACTCGAACGAACTCTATCCCCACTACACCTTTCTAGGTGAAATCTTACAAGCCCACATTTGGGATCTTTATCAAATCCTATTAAATAGGAACTTTTCACTCAAAAAATATTTTAATATTTCAAATTTATTAATAATCTCTAGTTATATTTTTTCAAAAATATGGTCAAACTTTATCCCAGTCTATTTCTTCCGTTTTTTTAAAAAATTATTACTTATTTCTTAATGCATTCAACTTTTCAAATCTCTTTAAACTATTATATTATTATTACCTTCCTCTTATATTGTCTATCTATAGTTATACTCAAAAAGTCAATTTTACTTTCCTTTATGACAGAAAATAAAAACCAACTTCCGTCATTTATACTCAAACCTTCCTCCTTCCGTTTTTATATATATCTAAATTTCCATAAATTTCTCTTAAAAATAGTTTTAAAGATAGCTAATATTAATAATGTCTTTTCGTTTTTATTCTATTCAATACAATCAACTATGTTTCTAAAATTACTTTCATTAAACCTTGCCTTTTATTTTGCATCATCAATTCCATTAATGAAATTAATTTTCGGTATTTACACAATTTATTTCCCATTATTTGTATCACCTAAAATTATTCTCCGTCTTAAATATTCGATTGTTAAAATATTTCCTTTTATTACCAAGGCCATTCCGGTTTTTATTTTTTTTATCCCGTCTTACCAGCCAATATTTCCATAAAACCCTTTTAATCTTACCATTAAACTTTAATTCAAATTTATTTTTTTATCCCGTCTTACCAGCCAATATTTCCTTTTATTACCAAGGACGAATGGTTAGCAGTTACTGAATATGATCCAGCCAAATCCTTAAGCGACTACAACTTCAATACCATGAGAATTTGGATCCGAATTTTCTCCCTCCCTGATTCACTTTATGCTGATGTTGACCGATCCCATCTGGTGGGACATGCTCTAGGATCAATGGTTGGCAATGTCCTCCGAACGGATACCCGAGAACTTGAGGGGAACATGAAGGACTTCCTTCGGGTTGAAATTCTGCTTAACATCTCAAGGCCTGTCACCCGCTTTGTTTTTATTGGTTCAGGCGAAAAAAAAATCATGTGTCGTATACGGTATGAAAGACTCCCTACTCTCTGTCCTGGTTGTGGTATTATCAGCCACACATTAGAAAACTGTCCTATCCGATCTTCACTCGATCTCAACAAATTACAGTATGGAGAATGGCTCCGTTACCTTTCCCCTAGACGTCGCCCAGCTGGTTTTCGTGGGCGTATCCGCAATGTGGAACCAAATCTGAATCCAAACATCCCTCCAGTGAATGGTAATTTTATTTTAACATTTACGATAATCTCCTTTGTCATTCGATTTATTATCCCAATTATTCTGTCCAAATATTTATTTTCTACTCTTCTCGTAGTGGACCCAATGAATATCCCAGCAGCTTCGGCCAACCCAACTGCTCCTCCCACCGAACAGAATAATATGGGTAAATTAATTTACATCCTCCTCATCCTTTACATAAATGGTTATAAGTTTCTAACCACAATCAATCTCCAATACATAGGTTCTCTAAATGAAGGCGATGCAGCCTCCTTTACGGAACAAGCAACTGAGGAAGCCCAAAATGTTGACATGGCCATGGAAGAAGGTCCCAACTCTGTTAAAGATCCCCCTGCAGCTGATTTGAAGCAAAAAGCTCCACTCGAGCCCCAACCCCTGAACACCATCTATCCCATTCCGGAAGATGGTTCTGATGATGATTGGGACACCACAGATGATTATGGTGTCCCTAGCCCTACTGCCCAGCAGATTAAGAAATTTGACTCTGAATCGAGTAAGGCTTCTAAACCCACTGATACAATTTTCAATGACTTTAATCAGTGTTTACTTAAAACTTACCCCAATGATGCAGCCCCTGCACCTGCTCCTGCACCTGCACCTGCACCTGCACCAGCCCAAACGAACCGAGGCATGAAACGCCGCTCTCCAATACAAGTATTGCTCCCGCCGAAAAAATCCAAACCATCAGGATCCACTCCAAAAGCTGGGATGAGCAGCTCTAAGAAATCTCCGGCGGCGGCTGATTCCCAGCCCCGCCGAGCAAAATGAGGATCCTATGCTGGAACTGTCAGGGTCTTGGACAAGCCCCGACGGTTCAACATTTCCGGTCCTATGTCCAACGCACCAACCTTGATATCATTTTCTTATGCGAAACTAAAATAAATAACGCGGAATGTAATCGCATATGTCTTTCATTAGGTATGTTAGACATTATTTCTATTTCCCCTACGGAAGGGTGTTCCGGTATTTCCCTATTTGCAGTAAACAATATCAATATAAGCTTAATTTCTTATTCGCCGCGTTATATTCATACTCAAATTACAAAGAACAACTCCACAATGTTTTTTACTGGAATGCATGGTTTTCCGGAAACTAGCCAAAAATATAAAACATGGGAGCTTATAGATTCATTATACTCTTCTACTAAAAATAACCCATGCTAGGTCACAAATTAAAAATTTTCGCAACTGTCTAATACGTAACAACCTCTTTGATTGCAAGCCAACTTCGGGATGGTTCACATGGACTAAAGTAGGACCCTTAACCCCGGTAATACATGAAAGATTAGATCGTTTTATAGCTAATTCAGCTTGGCAAGACCTCTACCCTTCTTACCGTATTACCACAGAATATGTTGCCAAATCTGACCATTGTTTCCTTCTTCTCGAATTAGACCCTTCGGCTTCTAAACCCAAAACACAACCTTCCAATAATTTCCGATTCAAAAGCTGCTGGGCAAATAATGTAGATAATATTCACACAATTAAAAGGGCCTGGGCCAACACTCCCGGAACAGTCATTAACAAAATCGAAGCTGTTGGCACATACCTAGAAGAATGGCAAAACCAACAACGCTTTAAATCAACTGGTAGAATTAAATTCCTCACTAAAAAAATTAATAAATTACTATATCGTCCCTTAACTGCCACAAATGAACAAGTATTCTTAAACTATAGAACTGAACTAAATAAACTCTTAACAGAACAAGAAATTTATTGGGCTCAAAGATCTCGCACTCTCTGGCTTTCCCAAGGGGATAAAAATACCAAGTTCTTCCATGCCAGAGCTACTAATAGGAATAAGAAAAACTTGATTACAGGCCTTTACGACGCTAACTCGAATTGGTGCACGTCTGACTCAGACATTATGAACATCACTTCTGCATATTTCCGAAATCTGTTCACAACTTCCAATCCCCAAATCTCGAACAATATTCTTGACAAAATTCACCCTTCCATCAATCAATCAATGAATGAAACTCTTCTAAAGACTTTCACTAAAGAGGAAATTCTCCACGCCTTTCAAGATATTGACCCTAGGAAAGCCCCTAGAATTGATGGACTACCCAGCAGCTTTTTTCGACAACACTGGGACACAGTGGGTGAAGCTGTAATTAATCTTTGTATTAATCTTCTAAACGGAAATGCTGATATGGCTTCAGTCAACAAAACTATATTAGTACTAATCCCCAAAGTCCAGGACCCAACTTCCATGAAACAACTCAAACCAATTAGCCTCTGCATTGTCCTTTATAAAATAGTTGCCAAAACAATAGTTAATCGAATGAAACAGGCTATACCTCTATGCATAAGCCCTAATCAAGCTGCCTTTATCCAGGGGCGCAACATATCAGACAACATCCTCGTTGCTCATGAAATTATTCACAGTATTAACTCAGGAGCTACTAAGTCCTCTCAAGGTGCTGCTCTTAAGTTAGACATGGAGAAAGCTTTTGATAGAGTAGAATGGTCATTTCTTGCAAATGTTATGGAACGCATGGGCTTCGCATCCGAATGGATCGACCTTATAATGCGTTGCATTACTATTGTTTCCTTTTCAGTTAAAATTAATAATTCTCTCTCCCCACCCTTCCAACCTCAACGTGGTCTTCGCCGGGGAGACCCCCTCTCCCCTTTCCTTTTCCTCTTTTGCACTCAAGGCCTCTCGGCTTATTTAGCTACTGCTCAACAAACTAAAATTCTCCCAGAACTAGGTGCTTGTAAATACGGACCTAAAGTCAACCACTTGCTTTTTGCCGATGATTGCATGGTATTCATCAATACTAATCAGTCTGAAGCATCCCTTCTTAAAAAAGCTCTTCAAACGTATGCTATTGCATCCGGTCAAGCGGTCAATTTTGAGAAATCAACAATTTTTTATAACCCGCGTACACCATCAGCAACAAGAAATGCAATCAACAACCTTTTACAAGTACGTGAGGTTACTAACCCCGGAGTATATCTAGGCATCTCACTTCTAATTGGGAAGAACAAAACTGAATCGCTAGGATTTGTGCGCGATAAAGTACATGATCGTCTCTCTAGTTGGGACAAACATCTCCTCTCTTTTAGTGGTCGAGAGATATTCATCAAAGCGGTCTTACAATCTCTTCCACAATATGTCATGTCATGCTATCTTCTACCACAAAACATCATCGATGACATGACTACATCAATCCGCCAATACTGGTGGACTGGCAAATCCAACAAAAAAGGTTGGCATATGATTCCATGGAATCGTGTATGTCTACCCAAATCTGCTGGTGGCATGGGTTTTAAGGATCTACACGACTTTAACATTGCTCTTTTGGGCAAGCAACTTTGGAAACTCATCTGTGAACCAGAATCTCTATTAGGACAAATATACCGTTCTAAATACTATCCTTCAGGCAATATCCTAGATGCACCAAAACCCAATCGGGGTTCTTTTGCTTGGCAAGGCATGTATAACGCGCTTCAGCGTCTTTTCCCCAGCTTTCTTTACCGCCCAGGTATAAACAACAATATTAGAGTACACAAAGATATGTTGGGAGGGTCTTCCCCGATTGAACTCACTGGGGATTACGAAATCTCAGATGAATACCATATTCGATGTCGTGATTTTATGATCCGCAACCAAACAGCTTGGGATACGGATAAGGTACGACATTACTTCAATCCAACTGATGCTGATGCTATCCTTCGTATCCCCATCATAAATGATCAATGTGATACAATACTCTGGTCTCCTAATGACTCGGTATCTACTCAGTCCGCTCTGGATATATCTTCCTACAACGCTCCATAATCCCACCTACGTCACCTACTCGGTTCTGGAAGTTCTTATCCAAAGTCAAAGCTTTGCCCAAAGTCAAAACTTTTGGTTGGCGTATGGCATCTGATGCTCTACCAGTTGGAATTAAAATGCAAGCCTTTTCTCCTAATTCGGGACCTTGTCCTATCTTTAGTAGCCACTCGGAATCGATCCTTCATGCTTTTCGTGACTGCCCTGGGGCGTCTGAAGTTCTACAAATTTGTGGTATCCCCGTCAATCTTTATAGGAGTACAGCTCCCACCCCTCTGCAATGGTTAGAGGAAGCAGCTACCACAATCCCCTCTGATAAATTTGGTCTCTTCCTTACTGCTTTATGGAATATATGGAATAGACGTAATGACTGGGTACATAACCAACATCTACAACCACCCTGGCTAATTGCCATCAACTCCATTAGCTTACATGATGAATTTTGTAAAGCTTTAATGACGTCTGGCCCAGCTCCATCTACCTTTTCTAAACCTTCTTGGAACCCTCCCCCACTTCATCATATCAAAATCAATGTAGACGGAGCTTTTAATCCATCGACTCGTGCAGCAGCCGTTGGCGCCGTTGCTCGTGATTCTGCAGGTAAGGTTGTGGGTGGCATTGCATTCCCTCTTGGTAGCTGTCAGAACGCTATCACTAGTGAAGGGGAAAGCATCCTAGCTGGTCTCACCTTTGCACGATCTCAAGGTTGGAACCGTCTTCTGATTGAAACTGACTACGCTTCTCTCGCGAATCGAATCAACAACCCTGCCCAGGATCTTTCTACCATGGGACCTACTATTCTTCAAATTCAAGCATCTCTTCATGATTTTGACTTTGTAACTATTTCTTTTGTACGCCGAGAGGCCAATATTATAGCCCATACTTTGGCTACTTCCTCGCTGAATTCTATGACCTCTATGTCATTCAATTCGGATATTCCATCTTGTATCCAACACTTTGTAACAAATTATTCTTGATTAATAATATTTGGGCACTCTTTTCCCCTTTTTAGGGTCCTCTAGCTCTGCTTGAAGGACAGTAGTAGGGGTTTTTAATGAGGCCTTTTCTTCAAAAAAAATTCCAACGGGTCCATTGAAAGGCCCATTTCGACCCGCTCGTCTAAAACCTCTACAAAAAGGACCGCAAAACAAGTTTTAATCAAATTTTAGGAATTAGCAGCTTTTCAACACAATTATATTGCAAAACCTCAATTTTTGTACTTTTTACTCAGTTAAAATTCCAACGGGTCCATTGAAAGGCCCATTTCGACCCGCTCGTCCGAAACCTCTACAAAATGGACTGCAAAAAAAGTTTTAATCAAATTTTAGGAGTTCATGTAATTGATTAGGAGCTTTTCAACACAATTATATTGCAAAACCTCAATTTCTGTACTTTTTACTCAGTTAAAATTCCAACGGGTCCACTGAAAGGCCCATTTCGACCCGCTCATCCGAAACCTCTACAAGAAGGACTGCAAAACAAGTTTTAATCAAAGTTTAGGAGTTCATGTAATTGATTAGGAGCTTTTTAACACAATTATATTGCAAAACCTCAATTTCTGTACTTTTTACTCAGTTAAAATTCCAACGGGTCCATTGAAAGGCCCATTTAGACCTGCTCGTCCGAAACCTCTACAAAAAGGACCGCAAAAATGTTTTATTCAAATATTAGGAGTTCAAATAATTGATTAGAAGCTTTTCAACACAATTATATTGCAAAACCTCAATTTCTGTACTTTTTACTCATTTAAAATTCCAACGGGTCCATTGAAAGGCCCATTTCGACCCGCTCGTCCGAAACCTCTACAAATAGGACTGGAAAACAAGTTTTAATCAAATTTTAGGAGTTCATGTAATTGATTAGAAGCTTTTCAACACAATTACATTGCAAAACCTCAATTTCTGTACTTTTTACTCAATTAAAATTCCAACGGGTCCATTGAAAGGCCCATTTAGACCTGCTCGTCTGAAACCTCTACAAAAAGGACCGCAAAAATGTTTTATTCAAATATTAGGAGTTCAAATAATTGATTAGGAGCTTTTCAACACAATTTTATTGCAAAACCTCAATTTCTGTACTTTTTACCTATTTAAAAATCCAACGGGTCCATTGAAAGGCCCATTTCGACCCGCTCGTCCGAAACCTCTACAAAAAGGACTGCAAAACAAGTTTTAATCAAATTTTAAGAGTTCATGTAATTGATTAGGAGCTTTTAAACACAATTATATTGCAAAACCTCAATTTCTGTACTTTTTACTCAGTTAAAATTCCAACGGGTCCATTGAAAGGCCCATTTAGACCTGCTCGTCCGAAACCTCTACAAAAAGGACCGCAAAAATGATTTATTCAAATATTAGGAGTTCAAATAATTGATTAGGAGCTTTTCAACACAATTATATTGCAAAACCTCAATTTCTGTACTTTTTACTCATTTAAAATTCCAACGGGTCCATTGAAAGGCCCATTTAGACCTGCTCGTCTGAAACCTCTACAAAAAGGACTGCAAAAAAAGTTTTAATCAAATTTTAGGAGTTCATGTAATTGTTTAGGAGCTTTTCAACACAATTATATTGCAAAACCTCTACAAAAAGGTATCGATACCGTTGCTAGAGTTTGGTTACTGCCTTCCCCGAGTATCGATACGACATGTGGCGTATCGATACCGGACTGTTAAAATCAGTTAAAAGTATCTTTGAATGTTTTGTTTTGTTTGCGTTTTGGTCCTGAATCTTGTTTGTGCAATTGTTTGAGTTCGGGAGGTCCGTTTGAGCTGAAAATTGGCATGGAAGCATGAAACATGATTAATTTTAAGTTGGTAACTTAAAATCTGGTTAAGTCCTTAAAGTTTTCAGAAATTACAGTTTGGTCCCTAAAGTTGTAATTTGTTCAATTGGGTCCCTGTTTGATCTCTGATGTTTGTGAATTTTGAGCACGGTTTTTGTGTGATCACATATAGGGTTAATGTGCATTTAGACAAGATTAAAAAGAAAAAAAAGGGTCGTTAATCAAGGTTGACTTTCGGGTTGACTTTGGTTTTCCCCGTGTAATCTTCGTAGTTCGGGTCAACCGTCTAGGCCGGGCTACGGGGGTTACATTTGGTGGTATCAGAGCTGAGTTGCGAAGGTTGGGGAAAATGGTAAGTTGTTGTGATGTGTGTGTTTGATGTTTACCTTGTTGTATGGTTGAAAGCTGGTTGAAGCATGTGTTTCTGAATATGCTGTTGATGTTTTTGAGCATGTTGCTAATGTATGCAAGCATGTTTTGTGGTTATGAATCTTGGTTGAGTTCATGTGGATATGTGTTGATGCTATGAGCTGATGTTATGCATGGTGAATGTGTTTTGAGCATGTTATGTTGCTAATGTGCTGGTGCTATTGGATGTTGTTGGTGTAAGCATGATCAAGGTATGTTGTTGATATGCTTGATGTTGTGATATTCATGTGGTGTTGGCTGTTATGTCATGTAAAGGGGAGGATTCGGGGTACCCATTGCCTTATTAATATAGCTATTGTGTTATTTTGGAGTTGGAGTTTGAATCCTTGCTTAATGCTGGTCTAACTGTTTGTTTGCTTGTTGTGATTGTATGTTTGTTGTTAGTGGTATGGCAAAGTTGGTGAAAGAATGGCGGTTGAGTGAGATGGTTGCTGCCTTGGGGCAGGTTGTTAAGGCAAAGAATTCACCCTTTTGTAAAGGTGTTTTGTCTCAGTCTTCTGTGACTGAAGTTGAGATGGTAAGGCAAGGGAAGGAAGCTGGTTCCGGGATGGAAAGTTCTTTATCTGTTGTTCAGGAGGTGTTGGGAACATCTCAGGCTGCGGTTGAGGTAAAGTCAGTGGATGTGCTGGCTAGATGTGAGGGTTTGCCGAAGCAGCGTTTGCTTGATTTGGGTGCTGTGGAGTACCATGGTTCTTCCCCGGAGATGTTTGAGGCCTGGTTGGCCAATGTAGTTCTGATTTTGGATCAGGAAGGCTGTGATTATGCCTGTAAGCTGGGGAGTGTTGTTTCTCTGATGCTGGAGGATGCTTGTGCCTGGTGGACATCTGTGGCTGTGGCGTCACATATCCTTGATATTGATTGGGATTTCTTCGTATCTGCTTTCTATGAAAGGTATCTTGGAAGGGAATTTCCAAGGGTTAAGCAAGGTGCGGGTAATGCTGTTGTGGAACAAGTGTTGTCTGAGCAAGGAGTGGAAGCTCAGTCATCTGTGTGTGACCGTTGTAAAAGACAACATGTTGGAAATTGTTGGGGCGCGGGTGTTTGTTGGAATTGTGGTTCTAAGTTGCATGTTAAGCATGATTGTCCTCTTGGAGTGAGGTCAGCTTTGATGTTGGCCAAAGGATCTTTAAAGGTCGTGGGCACGGCCGAGGTGAGGTTCAGAGGTGGCACAAAAAGCAGAAGGTTGTGAAGAGTTTAAGGAATGAAGTTTGCTGGAAATGTGGGTCTGCTGGACACATGAAGCGTGATTGTTTGATGTTGGCTCAGAACAGCCAAGGTTCTTTACCGCAAGGAGTTGGTGGTGACCCTGGTGTGTTTGTTGGTGCTGTAGTTGTGCCGTAGGAGGATGATGGTTTCGCAGGGAAGAGGGCTCGTCTGACGAAGCTTCAGGGTGGTGTTGTGTTTTTAGGTAACCTTGTTAAGTGATCTTTGCTTTAGTTGCTTAGTTTGGTTTCTGTTGGTTTTTCCTTGCGTGGTAAGTCTAGTCTTGTTGCTAGCATGTTTGGGGTAATGGTAGTTGTGGTTGGTAATATCTTGGGTGTGAAGAAGGCTTGGGTAAGTATCTGGTGGTTAATGGTTGTTGGTATGATGGAGTTAGATAAGTTAAAGGTGGGTAAGGAGGTTGTTCTTAGACAGATTTTGAGGATGTTATTGGAGGGTGTGAACTGGCATTCATGCACAGTTTAAATCATTGTTATATGCTATATTATATATGTTGGTCCATGCATACATGTGGCATGACATTAGAGGTTTTGCATACATGTACATCAGACATTGATAGGGCATGTAGGTGATCATGCATACGATGTTCACGCTCGCTAATAACTAATCGAATCTGTTAGTTTTGTGGTTGGATTAGGTGGGATGATGGGTTTTTAGAGGTTGTTTGGTGCTAAGTGTGAGCTAGAGGTGCTGGAGTTTGGTAAATCAGTTGTTAGTGATAGTGGAAGTGGTATAGCCTGTTGGTAAAAGGATAGTGTTTGGTGCTCAGATGGGTTTAGTGGTTTGGTGGTGAAGGGTATTGGTTGAGGTTAGTATCGGTTAAGTGGTTTGTATAGCTAAAAGGAGGTGGTAGTTCTTTGGTGCTAAGTGATGTTGCAGTTTGAGGTTGTGTTTCCAGGTGCTGAAGTGGTTTAGCTTTTAAGTTGTTGTGAAGGGTTGTGTTGGTTCTTAGCAACCTTTGAAGAGTTCAGAAGCTGTTATGTGTGTTTTGGTTGAGTAATGTTCTGGTGGTGCAAGTGTTCTGGTTGAAGTTTGTAATGAAGGGTTGTGCTAGATCGAAGGCTTTCGTTGGTTGTTTGGGTTCTTGTGAGAAGTGGTTGGCTAGCTGTGGTTAAGAAAGTTCTGTTTGAAGTCTGTTGATGGCATGTAGAACGGCTGACGGTTTCAAGTTGGGGTTGTGATGTAATTTTTGGTTTGGGTGAATAGTTTTGATGAGCTGTTATGGCAATGTTGTGACTGATGTGAAGGATTGTTAGCTTCGTTGAAGAGTTTGAATAAACAGTTGATGTTTAAAGATTTTTGCTTGTTGAGAAAATCTTTGGAAAAGGTTTGGGAATCGCAAGAGTTTTAGAGGCTGAGAGGTTGCCTAGTGGCTGAGTTGGTTTGGTTGTTGTCTTTGTGTAGACAAGTCTTGGGAGTTGTGTGCTACAGTGTTGTCTGCTAAAAGAGCTGAAGTTTTTCAGGTTGACGTTGGGATTGTGTATAATCCGGTTGTGTGGAAAGTGGTCAGTGGTGTTGGTTGATGCTGTTGTGTTGCTTGGTGTGTTGCTTTGAGAAGGTTGTTGTTCTCTTTTCGCTGGTTAAAATTTCGAGGACGAAATTTCCTAAGGGGGGGAGAGTTGTAACGCCCCGGGTTTGGGCTCAGAAGTTTTGGGTGCTGACCGGTTCGGTCAAAGTGCTGATCGAATATATAAGAGTGAATTTGGGAAAGCCTAGTTCGGGTTGCATTAAAAATATGGAAAAATGTTCGAAAATCATCTTTTAATATATAAAAGTGAACTGTGAAATCAATTTTGGAAAATGAGGTTCGGAAGGTTGACATTTTGGCTAGTGACCAAAATGTAATTTTTGAAAGTTGCGGGACAGTTTTATAAAGGATTGAAACTTTGAATCTTTAAGGAGCTATTATTCCAAAAAGGATTTCTCCAGATTTTTCTAAGATATTTTAAGGCTCAAATCTGATTTTAAAGATTTAGAAAAGGAGGGAAAATCATTTTAACTAAATTTCTAACAAACTTTCCATTTTCTCTCAAATTCTCTTTTCTCTCAACCCAAACAAGATTCTCCAGATTTCCTTCTCTGATTTTGACATCTTAATCTCTCATTTCAATTCTCATTTGATTCCTAATCATCTCATCAACAAAACCTCTCAATTTACAAGTTGATTCATCAAGCTTTTTGGCTCTAAAATGGAGAAATTCAAGTTTGGAGGTAAGAACGTCCTTCTCCTCTAAACTATCAGTTCTTTACTGAAATTCCTAAGTTCTCAATCCTTGATTTATGTTTTATTAAAGGCTTTTCAATTGAGATCTTGATTTTTGGCTAAAATGCAAGATTTGATGATTTTGGTGAAAATTTCGTGTGATCTGTTTAAGCAGGGTTTTGAGGTGTTAAATTGATGTTAAATGAATGCTAAAATGATTAGAAGTTGAGGTTTAATCAATGCAATCCCGGATAGGTTGAATTTCCTAAGTTTGGCTTGAGTTTTTGGTTGTTTTTGGAGTGTTTTTGGTGATCTGTTATACCTGGAGGTATAAGGACGTGGTTGTGATCATTTTGCATGTTATTTGATGTATAAAAGTGGTTAGAAGTGATGGATCTTGGTTGGGTTAAGTTTTGGAAGTGTTTGGAGGTGATTTCGGTTATGTTTGGTAGCCAAATTGCTAGATTTGTGATGAGCAGCGAGTTGTGTTGTTGTTGCTGGTGTTTTAATGCATAAGGATGCATTAATGTTCTGTTTTTGTGTGCTTGAAACAGGGGAGGTTGATCCTTGAGCTTTGGAGGTGTTTTCGGAAGGTTTCGGAAGCTTGGAAAGCTTGTTGGCTAGCTTTGTTTGGTAATCGGTGAGTGAAGTTGGGATTTCAGCTTTTGAAACAAGGTTTGAAGGTTTTTGGGAGCTTAGTTTAAGTCTAAACAACTTTGCTAAGCTCAAGAGTAAGTGAAGGGGTTTTCGCTTTTGAATTGTGTGTGATTTGGGTTTAAAATCAAATGTGGTTGATGATTGATATGCATATGTTTTTGCATGGTTTAATTCTGTTTTGTAAGCATGTTTTAGCATGGTTTAATGCTGGTTTTGAAAGTCATTTGAAAAGGATGCTCAAGGTAAGAGATCCTTGGTTTTATACATTGAAAGTGTGGTTTTGATGCATAGTGTTGCATGTTGTTCAATGGCTTTGTATGATGCTTAAAACAGTGAATTGATGATGATTAATGATGATAATTGTTACCTTTTGCATATTGGTTATGCATGTGAATTATGGGATTGATGAGGTAATGGTTTTGCATATTGTTTATGCATGTGAATCATTGAACTAATGATGTGATGGCTTTGCATTATGTTTATGCATGTGAATCATTGAGCTAATGATGTGATGGCCTTGCATTATGTTTATGCATGTGGAACATTGGATATTATGGTAAGATGGTTATATTGGCAAGAGGTGTAAATGGTTCTTGGTTCGTTGGTCGGATATAGTTAGCCGGCTATAGGATTGGGTGCACCGTGAATTAAGTCGCCTTGATGGCGGAGTGGTCAAGTGTGGACCGGGTAAACTCCCCTCAAGTATTCCTAACGAGATGAGGTCAGTGGAGGTTGTTGCCCACGGGAGGACCTCGGTTGCTTAAGGTCAGTGGAGGTTGTTGCCCACGGGAAGACCTTGGTTGAGTAAAGGTTATAAGGTGGTTAAAAGTCCTTATGTGAGAACCTTGTACTTGTTAAGATCACAATGGCAGTGGTTAAGTCCATGTGTGGATCTTGTGTGTGATGTCCCGGATCTCGTTAGATGATGTCTACAACTACCAATCGGTTATGCAAAGGTTGTATGGTGGTTGAAAGTCCATACGGGAAGATCTTGTGCATGTCAAGGGTGTATGGCGGTTGAAAGTCCATACATGGGAACCTTGAGGAAAAGCTAAGGTTGTATGGTGTTTAAAAGTCCATACATGGGAACCTTAGGATGTTGAGGTCAGTGGAGGTTGTTGCCCACGGGAAGACCTTGGATTGGGTAGTGTGTAGGGAGCGTTGGGACACGCTCGGAATCCGCGTATCCGATCGGGTTGAAAAGTTGGAAAGTGAATATGGTTGATCTCTTGGAAGCCAATATAATGTTCTTGATCATGTGAAGCATGAGATGCTTGAATTGATGCATGGTTGCAAGTGAAGCATGAGATGCTTGAATTGATGCGTGGTTGCATGTGAAGCATGAGATGCTTGAATTGATGCATGGTTGCATGTGAAGCATGAGATGCTTGAATTGATGCATGGTTGCATGTGAAGCATGAGATGCTTGAGTTGATGCATGTTTGCATGTGAAGCATGGGATGCTTGGAAAAGGTGCATTGTTGCATGAAAAGTATATGATGCTAGTGAATGCATGTTTACTTGTATGTTGATTAAGTGTTGGTTATCATTTGATAAATGATGCATGTGAGCATGAATTACCTATGTTGCATTGGAGTCATGTATGACTTGTTGTTAAAGGCTTGTGAAGATGATGATATGGTTTTATGTTGCCTTGGTTAAATGCATGTGAAAGAATATTTGAACTATGGTTTTAATGGTTTCTTACTTGTTATGGCTTTCAAGTTTATGAAAGGTATGTTGTGAAATGGGAGTGTTTTTCCATGGTTTTATTTAAGCTTTGCATATGGTGTTTATGCATGATTTGAGCTTGATGTTGAAAGAGTTTTCAAACATGGTTTTGGAAAGCAAATCGAGTTTGTTTTAAGGTGTTTTAAAGACCCGCTGCATTGATGGTGTTTTGGTTTTGAGCATTCCTCACTAAGCATTATGTGCTTACGCTCCTCTTTGTCCATCAATACAGATTCTTGAAGTTTGGGCAGCAAGGAGCAAGGGATTCAAGGTGGACTCCAATGGAGATGTATGTCTCGGTGAATAGCTATAGTTAATCAGGGCAATGGGGTAGAATCTCTCGGATTGTTGTTATTGTGATCGTATATGTGTTGATCATGAATGTTAAATGTTGTTGTTAATGTTGTTGAAGCATGAATTGGCTTAATTGAGGTTGCTTTGGAAAAGTTTATGTTTAAATGGGTAGCTTGAGTAGGAAGCATGTCAATGAATTTGGGGCTTCCCATATGTGTTGGTTATATGTTGAATTGATGATGCGTTTATGGTCCCTGCATGTTGAATGATCATGTGGTATGATTTGGTGATGTTAATTTGATGTTTGAAGCATGTTTGATGCTGTTTTCGAGTTGTTTTCAGGCAGGGGTATCGGTACTCGAGCTTGCGTATCGATACGCCTGAGCCAAATATGCATGTTTCTGCCCAGGGGTATCGATACTGCTGAACAAGTATCGATACCGTATGAGTGAAGTATCGATACTGGGGGGAAAGGTATCGATACCGTTGCTAGAGTTTGGTTACTGCCTTCCCCGAGTATCGATACGACACGTGGCGTATCGATACCGGACTGTTAAAATCAGTTAAAAGTATCTTTGAATGTTTTGTTTTGTTTGCGTTTTGGTCCTGAATCTTGTTTGTGCAATTGTTTGAGTTCGGGAGGTCCGTTTGAGCTGAAAATTGGCATGGAAGCATGAAACATGATTAATTTTAAGTTGGTAACTTAAAATCTGGTTAAGTCCTTAAAGTTTTCAGAAATTACAGTTTGGTCCCTAAAGTTGTAATTTGTTCAATTGGGTCCCTGTTTGATCTCTGATGTTTGTGAATTTTGAGCACGGTTTTTGTGTGATCACATATAGGGTTAATGTGCATTTAGACAAGATTAAAAAGAAAAAAAAAGGGTCGTTAATCAAGGTTGACTTTCGGGTTGACTTTGGTTTTCCCCGTGTAATCTTCGTAGTTCGGGTCAACCGTCTAGGCCGGGCTATGGGGGTTACATTTGGTGGTATCAGAGCTGAGTTGCGAAGGTTGGGGAAAACGGTAAGTTGTTGTGATGTGTGTGTTTGATGTTTACCTTGTTGTATGGTTGAAAGCTGGTTGAAGCATGTGTTTCTGAATATGCTGTTGATGTTTTTGAGCATGTTGCTGATGTATGCAAGCATGTTTTGTGGTTATGAATCTTGGTTGAGTTCATGTGGATATGTGTTGATGCTATGAGCTGATGTTATGCATGGTGAATGTGTTTTGAGCATGTTATGTTGCTAATGTGCTGGTGCTATTGGATGTTGTTGGTGTAAGCATGATCAAGGTATGTTGTTGATATGCTTGATGTTGTGATATTCATGTGGTGTTGGCTGTTATGTCATGTAAAGGGGAGGATTCGGGGTACCCATTGCCTTATTAATATAGCTATTGTGTTATTTTGGAGTTGGAGTTTGAATCCTTGCTTAATGCTGGTCTAACTGTTTGTTTGCTTGTTGTGATTGTATGTTTGTTGTTAGTGGTATGGCAAAGTTGGTGAAAGAATGGCGGTTGAGTGAGATGGTTGCTGCCTTGGGGCAGGTTGTTAAGGCAAAGAATTCACCCTTTTGTAAAGGTGTTTTGTCTCAGTCTTCTGTGACTGAAGTTGAGATGGTAAGGCAAGGGAAGGAAGCTGGTTCCGGGATGGAAAGTTCTTTATCTGTTGTTCAGGAGGTGTTGGGAACATCTCAGGCTGCGGTTGAGGTAAAGTCAGTGGATGTGCTGGCTAGATGTGAGGGTTTGCCGAAGCAGCGTTTGCTTGATTTGGGTGCTGTGGAGTACCATGGTTCTTCCCCGGAGATGTTTGAGGCCTGGTTGGCCAATGTAGTTCTGATTTTGGATCAGGAAGGCTGTGATTATGCCTGTAAGCTGGGGAGTGTTGTTTCTCTGATGCTGGAGGATGCTTGTGCCTGGTGGACATCTGTGGCTGTGGCGTCACATATCCTTGATATTGATTGGGATTTCTTCGTATCTGCTTTCTATGAAAGGTATCTTGGAAGGGAATTTCCAAGGGTTAAGCAAGGTGCGGGTAATGCTGTTGTGGAACAAGTGTTGTCTGAGCAAGGAGTGGAAGCTCAGTCATCTGTGTGTGACCGTTGTAAAAGACAACATGTTGGAAATTGTTGGGGCGCGGGTGTTTGTTGGAATTGTGGTTCTAAGTTGCATGTTAAGCATGATTGTCCTCTTGGAGTGAGGTCAGCTTTGATGTTGGCCAAAGGATCTTTAAAGGTCGTGGGCACGGCCGAGGCGAGGTTCAGAGGTGGCAGAAAAAGCAGAAGGTTGTGAAGAGTTTAAGGAATGAAGTTTGCTGGAAATGTGGGTCTGCTGGACACATGGAGCGTGATTGTTTGATGTTGGCTCGGAACAGCCAAGGTTCTTTACCGCAAGGAGTTGGTGGTGACCCTGGTGTGTTTGTTGGTGCTGTAGTTGTGCCGTAGGAGGATGATGGTTTCGCAGGGAAGAGGGCTCGTCTGACGAAGCTTCAGGGTGGTGTTGTGTTTTTAGGTAACCTTGTTAAGTGATCTTTGCTTTAGTTGCTTAGTTTGGTTTCTGTTGGTTTTTCCTTGCGTGGTAAGTCTAGTCTTGTTGCTAGCATGTTTGGGGTAATGGTAGTTGTGGTTGGTAATATCTTGGGTGTGAAGAAGGCTTGGGTAAGTATCTGGTGGTTAATGGTTGTTGGTATGATGGAGTTAGATAAGTTAAAGGTGGGTAAGGAGGTTGTTCTTAGACAGATTTTGAGGATGTTATTGGAGGGTGTGAACTGGCATTCATGCACAGTTTAAATCATTGTTATATGCTATATTATATATGTTGGTCCATGCATACATGTGGCATGACATTAGAGGTTTTGCATACATGTACATCAGACATTGATAGGGCATGTAGGTGATCATGCATACGATGTTCACGCTCGCTAATAACTAATCGAATCTGTTAGTGTTGTGGTTGGATTAGGTGGGATGATGGGTTTTTAGAGGTTGTTTGGTGCTAAGTGTGAGCTAGAGGTGCTGGAGTTTGGTAAATCAGTTGTTAGTGATAGTGGAAGTGGTATAGCCTGTTGGTAAAAGGATAGTGTTTGGTGCTCAGATGGGTTTAGTGGTTTGGTGGTGAAGGGTATTGGTTGAGGTTAGTATCGGTTAAGTGGTTTGTATAGCTAAAAGGAGGTGGTAGTTCTTTGGTGCTAAGTGATGTTGCAGTTTGAGGTTGTGTTTCCAGGTGCTGAAGTGGTTTAGCTTTTAAGTTGTTGTGAAGGGTTGTGTTGGTTCTTAGCAACCTTTGAAGAGTTCAGAAGCTGTTATGTGTGTTTTGGTTGAGTAATGTTCTGGTGGTGCAAGTGTTCTGGTTGAAGTTTGTAATGAAGGGTTGTGCTAGATCGAAGGCTTTCGTTGGTTGTTTGGGTTCTTGTGAGAAGTGGTTGGCTAGCTGTGGTTAAGAAAGTTCTGTTTGAAGTCTGTTGATGGCATGTAGAACGGCTGACGGTTTCAAGTTGGGGTTGTGATGTAATTTTTGGTTTGGGTGAATAGTTTTGATGAGCTGTTATGGCAATGTTGTGACTGATGTGAAGGATTGTTAGCTTCGTTGAAGAGTTTGAATAAACAGTTGATGTTTAAAGATTTTTGCTTGTTGAGAAAATCTTTGGAAAAGGTTTGGGAATCGCAAGAGTTTTAGAGGCTGAGAGGTTGCCTAGTGGCTGAGTTGGTTTGGTTGTTGTCTTTGTGTAGACAAGTCTTGGGAGTTGTGTGCTACAGTGTTGTCTGCTAAAAGAGCTGAAGTTTTTCAGGTTGACGTTGGGATTGTGTATAATCCGGTTGTGTGGAAAGTGGTCAGTGGTGTTGGTTGATGCTGTTGTGTTGCTTGGTGTGTTGCTTTGAGAAGGTTGTTGTTCTCTTTTCGCTGGTTAAAATTTCGAGGACGAAATTTCCTAAGGGGGGGAGAGTTGTAACGCCCCGGGTTTGGGCTCAGAAGTTTTGGGTGCTGACCGGTTCGGTCAAAGTGCTGATCGAATATATAAGAGTGAATTTGGGAAAGCCTAGTTCGGGTTGCATTAAAAATATGGAAAAATGTTCGAAAATCATCTTTTAATATATAAAAGTGAACTGTGAAATCAATTTTGGAAAATGAGGTTCGGAAGGTTGACATTTTGGCTAGTGACCAAAATGTAATTTTTGAAAGTTGCGGGACAGTTTTATAAAGGATTGAAACTTTGAATCTTTAAGGAGCTATTATTCCAAAAAGGATTTCTCCAGATTTTTCTAAGATATTTTAAGGCTCAAATCTGATTTTAAAGATTTAGAAAAGGAGGGAAAATCATTTTAACTAAATTTCTAACAAACTTTCCATTTTCTCTCAAATTCTCTTTTCTCTCATTTTCTCTCAACCCAAACAAGATTCTCCAGATTTCCTTCTCTGATTTTGACATCTTAATCTCTCATTTCAATTCTCATTTGATTCCTAATCATCTCATCAACAAAACCTCTCAATTTACAAGTTGATTCATCAAGCTTTTTGGCTCTAAAATGGAGAAATTCAAGTTTGGAGGTAAGAACGTCCTTCTCCTCTAAACTATCAGTTCTTTACTGAAATTCCTAAGTTCTCAATCCTTGATTTATGTTTTATTAAAGGCTTTTCAATTGAGATCTTGATTTTTGGCTAAAATGCAAGATTTGATGATTTTGGTGAAAATTTCGTGTGATCTGTTTAAGCAGGGTTTTGAGGTGTTAAATTGATGTTAAATGAATGCTAAAATGATTAGAAGTTGAGGTTTAATCAATGCAATCCCGGATAGGTTGAATTTCCTAAGTTTGGCTTGAGTTTTTGGTTGTTTTTGGAGTGTTTTTGGTGATCTGTTATACCTGGAGGTATAAGGACGTGGTTGTGATCATTTTGCATGTTATTTGATGTATAAAAGTGGTTAGAAGTGATGGATCTTGGCTGGGTTAAGTTTTGGAAGTGTTTGGAGGTGATTTCGGTTATGTTTGGTAGCCAAATTGCTAGATTTGTGATGAGCAGCGAGTTGTGTTGTTGTTGCTGGTGTTTTAATGCATAAGGATGCATTAATGTTCTGTTTTTGTGTGCTTGAAACAGGGGAGGTTGATCCTTGAGCTTTGGAGGTGTTTTCGGAAGGTTTCGGAAGCTTGGAAAGCTTGTTGGCTAGCTTTGTTTGGTAATCGGTGAGTGAAGTTGGGATTTCAGCTTTTGAAACAAGGTTTGAAGGTTTTTGGGAGCTTAGTTTAAGTCTAAACAACTTTGCTAAGCTCAAGAGTAAGTGAAGGGGTTTTCGCTTTTGAATTGTGTGTGATTTGGGTTTAAAATCAAATGTGGTTGATGATTGATATGCATATGTTTTTGCATGGTTTAATTCTGTTTTGTAAGCATGTTTTAGCATGGTTTAATGCTGGTTTTGAAAGTCATTTGAAAAGGATGCTCAAGGTAAGAGATCCTTGGTTTTATACATTGAAAGTGTGGTTTTGATGCATAGTGTTGCATGTTGTTCAATGGCTTTGTATGATGCTTAAAACAGTGAATTGATGATGATTAATGATGATAATTGTTACCTTTTGCATATTGGTTATGCATGTGAATTATGGGATTGATGAGGTAATGGTTTTGCATATTGTTTATGCATGTGAATCATTGAACTAATGATGTGATGGCTTTGCATTATGTTTATGCATGTGAATCATTGAGCTAATGATGTGATGGCCTTGCATTATGTTTATGCATGTGGAACATTGGATATTATGGTAAGATGGTTATATTGGCAAGAGGTGTAAATGGTTCTTGGTTCGTTGATCGGATATAGTTAGCCGGCTATAGGATTGGGTGCACCGTGAATTAAGTCGCCTTGATGGCGGAGTGGTCAAGTGTGGACCGGGTAAACTCCCCTCAAGTATTCCTAACGAGATGAGGTCAGTGGAGGTTGTTGCCCACGGGAGGACCTCGGTTGCTTAAGGTCAGTGGAGGTTGTTGCCCACGGGAAGACCTTGGTTGAGTAAAGGTTATAAGGTGGTTAAAAGTCCTTATGTGAGAACCTTGTACTTGTTAAGATCACAATGGCAGTGGTTAAGTCCATGTGTGGATCTTGTGTGTGATGTCCCGGATCTCGTTAGATGATGTCTACAACTACCAATCGGTTATGCAAAGGTTGTATGGTGGTTGAAAGTCCATACGGGAAGATCTTGTGCATGTCAAGGGTGTATGGCGGTTGAAAGTCCATACATGGGAACCTTGAGGAAAAGCTAAGGTTGTATGGTGTTTAAAAGTCCATACATGGGAACCTTAGGATGTTGAGGTCAGTGGAGGTTGTTGCCCACGGGAAGACCTTGGATTGGGTAGTGTGTAGGGAGCGTTGGGACACGCTCGGAATCCGCGTATCCGATCGGGTTGAAAAGTTGGAAAGTGAATATGGTTGATCTCTTGGAAGCCAATATAATGTTCTTGATCATGTGAAGCATGAGATGCTTGAATTGATGCATGGTTGCAAGTGAAGCATGAGATGCTTGAATTGATGCGTGGTTGCATGTGAAGCATGAGATGCTTGAATTGATGCATGGTTGCATGTGAAGCATGAGATGCTTGAATTGATGCATGGTTGCATGTGAAGCATGAGATGCTTGAGTTGATGCATGTTTGCATGTGAAGCATGGGATGCTTGGAAAAGGTGCATTGTTGCATGAAAAGTATATGATGCTAGTGAATGCATGTTTACTTGTATGTTGATTAAGTGTTGGTTATCATTTGATAAATGATGCATGTGAGCATGAATTACCTATGTTGCATTGGAGTCATGTATGACTTGTTGTTAAAGGCTTGTGAAGATGATGATATGGTTTTATGTTGCCTTGGTTAAATGCATGTGAAAGAATATTTGAACTATGGTTTTAATGGTTTCTTACTTGTTATGGCTTTCAAGTTTATGAAAGGTATGTTGTGAAATGGGAGTGTTTTTCCATGGTTTTATTTAAGCTTTGCATATGGTGTTTATGCATGATTTGAGCTTGATGTTGAAAGAGTTTTCAAACATGGTTTTGGAAAGCAAATCGGGTTTGTTTTAAGGTGTTTTAAAGACCCGCTGCATTGATGGTGTTTTGGTTTTGAGCATTCCTCACTAAGAATTATGTGCTTACGCTCCTCTTTGTCCATCAATGCAGATTCTTGAAGTTTGGGCAGCAAGGAGCAAGGGATTCAAGGTGGACTCCAATGGAGATGTATGTCTCGGTGAATAGCTATAGTTAATAAGGGCAATGGGGTAGAATCTCTCGGATTGTTGTTATTGTGATCGTATATGTGTTGATCATGAATGTTAAATGCTGTTGTTAATGTTGTTGAAGCATGAATTGGCTTAATTGAGGTTGCTTTGGAAAAGTTTATGTTTAAATGGGTAGCTTGAGTAGGAAGCATGTCAATGAATTTGGGGCTTCCCATATGTGTTGGTTATATGTTGAATTGATGATGCGTTTATGGTCCCTGCATGTTGAATGATCATGTGGTATGATTTGGTGATGTTAATTTGATGTTTGAAGCATGTTTGATGCTGTTTTCGAGTTGTTTTCAGGCAGGGGTATCGGTACTCGAGCTTGCGTATCGATACGCCTGAGCCAAATATGCATGTTTCTGCCCAGGGGTATCGATACTGCTGAATAAGTATCGATACCGTATGAGTGAAGTATCGATACTGGGGGGAAAGGTATCGATACCGTTGCTAGAGTTTGGTTACTGCCTTCCCCGAGTATCGATACGACACGTGGCGTATCGATACCGGACCGTTAAAATCAGTTAAAAGTATCTTTGAATGTTTTATTTTGTTTGCGTTTTGGTCCTGAATCTTGTTTGTGCAATTGTTTGAGTTCGGGAGGTCCGTTTGAGCTGAAATTTGGCATGGAAACATGAAACATGATTAATTTTAAGTTGGTAACTTAAAATCTGGTTAAGTCCTTAAAGTTTTCAGAAATTATAGTTTGGTCCCTAAAGTTGTAATTTGTTCAATTGGGTCCCTGTTTGATCTCTGATGTTTGTGAATTTTGAGCACGGTTTTTGTGTGATCACATATAGGGTTAATGTGCATCTAGACAAGATTAAAAAAAAAAAAAGGGTCGTTAATCAAGGTTGACTTTTGGGTTGACTTTGGTTTTCCCCGTGTAATCTTCGTAGTTCGGGTCAACCGTCTAGGCCGGGCTACGGGGGTTACACATTTCGACCCGCTCGTCTGAAACCTCTAAAAAAGTTCTGCAAGACAAGTTTTAATCAAATTTTAGGAGTTCATGTAATTGATTAGGAGCTTTTCAACATAATTAAATTGCAAAACCGCAATTTCTGTACTTTTTACTTAGTTAAAATTCCAACGGGTCAATTGAAAGGCCCATTTAGACCTGCTCGTCCGAAACCTCTACAAAAAGGACCGCACAACAAGTTTTAATCAAATATTAGGAGTTCAAATAATTGATTAGGAGCATTTAAACACAATTCTATTGCAAAACCGCAATTTCTATATTTTTTACCCATTTAAAATTCCAACGGGTCCATTGAAAGGCTCATTTCCACCCGCTCGTCCGAAAGCTCTACAAAAAGGACTGCAAAACAAGTTTTAATCAAATTTTAGGAGTTCATGTAATTGATTAGGAGCTTTTCAACACAATTATATTGCAAAACCTCAATTTCTATACTTTTTACTGAATTAAAATTCCAATGGGTCCATTGAAAGGCCCATTTAGACCTGCTCGTCCGAAACCTCTATAAAAAACACCGCAAAAATGTTTTATTCAAATATTAGGAGTTCAAATAATTGATTAGGAGCTTTTAAACACAATTATACTGCAAAACCTCAATTTCTGTACTTTTTACTCGGTTAAAATTCCAACGGGTCCATTGAAAGGCCCATTTAGACCTGCTCGTCCGAAACCTCTACAAAAAGGACCGCAAAAATGTTTTATTCAAATATTAGGAGTTCAGATAATTGATTAGGAGCTTTTCAACACAATTATATTGCAAAACCTCAATTTCTGTACTTTTTACTCATTTAAAATACCAACGGGTCCATTGAAAGGCACATTTCGACCCACTCGTCCGAAACCTCTACAAAAAGGACTGCAAAACAAGTTTTAATCAAATATTAGGAGTTCAAATAATTGATTAGGAGCTTTTCAACACAATTATGTTGCAAAACCTCAATTTCTGTACTTTTTACTCAGTTAAAATTCCAACAGGTCCATTGAAAGGCCCATTTAGACCTGCTTGTCCGAAACCTCTAAAAAAAGGACCCCAAATATGTTTTATTCAAATATTAGGAGTTCAAATAATTGATTAGTAGCTTTTAACCACAATTATATTGCAAAACCTCAATTTTTGTACTTTTTACTCATTTAAAATTCCAACGGATCCATTGAAAGGCCCATTTCGACCCGCTCGTCCGAAACCTCTACAAAAAGGATTACAAAACAAGTTTTAATCAAATTTTAGGAGTTCATGTAATTGATTAGGAGCTTTTCAACACAATTATATTGCAAAACCTCAATTTCTGTACTTTTTACTCAGTTAAAATTCCAACGAGTCCATTGAAAGGCCCATTTCAACCCGCTCGTCCGAAACCTCTACAAAAAGGACTGCAAGACAAGTTTTAATCAAATTTTAAGAGTTCATGTAATTGATTAGGAGCTTTTCAACACAATTATATTGCAAAACCTCAATTTCTGTACTTTTTACTCAGTTAAAATTCCAACGAGTCCATTGAAAGGCCCATTTAGACCTGCTCGTCCGAAACCTCTACAAAAAAGACCGCAAAAATGTTTTATTCAAATATTAGGAGTTCAAATAATTGATTAGGAGCTTTTCAACACAATTATATTGCAAAACCTCAATTTCTGTACTTTTTACTCATTTAAAATTCCAACGGGTCCATTGAAAGGCACATTTCGACCCACTCGTCCGAAACCTCTACAAAAAGGACTGCAAAAAAAGTTTTAATCAAATATTAGGAGTTCAAATAATTGATTAGGAGCTTTGCAACACAATTATATTGCAATACCTCAATTTCTGTACTTTTTACTCAGTTAAAATTCCAACGGGTCCATTGAAAGGCCCATTTAGACCTGCTCGTCTGAAACCTCTAAAAAAAGGACCCCAAATATGTTTTATTCAAATATTAGGAGTTCAAATAATTGATTAGTAGCTTTTCAACACAATTATATTGCAAAACCTCAATTTTTGTACTTTTTACTCATTTAAAATTCCAACGGGTCCATTGAAAGGCCCATTTCGACCCGCTCGTCCGAAACCTCTACAAAAAGGACTACAAAACAAGTTTTAATCAAATTTTAGGAGTTCATGTAATTGATTAGGAGCTTTTCAACACAATTATATTGCAAAACCTCAATTTCTGTACTTTTTACTCAGTTAAAATTCCAACGAGTCCATTGAAAGGCCCATTTCAACCCGCTCGTCCGAAACCTCTACAAAAAGGACTGCAAGACAAGTTTTAATCAAATTTTAAGAGTTCATGTAATTGATTAGGAGCTTTTCAACACAATTATATTGCAAAACCTCAATTTCTGTACTTTTTACTCAGTTAAAATTCCAACGAGTCCATTGAAAGGCCCATTTAGACCTGCTCGTCCGAAACCTCTACAAAAAAGACCGCAAAAATGTTTTATTCAAATATTAGGAGTTCAAATAATTGATTAGGAGCTTTTCAACACAATTATATTGCAAAACCTCAATTTCTGTACTTTTTACTCATTTAAAATTCCAACGGGTCCATTGAAAGGCACATTTCGACCCACTCGTCCGAAACCTCTACAAAAAGGACTGCAAAACAAGTTTTAATCAAATATTAGGAGTTCAAATAATTGATTAGGAGCTTTGCAACACAATTATATTGCAATACCTCAATTTCTGTACTTTTTACTCAGTTAAATTTCCAACGGGTCCATTGAAAGGCCCATTTAGACCTGCTCGTCTGAAACCTCTAAAAAAAGGACCCCAAATATGTTTTATTCAAATATTAGGAGTTCAAATAATTGATTAGTAGCTTTTCAACACAATTATATTGCAAAACCTCAATTTTTGTACTTTTTACTCATTTAAAATTCCAACGGGTCCATTGAAAGGCCCATTTCGACCCGCTCGTCCGAAACCTCTACAAAAAGGACTACAAAACAAGTTTTAATCAAATTTTAGGAGTTCATGTAATTGATTAGGAGCTTTTCAACACAATTATATTGCAAAACCTCAATTTCTGTACTTTTTACTCAGTTAAAATTCCAACGGGTCCATTGAAAGGCCCATTTCGACCCGCTCGTCCGAAACCTCTACAAAAAGGACTACAAAACAAGTTTTAATCAAATTTTAGGAGTTCATCTAATTGATTAGGAGCTTTTCAACACAATTATATTGCAAAACCTCATTTTCTGTACTTTTTACTCAGTTAAAATTCCAACGGGTCCATTGAAAGGCCCATTTCGACCAGCTCGTCCGAAACCTCTACAAAAAGGACTGCAAAACAAATTTTAATCAAATTTTAGGAGTTCATGTAATTGATTAGGAGCTTTTCAACACAATTATATTGCAAAACCTCAATTTCTGTACTTTTTACTCAGTTAAAATACCAACGGGTCCATGGAAAGGCCCATTTAGACCTGCTCGTCCGAAACCTCTACAAAAAGGACCGCAAAAATGTTTTTTTCAATTATTAGGAGTTCAAATAATTGATTAGGAGCTTTTCAACACAATTATATTGCAAAATTTCAATTTTTGTACTTTTTACTCATTTAAAATTCCAACAGGTCCATTGAAAGACCCATTTCGACACGCTCGTCCGAAACCTCTACAAAAAGGACTGCAAAACAAGTTTTAATAAAATTTTAGGAGTTCATGTAATTGATTAGGAGCTTTTCAACACAATTATATTGCAAAACCTCAATTTCTGTACTTTTTACTCAGTTAAAATTCCAACGGGTCCATTAAAAGGCCCATTTCGACCCGCTCCTCCGAAACCTCTACAAAAGGGACTGCAAAGCAAGTTTTAATCAAATTTTAGGAGTTCATGTAATTGATTAGGAGCTTTTCAACACAATTATATTGCAAAACCTCAATTTTTGTACTTTTTACTCAGTTAAAATTCCAACGGGTCCATTGAAAGGCCCATTTAGACCTGCTCGTCCGAAACGTCTACAAAAAGGACCGCAAAAATGTTTTATTCAAATATTAGGAGTTCAAATAATTGATTAGGAGCTTTTCAACACAATTATATTGCAAAGCCTCAATTTCTGTACTTTTTACTCATTTAAAATTCCAACGGGTCCATTGAAATGCCCATTTCGACCCGCTCGTCCGAAACCTCTACAAAAAGGACTGCAAAACAAGTTTTAATTAAATTTTAGGAGTTCATGTAATTGATTAGGAGCTTTTCAACACAATTATATTGCAAAACCGCAATTTCAGTACTTTTTACTCAGTTAAAATTCCAACGGGTCCATTGAAATGTCATTTAGACCTGCTCGTCCGGAACCTCTACAAAAAGGACCGCAAAACAAGTTTAAATCAATATTAGGAGTTCAAATAATTGATTAGGAGCTTTTCAACACAATTATATTGCAAAACCGCAATTTATGTACTTTTTACCCATTTAAAATTCCAACGGGTCCATTGAAAGGCCCATTTCGACCCGCTCGTCCAAAACCTCTACAAAAAGGACTGCAAAAAAGTTTTAATCAAATTTTAGGAGTTTATTTAATTGATTAGGAGCTTTTCAACACAATTATATTGCAAAACCTCAATTTCTGTACTTTTTACTCAGTTAAAATTCCAACGGGTCCATTGAAAGGCCCATTTAGACCTGCTCGTCAGAAACCTCTACAAAAAGGACCGCAAAAATGTTTTATTCATATATTAGGAGTTCAAATAGTTGATTAGGAGCTTTTAAACACAATTATATTGAAAAACCTCAGTTTTATACTTTTTACCCAGATAAAATTCCAACGGGTCCATTGAAAGGCCTATTTAGACCTGTTCGTCTGAAACCTCTACAAAAAGGACCGCAAAAAGGTTTTATTCAAATATTAGGAGTTCAAATAATTGATTAGAAGCTTTTCAACACAATTATATTGCAAAACCTCAATTTATGTACTTTTTACTTAGTTAAAATTCCAACGGGTCCATTGAAAGGCCCATTTAGACCTGCTCGTCCAAAACCTCTACAAAAAGGACCGAAAAAATGTTTTATTCAAATATTAGGAGTTCAAATATTTTATTAGGAGCATTTAAATACAATTATATTGAAAAACCTCAATTTTATAGTTTTTATTCAGATAAAATTCCAACGGGTCCATTGAAAGGCCCATTTCGACCCGCTTGTCCGAAACACCTGTAAAAAGGACCGCAAAACAAGTTTTAATCAAATATTAGGAGTTAATGTAATTGATTAGAAGCTTTTCAACACAATTACATTGAAAAACCTCAATTTTTTTACTTTTTACTCAGTTAAAATTCCAACGGGTAAACTAATTTGCGAACCAGATTCCTTATTAGGACAAATATACCGATCCAAATATTTCCCTTCAGGTAACATCCTGGATGCACCGAAACCTAGTAGGGGCTCCTTTGCCTGGCAAGGTATATACAACGCCCTTCAGCGCCTTTTCCCTGGCTTTCTTCATCGCCCTGGTGTAAACAGTAATATCAGAATACACAAAGATGTATGGGGTGGGTCTTCCCCGATTGTGCTAACTGGGGATTATGAAATCTCTGATGAATTTCACATCCGATGTCGGGATTTCATGATCCACAATCAAACTGCCTGGGATACAGTAAAATTGAACAATTATTTCAACCCATTTGATGCGGATGCCATTCTTCGTATCCCCATCATAAATGATCATCGGGATTCAATTTTATGGTCCCCCAATGATTCAGGCATATACTCAGTTCGCTCTGGATATATTTTCTTACAACGCTCCTTTTCCCAACCTTCGCCGCCTACTCGGTTTTGGAAAT
Organism: Hibiscus tridactylites; assembly: GCA_958450335.1. Classification (NCBI taxonomy): domain Eukaryota; kingdom Viridiplantae; phylum Streptophyta; class Magnoliopsida; order Malvales; family Malvaceae; genus Hibiscus; species Hibiscus tridactylites. Next base: position 31,106,478 of record OY288292.1, on the reverse strand, counting down.
TTTTATCTAAAATAAAAGCTTTACCCAAAGTCAAAACTTTTGGATAGCGTATGGCATCTGATGCTCTACCCGTTGGCTCTAAAATGCTAGCTTTCTCCCCTAGCTCGGGGTTATGCTCTATCTGTGGTAATCACTCGGAATCAATTCTTCATGCGCTTCGTGATTGTCCTGGGGCTGCTGAAGCCCTTCAAATTAGTGGTATTCCTACCTCCCTCTATAAGAGTTTAGCTCCTTCACCATTACATTGGTTAGAGGAAGCAGCCTCTACAATTCCCCCTGATAAATTTGGTCTCTTTCTTACAGTGTTATGGAATATTTGGAACAGACGTAATGATTGGGTTCACAACCACCATCTACAACCCTCATGGCTAATTGCGGTTAATTCAATTAGCCTATATGATGAGTTTTGTAAATTTTTAATCTCATCGGATCCACCTCCATCCATTATTACTAATCCCTCATGTTCTCCTCCATCTAATTTTATCAAAATTAATGTGGATGGCGCTTTTAACCCTTCAACTCGTGCAGCAGCTGTAGGCGTTGTTGCTCGTGACCCTGCCGGAGCAGTCGTGGGTGGTCTCGCTTTCCCTCTCGGTAGCCGCCAGGATGCTATCGCCAGTGAGGGAGAAAGCATCCTTGCTGGTCTCACCTTTGCCCGTTCTCATGGATGGAAGCGTATCATGATCGAAACGAATTACGCTTCTCTTGCGAACATGATCAACAATCCTGCTCAGGATCTATCTACTATGGGACCAATTATTCTTCAGATACAAGCTGCTCTTCATGATTTCGACTTTACTTCCATTTCCTTTGTACGCCGAGAGGCAAATGTAATAGCCCATACGTTGGCTTCTTTTTCTTTGAATTATATGACTTCTACGTCATTTGAATCGGATATTCCCCATTGTATCCATCATCTTGTAACAAATATTTATTGATTAATAATATTTGGGCACTATTTTCCCCTTTTTAGGGTCCTCTAGCTTTGCTTGAAGGACAGTAGTAGGGGTTTTTAATGAGGCCTTTTCTTCAAAAAAAAATTCCAACGGGTCCATTGAAAGGCCCATTTCGACCCGCTCGTCCGAAACCTCTACTAAAAGGACCGGAAAACAAGTTTTAATCAAATTTTAGGTGTTCATGTAATTGATTAGAAGCTTTTCAACACAATTACATTGCAAAACCTAAATTTCTGTACTTTTTACTCAGTTAAAATTCCAACGGGTCCATTGAAAGGCCCATTTAGACCTGCTCGTCCGAAACCTCTACAAAAAGGACCGCAAAAATGTTTTATTCAAATATAAGGAGTTAAAATAATTGATTAGGAGCTTTTGAACACAATTATATTGCAAAACCTCAATTTCTGTACTTTTTACCCAGTTAAAATTCCAACGGGTCCATTGAAAGGCCCATTTCGACCCGCTCGTCCGAAACCTCTACAAAAAGGACTGCAAAACAAGTTTTAATCAAATATTAGGAGTTCAAATAATTGATTAAGAGCTTTTCAACACAATTATATTGCAAAACCTCAATTTCTGTACTTTTTACCCATTTAAAATTCCAACGGGTCCATTGAAAGGCCCATTTCTACCCGCTCGTCCAAAACCTCTACAAAAAGGACTGCAAAACAAGTTTTAATCAAATTTTAGGAGTTTATTTAATTGATTAGGAGCTTTTCAACACAATTATATTGCAAAACCTCAATTTATGTACTTTTTACTCAGTTAAAATTCCAACGGGTCCATTGAAAGGCCCATTTAGACCTGCTCGTCAGAAACCTCTACAAAAAGGACCGCAAAAATGTTTTATTCAAATATTAGGAGTTCAAATAATTGATTAGGAGCTTTTCAACACAATTATATTGCAAAACCTCAATTTCTGTACTTTTTACCCAGTTAAAATTCCAACGGGTCCATTGAAAGGCCCATTTCGACCCGCTCGTCCGAAACCTCTACAAAAAGGACTGCAAAACAAATTTTAATCAAATATTCGGAGTTCAAAAAATTGATTAGCAGCTTTTCAACACAATTATATTGCAAAACCTCAATTTATGTACTTTTTACTTAGTTAAAATTCCAACGGGTCCATTGAAAGGCCCATTTAGACCTGCTCGTCCAAAACCTCTACAAAAAGGACCGAAAAAATGTTTTATTCAAATATTAGGAGTTCAAATATTTGATTAGGAGCATTTAAACACAATTATATTGAAAAACCTCAATTTTATACTTTTTATTCAGATAAAATTCCAACGGGTCCATTGAAAGGCCCATTTCGACCCGCTTGTCCGAAACCTCTACAAAAAGGACCGCAAAACAAGTTTTAATCAAATATTAGGAGTTAATGTAATTGATTAGAAGCTTTTCAACACAATTACATTGAAAAACCTCAATTTTTGTACTTTTTACTCAGTTAAAATTCCAACGGGTCCATTGAAAGGCCCATTTAGACCTGCTCGTCCGAAACCTCGACAAAAAGGACCGCAAAAATGTTTTATTCAAATATTAGGAGTTCAAATTATTGATTGGGAGCTTTTCAACACAATAATATTGCAAAACCTCAATTTCTGTACTTTTTACTCAGTTAAAATTCCAACGGTTCCATTGAAAGGCCCATTTCGACCCGCTCGTCCGAAACCTCTACAAAAAGGATTGCAAAACAGGTTTTAATCAAATTTTAGGAGTTCATGTAATTGATTAGGAGCTTTTCAACACAATTATATTGCAAAACCGCAATTTCAGTACTTTTTACTCAGTTAAAATTCCAACGGGTCCATTGAAAGGCCCATTTAGACCTGCTCGTCCGAAACCTCCACAAAAAGGACCGCAAAACAAGTTTTAATCAAATATTAGGAGTTCAAATAATTGATTAGGAGCTTTTCAACACAATTATATGGCAAAACCGCAATTTCTGTACTTTTTACCCATTTAAAATTCCAACGGGTCCATTAAAAGGCCCATTTCGACCCGCTCGTCCGAAACCTCTACTAAAAGGACCGCAAAACAAGTTTTAATCAAATTTTAGGTGTTCATGTAATTGATTAGAAGCTTTTCAACACAATTACATTGCAAAACCTAAATTTCTGTACTTTTTACTCAGTTAAAATTCCAACGGGTCCATTGAAAGGCCCATTTAGACATGCTCGTCCGAAACCTCTACAAAAAGGACAGCAAAAATGTTTTATTCAAATATTAGGAGTTAAAATAATTGATTAGGAGCTTTTGAACACAGTTATATTGCAAAACCTCAATTTCTGTACTTTTTACCCAGTTAAAATTCCAACGGGTCCATTGAAAGGCCCATTTCGACCCGCTCGTTCGAAACCTCTACAAAAAGGACTGCAAAACAAGTTTTAATCAAATATTAGGAGTTCAAATAATTGATTAGGAGCTTTTCAACACAATTATATTGCAAAACCTCAATTTCTGTACTTTTTACTCATTTAAAATTCCAACGGGTCCATTGAAAGGCCCATTTTAACCCTCTCGTCCGAAACCTCTACAAAAAGGACTGCAAAACAAGTTTTAATCAAATTTTTGGAGTTCATGTAATTGATTAGGAGCTTTTCAACACAATTATATTGCAAAACCTCAATTTCTGTACTTTTTACTCAGTTAAAATTCCAACGGGTCCAATGAAAGGCCCATTTCGACCCGCTCGTCCGAAACCTTTACAAAAAGGACTGCAAAACAAGTTTTAATCAAATTTTAGGGGTTCATGTAATTGATTAGAAGCTTTTCAACACAATTATATTGCAAAATCTCAATTTCTGTACTTTTTACTCAGTTAAAATTCCAACGGGTCCATTGAAAGGCCCATTTCAACCCGCTCGTCCGAAACCTCTACAAAAAGGACTGCAAAACAAGTTTTAATCAAATTTTTGGAGTTCATGTAATTGATTAGGAGCTTTTCAACACAATTATATTGCAAAACCTCAATTTCTGTTTTTTTTCTCAGTTAAAATTCCAACGGGTCCACTGAAAGGCCCATTTCGACCCGCTCGTCCGAAACCTTTACAAAAAGGACTACAAAACAAGTTTTAATCAAATTCTAGGAATTCATGTACTTGATTAGGATCTTTTCAACACAATTATATTGCAAAACCGCAATTTTAGTACTTTTTACTCAGTTAAAATTCCAACGGTTCCATTGAAAGGCCCATTTCGACCCGCTCGTCCGAAACCTCTACAAAAAGGACCGCAAAACAAGTTTTAATCAAATTTTAGAAGTTCATGTAATTGATTAGAAGCTTTTCAACACAATTACATTTCAAAACCTCAATTTCTGTGCTTTTTACTCAGTTAAAATTTCAACGGGTCCATTGAAAGGCCCATTTAGACTTTCTCGTCCGAAACCTCTACAAAAAGGACCGCACAAATGTTTTATTCAAATATTAGGAGTTCAAATAATTGATTAGGAGCTTTTGAACACAATTATATTGCAAAACCTCAATTTCTGTACTTTTTACTCAGTTAAAATTCCAACGGGTCCATTGAAAGGCCCATTTCAACCCGCTCGTCCGAAACCTCTACAAAAAGAACTGCAAAACAAGTTTTAATCAAATTTTAGGAGTTCAAATAATTTATTAGGAGCTTTTCAAAACAATTATATTGCAAAACCTCAATTTCTGTACTTTTTACTCAGTTAAAATTCCAACGGGTCCATTGAAAGGCCCCTTTAGACCTGCTCGTCCGAAACCTCTACAAAAAGGACCGCAAAAATGTTTTATTCAAATATTAGGAGTTCAAATAATTGATTAGTAGCTTTTCAACACAATTATATTGCAAAACCTCAATTTATGTACTTTTTACTGATTTAAAATTCCAACGGGTCCATTGAAAGGCCCATTTCAACCCGCTCGTCCGAAACCTCTACAAAAAGGACTGCAAAACAAGTTTTAATCAAATTTTTGGAGTTCATGTAATAGATTAGGAGCTTTTCAACACAATTATATTTCAAAACCTCAATTTCTGTACTTTTTACTTAGTTAAAATTCTAACGGGTCCATTGAAAGGCCCATTTAGAGCTGCTCGTCTGAAACCTCTACAAAAAGGACCACAAAAATGTTTTATTCGAATAATAGGAGTTCAAACAATTGATTAGGAGCTTTTGAACACATTTATATTGCAAAACCTCAATTTATGTACTTTTTACTGATTTAAAATTCCAACGGGTCCATTGAAAGGCCCATTTCGACACGCTCGTCCGAAACCTCTACAAAACAAGTTTTAATCAAATTTTAGGAATTCATGTACTTGATTAGGAGCTTTTCAACACAATTATATTTCAAAACCGCAATTTCTGTACTTTTTACTCAGTTAAAATTCCAACGGGTCCATTGAAAGGCCCATTTCGACCCGCTCGTCCGAAACCTCTACAAAAAGGACCGCAAAACAAGTTTTAATCAAATTTTAGGAGTTCATGTAAATGATTAGAAGCTTTTCAACACAATTACATTGCAAAACCTCAATTTATGTGCTTTTTACTCAGTTAAAATTCCAACGGGTCCATTGAAAGGCCCATTTAGACTTGCTCGTCCGAGACCTCTACAAAAAGGTCCGCAAAAATGTTTTATTCAAATATTAGGAGTTCAAATAATTGATTAGGAGCTTTTGAACACAATTATATTGCAAAACCTCAATTTCTGTACTTTTTACTCAGTTAAAATTCCAACGGGTCCATTGAAAGGCCCATTTCGACCCGCTCGTCCGAAACCTCTACAAAAAGAACTGCAAAACAAGTTTTAATCAAATTTTAGGAGTTCAAATAATTTATTAGGAGCTTTTCAAAACAATTATATTGCAAAACCTCAATTTCTGTACTTTTTACTTAGTTAAAATTCCAACGGGTCCATTGAAAGGCCCATTTAGACCTGCTCGTCCGAAACCTCTACAAAAAGGACCGCAAAAACGTTTTATTCAAATATTAGGAGTTCAAATAATTTATTAGTAGCTTTTCAACACAATTATATTGCAAAACCTCAATTTATGTACATTTTACTGATTTAAACTTCCAACGGGTCCATTGAAAGGCCCATTTCGACCCGCTCGTCCGAAACCTCTACAAAAAGGACTGCAAAACAAGTTTTAATCAAATTTTTGGAGTTCATGTAATTGATTAGCAGCTTTCCAACACAATTATATTTCAAAAACTCAATTTGTGTACTTTTTACTTAGTTAAAATTCTAACGGGTCCATTGAAAGGCCCATTTAGACCTGCTCGTCTGAAACCTCTACAAAAAGGACCACAAAAATGTTTTATTCGAATATTAGGAGTTCAAATAATTGATTAGGAGCTTTTCAACACAATTATATTGCAAAACCTCAAATAATTGATTTTTGGCTAAAATGCAAGATTTGATGATTTTGGTGAAAATTTCGTGTGATCTGTTTAAGCAGGGTTTTGAGGTGTTAAATTGATGTTAAATGAATGCTAAAATGATTAGAAGTTGAGGTTTAATCAATGCAATCCCGGATAGGTTGAATTTCCTAAGTTTGGCTTGAGTTTTTGGTTGTTTTTGGAGTGTTTTTGGTGATCTGTTATACCTGGAGGTATAAGGACGTGGTTGTGATCATTTTGCATGTTATTTGATGTATAAAAGTGGTTAGAAGTGATGGATCTTGGCTGGGTTAAGTTTTGGAAGTGTTTGGAGGTGATTTCGGTTATGTTTGGTAGCCAAATTGCTAGATTTGTGATGAGCAGCGAGTTGTGTTGTTGTTGCTGGTGTTTTAATGCATAAGGATGCATTAATGTTCTGTTTTTGTGTGCTTGAAACAGGGGAGGTTGATCCTTGAGCTTTGGAGGTGTTTTCGGAAGGTTTCGGAAGCTTGGAAAGCTTGTTGGCTAGCTTTGTTTGGTAATCGGTGAGTGAAGTTGGGATTTCAGCTTCTGAAACAAGGTTTGAAGGTTTTTGGGAGCTTATTTTAAGTCTAAACAACTTTGCTAAGCTCAAGAGTAAGTGAAGGGGTTTTCGCTTTTGAATTGTGTGTGATTTGGGTTTAAAATCAAATGTGGTTGATGATTGATATGCATATGTTTTTGCATGGTTTAATTCTGTTTTGTAAGCATGTTTTAGCATGGTTTAATGCTGGTTTTGAAAGTCATTTGAAAAGGATGCTCAAGGTAAGAGATCCTTGGTTTTATACATTGAAAGTGTGGTTTTGATGCATAGTGTTGCATGTTGTTCAATGGCTTTGTATGATGCTTAAAACAGTGAATTGATGATGATTAATGATGATAATTGTTACCTTTTGCATATTGGTTATGCATGTGAATTATGGGATTGATGAGGTAATGGTTTTGCATATTGTTTATGCATGTGAATCATTGAACTAATGATGTGATGGCTTTGCATTATGTTTATGCATGTTAATCATTGAGCTAATGATGTGATGGCCTTGCATTATGTTTATGCATGTGGAACATTGGATATTATGGTAAGATGGTTATATTGGCAAGAGGTGTAAATGGTTCTTGGTTCGTTGATCGGATATAGTTAGCCGGCTATAGGATTGGGTGCACCGTGAATTAAGTCGCCTTGATGGCGGAGTGGTCAAGTGTGGACCGGGTAAACTCCCCTCAAGTATTCCTAAGGAGATGAGGTCAGTGGAGGTTGTTGCCCACGGGAGGACCTCGGTTGCTTAAGGTCAGTGGAGGTTGTTGCCCACGGGAAGACCTTGGTTGAGTAAAGGTTATAAGGTGGTTAAAAGTCCTTATGTGAGAACCTTGTACTTGTTAAGATCACAATGGCAGTGGTTAAGTCCATGTGTTGATCTTGTGTGTGATGTCCCGGATCTCGTTAGATGATGTCTACAACTACCAATCGGTTATGCAAAGGTTGTATGGTGGTTGAAAGTCCATACGGGAAGATCTTGTGCATGTCAAGGGTGTATGGCGGTTGAAAGTCCATACATGGGAACCTTGAGGAAAAGCTAAGGTTGTATGGTGTTTAAAAGTCCATACATGGGAACCTTAGGATGTTGAGGTCAGTGGAGGTTGTTGCCCACGGGAAGACCTTGGATTGGGTAGTGTGTAGGGAGCGTTGGGACACGCTCGGAATCCGCGTATCCGATCGGGTTGAAAAGTTGGAAAGTGAATATGGTTGATCTCTTGGAAGCCAATATAATGTTCTTGATCATGTGAAGCATGAGATGCTTGAATTGATGCATGGTTGCAAGTGAAGCATGAGATGCTTGAATTGATGCGTGGTTGCATGTGAAGCATGAGATGCTTGAATTGATGCATGGTTGCATGTGAAGCATGAGATGCTTGAATTGATGCATGGTTGCATGTGAAGCATGAGATGCTTGAGTTGATGCATGTTTGCATGTGAAGCATGGGATGCTTGGAAAAGGTGCATTGTTGCATGAAAAGTATATGATGCTAGTGAATGCATGTTTACTTGTATGTTGATTAAGTGTTGGTTATCATTTGATAAATGATGCATGTGAGCATGAATTACCTATGTTGCATTGGAGTCATGTATGACTTGTTGTTAAAGGCTTGTGAAGATGATGATATGGTTTTATGTTGCCTTGGTTAAATGCATGTGAAAGAATATTTGAACTATGGTTTTAATGGTTTCTTACTTGTTATGGCTTTCAAGTTTATGAAAGGTATGTTGTGAAATGGGAGTGTTTTTCCATGGTTTTATTTAAGCTTTGCATATGGTGTTTATGCATGATTTGAGCTTGATGTTGAAAGAGTTTTCAAACATGGTTTTGGAAAGCAAATCGGGTTTGTTTTAAGGTGTTTTAAAGACCCGCTGCATTGATGGTGTTTTGGTTTTGAGCATTCCTCACTAAGAATTATGTGCTTACGCTCCTCTTTGTCCATCAATGCAGATTCTTGAAGTTTGGGCAGCAAGGAGCAAGGGATTCAAGGTGGACTCCAATGGAGATGTATGTCTCGGTGAATAGCTATAGTTAATAAGGGCAATGGGGTAGAATCTCTCGGATTGTTGTTATTGTGATCGTATATGTGTTGATCATGAATGTTAAATGCTGTTGTTAATGTTGTTGAAGCATGAATTGGCTTAATTGAGGTTGCTTTGGAAAAGTTTATGTTTAAATGGGTAGCTTGAGTAGGAAGCATGTCAATGAATTTGGGGCTTCCCATATGTGTTGGTTATATGTTGAATTGATGATGCGTTTATGGTCCCTGCATGTTGAATGATCATGTGGTATGATTTGGTGATGTTAATTTGATGTTTGAAGCATGTTTGATGCTGTTTTCGAGTTGTTTTCAGGCAGGGGTATCGGTACTCGAGCTTGCGTATCGATACGCCTGAGCCAAATATGCATGTTTCTGCCCAGGGGTATCGATACTGCTGAACAAGTATCGATACCGTATGAGTGAAGTATCGATACTGGGGGGAAAGGTATCGATACCGTTGCTAGAGTTTGGTTACTGCCTTCCCCGAGTATCGATACGACACGTGGCGTATCGATACCGGACTGTTAAAATCAGTTAAAAGTATCTTTGAATGTTTTGTTTTGTTTGCGTTTTGGTCCTGAATCTTGTTTGTGCAATTGTTTGAGTTCGGGAGGTCCGTTTGAGCTGAAAATTGGCATGGAAGCATGAAACATGATTAATTTTAAGTTGGTAACTTAAAATCTGGTTAAGTCCTTAAAGTTTTCAGAAATTACAGTTTGGTCCCTAAAGTTGTAATTTGTTCAATTGGGTCCCTGTTTGATCTCTGATGTTTGTGAATTTTGAGCACGGTTTTTGTGTGATCACATATAGGGTTAATGTGCATTTAGACAAGATTAAAAAGAAAAAAAAGGGTCGTTAATCAAGGTTGACTTTCGGGTTGACTTTGGTTTTCCCCGTGTAATCTTCGTAGTTCGGGTCAACCGTCTAGGCCGGGCTACGGGGGTTACATTTGGTGGTATCAGAGCTGAGTTGCGAAGGTTGGGGAAAACGGTAAGTTGTTGTGATGTGTGTGTTTGATGTTTACCTTGTTGTATGGTTGAAAGCTGGTTGAAGCATGTGTTTCTGAATATGCTGTTGATGTTTTTGAGCATGTTGCTGATGTATGCAAGCATGTTTTGTGGTTATGAATCTTGGTTGAGTTCATGTGGATATGTGTTGATGCTATGAGCTGATGTTATGCATTGTGAATGTGTTTTGAGCATGTTATGTTGCTAATGTGCTGGTGCTATTGGATGTTGTTGGTGTAAGCATGATCAAGGTATGTTGTTGATATGCTTGATGTTGTGATATTCATGTGGTGTTGGCTGTTATGTCATGTAAAGGGGAGGATTCGGGGTACCCATTGCCTTATTAATATAGCTATTGTGTTATTTTGGAGTTGGAGTTTGAATCCTTGCTTAATGCTGGTCTAACTTTTTGTTTGCTTGTTGTGATTGTATGTTTGTTGTTAGTGGTATGGCAAAGTTGGTGAAAGAATGGCGGTTGAGTGAGATGGTTGCTGCCTTGGGGCAGGTTGTTAAGGCAAAGAATTCACCCTTTTGTAAAGGTGTTTTGTCTCAGTCTTCTGTGACTGAAGTTGAGATGGTAAGGCAAGGGAAGGAAGCTGGTTCCGGGATGGAAAGTTCTTTATCTGTTGTTCAGGAGGTGTTGGGAACATCTCAGGCTGCGGTTGAGGTAAAGTCAGTGGATGTGCTGGCTAGATGTGAGGGTTTGCCGAAGCAGCGTTTGCTTGATTTGGGTGCTGTGGAGTACCATGGTTCTTCCCTGGAGATGTTTGAGGCCTGGTTGGCCAATGTAGTTCTGATTTTGGATCAAGAAGGCTGTGATTATGCCTGTAAGCTGGGGAGTGTTGTTTCTCTGATGCTGGAGGATGCTTGTGCCTGGTGGACATCTGTGGCTGTGGCGTCACATATCCTTGATATTGATTGGGATTTCTTCGTATCTGCTTTCTATGAAAGGTATCTTGGAAGGGAATTTCCAAGGGTTTAGCAAGGTGCGGGTAATGCTGTTGTGGAACAAGTGTTGTCTGAGCAAGGAGTGGAAGCTCAGTCATCTGTGTGTGACCGTTGTAAAAGACAACATGTTGGAAATTGTTGGGGCGCGGGTGTTTGTTAGAATTGTGGTTCTAAGTTGCATGTTAAGCATGATTGTCCTCTTGGAGTGAGGTCAGCTTTGATGTTGGCCAAAGGATCTTTAAAGGTCGTGGGCACGGCCGAGGCGAGGTTCAGAGGTGGCAGAAAAAGCAGAAGGTTGTGAAGAGTTTAAGGAATGAAGTTTGCTGGAAATGTGGGTCTGCTGGACACATGAAGCGTGATTGTTTGATGTTGGCTCGGAACAGCCAAGGTTCTTTACCGCAAGGAGTTGGTGGTGACCCTGGTGTGTTTGTTGGTGCTGTAGTTGTGCCGTAGGAGGATGATGGTTTCGCAGGGAAGAGGGCTCGTCTGACGAAGCTTCAGGGTGGTGTTGTGTTTTTAGGTAACCTTGTTAAGTGATCTTTGCTTTAGTTGCTTAGTTTGGTTTCTGTTGGTTTTTCCTTGCGTGGTAAGTCTAGTCTTGTTGCTAGCATGTTTGGGGTAATGGTAGTTGTGGTTGGTAATATCTTGGGTGTGAAGAAGGCTTGGGTAAGTATCTGGTGGTTAATGGTTGTTGGTATGATGGAGTTAGATAAGTTAAAGGTGGGTAAGGAGGTTGTTCTTAGACAGATTTTGAGGATGTTATTGGAGGGTGTGAACTAGCATTCATGCACAGTTTAAATCATTGTTATATGCTATATTATATATGTTGGTCCATGCATACATGTGGCATGACATTAGAGGTTTTGCATACATGTACATCAGACATTGATAGGGCATGTAGGTGATCATGCATACGATGTTCACGCTCGCAAATAACTAATCGAATCTGTTAGTGTTGTGGTTGGATTAGGTGGGATGATGGGTTTTTAGAGGTTGTTTGGTGCTAAGTGTGAGCTAGAGGTGCTGGAGTTTGGTAAATCAGTTGTTAGTGATAGTGGAAGTGGTATAGCCTGTTGGTAAAAGGATAGTGTTTGGTGCTCAGATGGGTTTAGTGGTTTGGTGGTGAAGGGTATTGGTTGAGGTTAGTATCGGTTAAGTGGTTTGTATAGCTAAAAGGAGGTGGTAGTTCTTTGGTGCTAAGTGATGTTGCAGTTTGAGGTTGTGTTTCCAGGTGCTGAAGTGGTTTAGCTTTTAAGTTGTTGTGAAGGGTTGTGTTGGTTCTTAGCAACCTTTGAAGAGTTCAGAAGCTGTTATGTGTGTTTTGGTTGAGTAATGTTCTGGTGGTGCAAGTGTTCTGGTTGAAGTTTGTAATGAAGGGTTGTGCTAGATCGAAGGCTTTCGTTGGTTGTTTGGGTTCTTGTGAGAAGTGGTTGGCTAGCTGTGGTTAAGAAAGTTCTGTTTGAAGTCTGTTGATGGCATGTAGAACGGCTGACGGTTTCAAGTTGGGGTTGTGATGTAATTTTTGGTTTGGGTGAATAGTTTTGATGAGCTGTTATGGCAATGTTGTGACTGATGTGAAGGATTGTTAGCTTCGTTGAAGAGTTTGAATAAACAGTTGATGTTTAAAGATTTTTGCTTGTTGAGAAAATCTTTGGAAAAGGTTTGGGAATCGCAAGAGTTTTAGAGGCTGAGAGGTTGCCTAGTGGCTGAGTTGGTTTGGTTGTTGTCTTTGTGTAGACAAGTCTTGGGAGTTGTGTGCTACAGTGTTGTCTGCTAAAAGAGCTGAAGTTTTTCAGGTTGACGTTGGGATTGTGTATAATCCGGTTGTGTGGAAAGTGGTCAGTGGTGTTGGTTGATGCTGTTGTGTTGCTTGGTGTGTTGTTTTGAGAAGGTTGTTGTTCTCTTTTCGCTGGTTAAAATTTCGAGGACGAAATTTCCTAAGGGGGGGAGAGTTGTAACGCCCCGGGTTTGGGCTCAGAAGTTTTGGGTGCTGACCGGTTCGGTCAAAGTGCTGATCGAATATATAAGAGTGAATTTGGGAAAGCCTAGTTCGGGTTGCATTAAAAATATGGAAAAATGTTCGAAAATCATCTTTTAATATATAAAAGTGAACTGTGAAATCAATTTTGGAAAATGAGGTTCGGAAGGTTGACATTTTGGCTAGTGACCAAAATGTAATTTTTGAAAGTTGCAGGACAGTTTTATAAAGGATTGAAACTTTGAATCTTTAAGGAGCTATTATTCCAAAAAGGATTTCTCCAGATTTTTCTAAGATATTTTAAGGCTCAAATCTGATTTTAAAGATTTAGAAAAGGAGGGAAAATCATTTTAACTAAATTTCTAACAAACTTTCCATTTTCTCTCAAATTCTCTTTTCTCTCATTTTCTCTCAACCCAAACAAGATTCTCCAGATTTCCTTCTCTGATTTTGACATCTTAATCTCTCATTTCAATTCTCATTTGATTCCTAATCATCTCATCAACAAAACCTCTCAATTTACAAGTTGATTCATCAAGCTTTTTGGCTCTAAAATGGAGAAATTCAAGTTTGGAGGTAAGAACGTCCTTCTCCTCTAAACTATCAGTTCTTTACTGAAATTCCTAAGTTCTCAATCCTTGATTTATGTTTTATTAAAGGCTTTTCAATTGAGATCTTGATTTTTGGCTAAAATGCAAGATTTGATGATTTTGGTGAAAATTTCGTGTGATCTGTTTAAGCAGGGTTTTGAGGTGTTAAATTGATGTTAAATGAATGCTAAAATGATTAGAAGTTGAGGTTTAATCAATGCAATCCCGGATAGGTTGAATTTCCTAAGTTTGGCTTGAGTTTTTGGTTGTTTTTGGAGTGTTTTTGGTGATCTGTTATACCTGGAGGTATAAGGACGTGGTTGTGATCATTTTGCATGTTATTTGATGTATAAAAGTGGTTAGAAGTGATGGATCTTGGCTGGGTTAAGTTTTGGAAGTGTTTGGAGGTGATTTCGGTTATGTTTGGTAGCCAAATTGCTAGATTTGTGATGAGCAGCGAGTTGTGTTGTTGTTGCTGGTGTTTTAATGCATAAGGATGCATTAATGTTCTGTTTTTGTGTGCTTGAAACAGGGGAGGTTGATCCTTGAGCTTTGGAGGTGTTTTCGGAAGGTTTCGGAAGCTTGGAAAGCTTGTTGGCTAGCTTTGTTTGGTAATCGGCGAGTGAAGTTGGGATTTCAGCTTTTGAAACAAGGTTTGAAGGTTTTTGGGAGCTTAGTTTAAGTCTAAACAACTTTGCTAAGCTCAAGAGTAAGTGAAGGGGTTTTCGCTTTTGAATTGTGTGTGATTTGGGTTTAAAATCAAATGTGGTTGATGATTGATATGCATATGTTTTTGCATGGTTTAATTCTGTTTTGTAAGCATGTTTTAGCATGGTTTAATGCTGGTTTTGAAAGTCATTTGAAAAGGATGCTCAAGGTAAGAGATCCTTGGTTTTATACATTGAAAGTGTGGTTTTGATGCATAGTGTTGCATGTTGTTCAATGGCTTTGTATGATGCTTAAAACAGTGAATTGATGATGATTAATGATGATAATTGTTACCTTTTGCATATTGGTTATGCATGTGAATTATGGGATTGATGAGGTAATGGTTTTGCATATTGTTTATGCATGTGAATCATTGAACTAATGATGTGATGGCTTTGCATTATGTTTATGCATGTGAATCATTGAGCTAATGATGTGATGGCCTTGCATTATGTTTATGCATGTGGAACATTGGATATTATGGTAAGATGGTTATATTGGCAAGAGGTGTAAATGGTTCTTGGTTCGTTGATCGGATATAGTTAGCCGGCTATAGGATTGGGTGCACCGTGAATTAAGTCGCCTTGATGGCGGAGTGGTCAAGTGTGGACCGGGTAAACTCCCCTCAAGTATTCCTAACGAGATGAGGTCAGTGGAGGTTGTTGCCCACGGGAGGACCTCGGTTGCTTAAGGTCAGTGGAGGTTGTTGCCCACGGGAAGACCTTGGTTGAGTAAAGGTTATAAGGTGGTTAAAAGTCCTTATGTGAGAACCTTGTACTTGTTAAGATCACAATGGCAGTGGTTAAGTCCATGTGTGGATCTTGTGTGTGATGTCCCGGATCTCGTTAGATGATGTCTACAACTACCAATCGGTTATGCAAAGGTTGTATGGTGGTTGAAAGTCCATACGGGAAGATCTTGTGCATGTCAAGGGTGTATGGCGGTTGAAAGTCCATACATGGGAACCTTGAGGAAAAGCTAAGGTTGTATGGTGTTTAAAAGTCCATACATGGGAACCTTAGGATGTTGAGGTCAGTGGAGGTTGTTGCCCACGGGAAGACCTTGGATTGGGTAGTGTGTAGGGAGCGTTGGGACACGCTCGGAATCCGCGTATCCGATCGGGTTGAAAAGTTGGAAAGTGAATATGGTTGATCTCTTGGAAGCCAATATAATGTTCTTGATCATGTGAAGCATGAGATGCTTGAATTGATGCATGGTTGCAAGTGAAGCATGAGATGCTTGAATTGATGCGTGGTTGCATGTGAAGCATGAGATGCTTGAATTGATGCATGGTTGCATGTGAAGCATGAGATGCTTGAATTGATGCATGGTTGCATGTGAAGCATGAGATGCTTGAGTTGATGCATGTTTGCATGTGAAGCATGGGATGCTTGGAAAAGGTGCATTGTTGCATGAAAAGTATATGATGCTAGTGAATGCATGTTTACTTGTATGTTGATTAAGTGTTGGTTATCATTTGATAAATGATGCATGTGAGCATGAATTACCTATGTTGCATTGGAGTCATGTATGACTTGTTGTTAAAGGCTTGTGAAGATGATGATATGGTTTTATGTTGCCTTGGTTAAATGCATGTGAAAGAATATTTGAACTATGGTTTTAATGGTTTCTTACTTGTTATGGCTTTCAAGTTTATGAAAGGTATGTTGTGAAATGGGAGTGTTTTTCCATGGTTTTATTTAAGCTTTGCATATGGTGTTTATGCATGATTTGAGCTTGATGTTGAAAGAGTTTTCAAACATGGTTTTGGAAAGCAAATCGGGTTTGTTTTAAGGTGTTTTAAAGACCCGCTGCATTGATGGTGTTTTGGTTTTGAGCATTCCTCACTAAGCATTATGTGCTTACGCTCCTCTTTGTCCATCAATGCAGATTCTTGAAGTTTGGGCAGCAAGGAGCAAGGGATTCAAGGTGGACTCCAATGGAGATGTATGTCTCGGTGAATAGCTATAGTTAATAAGGGCAATGGGGTAGAATCTCTCGGATTGTTGTTATTGTGATCGTATATGTGTTGATCATGAATGTTAAATGCTGTTGTTAATGTTGTTGAAGCATGAATTGGCTTAATTGAGGTTGCTTTGGAAAAGTTTATGTTTAAATGGGTAGCTTGAGTAGGAAGCATGTCAATGAATTTGGGGCTTCCCATATGTGTTGGTTATATGTTGAATTGATGATGCGTTTATGGTCCCTGCATGTTGAATGATCATGTGGTATGATTTGGTGATGTTAATTTGATGTTTGAAGCATGTTTGATGCTGTTTTCGAGTTGTTTTCAGGCAGGGGTATCGGTACTCGAGCTTGCGTATCGATACGCCTGAGCCAAATATGCATGTTTCTGCCCAGGGGTATCGATACTGCTGAACAAGTATCGATACCATATGAGTGAAGTATCGATACTGGGGGGAAAGGTATCGATACCGTTGCTAGAGTTTGGTTACTGCCTTCCCCGAGTATCGATACGACACGTGGCGTATCGATACCGGACCGTTAAAATCAGTTAAAAGTATCTTTGAATGTTTTATTTTGTTTGCGTTTTGGTCTTGAATCTTGTTTGTGCAATTGTTTGAGTTCGGGAGGTCCGTTTGAGCTGAAATTTGGCATGGAAGCATGAAACATGATTAATTTTAAGTTGGTAACTTAAAATCTGGTTAAGTCCTTAAAGTTTTCAGAAATTATAGTTTGGTCCCTAAAGTTGTAATTTGTTCAATTGGGTCCCTGTTTGATCTCTGATGTTTGTGAATTTTGAGCACGGTTTTTGTGTGATCACATATAGGGTTAATGTGCATCTAGACAAGATTAAAAAGAAAAAAAAGGGTCGTTAATCAAGGTTGACTTTTGGGTTGACTTTGGTTTTCCCCGTGTAATCTTCGTAGTTCGGGTCAACCGTCTAGGCCGGGCTACGGGGGTTACACATTTCGACCCGCTCGTCTGAAACCTCTAAAAAAGTTCTGCAAGACAAGTTTTAATCAAATTTTAGGAGTTCATGTAATTGATTAGGAGCTTTTCAACATAATTAAATTGCAAAACCGCAATTTCTGTACTTTTTACTTAGTTAAAATTCCAACGGGTCAATTGAAAGGCCCATTTAGACCTGCTCGTCCGAAACCTCTACAAAAAGGACCGCACAACAAGTTTTAATCAAATATTAGGAGTTCAAATAATTGATTAGGAGCATTTAAACACAATTCTATTGCAAAACCGCAATTTCTATATTTTTTACCCATTTAAAATTCCAACGGGTCCATTGAAAGGCTCATTTCCACCCGCTCGTCCGAAACCTCTACAAAAAGGACTGCAAAACAAGTTTTAATCAAATTTTAGGAGTTCATGTAATTGATTAGGAGCTTTTCAACACAATTATATTGCAAAACCTCAATTTCTATACTTTTTACTCAATTAAAATTCCAATGGGTCCATTGAAAGGCCCATTTAGACCTGCTCGTCCGAAACCTCTATAAAAAAGACCGCAAAAATGTTTTATTCAAATATTAGGAGTTCAAATAATTGATTAGGAGCTTTTAAACACAATTATACTGCAAAACCTCAATTTCTGTACTTTTTACTCAGTTAAAATTCCAACGGGTCCATTGAAAGGCCCATTTAGACCTGCTCGTCCGAAACCTCTACAAAAAGGACCGCAAAAATGTTTTATTCAAATATTAGGAGTTCAGATAATTGATTAGGAGCTTTTCAACACAATTATATTGCAAAACCTCAATTTCTGTACTTTTTACTCATTTAAAATACCAACGGGTCCATTGAAAGGCACATTTCGACCCACTCGTCCGAAACCTCTACAAAAAGGACTGCAAAACAAGTTTTAATCAAATATTAGGAGTTCAAATAATTGATTAGGAGCTTTTCAACACAATTATGTTGCAAAACCTCAATTTCTGTACTTTTTACTCAGTTAAAATTCCAACGGGTCCATTGAAAGGCCCATTTAGACCTGCTTGTCCGAAACCTCTAAAAAAAGGACCTCAAATATGTTTTATTCAAATATTAGGAGTTCAAATAATTGATTAGTAGCTTTTAACCACAATTATATTGCAAAACCTCAATTTTTGTACTTTTTACTCATTTAAAATTCCAACGGGTCCATTGAAAGGCCCATTTCGACCCGCTCGTCCGAAACCTCTACAAAAAGGACTACAAAACAAGTTTTAATCAAATTTTAGGAGTTCATGTAATTGATTAGGAGCTTTTCAACACAATTATATTGCAAAACCTCAATTTCTGTACTTTTTACTCAGTTAAAATTCCAACGAGTCCATTGAAAGGCCCATTTCAACCCGCTCGTCCGAAACCTCTACAAAAAGGACTGCAAGACAAGTTTTAATCAAATTTTAAGAGTTCATGTAATTGATTAGGAGCTTTTCAACACAATTATATTGCAAAACCTCAATTTCTGTACTTTTTACTCAGTTAAAATTCCAACGAGTCCATTGAAAGGCCCATTTAGACCTGCTCGTCCGAAACCTCTACAAAAAAGACCGCAAAAATGTTTTATTCAAATATTAGGAGTTCAAATAATTGATTAGGAGCTTTTCAACACAATTATATTGCAAAACCTCAATTTCTGTACTTTTTACTCATTTAAAATTCCAACGGGTCCATTGAAAGGCACATTTCGACCCACTCGTCCGAAACCTCTACAAAAAGGACTGCAAAACAAGTTTTAATCAAATATTAGGAGTTCAAATAATTGATTAGGAGCTTTGCAACACAATTATATTGCAATACCTCAATTTCTGTACTTTTTACTCAGTTAAAATTCCAACGGGTCCATTGAAAGGCCCATTTAGACCTGCTCGTCTGAAACCTCTAAAAAAAGGACCCCAAATATGTTTTATTCAAATATTAGGAGTTCAAATAATTGATTAGTAGCTTTTCAACACAATTATATTGCAAAACCTCAATTTTTGTACTTTTTACTCATTTAAAATTCCAACGGGTCCATTGAAAGGCCCATTTCGACCCGCTCGTCCGAAACCTCTACAAAAAGGACTACAAAACAAGTTTTAATCAAATTTTAGGAGTTCATGTAATTGATTAGAAGCTTTTCAACACAATTATATTGCAAAACCTCAATTTCTGTACTTTTTACTCAGTTAAAATTCCAACGAGTCCATTGAAAGGCCCATTTCAACCCGCTCGTCCGAAACCTCTACAAAAAGGACTGCAAGACAAGTTTTAATTAAATTTTAAGAGTTCATGTAATTGATTAGGAGCTTTTCAACACAATTATATTGCAAAATCTCAATTTCTGTACTTTTTACTCAGTTAAAATTCCAACGAGTCCATTGAAAGGCCCATTTAGACCTGCTCATTCGAAACCTCTACAAAAAAGACCGCAAAAATGTTTTATTCAAATATTAGGAGTTCAAATAATTGATTAGGAGCTTTTCAACACAATTATATTGCAAAACCTCAATTTCTGTACTTTTTACTCATTTAAAATTCCAACGGGTCCATTGAAAGGCACATTTCGACCCACTCGTCCGAAACCTCTACAAAAAGGACTGCAAAACAAGTTTTAATCAAATATTAGGAGTTCAAATAATTGATTAGGAGCTTTGCAACACAATTATATTGCAATACCTCAATTTCTGTACTTTTTACTCAGTTAAAATTCCAACGGGTCCATTGAAAGGCCCATTTAGACCTGCTCGTCTGAAACCTCTAAAAAAAGGACCCCAAATATGTTTTATTCAAATATTAGGAGTTCAAATAATTGATTAGTAGCTTTTCAACACAATTATATTGCAAAACCTCAATTTTTGTACTTTTTACTCATTTAAAATTCCAACGGGTCCATTGAAAGGCCCATTTCGACCCGCTCGTCCGAAACCTCTACAAAAAGGACTACAAAACAAGTTTTAATCAAATTTTAGGAGTTCATGTAATTGATTAGGAGCTATTCAACACAATTATATTGCAAAACCTCAATTTCTGTACTTTTTACTCAGTTAAAATTCCAACGGGTCCATTGAAAGGCCCATTTCGACCCGCTCGTCCGAAACCTCTACAAAAAGGACTACAAAACAAGTTTTAATCAAATTTTAGGAGTTCATCTAATTGATTAGGAGCTTTTCAACACAATTATATTGCAAAACCTCATTTTCTGTAACGCCCCGGTTTTGGGCTTGGAAGTCTTGGGCGTTGACCGGTTGGTCAAAGTGCTGTTCGAATCGTAAGTGGTTAAATTAGGAAAGCCTAGTTCGGGTTGCATTAAAAATATGGAAAAATGTTCTAAAATCATCTTTTAATATAAATTGATGAACTGTGAAAACAATTTTGGAAAATGAGTTTTGGAAGGCTGACATTTTGGCTAGTGACCAAAATGTAATTTTCGCAAATTTGGTGGCTGTTTTAAAAAGGATTGAAACTTTGAATCTTTAAGGAGCTATTTGCCCAAAAGTGAATTCTCCAGATTTTTCTAAGATATTTTAATCCTAAAATCTGATTTTAAAGGTTTGATAAAAGGAGGGAAACTCATTTTACTATTTTTCTTTCCTAACTTCCTATTTTCTCTTCTTCTTTTCTCTCCAACCAAACATCACCATTTTCAGAGATTTTGATCTGATTTCTTCACCTAAATTCATCTTTTCAACTCACAATTGTTAGCAAATCATTGTGTAATCAAAACCTACTCAATTGCTACAAGTTTCAACAAGGTTTTCATTCCAAAAAGTGGAGAAATCACAAGTTTGGAGGTATGAACGATTCTCCTCTGAACTTTAAGTTCTTTAATGAAATTCCTAAAGTTTTCAATCCTAAATGCATGTTTAATTAAAGGTTTTCAAGTAGATTTATGGATCTTGGCTAATTATGCAAGATTTTGATGATTTCACTTGATTTTCGTTTGATCTGTTAAATCAGTGTTTTGAGAAGTGTTTTTGATGTTAAATGATCATTAAATTGATGTGGAAATGAATCTTGATTGATGCAATCCCGGATAGGTTGAATTTCCTAAGTTTGGCTTGAGTTTTTGGTTGTTTTTGGAGTGTTTTTGGTGATCTGTTATACCTGGAGGTATAAGGACGTGGTTGTGATCTTTTTGCATGTTATGTGATGTATAAAAATGGTTAGAAGTGATGGATCTTGGCTGGGTTAAGTTTTGGAAGTGTTTGGAGATGATTTCGGTTGTGTTTGGTAGCCAAGTTGTTAGATTTGTGGTGAGCAGCGAGTTGTGTTGTGGTTGCTGGTGTTTTAATGCATAAGGATGCATTAATGTTCTGTTTTTATGTGCTTGAAACAGGGGAGGTTGATCCTTGAGTTTTGGAGGTGTTTTCGGAAGGTTTCGGAAGCTTGGAAAGCTTGTTGGCTAGGCTTGTTTGGTAATCGGTGAGTGAAAATGGATTTTCAGCTTTTAAACCAAAGGTTGAAGGTTTTGGGAGCTTAGTTTAAGTCTAAACAACTTTGCTAAGCTCAAGTGTAAGTTTTCGGATTACTCTCTTAGAGTGGGTGCCATGTTTTGATGAAATGTGAAATGATGATTTTGCATGATTTGCTACTGTTTTGGAAAGCATGTTTTAGCATGTTAATTGCTGATGTTTTAGCATGATTTATGCTGATGATTTAAGCCATGTGTTGAAGGTGTCTCTAGGTAAGAGTGCCTTGTTGTTATGCATTGTTAAAAGATAATTTAGTGCTTTGAAATGCATGATGAAATGGCTTGATTTAAATGCTTTAAAACAGTGAGTTATATGATGTATAAAGTGTGTATTGGCAAGTGATGGTTTGTAAAAGTGAAGGTCACTAAGGTGGTTAAAAGTCCTTGAGTGAGCCTTGTTATCTAAGATCATCAAGGTGGTTAAAAGTCCTTGGATGAATCTTGTTGCGGACACTAAGGTGGTTAAAAGTCCTTAGGTGCTCCTTTCCATGGTGGTTAAAAGTCCATGGGGCCAAGGTGTTTAAAAGTCCTTGGGGCCAAGGTGTTTAAAAGTCCTTGGGGTAATTCAAGCTACGGACACAAAGGTGGTTAAAAGTCCTTGTGTGGTCCATTCATGGTGTTTAAAAGTCCATGGCCAAGGTGTTTAAAAGTCCTTGGGGTCCAAGGTGTTTAAAAGTCCTTGGGGAAAGTTGTTGAACTTGATTTCTAAATGAAATGTATCACTTGAGCCAATATGACATGTATAGTACATGAGATGCATGAGATGCATGATTTAATGTTTATGTTGAAGCATGTGATGCTTGTTTAAATGAAATGTGGAAGCATGATATTGCTTGATTTAAAGTGTGCTTTGAACATGTGTAAAGGTTGTTTACAAGCATGATTTACAAATGGTTTTAAATGCATTATTGAATGGTTTTTCTTAAGAGCACTCCTCACTAAGCTTTGGCTTACGCTCTCCCGTTTTCTTGATTCAATAATGCAGAGCATTAAGGTGCTTTGAGGGCAGCAAGAGGAGGCAAGCAAACAAGTACAAGCAAAGCTCAATGTATGAAGGTTTTATAAGTGTTTTAGCTTTTGTATGTTTTGGCAACGGGGGACCAATGTATTTGTTTTGGGAGGTGTTTAAGACTCCCTAAGTATGTTAAATGTTGCTGTGGTTGTTGGTTTTTGAATTGAACCTTATATGCTTGTTTTGCAAGTTGGTGCTTAAGTAGATAGCTTGTGTTGGAAGCATGACCTTAAATTTGGGGCTTTTTGTATGAGATGTGCTTTTGCTGAATTGATGATGCTTATATGTGTTAAATATGTTTAATTGCATGCTGGTAAAGTTTGGTGATGTTTGGAGCAGGTTTGAGTGGTCAATTGCATGATCTAGTATGCTTGTTTGCTGGTTTTTGTGCAGGCGTTTCGGAACAGGGGTGTACCGTTTCGGAACGGGTGCCTTGCATGAACCCAGGCGTCCGAAACGGTATGCACCGTTTCGAAACGGTTTAGCCTCTGCCGAGGCCATGTTCCGGAACCCGTTTCGGAACGGCCCGTGTTTCGGAACAGGGCTAGCCTGTTTCGGAACGGTCGACCGTTAGGGGGCTGACATGGTGGTTACATGTTTTGAATTGTTTGCGTTTTGGTCCTAGATCTTGTATGATCAATTGCATGAGTTGTGGATGTCCTTTTAAGCCGAAATTTCACAGAGAAGCATGAAACCTGACTAATTTCAAGATGGTAACTTTAAATTGGGTTAAGTCCTTTAATTTATCAGAATTTACAAATTGGTCCCTAAAGTTGTAATTTGTTCAGTTGGGTCCCTGTTTGATCTCTGATGTTTGTGATCTTTTGATATGTTGTTTTGTATGGTCACACTTAAGGTTAATGTGCATCTAGATAAGATTAAAAAGAAAAAAAAAGGGTCGTTAATCAAGGTTGACTTTCGGGTTGACTATGGTTTTCCCCGTGTAATCTTCGTAGTTCGGGTCAACCGTCTAGACCGGGCTACGGGGGTTACATTTTCTGTACTTTTTACTCAGTTAAAATTCCAACGGGTCCATTGAAAGGCCCATTTCAACCAGCTCGTCCGAAACCTCTACAAAAAGGACTGCAAAACAAATTTTAATCAAATTTTAGGAGTTCATGTAATTGATTAGGAGCTTTTCAACACAATTATATTGCAAAAAATCAATTTCTGTACTTTTTACTCAGTTAAAATACCAACGGGTCCATGGAAAGGCCCATTTAGACCTGCTCGTCCGAAACCTCTACAAAAAGGACCGCAAAAATGTTTTATTCAATTATTAGGAGTTCAAATAATTGATTAGGAGCTTTTCAACACAATTATATTGCAAAATTTCAATTTTTGTACTTTTTACTCATTTAAAATTCCAACAGGTCCATTGAAAGACCCATTTCGACACGCTCGTCCGAAACCTCTACAAAAAGGACTGCAAAACAAGTTTTAATAAAATTTTAGGAGTTCATGTAATTGATTAGGAGCTTTTCAACACAATTATATTGCAAAACCTCAATTTCTGTACTTTTTACTCAGTTAAAATTCCAACGGGTCCATTAAAAGGCCCATTTCGACCCGCTCCTCCGAAACCTCTACAAAAGGGACTGCAAAGCAAGTTTTAATCAAATTTTAGGAGTTCATGTAATTGATTAGGAGCTTTTCAACACAATTATATTGCAAAACCTCAATTTTTGTACTTTTTACTCAGTTAAAATTCCAACGGGTCCATTGAAAGGCCCATTTAGACCTGCTCGTCCGAAACGTCTACAAAAAGGACCGCAAAAATGTTTTATTCAAATATTAGGAGCTCAAATAATTGATTAGGAGCTTTTCAACACAATTATATTGCAAAGCCTCAATTTCTGTACTTTTTACTCATTTAAAATTCCAACGGGTCCATTGAAATGCCCATTTCGACCCGCTCGTCCGAAACCTCTACAAAAAGGACTGCAAAACAAGTTTTAATTAAATTTTAGGAGTTCATGTAATTGATTAGGAGCTTTTCAACACAATTATATTGCAAAACCGCAATTTCAGTACTTTTTACTCAGTTAAAATTTCAACGGGTCCATTGAAAGGCCCATTTAGACTTTCTCGTCCGAAACCTCTACAAAAAGGACCGCACAAATGTTTTATTCAAATATTAGGAGTTCAAATAATTGATTAGGAGCTTTTCAACACAATTATATTGCAAAACCGCAATTTATGTACTTTTTACCCATTTAAAATTCCAACGGGTCCATTGAAAGGCCCATTTCGACCCGCTCGTCCAAAACCTCTACAAAAAGGACTGCAAAAAAGTTTTAATCAAATTTTAGGAGTTTATTTAATTGATTAGGAGCTTTTCAACACAATTATATTGCAAAACCTCAATTTCTGTACTTTTTACTTAGTTAAAATTCCAACGGGTCCATTGAAAGGCCCATTTAGACCTGCTCGTCAGAAACCTCTACAAAAAGGACCGCAAAAATGTTTTATTCATATATTAGGAGTTCAAATAGTTGATTAGGAGCTTTTAAACACAATTATATTGAAAAACCTCAGTTTTATACTTTTTACCCAGATAAAATTCCAACGGGTCCATTGAAAGGCCTATTTAGACCTGTTCGTCCGAAACCTCTACAAAAAGGACCGCAAAAAGGTTTTATTCAAATATTAGGAGTTCAAATAATTGATTAGAAGCTTTTCAACACAATTATATTGCAAAACCTCAATTTATGTACTTTTTACTTAGTTAAAATTCCAACGGGTCCATTGAAAGGCCCATTTAGACCTGCTCGTCCAAAACCTCTACAAAAAGGACCGAAAAAATGTTTTATTCAAATATTAGGAGTTCAAATATTTTATTAGGAGCATTTAAACACAATTATATTGAAAAACCTCAATTTTATACTTTTTATTCAGATAAAATTCCAACGGGTCCATTGAAAGGCCCATTTCGACCCGCTTGTCCGAAACACCTGTAAAAAGGACCGCAAAACAAGTTTTAATCAAATATTAGGAGTTAATGTAATTGATTAGAAGCTTTTCAACACAATTACATTGAAAAACCTCAATTTTTTTACTTTTTACTCAGTTAAAATTCCAACGGGTCCATTGAAAGGCCCATTTAGACCTGCTCGTCCGAAACCTCGACAAAAAGGACCGCAAAAATGTTTTATTCAAATATTAGGAGTTCAAATTATTGATTGAGAGCTTTTCAACACAATAATATTGCAAAACCTCAATTTCTGTACTTTTTACTCAGTTAAAATTCCAACGGGTCCATTGAAAGGCCCATTTCGACCCGCTCGTCCGAAACCTCTACAAAAAGGATTGCAAAACAGGTTTTAATCAAATTTTAGGAGTTCATGTAATTGATTAGGAGCTTTTCAACACAATTATATTGCAAAACCGCAATTTCCGTACTTTTTACTCAGTTAAAATTCCAACGGGTCCATTGAAAGGCCCATTTAGACCTGCTCGTCCGAAACCTCTACAAAAAGGACCGCAAAACAAGTTTTAATCAAATATTAGGAGTTCAAATAATTGATTAGGAGCTTTTCAACACAATTATATTGCAAAACCGCAATTTCTGTACTTTTTACCCATTTAAAATTCCAACGGGTCCATTGAAAGGCCCATTTCGACCCGCTCGTCCGAAACCTCTACAAAAAGGACTGCAAAACAAGTTTTAATCAAATTTTTGGAGTTCATGTAATTGATTAGGAGCTTTTCAACACAATTATATTGCAAAACCTCAATTTATGTACTTTTTACTCATTTAAAATTCCAACGGGTCCATTGAAAGGCCCATTTCGACCCGCTCATCCGAAACCTCTACAAAAAGGACTGCAAAACAAGTTTTAATCAAATTTTAGGAGATCATGTAATTGATTAGGAGCTTTTCAACACAAGTATATTGCAAAAACTCAATTTCTGTACTTTTTACTCAGTTAAAATTCCAACGGGTAAACTAATTTGCGAACCAGATTCCTTATTAGGACAAATATACCGATCCAAATATTTCCCTTCAGGTAACATCCTGGATGCACCGAAACCTAGTAGGGGCTCCTTTGCCTGGCAAGGTATATACAACGCCGTTCAGCGCCTTTTCCCTGGCTTTCTTCATCGCCCTGGTATAAACAGTAATATCAGAATACACAAAGATGTATGGGGTGGGTCTTCCCCGATTGTGCTAACTGGGGATTATGAAATCTCTGATGAATTTCACATCCGATGTCGGGATTTCATGATCCACAATCAAACTGCCTGGGATACAGTAAAATTGAACAATTATTTCAACCCATTTGATGCGGATGCCATTCTTCGTATCCCCATCATAAATGATCATCGGGATTCAATTTTATGGTCCCCCAATGATTCAGGCATATACTCAGTTCGCTCTGGATATATTTTCTTACAACGCTCCTTTTCCCAACCTTCGTCGCCTACTCGGTTTTGGAAATTTTTATCTAAAATAAAAGCTTTACCCAAAGTCAAAACTTTTGGATGGCGTATGGCATCTGATGCTCTACCCGTTGGCTCTAAAATGCTAGCTTTCTCCCCTAGCTCGGGGTTATGCTCTATCTGTGGTAATCACTCGGAATCAATTCTTCATGCGCTTCGTGATTGTCCTGGGGCTGCTGAAGCCCTTCAAATTAGTGGTATTCCTACCTCCCTCTATAAGAGTTTAGCTCCTTCACCATTACATTGGTTAGAGGAAGCAGCCTCTACAATTCCCCCTGATAAATTTGGTCTCTTTCTTACAGTGTTATGGAATATTTGGAACAGACGTAATGATTGGGTTCACAACCACCATCTACAACCCTCATGGCTAATTGCGGTTAATTCAATTAGCCTACATGATGAGTTTTGTAAATCTTTAATCTCATCGGATCCACCTCCATCCATTATTACTAATCCCTCATGTTCTCCTCCATCTAATTTTATCAAAATTAATGTGGATGGCGCTTTTAACCCTTCAACTCGTGCAGCAGCTGTAGGCGTTGTTGCTCGTGACCCTGCCGGAGCAGTCGTGGGTGGTCTCGCTTTCCCTCTCGGTAGCCGCCAGGATGCTATCACCAGTGAGGGAGAAAGCATCCTTGCTGGTCTCACCTTTGCCCGTTCTCATGGATGGAAGCGTATCATGATCGAAACGGATTACGCTTCTCTTGCGAACAGGATCAACAATCCTGCTCAGGATCTATCTACTATGGGACCAATTATTCTTCAGATACGAGCTGCTCTTCATGATTTCGACTTTACTTCCATTTCCTTTGTACGCCGAGAGGCAAATGTAATAGCCCATACGTTGGCTTCTTTTTCTTTGAATTATATGACTTCTACGTCATTTGAATCGGATATTCCCCATTGTATCCATCATCTTGTAACAAATATTTATTGATTAATAATATTTGGGCACTCTTTTCCCCTTTTTAGGGTCCTCTAGCTTTGCTTGAAGGACAGTAGTAGGGGTTTTTAATGAGGCCTTTTCTTCAAAAAAAAATTCCAACGGGTCCATTGAAAGGCCCATTTCGACCCGCTCGTCCGAAACCTCTACTAAAAGGACCGGAAAACAAGTTTTAATCAAATTTTAGGTGTTCATGTAATTGATTAGAAGCTTTTCAACACAATTACATTGCAAAACCTAAATTTCTGTACTTTTTACTCAGTTAAAATTCCAACGGGTCCATTGAAAGGCCCATTTAGACCTGCTCGTCCGAAACCTCTACAAAAAGGACCGCAAAAATGTTTTATTCAAATATTAGGAGTTAAAATAATTGATTAGGAGCTTTTGAACACAATTATATTGCAAAACCTCAATTTCTGTACTTTTTACCCAGTTAAAATTCCAACGGGTCCATTGAAAGGCCCATTTCGACCCGCTCGTCCGAAACCTCTACAAAAAGGACTGCAAAACAAGTTTTAATCAAATATTAGGAGTTCAAATAATTGATTAAGAGCTTTTCAACACAATTATATTGCAAAACCTCAATTTCTGTACTTTTTACCCATTTAAAATTCCAACGGGTCCATTGAAAGGCCCATTTCGACCCGCTCGTCCAAAACCTCTACAAAAAGGACTGCAAAACAAGTTTTAATCAAATTTTAGGAGTTTATTTAATTGATTAGGAGCTTTTCAACACAATTATATTGCAAAACCTCAATTTCTGTACTTTTTACTCAGTTAAAATTCCAACGGGTCCATTGAAAGGCCCATTTAGACCTGCTCGTCAGAAACCTCTACAAAAAGGACCGCAAAAATGTTTTATTCAAATATTAGGAGTTCAAATAGTTGATTAGGAGCTTTTAAACACAATTATATTGAAAAACCTCAATTTTATACTTTTTACTCAGATAAAATTCCAACGGGTCCATTGAAAGGCCTATTTAGACCTGTTCGTCCGAAACCTCTACAAAAAGGACCGCAAAAAGGTTTTATTCAAATATTAGGAGTTCAAATAATTGATTAGAAGCTTTTCAACACAATTATATTGCAAAACCTCAATTTATGTACTTTTTACTTAGTTAAAATTCCAACGGGTCCATTGAAAGGCCCATTTAGACCTGCTCGTCCAAAACCTCTACAAAAAGGACCGAAAAAATGTTTTATTCAAATATTAGGAGTTCAAATATTTGATTAGGAGCATTTAAACACAATTATATTGAAAAACCTCAATTTTATACTTTTTATTCAGATAAAATTCCAACGGGTCCATTGAAAGGCCCATTTCGACCCGCTTGTCCGAAACCTCTACAAAAAGGACCGCAAAACAAGTTTTAATCAAATATTAGGAGTTAATGTAATTGATTAGAAGCTTTTCAACACAATTACATTGAAAAACCTCAATTTTTGTACTTTTTACTCAGTTAAAATTCCAACGGGTCCATTGAAAGGCCCATTTAGACCTGCTCGTCCGAAACCTCGACAAAAAGGACCGCAAAAATGTTTTATTCAAATATTAGGAGTTCAAATTATTGATTGGGAGCTTTTCAACACAATAATATTGCAAAACCTCAATTTCTGTACTTTTTACTCAGTTAAAATTCCAACGGTTCCATTGAAAGGCCCATTTCGACCCGCTCGTCCGAAACCTCTACAAAAAGGATTGCAAAACAGGTTTTAAACAAATTTTAGGAGTTCATGTAATTGATTAGGAGCTTTTCAACACAATTATATTGCAAAACCGCAATTTCAGTACTTTTTACTCAGTTAAAATTCCAACGGGTCCATTGAAAGGCCCATTTAGACCTGCTCGTCCGAAACCTCCACAAAAAGGACCGCAAAACAAGTTTTAATCAAATATTAGGAGTTCAAATAATTGATTAGGAGCTTTTCAACACAATTATATGGCAAAACCGCAATTTCTGTACTTTTTACCCATTTAAAATTCCAACGGGTCCATTAAAAGGCCCATTTCGACCCGCTCGTCCGAAACCTCTACTAAAAGGACCGCAAAACAAGTTTTAATCAAATTTTAGGTGTTCATGTAATTGATTAGAAGCTTTTCAACACAATTACATTGCAAAACCTAAATTTCTGTACTTTTTACTCAGTTAAAATTCCAACGGGTCCATTGAAAGGCCCATTTAGACCTGCTCGTCCGAAACTTCTACAAAAAGGACAACAAAAATGTTTTATTCAAATATTAGGAGTTAAAATAATTGATTAGGAGCTTTTGAACACAGTTATATTGCAAAACCTCAATTTCTGTACTTTTTACCCAGTTAAAATTCCAACGGGTCCATTGAAAGGCCCATTTCGACCCGCTCGTCCGAAACCTCTACTAAAAGGACCGCAAAAAAAGTTTTAATCAAATTTTAGGTGTTCATGTAATTGATTAGAAGCTTTTCAACACAATTACATTGCAAAACCTAAATTTCTGCACTTTTTACTCAGTTAAAATTCCAACGGGTCCATTGAAAGGCCCATTTAGACATGCTCGTCCGAAACCTCTACAAAAAGGACATCAAAAATGTTTTATTCAAATATTAGGAGTTAAAATAATTGATTAGGAGCTTTTGAACACAGTTATATTGCAAAACCTCAATTTCTGTACTTTTTACCCAGTTAAAATTCCAACGGGTCCATTGAAAGGCCCATTTCGACCCGCTCGTTCGAAACCTCTACAAAAAGGACTGCAAAACAAGTTTTAATCAAATATTAGGAGTTCAAATAATTGATTAGGAGCTTTTCAACACAATTATATTGCAAAACCTCAATTTCTGTACTTTTTACTCATTTAAAATTCCAACGGGTCCATTGAAAGGCCCATTTTAACCCTCTCGTCCGAAACCTCTACAAAAAGGACTGCAAAACAAGTTTTAATCAAATTTTTGGAGTTCATGTAATTGATTAGGAGCTTTTCAACACAATTATATTGCAAAACCTCAATTTCTGTACTTTTTACTCAGTTAAAATTCCAACGGGTCCAATGAAAGGCCCATTTCGACCCGCTCGTCCGAAACCTTTACAAAAAGGACTGCAAAACAAGTTTTAATCAAATTTTAGGGGTTCATGTAATTGATTAGAAGCTTTTCAACACAATTATATTGCAAAATCTCAATTTCTGTACTTTTTACTCAGTTAAAATTCCAACGGGTCCATTGAAAGGCCCATTTCAACCCGCTCGTCCGAAACCTCTACAAAAAGGACTGCAAAACAAGTTTTAATCAAATTTTTGGAGTTCATGTAATTGATTAGGAGCTTTTCAACACAATTATATTGCAAAACCTCAATTTCTGTTTTTTTTCTCAGTTAAAATTCCAACGGGTCCATTGAAAGGCCCATTTCGACCCGCTCGTCCGAAACCTTTACAAAAAGGACTACAAAACAAGTTTTAATCAAATTCTAGGAATTCATGTACTTGATTAGGATCTTTTCAACACAATTATATTGCAAAACCGCAATTTCAGTACTTTTTACTCAGTTAAAATTCCAACGGGTCCATTGAAAGGCCCATTTCGACCCGCTCGTCCGAAACCTCTACAAAAAGGACCGCAAAACAAGTTTTAATCAAATTTTAGGAGTTCATGTAATTGATTAGAAGCTTTTCAACACAATTACATTTCAAAACCTCAATTTCTGTGCTTTTTACTCAGTTAAAATTTCAACGGGTCCATTGAAAGGCCCATTTAGACTTTCTCGTCCGAAACCTCTACAAAAAGGACCGCACAAATGTTTTATTCAAATATTAGGAGTTCAAATAATTGATTAGGAGCTTTTGAACACAATTATATTGCAAAACCTCAATTTCTGTACTTTTTACTCAGTTAAAATTCCAACGGGTCCATTGAAAGGCCCATTTCGACCCGCTCGTCCAAAACCTCTACAAAAAGAACTGCAAAACAAGTTTTAATCAAATTTTAGGAGTTCAAATAATTTATTAGGAGCTTTTCAAAAGAATTATATTGCAAAACCTCAATTTCTGTACTTTTAACTCAGTTAAAATTCCAACGGGTCCATTGAAAGGCCCCTTTAGACCTGCTCGTCCGAAACCTCTACAAAAAGGACCGCAAAAATGTTTTATTCAAATATTAGGAGTTCAAATAATTGATTAGTAGCTTTTCAACACAATTATATTGCAAAACCTCAATTTATGTACTTTTTACTGATTTAAAATTCCAACGGGTCCATTGAAAGGCCCATTTCAACCCGCTCGTCCGAAACCTCTACAAAAAGGACTGCAAAACAAGTTTTAATCAAATTTCAGGAGTTCATGTAATTGATTAGGAGCTTTTCAACACAATTATATTTCAAAACCTCAATTTCTGTACTTTTTACTTAGTTAAAATTCTAACGGGTCCATTGAAAGGCCCATTTAGAGCTGCTCGTCTGAAACCTCTACAAAAAGGACCACAAAAATGTTTTATTCGAATAATAGGAGTTCAAACAATTGATTAGGAGCTTTTGAACACATTTATATTGCAAAACCTCAATTTATGTACTTTTTACTGATTTAAAATTCCAACGGGTCCATTGAAAGGCCCATTTCGACACGCTCGTCCGAAACCTCTACAAAACAAGTTTTAATCAAATTTTAGGAATTCATGTACTTGATTAGGAGCTTTTCAACACAATTATATTGCAAAACCGCAATTTCTGTACTTTTTACTCAGTTAAAATTCCAACGGGTCCATTGAAAGGCCCATTTCGACCCGCTCGTCCGAAACCTCTACAAAAAGGACCGCAAAACAAGTTTTAATCAAATTTTAGGAGTTCATGTAAATGATTAGAAGCTTTTCAACACAATTACATTGCAAAACCTCAATTTATGTGCTTTTTACTCAGTTAAAATTCCAACGGGTCCATTGAAAGGCCCATTTAGACTTGCTCGTCCGAAACCTCTACAAAAAGGACCGCAAAAATGTTTTATTCAAATATTAGGAGTTCAAATAATTGATTAGGAGCTTTTGAACACAATTATATTGCAAAACCTCAATTTCTGTACTTTTTACTCAGTTAAAATTCCAACGGGTCCATTGAAAGGCCCATTTCGACCCGCTCGTCCGAAACCTCTACAAAAAGAACTGCAAAACAAGTTTTAATCAAATTTTAGGAGTTCAAATAATTTATTAGGAGCTTTTCAAAACAATTATATTGCAAAACCTCAATTTCTGTACTTTTTACTTAGTTAAAATTCCAACGGGTCCATTGAAAGGCCCATTTAGACCTGCTCGTCCGAAACCTCTACAAAAAGGACCGCAAAAACGTTTTATTCAAATATTAGGAGTTCAAATAATTTATTAGTAGCTTTTCAACACAATTATATTGCAAAACCTCAATTTATGTACATTTTACTGATTTAAACTTCCAACGGGTCCATTGAAAGGCCCATTTCGACCCGCTCGTCCGAAACCTCTACAAAAAGGACAGCAAAACAAGTTTTAATCAAATTTTTGGAGTTCATGTAATTGATTAGCAGCTTTCCAACACAATTATATTTCAAAAACTCAATTTGTGTACTTTTTACTTAGTTAAAATTCTAACGGGTCCATTGAAAGGCCCATTTAGACCTGCTCGTGTGAAACCTCTACAAAAAGGACCACAAAAATGTTTTATTCGAATATTAGGAGTTCAAATAATTGATTAGGAGCTTTTCAACACAATTATATTGCAAAACCTCAATTTCTGTACTTTTTACTCATTTAAAATTCCAACGGGTCCATTGAAAGGCCCATTTCGACCCGCTCGTCCGAAACCTCTACAAAATGGATTACAAAACAAGTTTTAATCAAATCTTAGAAGTTCATGTAGTTGATTAGGAGCTTTTCAACACAATTATATTGCAAAACCTCAATTTCTGTCATTTTTACTCAGTTAAAATTCCAACGGGTCCATCGAAAGGCCCATTTCGACCCGCTCGTCCGAATCCTCTACAAAAAGTACTGAAAACAAGTTTTAATCAAATTTAGGAGTTCATGTAATTCATTAGGAGATTTTCAACACAATTATATTGCAAAACCTCAATTTCTGTACTTTTTACTCAGTTAAAATTCCAACGGGTCCATTGAAAGGCCCATTTAGACTTACTCGTCCGAAACCTCTACAAAAAGGACCGCAAAAATGTTTTATTCAAATATTAGGAGTTCAAATAATTGATTAGGAGCTTTTAAACACAATTATATTGAAAAACCTCAATTTATGTACTTTTTACTGATTTAAAATTCCAACGGGTCCATTGTAAGGCCCATTTCGACTCGCTCGTCCGAAACCTCTACAAAACAAGTTTTAATCAAATTTTAGGAATTCATGTACTTGATTAGGAGCTTTTCAACACAATTATATTGCAAAACCGCAATTTCTGTACTTTTTACTCAGTTAAAATTCCAACGGGTCCATTGAAAGGCCCATTTCGACCCGCTCGTCCGAAACCTCTACAAAAAGGACCGCAAAACAAGTTTTAATCAAATTTTAGGAGTTCATGTAATTGATTAGAAGCTTTTCAACACAATTACATTGCAAAACCTCAATTTCTGTGCTTTTTACTCAGTTAAAATTCCAACGAGTCCATTGAAAGGCCCATTTAGACTTGCTCGTCCGAAACCTCTACAAAAAGGACTGCAAAAATGTTTTATTCAAATATTATGTAGAACTAATGTTTTGATATAATAATTGAAAAATGTTTAGGACTAATTTGAAAAGAATTTAAAACTTATGTTAAGTCCAAACAATTTGAAATTTTGTTTGAGATATTTTAAAAGGTTTTTGGCAAAGATTTTTCATGTTTTAAACAGCCAAACTTGTATTTTCAACGTCCTAGTATCGATACGGTTGTACCCGTACCGATACCATTTTGCCTCAGTTTGGCCACTGTCAAGACCCATATCGATACGAGGGTTTCGTGTATCGATACGCATCGGGATCGTTTCGATACGCCAGGTAAGCGTACCGATCCCAGTTCAACTACCCCAACGGCTATTCAAATATGGGCCCGTACCGATACGCCCTCAAGCGTATCGATACGCCTATGCTGGCAAGAGCCCAACGGCTATTTCCTTAAGAAGGCCGTATCGATACCATTCCACGTGTATCGATACTGGTAGCTGCAGAACAGCATTTATGAAGGGAAATAAAGTCCTCAACGGCTCCAATTCATCCCCAACGGCTAGTAACGGCTACAAACTCATTTGGGAGTATAAAAGGGACCTCCAAGCATCAAGAGAAGGCTAATGCTCATATTGTCAAACATCAAATGATCAAGAAATTGTCTTAGTGCTTAATTTGTCATTTCTTGTATAGACAAACACTAGTGAGCCAAAATTGTCAAATTTGCTCAAGTGTTTTAGGTTTTGGGTGAGTGCTTCATTGTGCAAACAAACACCTATTAGAGGGTTTAAGTTTGCTTTATTTATCTCTTTGTAAAAGAGGGTTTTGATCAAGGCTTTGGGTAGAAGCTTGATCGGTTGTAAGGGTTTCCTCCTTGTCCTAGAAAAGGGGGAGATCAATTTAGTGAAATTGTTGCAAATCCTTAGTGGGAAGCTAAGGTAGTGGATGTAGGTGCTTGTTAGAAGGCCGAAACACTATAAATCATTGTGTCTTTATTCTTTCTAGCTTCCACAACCCTTCCACCCAAAAATCCACCTCTCCACCACTTGGTGAGCATTATTGGTTGATCGAATCGAGCCCCATCAACTCAACATATTAGGAGTTCAAATAAATGATTAGGAGCTTTTGAACACAATTATATTGCAAAACCTCAATTTCTGTACTTTTTACTCAGTTAAAATTCCAACGGGTCCATTGAAAGGCCCATTTCGACCCGCTCGTCCGAAACCTCTACAAAAAGAACTGCAAAACAAGTTTTAATCAAATTTTAGGAGTTCAAATAATTTATTAGGAGCTTTTCAAAACAATTATATTGCAAAACCTCAATTTCTGTACTTTTTACTCAGTTAAAATTCCAACGGGTCCATTGAAAGGCCCATTTAGACCTGCTCGTCCGAAACCTCTACAAAAAGGACCGCAAAAATGTTTTATTCAAATATTAGGAGTTCAAATAATTGATTAGTAGCTTTTCAACACAATTATATTGCAAAACCTCAATTTATGTACATTTTACTGATTTAAAATTCCAATGGGTCCATTGAAAGGCCCATTTCGACCCGCTCGTCCGAAACCTCTACAAAAAGGACTGCAAAACAAGTTTTAATCAAATTTTTGGAGTTCATGTAACTGATTAGGGGCTTTCCAACACAATTATATTTCAAAACCTCAATTTCTGTACTTTTTACTTAGTTAAAATTCTAACGGGTCCATTGAAAGGACCATTTAGACCTGCTCGTCTGAAACCTCTACAAAAAGGACCACAAAAATGTTTTATTCGAATATTAGGAGTTCAAATAATTGATTAGGAGCTTTTCAACACAATTATATTGCAAAACCTCAATTTCTGTACTTTTTACTCATTTAAAATTCCAACGGGTCCATTGAAAGGCCCATTTCGACCCGCTCGTCCGAAACCACTACAAAATGGATTACAATACAAGTTTTAATCAAATTTTAGAAGTTCATGTAGTTGATTAGGAGCTTTTCAACACAATTATATTGCAAAACCTCAATTTCTGTAATTTTTACTCAGTTAAAATTCCAATAGGTCCATTGAAAGGCCCATTTCGACCGCTCGTCCGAAACCTCTACAAAAAGTACTGCAAAACAAGTTTTAATCAAATTTTAGGAGTTCATGTAATTGATTAGGAGCTTTTCAACACAATTATATTGCAAAACCTCAATTTCTGTACTTTTTACTCAGTTAAAATTCCAACGGGTCCATTGAAAGGCCCATTTAGACTTGCTCGTCCGAAACCTCTACAAAAAGGACTGCAAAAATGTTTTATTCAAATATTAGGAGTTCAAATAATTGATTAGGAGCTTTTAAACACAATTATATTGAAAAACCTCAATTTATGTACTTTTTACTGATTTAAAATTCCAACGGGTCCATTGAAAGGCCCATTTCGACCCGCTCGTCCGAAACCTCTACAAAACAAATTTTAATCAAATTTTAGGAATTCATGTACTTGATTAGGAGCTTTTCGACACAATTATATTGCAAAACCGCAATGTCTGTACTTTTTACTTAGTAAAAATTCCAATGGGTCGATTGAAAGGCCCATTTCGACCCGCTCGTCCGAAACCTCTACAAAAAGGACATCAAAACAAGTTTTAATCAAATTTTAGGAGTTCATGTAATTGATTAGAAGCTTTTCAACACAATTACATAGCAAAACCTCAATTTCTGTGCTTTTTACTCAGTTAAAATTCCAACGGGTCCATTGAAAGGCCCATTTAAACTTGCTCGTCCGAAACTTCTACAAAAAGGACCGCAAAAATGTTTTATTCAAATATTAGGAGTTCAAATAATTGATTAGGAGCTTTTGAACACAATTATATTGCAAAACCTCAATTTCTGTACTTTTTACTCAGTTAAAATTCCAACGGGTCCATTAAAAGGCCCATTTCGACCCGCAAGTCCGAAACCTCTACAAAAAGAACTGCAAAACAAGTTTTAATCAAATTTTAGGAATTCAAGTACTTGATTAGGAGCTTTTCAACACAATTATATTGCAAAACCGCAACTTCTGTACTTTTTATTCAGTTAAAATTCCAACGGGACCATTGAAAGGCCCATTTCGACCCGCTCGTCTGAAACCTCTACAAAAACGACATCAAAACAAGTTTTAATCAAATTTTAGGAGTTCATGTAATTGATTAGAAGCTTTTCAACACAATTACATTGCAAAACCTCAATTTCTGTGCTTTTTACTCAGTTAAAATTCCAACGGGTCCATTGAAAGGCCCATTTAAACTTGCTCGTCCGAAACTTCTACAAAAAGGACCGCAAAAATGTTTTATTCAAATATTAGGAGTTCAAATAATTGATTAGGAGCTTTTGAAAACAATTATATTGCAAAACCTCAATTTCTGTACTTTTTACTCAGTTAAAATTCCAACGGGTCCATTGAAAGGCCCATTTCGACCCGCTCGTCCGAAACCTCTACAAAAAGAACTGCAAAACAAGTTTTAATCAAATTATAGGAGTTCAAATAATTTATTAGGAGCTTTTCAAAACAATTATATTGCAAAACCTCAATTTCTGTACTTTTTACTCAGTTAAAATTCCAACGGGTCCATTGAAAGGCCCATTTAGACCTGCTCGTCCGAAACCTCTACAAAAAGGACCGCAAAAATGTTTTATTCAAATATTAGGAGTTCAAATAATTGATTAGTAGCTTTTCAACACAATTATATTGCAAAACCTCAATTTATGTACATTTTACTGATTTAAAATTCCAACGGGTCCATTGAAAGGCCCATTTCGACCCGCTCGTCCGAAACCTCTACAAAAAGGACTGCAAAACAAGTTTTAATCAAATTTTTGGAGTTCATGTAATTGATTAGGGGCTTTCCAACACAATTATATTTCAAAACCTCAATTTCTGTACTTTTTACTTAGTTAAAATTCTAACGGGTCCATTGAAAGGCCCATTTAGACCTGCTCGTCTGAAACCTCTACAAAAAGGACCACAAAAATTTTTTATTCGAATATTAGGAGTTCAAATAATTGATTAGGAGCTTTTAAACACAATTATATTGCAAAACCTCAATTTCTGTACTTTTTACTCATTTAAAATTCCAACGGGTCCATTGAAAGGCCCATTTCGCCCCGCTCGTCCGAAACCTCTACAAAATGGATTACAAAACAAGTTTTAATCAAATTTTAGAAGTTCATGTAGTTGATTAGGAGCTTTTCAACACAATTATATTGCAAAACCTCAATTTATGTACTTTTTACTGATTTAAAATTCCAACGGGTCCATTTAAAGGTCCATTTCGACCCGCTCGTCCGAAACCTCTACAAAAAGGACTGCAAAACAAGTTTTAATCAAATTTTAGGAGTTCATGTAATTGATTAGGAGCTTTTCAACACAATTATATTTCAAAACCTCAATTTCTGTACTTTTTACTTAGTTAAAATTCTAACGGGTCCATTGAAAGGCCAATTTAGACCTGCTCGTCTAAAACCTCTACAAAAAAGACCACAAAAATGTTTTATTCGAATATTAGGAGTTCAAATAATTGAGTAGGAGCTTTTGAACACAATTATATTGCAAAACCTCAATTTATGTACTTTTTACTGATTTAAAATTCCAACGGGTCCATTAAAGGCCCATTTCGACCCGCTCGTCCGAAACCTCTACAAAACAAGTTTTAATCATATTTTAGGAATTCATGTACTTGAATAGGAGCTTTTCAACACAATTATATTGCAAAACCGCAATTTTTGTACTTTTTAATCAGTTAAAATTCCAACGGGTCCATTGAAAGGCCCATTTCGACCCGCTCGTCCGAAACCTCTACAAAAAGGATCGCAAAACAAGTTTTAATCAAATTCTAGGAGTTCATGTAATTGATTAGAAG
Organism: Hibiscus tridactylites; assembly: GCA_958450335.1. Classification (NCBI taxonomy): domain Eukaryota; kingdom Viridiplantae; phylum Streptophyta; class Magnoliopsida; order Malvales; family Malvaceae; genus Hibiscus; species Hibiscus tridactylites. The sequence goes on along the minus strand of OY288292.1, from coordinate 31,066,996 downwards.
CTTTTCAACACAATTACATTGCAAAACTGCAATTTCTGTGCTTTTTACTCAGTTAAAATTCCAACGGGTCCATTGAAAGGCCCATTTAGACTTGCTCGTCCGAAGCTTCTACAAAAAGGACCGCAAAAATGTTTTATTCAAATATTAGGAGTTCAAATAATTGATTAGGAGCTTTTGAACACAATTATATTTCAAAACCTCAATTTCTGTACTTTTTACTCAGTTAAAATTCCAACGGGTCCATTGAAAGGTCCATTTCGACCCGCAAGTCCGAAACCTCTACAAAAAGAACTGCAAAACAAGTTTTAATCAAATTTTAGGAATTCATGTACTTGATTAGGAGCTTTTCAACACAATTATATTGCAAAACCTCAATTTCTGTACTTTTTACTCAGTTAAAATTCCAACAGGTCCATTGAAAGGCCCATTTCGACCCGCTCGTCCGAAACCTCTAATAAAAGGACCGCAAAACAAGTTTTAATCAAATTTTAGGAGTTCATGTAATTGATTAGAAGCTTTTCAACACAATTACATTGCAAAACCTCAATTTTTGTGCTTTTTACTCAGTTAAAATTCCAACGGGTCCATTGAAAGGCCCATTTAGACTTGCTCGTCCGAAACTTCTACAAAAAGGACCGGAAAAATGTTTTATTCAAATATTAGGAGTTCAAATAATTGATTAGGAGCTTTTGAACACAATTATATTGCAAAACCTCAATTTCTGTACTTTTTACACAGTTAAAATTCCAACGGGTCCATTGAAAGGCCCATTTCGACCAGCAAGTCCGAAACCTCTACAAAAAGAACTGCAAAACAAGTTTTAATCAAATTTTAGGAAATCATGTACTTGATTAGGAGCTTTTCAACACAATTATATTGCAAAACCGCAATTTCTGTACTTTTTACTCAGTTAAAATTCCAACGGGTCCATTTAAAGGCCCATTTCGACCCGCTCGTCCGAAACCTCTACAAAAAGGACTGCAAAACAAGTTTAATCAAATTTTAGGAGTTCATTTAAATGATTAGGAGCTTTCCAACAAAATTATATTTCAAAACCTCAATTTCTGTACTTTTTACTTAGTTAAAATTCTAACGGGTCCATTGAAAGGCCCATTTAGACCTGCTCGTCTGAAACCTCTACAAAAAGGACCACAAAATGTTTTATTCGAATATTAGGAGTTCAAATAATTGATTAGGAGCTTTTCAACACAATTATATTGCAAAACCTCAATTTCTGTAATTTTTACTCAGTTAAAATTCCAACGGGTCCATTGAAAGGCCCATTTCGACCCGCTCGTCCGAAACCTCTACAAAAAGTACTGCAAAACAAGTTTTAATCAAATTTTAGGAGTTCATGTAATTGATTAGGAGCTTTTCAACACAATTATATTGCAAAACCTCAATTTCTGTACTTTTTACTCAGTTAAAATTCCAACGGGTCCATTGAAAGGCCCATTTAGACTTACTCGTCCGAAACCTCTACAAAAAGGACCGCCAAAATGTTTTATTCAAATATTAGGAGTTCAAATAATTTATTAGGAGCTTTTAAACACAATTATATTGAAAAACCTCAATTTTATACTTTTTACTCAGATAAAATTCCAACGGGTCCATTGAAAGGCCCATTTCGACCCGCTCGTCCGAAACCTCTACAAAAAGTACTACAAAACAAGTTTTAATCAAATTTTAGGAGTTCATGTAATTGATTAGGAGCTTTTGAACACAATTATATTGCAAAACCTCAATTTCTGTAATTTTTACTCAGTTAAAATTCCAACGGGTCCATTGAAAGGCCCATTTCGACCCGCTCTTCCGAAACCTCTACAAAAAGGACCGCAAAAATGTTTTAATCAAATTTTTGGAGTTCATGTAATTGATTAGGAGCTTTTCAACACAATTATATGGCAAAACCTCAATTTCTGTACTTTTTACTCAGTTAAAATTCCAACGGGTCCATTGAAAGGCCCATTTAGACCTGCTCGTCCGAAACCTCTACAAAAATGACCGCAAAATTGTTTTATTCAAATATTAGGAGTTCAAATAATTGATTAGGAGCTTTTCAACACAATTATATTGCAAAACCGCAATTTCAGTACTTTTTACTCAGTTAAAATTCCAACAAGTCCATTGAAAGGCCCATTTAGACCTGCTCGTTCGAAACCTCTACAAAAAGGACCGCAAAACAAGTTTTAATCAAATATTAGGAGTTCAAATAATTGATTAGGAGCTTTTCAACACAATTATATTGCAAAACCGCAATTTCTGTACTTTTTACCCATTTAAAATTCCAACGGGTCCATTGAAAGGCCCATTTCGAACCGCTCGTCCGAAACCTCTACAAAAAGGACTCCAAAACAAGTTTTAATCAAATTTTAGGAGTTCATGTAATTGATTAGGATCTTTTCAACACAATTATATTGCAAAACCTCAATTTCTGTACTTTTTACCCAGTTAAAATTCCAACGGGTCCATTGAAAGGCCCATTTAAACCTGCTCGTCCGAAACCTCTACAAAAAGGACCGCAAAAATGTTTTATTCAAATATTAGGAGTTCAAATAATTGATTCGGAGCTTTTAAACACAATTATATTGAAAAACCTCAATTTTATACTTTTTACTCATATAAAATTACAACGGGTCCATTGAAAGGCCTATTTAGACGTGCTCGTCTGAAACCTCTACAAAAGGACCGCAAAAAGGTTTTATTCAAATATTAGGAGTTCAAATAATTGATTAGAAGCTTTTCAACACAATTATATTTCAAAACCTCAATTTATGTACTTTTTACTCAGTTAAAATTCCAACGGGTCCATTGAAAGGCCCATTTCGACCCGCTCGTCCGAAACCTCTACAAAAGGACTGCAAAACAAGTTTTAATCAAATTTTAGGAGTTCAAATAATTGAGTAGGAGCTTTTCAACACAATTATATTGTAAAACCTCAATTTCTGTACTTTTTACTCAGTTAAAATTCCAACGGGTCCATTGAAAGGCCCATTTAGACCTGCTCGTCCGAAACCTCTACAAAAAGGTCCGCAAAAATGTTTTATTCAAATATTATGAGTTCAAATAATTGATTAGTAGCTTTTCAACACAATTACATTGCAAAACCTCAATTTCTATACTTTTTACTCAGTTAAAATTCCAAAGGGTCCATTGAAAGGCCCATTTAGACCTGCTCGTCCGAAACCTCTACAAAAAGGACCGCAAAAATGTTTTATTCAAATATTAGGATTTCAAATAATTGATTAGGAGCTTTTCAACACAATTATATTGCAAAACCTCAATTTTTGAACTTTTACTCATTTAAAATTCCAACAGGTCCATTGAAAGGCCCATTTCGACCCGCTCGTCCGAAACCTCTACAAAAAGGACTGCAAAACGAGTTTTAATCAAATTTTAGGAGTTCATGTAATTGATTAGGATCTTTTCAACACAATTATATTGCAAAACCGCAATTTCAGTACTTTTTTCTCAGTTAAAATTCCAACGGGTCCATTGAAAAGCCCATTTAGACCTGCTCGTCCGAAACCTCTAAAGAAAGGACCGCAAAACTAGTTTTAATCAAATATTAGGAGTTCAAATAATTGATTAGGAGCTTTTCAACAAATATATATTGCAAAACCGCAATTTCTATACTTTTTACCCATTTAAAATTCCAACGGGTCCATTGAAAGGCCCATTTCGACCCGCTCGTCCGAAACCTCTACAAAAAGGACCGCAAAACAAGTTTTAATCAAATTTTAGGAGTTTAGGTAATTGATTAGAAGCTTTTCAACACATTTACATTGCAAAACCTCAGTTTCTGTACTTTTTATTCAGTTAAAATTCCAACGGGTCCATTGAATGGCCCATTTAGACCTGCTCGTCCGAAACCTCTACAAAAATGACCGCAAAAATGTTTTATACAAATATTAGGATTTCAAATAATTGATTAGGAGCTTTTCAACACAATTATATTGCAAAACCTCAATTTTTGAACTTTTACTCATTTAAAATTCCCAACAGGTCCATTGAAAGGCCCATTTCGACCCGCTCGTCCGAAACCTCTACAAAAAGGACTGCAAAACGGGTTTTAATCAAATTTTAGGAGTTCATGTAATTGATTAGGAGCTTTTCAACACAATTATATTGCAAAACCGCAATTTCGGTACTTTTTACTCAGTTAAAATTCCAACGGGTCCATTCAAAGGCCCATTTAGACCTACTCGTCCGAAACCTCTAAAAAAAGGACCGCAAAAAGGTTTTATTCAAATATTAGGAGTTCAAATAATTGATTAGGAGCTTTTCAACACAATTATATTGCAAAACCTCAATTTCTCTAATTTTTACTCAGTTAAAATTCCAACGGGTCCATTGAAAGGCCCATTTCGACCCGCTCGTCCGAAACCTCTACAAAAAGGACCGCAAAAATGTTTTATTCAAATATTAGGATTTCAAATAATTGATTAGAAGCTTTTCAACACATTTACATTGCAAAACCTCAGTTTCTGTACTTTTTACTCAGTTAAAATTCCAACGGGTCCATTGAATGGCCCATTTAGACCTGCTCGTCCGAAACCTCTACAAAAAGGACCGCAAAAATGTTTTATTCAAATATTAGGAGTTCAAATAATTGATTAAGAGCTTTTCAACAAAATTATATTGCAAAAACTCAATTTCTGTACTTTTTACTCAGTTAAAATTCCAACGGGTCCATTGAAAGGCCCATTTAGACCTGCTCGTCCGAAACCTCTACAAAAAGGACCGCAAAAATGTTTTATTCAAATATTAGGAGTTCAAATAATTGATTAGGAGCTTTTCAACACAATTATATTGCAAAACATCAGTTCTTGTACTTATTACTCATTTAAAACTCCAACAGGTCCATTGAAAGGCCCATTTCGACCCGCTCGTCCGAAACCTTTACAAAAAGGACTGCAAGACAAGTTTTAATCAAATTTTAGGAGTTAATGTAAATAATTAGGAGCTTTTCAACACAATTATATTGCAAAACCTCAATTTCTGTACTTTTTACTCAGTTAAAATTCCAACGGGTCCATTGAAAGGCCCATTTAGACTTGCTCGTCCGAAACCTCTACAAAAAAGATCGCAAAAATGTTTTATTCAAATATTAGGAGTTCAAATAATTGATTAGGAGCTTTTCAACAAAATTATATTGCAAAACCTCAATTTCTGTACTTTTTACTCAGTTAAAATTCCAACGGGTCCATTGAAAGGCCCATTTAGACCTGCTCGTCCCAAACCTTTACAAATAGGACCCCAAAAATGTTTTATTCAAATATTAGGAATTCAAATAATTGATTAGTAGCTTTTCAACACAATTATATTGCAAAACCTCAATTTCTGTACTTTTTACTCATTTAAATTTCCAACGGGTCCATTGAAAGGCCCATTTCGACCCGCTCGTCCGAAACCACTACAAAAAGGACTGCAAAACAAGTTTTAATCAAATTTTAGGTGTTCATGTAATTGATTATGAGCTTTTCAACACCATTATATTGCAAAACCTCAATTTCTGTACTTTTTACTCAGTTAAAATTCCAACGGGTCCATTGAAAGGCCCATTTAGACCTGCTCGTCCGAAACCTCTACAAAAAGGACCGCAAAAATGTTTTATTCAAATATTAGGAGTTCAAATAATTGATTAGGAGCTTTTCAATACAATTATATTGCAAAACCTCAATTTCTCTACTTTTTACGCAGTTAAAATTCCAACGGGTCCATTGAAAGGCCCATTTAGACCTGCTCGTCCGAAACCTTTACAAAAAGGACCCCAAAAATGTTTTATTCAAATCTTAGGAATTCAAATAATTGATTAGGAGCTTCTCAACACAATTATATTGCAAAACATCAATTTCTGTACTTTTTACTCATTTAAATTTCCAACGGGTCCATTGAAGGCCCATTTCGACCCGCTCGTCCGAAACCACTACAAACAGGACCGCAAAAATGTTTTATTCAAATATTAGGAGTTCAAATAATTGATTAGGAGCTTTTAAACACAATTATATTGCAAAACCTCAATTTCTGTACTTTTTACTCATTTAAAATTCCAACGGGTCCATTGAAAGGCCCATTTCGACCCGCTCGTCCGAAACCTTTACAAAAAGGACTACAAAACAAGTTTTAATCAAATTTTAGGAGTTCATGTAATTGATTAGGAGCTTTTCAACACAATTATATTGTAAAACCTCAATTTCTGTACTTTTTACTCAGTTAAAATTCCAACGGGTCCATTGAAAGGCCCATTTAGACCTGCTCGTCTGAAACCTCTACAAAAAGGACCGCAAAAATGTTTTATTCAAATATTAGGAGTTCAAATAATTGATTAGGAGCTTTTCAACACAATTATATTGCAAAACCTCAATTTCTGTACTTTTTACCCAGTTAAAATTCCAACGGGTCCATTGAAAGGCCCATTTCGACCCGCTCGTCCGAAACCTTTACAAAAAGGATTGCAAAACAAGTTTTAATCAAATATTAGGAGTTCAAATAAATGATTAGGATCTTTTCAACACAATTATATTGCAAAACCTCAATTTCTGTACTTTTTACTCAGTTAAAATTCCAACGGGTCCATTGAAAGGCCCATTTCAACCCGCTCGTCCGAAACCTCTACAAAAAGGACTGCAAAACAAGTTTTAATCAAATTTTAGGAGTTCATGTAATTGATTAGGATCTTTTCAACACAATTACATTGCAAAACCTCAATTTCTGTACTTTCTACTCAGTTAAAATTCCAACGGGTCCATTGAAAGGACCATTTCCACCCGCTCGTCCGAAACCTCTACAAAAAGGACTGCAAAACAAGTTTTAATCAAATTTTAGGAGTTCATGTAATTGATTAGGAGCTTTTTAGCACAATTATATTGCAAAACCTCAATTTCTGTACTTTTTACTCAGTTAAAATTCCAACGGGTCCATTGAAAGGCCCATTTCGACCCGCTCGTCTGAAACCTCTACAAAAAGGACTGCAAAACAAGTTTTAATCAAATATTAGGAGTTCATGTAATTGATTAGGAGCTTTTCAACACAATTATATTGCAAAACCTCAATTTCTGTACTTTTTACTCAGTTAAAATTCCAACGGGTCCATTAAAAGGACCATTTCAACCTGCTCATCCGAAACCTCTACAAAAGGACTGCAAAACAAGTTTTAATCAAATTTTAGGAGTTCATGTAATTGATTAGGAGCTTTTCAACACCATTATATTGCAAAACCTCAATTTCTGTACTTTTTACTCAGTTAAAATTCCAACGGGTCCATTGAAAGGCCCATTTCGACCCGCTCGTCCGAAACCTCTACAAAAAGGACTACAAAACAAGTTTTAATCAAATTTAAGGAGTTCATGTAATTGATTAGGAGCTTTTCAACACAATTATATTGCAAAACCTCAATTTCTGTACTTTTTACTCAGTTAAAATTCCAACGGGTCCATTGAAAGGCCCATTTAGACATGCTAGTTCGAAACCTCTACAAAAAGGACCGCAAAAATGTTTTATTCAAATATTAGGAGTTCAAATAATTGATTAGGAGCTTTTCAACACAATTATATTGCAAAACCTCAATTTTTGTACTTTTTACTCATTTAAAATTCCAACGGGTCCATTGAAAGGCCCATTTCGACCCGCTCGTCTGAAACCTCTACAAAAAGGACTGCAAAACAAGTTTTAATCAAATTTTAGGAGAACATGTAATTGATTAGGAGCTTTTCAACACAAATATATTGCAAAACCTCAATTTCTGTACTTTTTACTCAGATAAAATTCCAACGGGTCCATTGAAAGGCCCATTTCGACCCGCTCGTCCGAAACCTCTACTAAAAGGACCGCAAAACAAATTTTAATCAAATTTTCGGAGTTCATGTAATTTATTAGAAGCTTTTCTTCACAATTACATTGCAAAACCTCAATTTCTGTACTTTTTACTCAGTTAAAATTCCAACGGGTCCATTAAAAGGGCCATTTCAACCTGCTCGTCCGAAACCTCTACAAAAGGACCGCAAAACAAGTTTTAATCAAATTTTAGGAGTTCATGTAATTGATTAGGAGCTTTTCAACACCATTATAATGCAAAACCTCAATTTCTGTACTTTTTACTCAGTTAAAATTCCTGCGGGTCCATCGAAAGGCCCTTTAGACCTGCTCGTCCGAAACTTCTACAAAAAGGACCGGAAAAATGTTTTATTCAAATATTAGGAGTTCAAATAATTGATTAGGAGCTTTTCAACACAATTATATTGCAAAACCTCAATTTCTGTACTTTTTACTCATTTAAAATTCCAACGGGTCCATTCAAAGGCACATTTCGACCCACTCGTCCGAAACCTCTACAAAAAGGACTGCAAAACAAGTTTTAATAAAATATTAGGAGTTCAAATAATTGATTAGGAGCTTTTCAACACAATTATATGGCAAAACCTCAATTTCTGTACTTTTTACTCAGTTAAAATTCCAACGGGTCCATTGAAGGGCCCATTTCGACCCGCTCGTCCGAAACCTCTACAAAAAGGACCGCAAAACAAGTTTTAATCAAATTTTAGGAGTTCATGTAATTTATTAGAAGCTTTTCAGCACAATTACATTGCAAAACCTCAATTTATGTACTTTTTACTCAGTTAAAATTCCAACGGGTCCATTGAAAGGCCCATTTAGACCTGCTCGTCCGAAACCTCTACAAAAAGGACCGCAAAAATGTTTTATTCAAATATTAGGAGTTCAAATAATTGATTAGGAGCTTTTCAACACAATTATATTGCAAAACCTCAATTTCTGTACTTTTTACCCAGTTAAAATTCCAACGGGTCCATTGAAAGGCCCATTTCGACCCGCTCGTCCGAAACCTCTACAAAAAGGACTGCAAAACAAGTTTTAATCAAATATTAGGAGTTCAAATAATTGATTAGGATCTTCTCAACACAATTATATTGCAAAACATCAATTTCTGTACTTTTTACTCAGTTAAAATTCCAATGGGTCCATTGAAAGGCTCATTTCAACCCGCTCGTCTGAAACCTCTACAAATAGGACTACAAAACAAGTTTTAATCAAATTTTAGGAGTTCATGTAATTTATTAGGAGCTTTTCAACACAATTATATTGCAAAACCCCAATTTCTGTACTTTTTACTCAGTTAAAATTCCAACGGGTCCATTGAAAGGCCCATTTCGACCCTCTCGTCTGAAACCTCTACAAAAAGGACTGCAAAACAAGTTTTAATCAATTTTTAGGACTTCATGTAATTGATTAGGAGCTTTTCAACACAATTATATTGCAAAACCTCAATTTCTGTACTTTTTACTCAGTTAAAATTCCAACGGGTCCATTGAAAGGCCCATTTCGACCCGCTCATCCGAAACCTCTACAAAAAGGACTGCAAAACAAGTTTTAATCAAATATTAGGAGTTCATGTAATTGATTAGGAGCTTTTCAACACAATTATATTGCAAAACCTCAATTTCTGTACTTTTTACTCAGTTAAAATTCCAACGGGTCCATTAAAAGGGCCATTTCAACCTGCTCGTCCGAAACCTCTACAAAAAGGACTGCAAAACAAGTTTTAATCAAATTTTAGGAGTTCATGTAATTGATTAGGAGCTTTTCAACACCATTATATTGCAAAACCTCAATTTCTGTACTTTTTACTCAATTAAAATTCCTACGGGTCCATCGAATGGCCCATTTAGACCTGCTCGTCCGAAACTTCTACAAAAAAGACCGGAAAAATGTTTTATTCAAATATTAGGAGTTCAAATAATTGATTAGGAGCTTTTCAACACAATTATATTGCAAAACCTCAATTTCTGTACTTTTTACTCATTTAAAATTCCAACGGGTCCATTGAAAGGCCCATTTCGACCCGCTCGTCCGAAACCTCTACAAAAAGGACTGCAAAACAGGTTTTAATCAAATTTTAGGAGAACATGTAATTGATTAGGAGCTTTTCAACACAAGTATATTGCAAAACCTCAATTTCTGTACTTTTTACTCAGTTAAAATTCCAACGGGTCCATTGAAAGGGCCATTTCTACCCGCTCGTCCGAAACCTCTACAAAAAGGACTACAAAACAAGTTTTAATAAAATATTAGGAGTTCAAATAATTGATTAGGAGCTGTTCAACACAATTATATGGCAAAACCTCAATTTCTGTACTTTTTACTCAGTTAAAATTCCAACGGGTCCATTGAAAGGCCCATTTCGACCCGCTCGTCCGAAACCTCTACAAAAAGGACTACAAAACAAGTTTTAATCAAATTTTAGGAGTTCATGTAATTGATTAGGAGCTTTTCAACACAATTATATTGCAAAACCTCAATTTCTGTACTTTTTACTCAGTTAAAATTCCAACGGGTCCATTAAAAGGGCCATTTCAACCTGCTCGTCCGAAACCTCTACAAAAAGGACCGCAAAACAAGTTTTAATCAAATTTTAGGAGTTCATGTAATTTATTAGAAGCTTTTCAGCACAATTACATTGCAAAACCTCAATTTATGTACTTTTTACTCAGATAAAATTCCAACGGGTCCATTGAAAGGCCCATTTAGACCTGCTCGTCCGAAACCTCTACAAAAAGGACCGCAAAAATGTTTTATTCAAATATTAGGAGTTCAAATAATTGATTAGGAGCTTTTCAACACAATTATATTGCAAAACCTCAATTTCTGTACTTTTTACCCAGTTAAAATTCCAACGGGTCCATTGAAAGGCCCATTTAGACATGCTCGTTCAAAACCTCTACAAAAACGACCGCAAAAATGTTTTATTCAAATATTAGGAGTTCAAATAATTGATTAGGAGCTTTTCAACACAATTATATTGCAAAACCTCAATTTCTGTACTTTTTATTCATTTAAAATTCCAACGGGTCCATTGAAAGGCCCATTTCGACCCGCTCGTCCGAAACCTCTACAAAAAGGACTGCAAAACAGGTTTTAATCAAATTTTAGGAGAACATGTAATTGATTAGGAGCTTTTCAACACAAGTATATTGCAAAACCTCAATTTCTGTACTTTTTACTCAGATAAAATTCCAACGGGTCCATTGAAAGGCCCATTTCGACCCGCTCGTCCCAAACCTCTACTAAAAGGACCGCAAAACAAATTTTAATCAAATTTTAGGAGTTCATGTAATTTATTAGAAGCTTTTCAGCACAATTACATAGCAAAACCTCAATTCCTGTACTTTTTACTCAGTTAAAATTCCAACGGGTCTATTGAAAGGCCCATTTAGACCTGCTCGTCCGAAGCCTCTACAAAAAGGACCGCAAAAATGTTTTATTCAAATATTAGGAGTTCAAATAATTGATTAGGAGCTTTTCAACACAATTATATTGCAAAACCTCAATTTCTGTACTTTTTACCCAGTTAAAATTCCAACGGGTCCATTGAAAGGCCCATTTAGACATGCTCGTTCAAAACCTCTACAAAAACGACCGCAAAAATGTTTTATTCAAATATTAGGAGTTCAAATAATTGATTAGGAGCTTTTCAACACAATTATATTGCAAAACCTCAATTTCTGTACTTTTTATTCATTTAAAATTCCAACGGGTCCATTGAAAGGCCCATTTCGACCCGCTCGTCCGAAACCTCTACAAAAAGGACTGCAAAACAGGTTTTAATCAAATTTTAGGAGAACATGTAATTGATTAGGAGCTTTTCAACACAAGTATATTGCAAAACCTCAATTTCTGTACTTTTTACTCAGATAAAATTCCAACGGGTCCATTGAAAGGCCCATTTCGACCCGCTCGTCCCAAACCTCTACTAAAAGGACCGTAAAACAAATTTTAATCAAATTTTAGGAGTTCATGTAATTTATTAGAAGCTTTTCAGCACAATTACATAGCAAAACCTCAATTCCTGTACTTTTTACTCAGTTAAAATTCCAACGGGTCTATTGAAAGGCCCATTTAGACCTGCTCGTCCGAAGCCTCTACAAAAAGGACCGCAAAAATGTTTTATTCAAATATTAGGAGTTCAAATAATTGATTAGGAGCTTTTCAACACAATTATATTGCAAAACCTCAATTTCTGTACTTTTTACCCAGTTAAAATTCCAACGGGTCCATTGAAAGGCCCATTTCGACCCGCTCGTCCGAAACCTCTACAAAAAGGACTGCAAAACAAGTTTTAATCAAATATTAGGAGTTCAAATAATTGATTAGGAGCTTCTCAACACAATTATATTGCAAAACATCAATTTCTGTACTTTTTACTCAGTTAAAATTCCAACGGGTCCATTGAAAGGCCCATTTCAACCCGCTCGTCTGAAACCTCTACAAATAGGACTGCAAAACAAGTTTTAATCAAATTTTAGGAGTTCATGTAATTTATTAGGAGCTTTTCAACACAATTATATTGCAAAACCCCAATTTCCGTACTTTTTACACAGTTAAAATTCCAACGGGTCCATTGAAAGGCCCATTTCGACCCTCTCGTCCGAAACCTCTACAAAAAGGACTGCAAAACAAGTTTTAATCAAATTTTAGGACTTCATGTAATTGATTAGGAGCTTTTCAACACAATTATATTGCAAAACCTCAATTTCTGTACTTTTTACTCAGTTAAAATTCCAACGGGTCCATTAAAAGGGCCATTTCTACCCGCTCGTCCGAAACCTCTACAAAAAGGACTGCAAAACAAGTTTTAATCAAATTTTAGGAGTTCATGTAATTGATTAGGAGCTTTTCAACACCATTATATTGCAAAACCTCAATTTCTGTACTTTTTACTCAGTTAAAATTCCTACGGGTCCATCGAATGGCCCATTTAGACCTGCTCGTCCGAAACTTCTACAAAAAAGACAGGAAAAATGTTTTATTCAAATATTAGGAGTTCAAATAATTGATTAGTCACTCTTCAACACAATTATATTGCAAAAGCTCAATATTTGTACTTTTTACTCAGTTAAAATTCCAACGGGTCCATTGAAAGGCCCATTTCGACCCGCTCGTCCGAAACCTCCTCAAAAAGGACTGCAAAACAAGTTTTAATCAAATATTAGGAGTTCATGTAATTGATTAGGAGCTTTTCAACACAATTATATTGCAAAACCTCAATTTCTGTACTTTTTACTCAGTTAAAATTCCAACGGGTCCATTAAAAGGGCCATTTCAACCTGCTCGTCCGAAACCTCTACAAAAAGGACTGCAAAACAAGTTTTAATCAAATTTTACGAGTTCATGTTATTGATTAGGAGCTTTTCAACACAATTATATTGCAAAACCTCAATTTCTGTACTTTTTACTCAGTTAAAATTCCAACGGGTCCATTAAAAGGGCCATTTCAACCTGCTCGTCCGAAACCTCTACAAAAGGACCGCAAAACAAGTTTTAATCAAATTTTAGGAGTTCATGTAATTGATTAGGAGCTTTTCAACACCATTATATTGCAAAACCTCAATTTCTGTACTTTTTACTCAGTTAAAATTCCTGTGGGTCCATCGAAAGGCCCACTTAGACCTGCTCGTCCGAAACTTCTACAAAAAGGATTGGAAAAATGTTTTATTCAAATATTAGGAGTTCAAATAATTGATTAGGAGCTTTTAAACACAATTATATTGCAAAACCTCAATTTCTGTACTTTTTACTCATTTAAAATTCCAACGGGTCCATTGAAAGGCACATTTCGACCCACTCGTCCGAAACCTCTACATAAAGGACTGCAAAACAAGTTTTAATAAAATATTAGGAGTTCAAATAATTGATTAGGAGCTTTTCAACACAATTATATGGCAAAACCTCAATTTCTGTACTTTTTACTCAGTTAAAATTCCAACGGGTCCATTGAAAGGCCCATTTCAACCCGCTCGTCTGAAACCTCTACAAAAAGGACTGCAAAACAAGTTTTAATCAAATTTTAGGAGTTCATGTAATAGATTAGGAGCTTTTCAACACCATTATATTGCAAAACCTCAATTTCTGTACTTTTTACTCAGTTAAAATTCCTGCGGGTCCATCGAAAGGCCCATTTAGACCTGCTCGTCCGAAACTTCTACAAAAAGGACCGGAAAAATGTTTTATTCAAATATTAGGAGTTCAAATAATTGATTAGGAGCTTTTAAACGCAATTATATTGCAAAACCTCAATTTCTGTACTTTTTACTCATTTAAAATTCCAACGGGTCCATTGAAAGGCACATTTCGACCCACTCGTCCGAAACCTCTACAAAAAGGACTGCAAAACAAGTTTTAATAAAATATTAGGAGTTCAAATAATTGATTAGGACCTTTTCAACACAATTATATGGCAAAACCTCAATTTCTGTACTTTTTACTTAGTTAAAATTCCAACGGGTCCATTGAATGGCCCATTTCGACCCGCTCGTCCGAAACCTCTACAAAAAGGACTACAAAACAAGTTTTAATCAAATTTTAGGAGTTCATGTAATTGATTTGGAGCTTTGCAACACAATTATATTGCAAAACCCTTAATTTCTGTACTTTTTACTCAGTTAAAATTCCAACGGGTCCATTGAAAGGCCCATTTAGACATGCTCGTTCGAAACCTCTACAAAAAGGACCGCAAAAATGTTTTATTCAAATATTAGGAGTTCAAATAATTGATTAGGAGCTTTTCAACACAATTATATTGCAAAACCTCAATTTCTGTACTTTTTACTCATTTAAAATTCCAACGGGTCCATTGAAAGGCCCATTTCGACCCGCTCATCCGAAACCTCTACAAAAAGGACTGCAAAACAAGTTTTAATCAAATATTAGGAGTTCATGTAATTGATTAGGAGCTTTTCAACACAATTATATTGCAAAACCTCAATTTCTGTACTTTTTACTCAGTTAAAATTCCAACGGGTCCATTAAAAGGGCCATTTCAACCTGCTCGTCCGAAACCTCTACAAAAAGGACTGCAAAACAAGTTTTAATCAAATTTTGGGAGTTCATGTAATATATTAGGAGCTTTTCAACACCATTATATTGCAAAACCTCAATTTCTGTACTTTTTACTCAGTTAAAATTCCTGCGGGTCCATCGAAAGGCCCATTTAGACCTGCTCGTCCGAAACTTCTACAAAAAGGACCGGAAAAATGTTTTATTCAAATATTAGGAGTTCAAATAATTGATTAGGAGCTTTTAAACACAATTATATTGCAAAACCTCAATTTCTGTACTTTTTACTCATTTAAAATTCCAACGGGTCCATTGAAAGGCACATTTCGACCCACTCGTCCGAAACCTCTACAAAAAGGACTGCAAAACAAGTTTTAATAAAATATTAGGAGTTCAAATAATTGATTAGGAGCTTTTCAACACAATTATATGGTAAAACCTCAATTTCTGTACTTTTTACTCTATTCCCCCCTCGGTAGGGTGTTCTGGAATTTCATTATTCGCCGCAAATGATATCAATATAAGTTTAATTTCCTATTCGCTGCGTTATATTCACATTCAAATTACGAATAATAACAACACTATGTTTTTTACTGGAATGCATGGATTTTCGGAAACTAGCCAAAAATATAAAACGTGGGAATTAATTGATTCCTTATACACTTCTACCAAAGATGAACCTTGGCTTATTGGAGGAGATCTTAATGAGATTCTAACAGATTTAGAAAAACAAGGGGGTCCCCGTAGAGCTAGATCCCAAATCAAAAATTTTCGAAACTGTTTAATCCGAAACAACCTTTTCGATTGCAAACCAACCTCGGGATGGTTTACTTGGACAAAGGTAGGTCCTTTAACCCCTGTAATTCATGAACGACTTGACCGTTTTGTAGCTAACTATGCTTGGAAAGATCTCTACCCTAATCATCGAATAAATACGGAATATGTCGCAAAATCCGACCACTGTTTCCTTCTTCTTGAAATTGATAAACCAACTACCACACCTAAATCTCAAATCCCCAAAAATTTCAGATTTGAAAATTGTTGGGCTAATAATAAAGATAACATCCAAACTATTAAAAGGGCATGGGCTGACACCCCCGGAACGACCATCAATAAAATCAAAGCGGTAGGAACATACTTAGATGACTGGCAAAACCAACAACGCTTTAAAACAACAGGACGTATTAAATTCCTTACCAAAAAAATTAACAAACTTCTCTATCGCCCCTTGACAGCTACTAATAAACAAACTTATTTAAATTATAGAATGGAATTGAATAAACTCTTAACGGAACAAGAAGCTTATTGGGCTCAAAGATCTCGAACACTTTGGCTATCCCAAGGGACAAAAATACCAAATTCTTCCATGCCAGAGCTTCTAATCGTAATAAGAAAAATTCCATCATAGGGCTTTATGATGCCAATTCCAATTGGTGCACCTCGGAATCTGATATTATGGATATTGCTTCGAATTACTTCCAAAACCTATTTACAACCTCTAATCCCCAACTTTCGGAAATTATTCTTGACAAAATCCATCCCTCCATTAATTCTTCAATGAATGACAGTCTTCTTAAGCCGTTCACTAGAGAAGAAATTCTACATGCCTTTAAAGGTATTGACCCTAGAAAGGCTCCTGGTGCCGATGGTCTACCTAGTAGTTTCTTTCGACAACACTGGGACACAGTTGGTGTAGATGTCCTTAATCTTTGTATGGATCATTTAAATGGCAAGGCAGATATGACCTTAGTTAACAAAACCATTCTGGTGCTAATTCCCAAAGTTAAGGATCCAACATCCATGAAACAACTCAGACCAAGTAGCCTATGTACCGTTCTCTATAAAATTGTTGCCAAAACAATTGTAAATAGAATGAAACAGGCTATACCTCTCTGTATTAGCCCTAATCAAGCTGCCTTTGTCCAGGGGAGCAACATCTCTGATAATATCCTTGTTGCGCATGAAATTATTCACAACATCAATGCTGGAGCAACTAAATCCTCGCAAGGAGCTGCTCTCAAACTTGACATGGAAAAAGCTTTCGATAGAGTTGAATGGTCTTTCCTTGCAAATGTTATGACACGTATGGGCTTTGCATCCGGCTGGATTGATATTATAATGCGTTGTATATCTATTGTCTCTTTCTCAGTCAAAATTAATAACTCCTTTTCACCCACCTTCCAACCTCAACGTGGGCTCCGTCAGGGGGATCCTCTATCCCCTTTTCTTTTCCTATTCTGCACTCAAGGTCTCTCGGCTTACTTAGCGGCCGCTCAACAAACTAATATACTTCCAGGTCTAGGCGCATGTAAGCATGGGCCCAAAGTTAACCACCTTCTTTTTGCAGATGATTGTATGGTATTTATAAATACCAATCAATCGGAAGCATCCCATCTGAAAAATGCTCTCCAAGTATATGCTAATGCATCTGGTCAAGCAATAAACTTCGAGAAATCAACAATTTTCTATAATCCACGTACACCTTCTGCAACAAGAAATATAATCAATAACATTTTACAAGTACGTGAAGTTTCTAACCCCGGAGTATACCTAGGTATCCCGCTCCTCATAGGGAAAAATAAAACTGAATCTTTAGGTTTTGTTCGAGATAAAGTATATGATCGACTCTCTAGCTGGGACAAACACCTTCTATCCTTTAGTGGTAGAGAGATTTTTATCAAAGCGGTTTTACAATCTCTCCCACAGTATGTGATGTCTTGCTATCTTCTACCACACAATATCATTGACGATATGACTACATCAATCCGCCAATACTGGTGGACCGGAAAATCCAACAAAAAAGGTTGGCACATGTTACCGTGGAACCAGATTTGTTTACCCAAATCAGCTGGTGGCATGGGCTTCAAAGACCTACACGATTTCAACATCGCCCTTCTGGGCAAGCAAATTTGGAAACTAATTTGCGAACCAGATTCCTTATTAGGACAAATATACCGATCCAAATATTTCCCTTCAGGTAACATCCTGGATGCACCGAAACCTAGTAGGGGCTCCTTTGCCTGGCAAGGTATATACAACGCCCTTCAGCGCCTTTTCCCTGGCTTTCTTCATCGCCCTGGTATAAACAGTAATATCAGAATACACAAAGATGTATGGGGTGGGTCTTCCCCGATTGTGCTAACTGGGGATTATGAAATCTCTGATGAATTTTACATCCGATGTTGGGATTTCATGATCCGCAATCAAACTGCCTGGGATACAGTAAAATTGAACAATTATTTCAACCCATTTGATGCGGATGCCATTCTTCGTATCCCCATCATAAATGATCATCGGGATTCAATTTTATGGTCCCCCAATGATTCAGGCATATACTCAGTTCGCTCTGGATATATTTTCTTACAACGCTCCTTTTCCCAACCTTCGCCGCCTACTCGGTTTTGGAAATTTTTATCTAAAATAAAAGCTTTACCCAAAGTCAAAACTTTTGGATGGCGTATGGAATCTGATGCTCTACCCGTTGGCTCTAAAATGCTAGCTTTCTCCCCTAGCTCGGGGTTATGCTCTATCTGTGGTAATCAGTCGGAATCAATTCTTCATGCGCTTCGTGATTGTCCTGGGGCTGCTGAAGCCCTTCAAATTAGTGGTATTCCTACCTCCCTCTATAAGAGTTTAGCTCCTTCACCATTACATTGGTTAGAGGAAGCAGCCTCTACAATTTCCCTTGATAAATTTGGTCTCTTTCTTACAGTGTTATGGAATATTTGGAACAGACGTAATGATTAGGTTCACAACCACCATCTACAACCCTCATGGCTAATTGCGGTTAATTCAATTAGCCTACATGATGAATTTTGTAAATCTTTAATCTCATCGGATCCACCTCCATCCATTATTACTAATCCCTCCTGTTCTCCTCCATCTAATTTTATCAAAATTAATGTGGATGGCGCTTTTAACCCTTCAACTCGTGCAGCAGCTGTAGGCGTTGTTGCTCGTGACCCTGCCGGAGCAGTCGTGGGTGGTCTCGCTTTCCCTCTCGGTAGCCGCCAGGACGCTATCACCAGTGAGGGAGAAAGCATCCTTGCTGGTCTCACCTTTGCCCGTTCTCATGGATGGAAGCGTATCATGATCGAAACGGATTGCGCTTCTCTTGCGAACAGGATCAACAATCCTGCTCAGGATCTATCTACTATGGGACCAATTATTCTTTAGATACAAGCTGCTCTTCATGATTTAGACTTTACTTCCATTTCCTTTGTACGCCGAGAGGCAAATGTAATAGCCCATACGTTGGCTTCTTTTTCTTTGAATTCTATGACTTCTACGTCATTTGAATCGGATATTCCCCATTGTATCCATCATCTTGTAACAAATATTTATTGATTAATAATATTTGGGCACTCTTTTCCCCTTTTCAGGGTCCTCTAGCTTTGCTTGAAGGACAATAGTAGGGGTTTTTAATGAGGCCTTTTCTTCAAAAAAAAATTCCAACGGGTCCATTGAAAGGCCCATTTCGACCCGCTCGTCCGAAACCTCTACAAAAAGGACTACAAAACAAGTTTTAATCAAATTTTAGGAGTTCATGTAATTGATTAGGAGCTTTTCAACACAATTATATTGCAAAACCTCAATTTCTGTACTTTTTACTTAGTTAAAATTACAACGGGTCCATTGAAAGGCCCATTTAGACATGCTCGTTCGAAACCTCTACAAAAAGGACCGCAAAAATGTTTTATTCAAATATTAGGAGTTCAAATAATTAATTAGGAGCTTTTCAACACAATTATATTGCAAAACCTCAATTTCTGTACTTTTTACTCATTTAAAATTCCAACGGGTCCATTGAAAGGCCCATTTCGACCCGCTCGTCCGAAACCTCTACAAAAAGGACTGCAAAACAAGTTTTGATCAAATTTTAGGAGAACATGTAACTGATTAGGAGCTTTTCAACACAAGTATATTGCAAAACCTCAATTTCTGTACTTTTTACTCAGATAAAATTACAACGGGTCCATTGAAAGGCCCATTTCGACCCGCTCGTCCGAAACCTCTACTAAAAGGACCGCAATACAAGTTTTAATCAAATTTTAGGAGTTCATGTAATTTACTAGAAGCTTTTCAACACAATTACATTGCAAAACCTCAATTTCTGTACTTTTTACTCAGTTAAAATTCCAACGGGTCCATTGAAAGGCCCATTTAGACCTGCTCGTCCGAAACCTCTACAAAAAGGACCGCAAAAATGTTTTATTCAAATATTAGGAGTTCAAATAATTGATTAGGAGCTTTTCAACACAATTATATTGCAAAACCTCAATTTCTGTACTTTTTACCCAGTTAAAATTCCAACGGGTCCATTGAAAGGCCCATTTCGACCCGCTCGTCCGAAACCTCTACAAAAAGGACTGCAAAACAAATTTTAATCAAATATTCGGAGTTCAAAAAATTGATTAGCAGCTTTTCAACACAATTATATGGCAAAACCTCAATTTCTGTACTTTTTACTTAGTTAAAATTCCAACGGGTCCATTGAAAGGCCCATTTCGACCCGCTCGTCCGAAACCTCTACAAAAGGAATACAAAACAAGTTTTAATCAAATTTTAGGAGTTCATGTAATTGATTAGGAGCTTTTCAACACAATTATATTGCAAAACCTCAATTTCTGTACTTTTTACTCAGTTAAAATTCCAACGGGTCCATTGAAAGGCCCATTTAGACATGCTCGTTCGAAACCTCTACAAAAAGGACCGCAAAAATGTTTTATTCAAATATTAGGAGTTCAAATAATTGATCAGGAGCTTTTCAACACAATTATATTGCAAAACCTCAATTTTTGTACTTTTTACTCATTTAAAATTCCAACGGGTCCCTTGAAAGGCCCATTTCGACCCGCTCGTCCGAAACCTCTACAAAAAGGATTGCAAAACAAGTTTTAATCAAATTTTAGGAGAACATGTAATTGATTAGGAGCTTTTCAACACAAGTATAATGCAAAACCTCAATTTCTGTACTTTTTACTCAGATAAAATTCCAACGGGTCCATTGAAAGGCCCATTTCGACCCGCTCGTCCGAAACCTCTACTAAAAGGACCGCAAAACAAGTTTTAATCAAATTTTAGGAGTTCACGTAATTTATTAGAAGCTTTTCAACACAATTACATTGCAAAACCTCAATTTCTGTACTTTTTACTCAGTTAAAATTCCAACGGGTCCATTGAAAGGCCCATTTAGACCTGCTCGTTCGAAACCTCTACAAAAAGGACCGCAAAAATGTTTTATTCAAATATTAGGAGTTCAAATAATTGATTAGGAGCTTTTCAACACAATTATATTGCAAAACCTCAATTTCTGTACTTTTTACTCATTTAAAATTCCAATGGGTCCCTTGAAAGGCCCATTTCGACCCGCTCGTCCGAAACCTCTACAAAAAGGATTGCAAAACAAGTTTTAATCAAATTTTAGGAGAACATGTAATTGATTAGGAGCTTTTCAACACAAGTATAATGCAAAACCTCAATTTCTGTACTTTTTACTCAGATAAAATTCCAACGGGTCCATTGAAAGGCCCATTTCGACCCGCTCGTCCGAAACCTCTACTAAAAGGACCGCAAAACAAGTTTTAATCAAATTTTAGGAGTTCATGTAATTTATTAGAAGCTTTTCAACACAATTACATTGCAAAACCTCAATTTCTGTACTTTTTACTCAGTTAAAATTCCAACGGGTCCATTGAAAGGCCCATTTAGACCTGCTCGTTCGAAACCTCTACAAAAAGGACCGCAAAAATGTTTTATTCAAATATTAGGAGTTCAAATAATTGATTAGGAGCTTTTCAACACAATTATATTGCAAAACCTCAATTTCTGTACTTTTTACTCAGTTAAAATTCCAACGGGTCCATTGAAAGGCCCATTTCGACCCTCTCGTCCGAAACCTCTACAAAAAGGACTGCAAAACAAGTTTTAATCAAATTTTAGGACTTCATGTAATTGATTAGGAGCTTTTCAACACAATTATATTGCAAAACCTCAATTTCTGTACTTTTTACTCAGTTAAAATTCCAACGGGTCCATTGAAAGGCCCATTTCAACCCGCTCGTCCGAAACCTCTACAAAAAGGACTGCAAAACAAGTTTTAATCAAATTTTAGGAGTTCATGTAATTGATTAGGAGCTTTTCAACACAATTATATTGCAAAACCTCAATTTCTGTACTTTTTACTCAGTTAAAATTCCAACGGGTCCATTGAAAGGCCCATTTCAACCCGCTCGTCAGAAACCTCTACAAAAAGGACTGCAAAACAAGTTTTAATCAAATTTTAGGAGTTCATGTAATTGATTCGTAGCTTTTCAACACAATTATATTGCAAAACCTCAATTTCTATACTTTTTACTCAGTTAAAATTCCAACGGGTCCATTGAAAGGCCCATTTAGACCTGCTCGTTCGAAACCTCTACAAAAAGGACCGCAAAAATGTTTTATTCAAATATTAGGAGTTCAAATAATTGATTAGGAGCTTTTCAACACAATTATATTGCAAAACCTCAATTTCTGTACTTTTTACTCAGTTAAAATTCCAACAGGTCCATTGAAAGGCCCATTTCGACCCTCTCGTCCGAAACCTCTACAAAAAGGACTGCAAAACAAGTTTTAATCAAATTTTAGGACTTCATGTAATTGATTAGGAGCTTTTCAACACAATTATATTGCAAAACCTCAATTTCTGTACTTTTTACTCAGTTAAAACTCCAACGGGTCCATTGAAAGGCCCATTTCGACCCTCTCGTCCGAAACCTCTACAAAAAGGACTGCAAAACAAGTTTTAATCAAATTTTAGGACTTCATGTAATTGATTAGGAGCTTTTCAACACAATTATATTGCAAAACCTCAATTTCTGTACTTTTTACTCAGTTAAAATTCCAACGGGTCCATTGAAAGGCCCATTTCAACCCGCTCGTCCGAAACCTCTACAAAAAGGACTGCAAAACAAGTTTTAATCAAATTTTAGGAGTTCATGTAATTGATTAGGAGCTTTTCAACACAATTATATTGCAAAACCTCAATTTCTGTACTTTTTACTCAGTTAAAATTCCAACGGGTCCATTGAAAGGCCCATTTCAACTCGCTCGTCAGAAACCTCTACAAAAAGGACTGCAAAACAAGTTTTAATCAAATTTTAGGAGTTCATGTAATTGATTCGTAGCTTTTCAACACAATTATATTGCAAAACCTCAATTTCTATACTTTTTACTCAGTTAAAATTCCAACGGGTCCATTGAAAGGCCCATTTAGACCTGCTCGTTCGAAACCTCTACAAAAAGGACCGCAAAAATGTTTTATTCAAATATTAGGAGTTCAAATAATTGATTAGGAGCTTTTCAACACAATTATATTGCAAAACCTCAATTTCTGTACTTTTTACTCAGTTAAAATTCCAACAGGTCCATTGAAAGGCCCATTTCGACCCTCTCGTCCGAAACCTCTACAAAAAGGACTGCAAAACAAGTTTTAATCAAATTTTAGGACTTCATGTAATTGATTAGGAGCTTTTCAACACAATTATATTGCAAAACCTCAATTTCTGTACTTTTTACTCAGTTAAAACTCCAACGGGTCCATTGAAAGGCCCATTTCAACCCGCTCGTCCGAAACCTCTACAAAAAGGACTGCAAAACAAGTTTTAATCAAATTTTAGGAGTTCATGTAATTGATTAGGAGCTTTTCAACACAATTATATTGCAAAACCTCAATATCTGTACTTTTTACTCAGTTAAAATTCCAACGGGTCCATTGAAAGGCCCATTTCAACCCGCTCATCCGAAACCTCTACAAAAAGGACTGCAAAACAAGTTTTAATCAAATATTAGGAGTTCATGTAATTGATTAGGAGCTTTTCAACACAATTATATTGCAAAACCTCAATTTCTGTACTTTTTACTCAGTTAAAATTCCAACGGGTCCATTGAAAGGCCCATTTCAACCCGCTCGTCGGAAACCTCTACAAAAAGGACTGCAAAACAAGTTTTAATCAAATTTTAGGAGTTCATGTAATTGATTCGGAGCTTTTCAACACAATTATATTGCAAAACCTCAATTTCTATACTTTTTACTCGGTTAAAATTCCAACGGGTCCATTGAAAGGCCCATTTCGACCTGCTCATCCGAAACCTCTACAAAAAGGACTGCAAAACAAGTTTTAATCAAATATTAGGAGTTCATGTAATTGATTAGGAGCTTTTCAACACAATTATATTGCAAAACCTCAATTTCTGTACTTTTTACTCAGTTACAATTCCAACGGGTCCATTGAAAGGGCCATTTCTACCCGCTCGTCCGAAACCTCTACAAAAAGGACTACAAAAACAAGTTTTAATCAAATTTTAGGAGTTCATGTAATTGATTATGAGCTTTTCAACACCATTATATTGCAAAACCTCAATTTCTGTACTTTTTACTCAGTTAAAATTCCTACGAGTCCATCGAAAGGCCCATTTAGACCTGCTCGTCCGAAACTTCTACAAAAAGGACCGGAAAAATGTTTTAAACAAATATTAGGAGTTCAAATAATTGATTAGTCGCTTTTCAACACAATTATATTGTAAAACCTCAATTTCTGTACTTTTTACTCAGTTAAAATTCCAACTGGTCCATTGAAAGGCCCATTTCGACCCGCTCGTCCGAAACCTCTACAAAAGGACTGCAAAACAAATTTTAATCAAATTCTAGGAGTTCATGTAATTGATTAGGAGCTTTTAAACACAATTATATTGCAAAACCTTAATTTCTGTACTCTTTACTCAGTTAAAATTCCAACGGGTCCATTGAAAGGCCCATTTCAACCCGCTCGTCCGAAACCTCTACAAAAAGCACTGCAAAACAAGTTTTAATCAAATTTTAGGAGTTCATGTAATTGATTAGGAGCTTTTCAACACAATTATATTGCAAAACCTCAATTTCTGTACTTTTTACTCAGTTAAAATTCAAACGGGTCCATTGAAAGGCCCATTTCAACCCGCTCGTCGGAAACCTCTACAAAAAGGACTGCAAAACAAGTTTTAATCAAATTTTAGGACTTCATGTAATTGATTAGGAGCTTTTCAACACAATTATTTTGCAAAACCTCAATTTCTGTACTTTTTACTCAGTTAAAATTCCAACGGGTCCATTGAAAGGCCCATTTCGACCCTCTCGTCCGAAACCTCTACAAAAAGGACTGCAAAAAAGGTTTTAATCAAATTTTAGGACTTCATGTAATTGATTAGGAGCTTTTCAACACAATTATATTGCAAAACCTCAATTTCTGTACTTTTTACTCAGTTAAAATTCCAACGGGTCCATTGAAAGGCCCATTTCAACCCACTCGTCCGAAACCTCTACATAAAGGACTGCAAAACAAGTTTTAATCAAATTTTATGAGTTCATGTAATTGATTAGGAGCTTTTCAACACAATTATATTGCAAAACCTCAATTTCTGTACTTTTTACTCAGTTAAAATTCCAACGGGTCCATTGAAAGGCCCATTTCAACCCGCTCGTCGGAAACCTCTACAAAAAGGACTGCAAAACAAGTTTTAATCAAATTTTAGGAGTTCATGTAATTGATTCGGAGCTTTTCAACACAATTATATTGCAAAACCTCAATTTCTATAATTTTTACTCAGTTAAAATTCCAACGGGTCCATTGAAAGGCCCATTTCGACCCGCTCATCCGAAACCTCTACAAAAAGGACTGCAAAACAAGTTTTAATCAAATATTAGGAGATCATGTAATTGATTAGGAGCTTTTCAACACAATTATATTGCAAAACCTCAATTTCTGTACTTTTTACTCAGTTAAAATTCCAACGGGTCCATTGAAAGGGCCATTTCAACCCGCTCGTCCGAAACCTCTACAAAAAGGACTGCAAAACAAGTTTTAATAAAATTTTAGAAGTTCATGTAATTGATTAGGAGCTTTTCAACACAATTATATTGCAAAACCTCAATTTCTGTACTTTTTACTCAGTTAAAATTCCAACGGGTCCATTGAAAGGCCCATTTCAACCCGCTCCTCGGAAACCTCTACAAAAAGGACTGCAAAACAAGTTTTAATCAAATTTTAGGAGTTCATGTAATTGATTAGGAGCTTTTCAACACAATTATATTGCAAAACCTCAATTTCTATACTTTTTACTCAGTTAAAATTCCAACGGGTCCATTGAAAGGCCCATTTCGACCCGCTCATCCGATACCTCTACAAAAAGGACTGCAAAACAAGTTTTAATCAAATATTAGGAGATCATGTAATTGATTAGGAGCTTTTAAACACAATTATATTGCAAAACCTCAATTTCTGTACTTTTTACTCAGTTAAAATTCCAACGGGTCCATTGAAAGGGCCATTTCAACCCGCTCGTCCGAAACCTCTACAAAAAGGACTGCAAAACAAGTTTTAATCAAATTTTAGGAGTTCATGTAATTGGTTTGGAGCTTTTCAACACAATTATATTGCCAAACCTCAATTTTTGTACTTTTTACTCAGTTAAAATTCCAACGGGTCCATTGAAAGGCTCATTTCAACCCGCTCGTAGGAAACCTCTACAAAAAGGACTGCAAAACAAGTTTTAATCAAATTTTAGGAGTTCATGTAATTGATTCGGAGCTTTTCAACACAATTATTTTGCAAAACCTCAATTTCTATACTTTTTACTCAGTTAAAATTCCAACGGGTCCATTGAAAGGCCCATTTCGACCCGCTCATCCGAAACCTCTACAAAAAGGACTGCAAAACAAGTTTTAATCAAATATTAGGAGTTCATGTAATTGATTAGGAGCTTTTCAACACAATTATATTGCAAAACCTCAATTTCTGTACTTTTTACTCAGTTAAAATTCCAACGGGTCCATTGAAAGGGCCATTTCAACCCGCTCGTCCGAAACCTCTACAAAAAGGACTGCAAAACAAGTTTTAATCAAATTTTAGGAGTTCATGTAATTGATTATGAGCTTTTCAACACCATTATATTGCAAAACCTCAATTTCTGTACTTTTTACTCAGTTAAAATTCCTACGAGTCCATCGAAAGGCCCATTTTGACCTGCTCGTCCGAAACTTCTACAAAAAGGACCGGAAAAATGTTTTAAACAAATATTAGGAGTTCAAATAATTGATTAGTAGCTTTTCAACACAATTATATTGCAAAACCTCAATTTCTGTACTTTTTACTCAGTTAAAATTCCAACGGGTCCATTGAAAGGCCCATTTCGACCCGCTCGTCCGAAACCTCTACAAAAGGACTGCAAAACAAGTTTTAATCAAATTTTAGGAGTTCATGTAATTGATTAGGAGCTTTTCAACACAATTATATTGCAAAACCTTAATTTCTGTACTTTTTACTCAGTTAAAATTCCAACGGGTACTTTGAATAGCCCATTTCAACCAGCTCGTCCGAAACCTCTACAAAAAGGACTGCAAAACCAGTTTTAATCAAATCTTAGGAGTTCATGTAATTGATTAGGAGCTTTTCAACCCAATTATATTGCAAAACCTCAATTTCTGTACTTTTTACTCAGTTAAAATTCCAATGGGTCCATTGAAGGCCCATTTCTACCCGCTCGTCCGAAACCTCTACAAAAAGGACTGCAAAACAAGTTTTAATCAAATATTAGGAGTTCATGTAATTGATTAGGAGCTTTTCAACACAATTATATTGCAAAACCTCAATTTCTGTACTTTTTACTCAGTTAAAATTCCAACGGGTCCATTGAAAGGCCCATTTAGACATGCTCGTTCGAAACCTCTACAAAAAGGACCGCAAAAATGTTTTATTCAAATATTAGGAGTTCAAATAATTGATCAGGAGCTTTTCAACACAATTATATTGCAAAACCTCAATTTCTGTACTTTCTACTCATTTAAAATTCTAACGGGTCCATTGAAAGGCCCATTTCGACCCGCTCGTCCAAAACCTCTACAAAAAGGATTGCAAAACAAGTTTTAATCAAATTTTAGGAGAACATGTAATTGATTAGGAGCTTTTCAACACAAGTATAATGCAAAACCTCAATTTCTGTACTTTTTACTCAGATAAAATTCCAACGGGTCCATTGAAAGGCCCATTTCGACCCGCTCGTCCGAAACCTCTACTAAAAGGACCGCAAAACAAGTTTTAATCAAATTTTAGGAGTTCATGTAATTTATTAGAAGCTTTTCAACACAATTACATTGCAAAACCTCAATTTCTGTACTTTTTACTCAGTTAAAATTCCTACGAGTCCATCGAAAGGCCCATTTAGACCTGCTCGTCCGAAACTTCTACAAAAAGGACCGGAAAAATGTTTTAAACAAATATTAGGAGTTCAAATAATTGATTAGTCGCTTTTCAACACAATTATATTGCAAAACCTCAATTTCTGTACTTTTTACTCAGTTAAAATTCCAACGGGTCCATTGAAAGGCCCATTTCGACCCGCTCGTCCGAAACCTCTACTAAAAGGACCGCAAAACAAGTTTTAATCAAATTTTAGGAGTTCATGTAATTTATTAGAAGCTTTTCAACACAATTACATTGCAAAACCTCAATTTCTGTACTTTTTACTCAGTTAAAATTCCAACGGGTCCATTGAAAGGCCCATTTAGACCTGCTCGTTCGAAACCTCTACAAAAAGGACCGCAAAAATGTTTTATTCAAATATTAGGAGTTCAAATAATTGATTAGGAGCTTTTCAACACAATTATATTGCAAAACCTCAATTTCTGTACTTTTTACTCAGTTAAAATTCCAACGGGTCCATTGAAAGGCCCATTTCGACCCTCTCGTCCGAAACCTCTACAAAAAGGACTGCAAAACAAGTTTTAATCAAATTTTAGGACTTCATGTAATTGATTAGGAGCTTTTCAACACAATTATATTGCAAAACCTCACTTTCTGTACTTTTTACTCAGTTAAAATTCCAACGGGTCCATTGAAAGGCCCATTTCAACCCGCTCGTCCGAAACCTCTACAAAAGGACTGCAAAACAAGTTTTAATCAAATTTTAGGAGTTCATGTAATTGATTATGAGCTTTTCAACACCATTATATTGCAAAACCTCAATTTCTGTACTTTTTACTCAGTTAAAATTCCTACGAGTCCATCGAAAGGCCCATTTAGACCTGCTCGTCCGAAACTTCTACAAAAAGGACCGGAAAAATGTTTTAAACAAATATTAGGAGTTCAAATAATTGATTAGTAGCTTTTCAACACAATTATATTGCAAAACCTCAATTTCTGTACTTTTTACTCAGTTAAAATTCCAACGGGTCCATTGAAAGGCCCATTTCGACCCGCTCGTCCGAAACCTCTACAAAAGGACTGCAAAACAAGTTTTAATCAAATTTTAGGAGTTCATGTAATTGATTAGGAGCTTTTCAACACAATTATATTGCAAAACCTTAATTTCTGTACTTTTTACTCAGTTAAAATTCCAACGGGTACTTTGAATAGCCCATTTCAACCAGCTCGTCCGAAACCTCTACAAAAAGGACTGCAAAACCAGTTTTAATCAAATCTTAGGAGTTCATGTAATTGATTAGGAGCTTTTCAACCCAATTATATTGCAAAACCTCAATTTCTGTACTTTTTACTCAGTTAAAATTCCAATGGGTCCATTGAAGGCCCATTTAAACCCGCTCGTCCGAAACCTCTACAAAAAGGACTGCAAAACAAGTTTTAATCAAATATTAGGAGTTCATGTAATTGATTAGGAGCTTTTCAACACAATTATATTGCAAAACCTCAATTTCTGTACTTTTTACTCAGTTAAAATTCCAACGGGTCCATTGAAAGGCCCATTTAGACATGCTCGTTCGAAACCTCTACAAAAAGGACCGCAAAAATGTTTTATTCAAATATTAGGAGTTCAAATAATTGATCAGGAGCTTTTCAACACAATTATATTGCAAAACCTCAATTTCTGTACTTTTTACTCATTTAAAATTCTAACGGGTCCATTGAAAGGCCCATTTCGACCCGCTCGTCCAAAACCTCTACAAAAAGGATTGCAAAACAAGTTTTAATCAAATTTTAGGAGAACATGTAATTGATTAGGAGCTTTTCAACACAAGTATAATGCAAAACCTCAATTTCTGTACTTTTTACTCAGATAAAATTCCAACGGGTCCATTGAAAGGCCCATTTCGACCTGCTCGTCCGAAACCTCTACTAAAAGGACCGCAAAACAAGTTTTAATCAAATTTTAGGAGTTCATGTAATTTATTAGAAGCTTTTCAACACAATTACATTGCAAAACCTCAATTTCTGTACTTTTTACTCAGTTAAAATTCCTACGAGTCCATCGAAAGGCCCATTTAGACCTGCTCGTCCGAAACTTCTACAAAAAGGACCGAAAAAATGTTTTAAACAAATATTAGGAGTTCAAATAATTGATTAGTCGCTTTTCAACACAATTATATTGCAAAACCTCAATTTCTGTACTTTTTACTCAGTTAAAATTCCAACGGGTCCATTGAAAGGCCCATTTCGACCCGCTCGTCCGAAACCTCTACTAAAAGGACCGCAAAACAAGTTTTAATCAAATTTTAGGAGTTCATGTAATTTATTAGAAGCTTTTCAACACAATTACATTGCAAAACCTCAATTTCTGTACTTTTTACTCAGTTAAAATTCCAACGGGTCCATTGAAAGGCCCATTTAGACCTGCTCGTTCGAAACCTCTACAAAAAGGACCGCAAAAATGTTTTATTCAAATATTAGGAGTTCAAATAATTGATTAGGAGCTTTTCAACACAATTATATTGCAAAACCTCAATTTCTGTACTTTTTACTCAGTTAAAATTCCAACGGGTCCATTGAAAGGCCCATTTCGACCCTCTCGTCCGAAACCTCTACAAAAAGGACTGCAAAACAAGTTTTAATCAAATTTTAGGACTTCATGTAATTGATTAGGAGCTTTTCAACACAATTATATTGCAAAACCTCACTTTCTGTACTTTTTACTCAGTTAAAATTCCAACGGGTCCATTGAAAGGCCCATTTCAACCCGCTCGTCCGAAACCTCTACAAAAGGACTGCAAAACAAGTTTTAATCAAATTTTAGGAGTTCATGTAATTGATTCGGAACTTTTCAACACAATTATATTGCAAAACCTCAATTTCTGTACTTTTTACTCAGTTAAAATTCCAACGGGTCCTTTGAAAGGCCCATTTCAACCCGCTCGTCGGAAACCTCTACAAAAAGGACTGCAAAACAAGTTTTAATCAAATTTTAGGAGTTCATGTAATTGATTCGGAGCTTTTCAACAAATTATATTGCAAAACCTCAATTTTTATACTTTTTACTCAATTAAAATTCCAACGGGTCCATTGAAAGGCCCATTTCGACCCGCTCATCCGAAACCTCTACAAAAAGGACTGCAAAACAAGTTTTAATCAAATATTAGGAGTTCATGTAATTTATTAGGAGCTTTTCAACACAATTATATTGCAAAACCTCAATTTCTGTACTTTTTACTCAGTTAAAATTCCAACGGGTCCATTGAAAGGGCCATTTCAACCCGCTCGTCCGAAACCTCTACAAAAAGGACTGCAAAACAAGTTTTAATCAAATTTTAGGAGTTCATGTGATTGATTATGAGCTTTTCAACACCATTATATTGCAAAACCTCAATTTCTGTACTTTTTACTCAGTTAAAATTCCTACGAGTCCATCGAAAGGCCCATTTAGACCTGCTCGTCCGAAACTTCTACAAAAAGGACCGGAAAAATTTTTTAAACAAATATTTGGAGTTCAAATAATTGATTAGTCGCTTTTCAACACAATTATATTGCAAAACCTCAATTTCTGTTTTAAAAAAGATTGAAACTTTGAATCTTTAAGGAGCTATTTACCCAATGGGAGTTTCTCCAGATTTTTCTAAGATATTATATGATTAATTAAAGGTTTTTAAATAAAACAAAAGTGGAGGGAAGATATTTGGGCCATAACTAACTTTTCTCTCAAATCTTCCATTTTCATTTTCTCTCATTTTCTCTTAAACCAAACACCTTTTCTCCAGAGCTTTTCTCTCTGATTTTGTCACCTAAATATCTCTTTTCAATTCTCTTTTGATTGCTAATCATCTCCTCATCAAAACCTCACCATTTGCTAATTGGATTTTCAAGATTTTGGTTCCAAAAAGGGAGAAAACTCAAGTTTGGAGGTAAGAACGTCCTTCTTCTCTAAACTCTCAGTTCTTTACTGAAATTCCTAAGTTCTCAATCCTTAATTTGTGTTTTATAAAAAGTTTTAAGGTTGTGTTCTTGATCTTGGCTTTTAAATGCAAGATTTGCTTGATTTTGATGAAAATTCGTATGATCTGTTTAAGCAGTGATTTGAGGTGTATTTTTGATGTTAAATGAATGTTAAATTGATAAGGAATTGAGGTTTAATTAATGCAATCCCGGATAGGTTGAATTTCCTAAGTTTAGCTTGTGTTGTTGGTTGTTTTTGGAGTGATCTTGATGATCTGTTATAGCTGGAGGTATAAGGATGTTGTTAGATCCTTTTTGGATGTTAAATGATGATTAAGGATGTTTAGATTTGATGGATCATGGCTGGGTAATGTTGTGGAGTTGTTTGGATGCATTTTCGGTTGTGTTTGGTAGCTGAAAATGGAGTGTGGATGAGAGCAGCGGGTTTAGGTGCTTTCATTGAAGCTATTAATGCATGATGATGCATTAATCCTCTGCTTTGATGTGTTTAAAATAGGGGAGTCATCTTTGGATCCAAGTGGTGGTGATCCGGAAGCTTGATTGGTGTTTCGGCAAGAGGCGAAACGGAATCGGTGAGTGGATTTTGGTTTTCGGCTTTGAAACCAATGTTTTGAAGGTTTGGGAGCTTAGTTTAAGTCTAAGCAACTTAGCTAAGCTCAAGAGTAAGTTTTCGGAAAAACTCTCTTGGTGATGGCCATTGATTGGTTGTATGCAATGTGGGTTGTTTGCATGATTTAAATTCTGTTTTGAAAGCATAACTAGCATGTTTATTTGCTGAGATTATAAGCCATGTGTTGAAGGAAACTCAAGGTAAGAGTTCCTTGTTTTTGAACATTGTTTTAATGTGGTTTGATGCTTAAAAATGCATGATGTTTATGGCTTGATTAAATGCTTTAAAACAATGAAGTATTGATGTTAATGATGCATATTGGCAAGTGATGGTTAAGGTCACAAAGGTGGTTAAAAGTCCTTGTGTGAGCCTTGTATATTTAAGAACATCAAGGTGTCTAAAAGTCCTTGGATGGTTCTTGGTTAAGATCACAAAGGTGGTTAAAAGTCCTTGTGTGAATCTTGTGAATTTTAAGAACAACATGGTGTTTAAAAGTCCATGGTTGGTTCTTGGTTAAGGCTCAAGGTGGTTAAAATTCCTTGTGTAAGCCTTGTTTATTTAAGAACATCAAGGTGTTTAAAAGTCCTTGGATGATTCTTGTTAACGACACAAAGGTGTTTAAAAGTCCTTGTGTGGTCCTTGCCATGGTGTTTAAAAGTCCATGGGGTTAAGGACACAATGGTGTTTAAAAGTCCATGTGTGGTCCTTGGAAAGTATAAGATCACAATGGTGTTTAAAAGTCCATGTGTGGATCTTATGTGAAATGTATCACTCGTTGCCAATATGACATGTTATGATCATGAAGCATGTATTGCTTGTTTTAAATGCTTTAGTGCATGATTAAAGGTTGTTTTGAAGAATGGTTTATAAATGTGTTTTATAAATGCATTATTGTGTGGTTTTCAATGAGCATTCCTCACTAAGCTTTTGCTTACGCTCTCTTTTCTCTTAAACCAATAATGCAGAGCGTTAAAGTGCATTGAGGGCAGCAAGGGGAACAAGAATCCAAGTGGTGAACAAAGCTCATGTATGGTGATGGTTTCTTAAACACTATTAGCTTTTGGCATTTGGCAATGGGGAACCTATGTTGATGTTTTGGGAGATGTTTTGGACTCCCTAAGTTGGATTTATGTTGTTAATAATGTTGGAGTTTGTAATTGGCCTTTATGAAGTGGTTTTGGTGTTTTGATGCTTGAATGGTTTGATAAGTAGGAAGCATGCCTATAGATTTGGGGATTTTCATAATTGAAGCCATGTTGATGTTTGGTTGATGCAATTATGTTCATTGTATGTTGATTGACTTGCTGGTAAAGTTTGGTTGCATTTGGAGCATGTTTGGTAGGTCAATTGTGTTTTTAAACAATAATTTTTCTGCAATATGGGCAGGCCGTATCGGAACGGGAGCTACCGTTTCGGAACGGGGGTCCTGTAATGGCCCAGGCGTTCGAAACGGAAGGTACCGTTTCGAAACGAAAATGTCTCTGCCAGGCCTCGTTTCAGAACACGTTGCGGAACGGTCCCGCGTTAAGGGGGTCCGTCTAGGCCGGGTTAAGGGGGTTACATTTGGTGGTATCAGAGCTGAGTTCTCGAGTAATTGGGAATGTTTATGTGAATGATATAAGCATGTATGCTTTGTATGCTTGTTGAATGAAAGCATGTCGAGTGAATTGTAAATGTGATGCAATTGTGGTGTATGCTGTGATGAAGCATGTTGTGGGTACCCATTGCCAAATCAAAGCTAATGAAATGATGTTGTTTTTAAGTGAAAATGAGCTTGAGTACTTGGATTGCTTACCTTGCTGGGCCTGACTTTGTTTATTTACATTGTGATTGCATTGTTAGAGTATGGCACCTCGTAGAGAGTTGAGGAGTAATGTGCGAGCTACGGCTCAGAATGAGAATGAGAATGAGGAGAATGTAGAAAGTGCAGTGTTACCTCCTCCACCTGGTGGTGGTGGTGCTGGGGGTGAAGGAGCTGAAGCTGCAGCTGGTGCTGGGGTCGCTGGACCTGAGGCTGGTCAGAGGCAAGTTGTTCCTGACATGACGGTGTTGATTCAAGCTATTGCTGGAGCTTTTCAAGCAGCAGTAGCTGGAGCTCAAGGAGCTGGGCATCAGGGAGATGCTGGAGTTAGACTACCCCTGGAGCGTTTGTGCAGTCTGGGAGGGACTGAGTTCAGGGGGTTGTCTGTTGAAGGTTCGGAGTCTTGGTTAGAGGGTACCAAGAGAATCTTGGGTCAGATGGGTTGCACTGATGTGCAAAAGCTGGGCTGTGTAGTATCATTGTTGCAAGATGATGCTTATACTTGGTGGACTACCTCTATCGCTGGGATGGCGGAAGCTGATGTAACTTGGACATTCTTTCAGAATGCGTTCAAGAGGAGGTATCTAGGTGTGAGGTACCTAGATGAAAAGAAGAGGGAGTTCATGTCTCTTACCCAGGGGAGCATGTCTGTGGCCGAGTATGAAGTGCAGTTTGTTCGACTCAGTCAATACGCACCTGAGCTTGTTCCGGATGAGCGGGAAAGGTGTGAAAGGTTCCGTTATGGGTTAGTGACGGATGTTAAGATGTATGTGCTGGCTACCGAGTATGATGATTTTGATGTGCTGGTGGGCTGAGCAAAGGATATTGAGATGAACTTGGGTTTATCTGCTAGAAGTGCTGGGTCAAGTGCTGGAAAGCGAGCTGCTGAATATAGTTCCGGTGGTGGACGGAACAAGAGGGGACGTGATCAGAAGTATCAGTCCTCAGCTAAGCGAGGTGGTGGTGCGCCTGCTCGGGGAGGCAATGCTAGAGTTGATCCGAGTGCATGCTGGACATGTGGTTCGCGTGGCCATATGAAGCGTGATTGTCCTCGTGCTGTGAGGGAGGTGCAAGCTCCTGTTGTGGCAGCTGGTAATGGGTGCTGGAATTGTGGGTCTGCGGATCATATGAGGAGAGAGTGTCCTATGTTGGCTGGTGGCCAAGTGCGTGCTCCTGTTGTTGCTGCACCACAGAGAGGTCGTGGGCGTGGCCGTGGTAACTTCCAGGGGAGAGAGGAGGGTGGTCGAGGAGTGGCCCATGTTGTGGCTATTCAGCCTGAGGGTGGCGGCCAAGCTAGGGTGTATGCTCAGCGGGAGGGAAGGAATGACGCAGATGTAATCGCAGGTACCTTTACTTTGCAATCCTTGTCATTACTTTCCTTGATTGATTCTGGATCTACGCACTCATACATATTGCGTGAGCATGCTGAATTGCTTGGTTTGCCTGTTGAGTCTTTGAATGTTGGTGTGCGTGTCACAAGTTCTTTTGGTGAGACTGTTGTGACTCAGAAGCTTTATAGAAGATGTCCTTTGGTTGTTCAAGATCATGTTTTTCATGTTGACCTTATGGAGTTGCCTTTCTATGGTTTTGATGTAATCCTTGGTATGGATTGGCTTGCTGAGCATCGAGCTGTAGTGGATTGTGAAAATAAGCGAGTTTCGTTGAAGCTTGCGGATGATTATGAAATTGTTGTGGTTGGTGAGAATGTGAAGTTTCTTGCCATTGTGGTGTCTACGTTGGAGGCGAGCCGGATGCTGAGGCAAGGTTGTGAAGCTTACCTAGCTTTTGTGATGAATCCTAGCTCTAAGGAGTTGCGTGTGCAAGATATCCGGATTGTGAAGGAGTTTCCTGGTGTGTTTCCTGAGGAGTTGCCTGGTTTACCTCCTAATCGCGAGGTGGAGTTCGGGATTGAGCTGTATGAGAATACAACTCCTGTGTCCATTACCCCTTATAGAATGACACCCAAAGAGTTGAAGGAGCTGAAGACGCAATTGCAAGAGTTGCTTGATCGTGGGTTCATTCGGCCGAGTGTGTCACCTTGGGGTGCACCGGTCTTGTTTGTGAAGAAGAAGGATGACACTATGAGAATGTGCATTGATTATCGTTAGCTGAACAAGTTGACTATCAAGAATCGGTATCCTTTGCCGAGAATTGATGATCTCTTTGATCAATTTCGGGGAGCAGCTGTGTTCTCTAAGATTGACTTGAGGTCAGGGTATTACCAGTTAAAGGTGAAGGATGTGGATGTGCCTAAGACAGCTTTCAGGACAAGGTATGGGCATTATGAGTTCCTTGTGATGCCGTTTGGTTTGACAAATGCTCCTGCAGCTTTCATGGACATGATGAATCGTGTGTTTCATGAATACCTGGACAAGTTTGTTGTGGTGTTCATTGATGATATCCTCGTGTACTCGCGTACTGAGGAGGAGCATGAAGAGCATTTGAGGATTGTGTTGCAAGCTTTATTGGAGAATCAGCTTTATGCCAAGCTGAGCAAGTGTGAATTCTGGTTAAGTGAGGTGGTGTTTCTTGGGCATGTGGTTTCTGCTGAGGGGATTCGAGTTGATCCTCAGAAGATTGAGGCGGTGATGAATTGGAAGGTTCCTAAGTCTGTTCATGAGGTTCGTAGTTTCCTTGATTTGGCGGGATACTACCGGAGGTTTGTGGATGGGTTTTCTAAGATTGCTGCACCTTTGACAAAGTTGTTGCAGAAGGATGTTAAGTATGAGTGGACAGAAGCGAGACAACAAGCTTTTGAGAAGCTTAAGGCAGCTTTGACGCAAGCTCCTATCTTGGTTCAACCTGAATCAGGGAAAGAGTTTGTGGTGTATAGTGATGCGTCCTATGTTGGTTTGGGATGTGTGTTGATGCAAGAGGGTAAGGTGGTGGCTTATGCATCGCGGCAGTTGAAGGTGCATGAGCGCAATTATCCTACGCATGACATTGAGTTGGCTGCGGTGGTTTTTGCTTTGAAGATCTGGAGACATTATCTGTATGGTGAGAAGTGTACTGTGTACACGGATCACAAGAGTTTGAGGTATCTGATGTCTCAGAAGGAGTTGAATCTTAGGCAGCAGCGTTGGGTGGAGTTGCTCAAGGATTATGATTTGACGATTGAGTATCACCCTGGAAAGGCTAATGTTGTAGCGAATGCATTGAGTAGGAAGGTAGCTGTTGAGTTGAGGGCTATGTTTGCCAGTTTGAGTATTTCGCGTGATGGTGGTCTTGTGGCTGAGTTGCAAGTGAAACCATCTTTGGTTCAGTTGATCAAGGAAAAGCAGTTGCTGGATGATTCCTTGGTGTCTCATGTTCAGGATATCGCGGAGGGTAGGCCTTCGGATTTCTGCTTTAATGATGATGGAGTGTTGTGTTTTGGGAGTCGGATAGTAGTTCCCAATGATGCTGAGTTGAGGCTTGCTATTCTGACGGAAGGTCATAGTAGTCCTTTTGCTATGCACCCTGGTAGTACTAAGATGTATCGTGATCTTCGTGATGAGTACTATTGGGTGGGTTTGAAGAAGGATGTTGCTGAGTTTGTGAGCAAGTGTATGGTGTGTCAGCGAGTTAAGGCTGAGCATCAGGTTCCTTCAGGGTTGTTGCAACCGTTGAGAATCCCTGAATGGAAGTGGGAAAGGATTACCATGGATTTTGTATCTGGTTTACCTTTGTCGCCATCGAAGAAGAATTCGGTGTGGGTGATTGTGGATCACCTGACGAAGTGTGCGCATTTCTTGCTTGTGCATACTACGTTTTCTTTGGATAAGCTTTCGGAGCTGTACATTGCTGAGATTGTGCGGCTGCATGGTCCTTGGATGGTTCTTGGTTAAGATCACAAAGGTGGTTAAAAGTCCTTGTGTGAATCTTGTGAATTTTAAGAACAACATGGTGTTTAAAAGTCCATGGTTGGTTCTTGGTTAAGGCTCAAGGTGGTTAAAATTCCTTGTGTAAGCCTTGTTTATTTAAGAACATCAAGGTGTTTAAAAGTCCTTGGATGATTCTTGTTAAGGACACAAAGGTGTTTAAAAGTCCTTGTGTGGTCCTTGCCATGGTGTTTAAAAGTCCATGGGGTTAAGGACACAATGGTGTTTAAAAGTCCATGTGTGGTCCTTGGAAAGTATAAGATCACAATGGTGTTTAAAAGTCCATGTGTGGATCTTATGTGAAATGTATCACTTGTTGCCAATATGACATGTTATGATCATGAAGCATGTATTGCTTGTTTTAAATGCTTTAGTGCATGATTAAAGGTTGTTTTGAAGAATGGTTTATAAATGTGTTTTATAAATGCATTATTGTGTGGTTTTCAATGAGCATTCCTCACTAAGCTTTTGCTTACGCTCTCTTTTCTCTTAAACCAATAATGCAGAGCGTTAAAGTGTATTGAGGGCAGCAAGGGGAACAAGAATCCAAGTGGTGAACAAAGCTCATGTATGGTGATGGTTTCTTAAACACTATTAGCTTTTGGCATTTGGCAATGGGGAACCTATATTGATGTTTTGGGAGATGTTTTGGACTCCCTAAGTTGGATTTATGTTGTTAATAATGTTGGAGTTTGTAATTGGCCTTTATGAAGTGGTTTTGGTGTTTTGATGCTTGAATGGTTTGATAAGTAGGAAGCATGCCTATAGATTTGGGGATTTTCATAATTGAAGCCATGTTGATGTTTGGTTGATGCAATTATGTTCATTGTATGTTGATTGACTTGTTGGTAAAGTTTGGTTGCATTTGGAGCATGTTTGGTAGATCAATTGTGTGTTTAAACAACAATTTTTCTGCAATCTGGGCCGGCCGTATCGGAACGGGAGCTACCGTTTCGGAACGGGGCTCCTGTAATGGCCCAGGCGTTCGAAACGGAAGGTACCGTTCCGAAACGAAAATGTCTCTGCCAGGCCTCGTTTCGGAACACGTTCCGGAACGGTCCCGCGTTTCGAAACAGGTTCTCTCTGTTTCGGAACACCTGACCGTTGGAGGCTGACATGGGCAGTTATATGTTTTGAAATGTTTGCATTTTGGTCCTAAAACATGTTTATGCAATTGTATGAGTTTGAGAAGTCCGTTTGAGCTGAAATCTGACAGAGAAGCATGAAAGATGATTAATTTCAAGTTGGCAACTTTAAATTGGATTAAGTCCTTAAAGTTTTCAGAATTTACATTTTGGTCCCTAAAGTTGTAATTTCGTGTAATTGATTAGGAGCTTTTCAACACAATTATATTGTAAAACCTCAATTTCTGTACTTTTTACTTAGTTAAAATTCCAAAGTGTCCATTGAAAGGCCCATTTCGACCCGCTCGTCCGAAACCTCTACAAAAACGACTGCAAAACAAGTTTTAATCAAATATTAGGAGTTCGTGTAATTGATTAGGAGCTTTTCAACACAATTATATTGCAAAACCTCAATTTCTGTACTTTTTACTCAGTTAAAATTCCAACGGGTCCATTGAA
Organism: Hibiscus tridactylites; assembly: GCA_958450335.1. Lineage (NCBI taxonomy): Eukaryota > Viridiplantae > Streptophyta > Magnoliopsida > Malvales > Malvaceae > Hibiscus > Hibiscus tridactylites. Next base: position 31,027,097 of record OY288292.1, on the reverse strand, counting down.
ACGCCCATTTCGACCCGCTCGTCCGAAACCTCTACAAAAACGACTGCAAAACACGTTTTAATCAAATATTAGGAGTTCATGTAATTGATTAGGAGCTTTTCAACACAATTATATTGCAAAACCTCAATTTCTATACTTTTTACTCAGTTAAAATTCCAACGGGTGAGCGGGTGGGATGGCTCTCAATACTCTCTCAAATTTTTCGGGGGTCTCTTTTGAGTTTTGGCTTGTTCTTCCTCTTTTTCCTTTTTTCTGGTGGAAATTTCAATTCTTTTTCCACCAATCCCCTTCCCCCACACGACGCTTCACCTTCTCTGCCATTTTTGCAAGCCAATCAAGAACCGATTCATTTTGATTTCCTTGGAAATCGGGATGAGAAGTCAGAGGGTCATCCCACTCACCCACCATCTATCACTTACGGTTTGTGTTATTGTTATATTATTTTATTTTTTTCTTTGTTTTCTAATCATCTTGTTTCTTCTCTCATGTTTCTTCCAGCCGAATATTGCTTCACGCAATATCCAGATCACTCAGGCAAAATCATTTTTTTTGTGTTCTCTGTTTTTTCATCCTATCGTCTCTTTCTTTTTTTTCCCTCTCTTATTACTACTTCTTTACTGATCTGGTTGTCCCCTTTGAGATCTCTCCGGCGTTTCTCGGATCTGGACGTTTGGTCTAAGTCCCTGTCTTGGTCATTCATCTCTAACCAAGGAACTCTATGGGCGTCCCAGATAAGTTTTAAAAATATTGTTTCTCGCATTATTCTGCCTCTGGTTTTCTCTAATATATCATTTTGCTTTTTAATTTCCCTTTCTTTTTTCTGCAGATCTAATATTCCCTTGCTTGTGCTTTCCAGATCTGGGCAATCCAAGGGTTTTCTTTTTATCGGTCTTTGGGTGGATTTTAATCCTCTCCCCAACCGTCTCTTCTTTCATTTTCTTGTTTCATTCTTTTGTTATCCTCACCTATCTTTTATTAATCCATCTGATTTTCACTTCTTTATCCGTTTCTTTTTCAGATCGATAATGGAGTGGGTAAGAATCTCCCGACGGTTGATTGCGGCGGTCGTCCTACCCTCTCTGCCATCTAGGGTTCTTGGGCCCCTTTTGTATATTCCCAGATAGTCGAATCGACTAGGGTTTCCCACAATTTTATTATTTACTTTTTTCCCTCTTCTTCAGATCCTTTCACTAATGGTTTTCTTTTTTGATTGCAGATTTCTTGAACAACCTATTTCGTCTCCTTTCTCCAGATTTGGGATATGGTTCATTTCCCCTGGAGATCGTTGTCTTTCTCTCTTTTCTCTCATTTCTTTAAACCCATTTTGTTGTTATATTTTCTTACATTTAGTATTGTATTTTTCCCAACTCACGGTTTTCTGCCTTCTCCTCTGTTTCAGATCAACACCGGAGGAAAATCTTACATCCCTTCTTGCTGGGGATTGGTGGAAATTCTGGTTCTCGGCAGCATCTTTCCATCTGGGTTTTCAATTTTTTTTCTAAGCCGACGGACCGACTAGGGTTTACATCCCTTTTCTTTCTTATTTTTCTTACTTTTCATATATCTCTTTGCTTAGTATTTCTATCTCTTGTATCTTTTCTCCAGATTCGAGCTTCTTTCAGACCCAATAACCATGTATATACTACCATCTGCCTTGGGGTTAGAAGAGCTATCTTTCGGAGGTATAATCCCTTGCGTTTTTCACAGTTTTCCCCTTTATACTTTCTCTCTGTGATATATATCTCTTCATTCCTGTCTACTGGTTTGATTTGTTCTTTCGATACTATATTCCTACTCAAGCTATCTCTGAGTGTCTATGTCTCTGTTTTAATTTGGTGCTTGGCTATAATCATCACCCTGCTTTTCTTATTCTTCCCCTTTGTTTAATGTTATTGTTTCCATAACTCCCTTAAATGTTATGCTTTTACTTCATATATTATCACAAAATGCTATCCTGCCATCCCACATCCTCTTTTACTTTACCACGAAAACATATCTTTTAAGCTAGATACATCTATTATGCATCTGAAGCATCTATGTGTTCTTTCTTTATCTAAATATCTCTTTGACTTCACTTATGTTATGCCAATGATTATTTCATATTTACTTCTAAACCTCGTAGATAATATCTCTGATATACCACTGAAATATGTTATTGCTTCATATATATATCGAGCCCTTCAAGGGAATTTTACACCAGCCCATTTCTTGGGATTCTCATTCATTACATATTACAATCTCTCTCAATACTCTTTTTTGTTCATATTTCCATGTCTCATCATTCGCAAGCAAGTCAAAATAGAATCCTCTCTGCTCAACCTCAGGAGTACACTTCAACAACTACTATGGTAATTTGCTACAAAGCTCATAGATACTACTCATACCTTCTTGTCTTTATAATCCTTCCTCCAATTTGGCTGTCATAGAGATCCATCGCTGTCTTGATATTTACAGGCCATGTGTTGGGGGTTAATCTTATCACACCTTTTACATTTGGGATTTATATTTACTTTCTGCGGTTATTCTCCATGTTAACTTTTATAATGTTGCACCTATTTAATCATACATGTGAAATGGCTCATCTGCAAATAACTGTCTCTTTAACAGACTGTCCAACCTTCTCATGTAATCTACCAAATAATGCTCTATTGCCTCCATGTGTAAAAATAAATTTATTCAATATTCCGAATTATTATATGTGGACTATCTACTCTAAATCCTTGTTTGCAAGACACAAATTTTTTATATGAATACCTGATATTGTTCCTTCCCTTTAACCTTATTATATTCCCTCTTTCTAAATGGATATTAACTATTGCTTATATGCTTTATTGGTGTACGGTCTCTACATATCCTCATAATTCTATTATGTGTAGTATTTTTCTAAATAGATTCTGCATCATTACTTATTATTTTAACTGGCTTCCTCTTACACTAGCTAATCCTCCAACGTATTACCATCTATTAACTGACAGTTTCATCTATCATTTACTCTATAATATTTATCGTTTTATTCTGAACAATTTTTGCATGAAGCTCACTAATCTCTTTATGCTGCTCACTTTTATGCAGATTACGCACACTTTAGCTAATACAATCGGGCAATATTACGGGACGTCCCCCCCTCCCCTTCTCTGGTTCTGTAATTTTTTCTTAGTATTTAATTTTATTTCTTTGCCCCCCTATTTGCTCATTTGGTCTGTATTAAATTTCTTATCCCCGCTTCCTTCTTTCCCTGGGTATGTATTTCTTTATGGTTGCTTTTTTCCTGCTTTACTTTTCTTTTGCTTTCTTTTTATCCTTAGATGCATGTCTACATGCTTTTACTCTGTTATGTATGCTCTCCACTATGCATCCCATGAATGTTTCCATATAGATTTATCTCTCCATTCGATTATCACCAAGGAATTCTGTTCCTACTACGCCTCTTTAGGTGACTCTTTACTAGCCCAATTATGGGATTCTCTCAAACCCATATCTTATAGGGTACCTTTCTCTCTTTATATAATAATCAAATTTTCATACTTTCGACAATTTCTCTCGTATTTTTAAATACTATCTTAAATGGCCTACCTCTATCTACTCTGAACCTTTCTCCTCATAAATGTATTACATCCCTTCCCGGCTTCTTTAAAACAATAATATTTCAAATTTTTTTAATCAACTATTTTTTTCTTTCCTTTATTACCCTTGTTATCAACCTTCCAATATTAAAAAACAATTTAATTACTAGGCTATTCAGTTATCCTTTAATTATGCTTTCAAAAATTAAAAGTTACTCAGACTTTTCACTTTTTTCAAGTAATACGAGTAATTATTTCCTTAATTACTCTCCTTATTTCTTGTCAAATTCTCTGACACAATTCCACCCGTGTCAAGAAATCAATCCCTCAATTTTTGCCTTATCTTTACTAACATTCATAAATAGTAAAAAAATCTCTCTTTATGTTTTTCTATTTATTGCTAATAGAATACCCTTTAATCAAAATAACCGTTATATTACCAAAATTGTTCAAATCTTTTATAATTATTCCTTTTATTATGTTAAATTTATTACTCTCCCTGAATTTTCTACAGTTTTTTATGTATTAAAATCAAAATTTTCAAAACTGATTTCCTCCTATATTAAATTCCCATATTATTCAATTGCTTTTCAATATTTCCCTCCTAAACTCTCCTTAACCCACGATTCATGGGATATAAATCTTTCCATACTAAAATTTTATTCCCTTCCTTTTTTTGATACTTACCAAAGTACTATTATAGTCAACCACTTCTTTTTATACATCCATCAAATAAGCACATTCTCACAAGCCTTCTCTTATTCCAAGCCTCTGCTCTTCCAACTTCCTTCTGCTATGGCATCTTCATCTATCCCACAGCTAAGCTCTCTCAACCTCACATCTGAGGAAACAGAACTCTTGTATACCCCAGACTTTGGCTGGGACTTTGTCGAGGAAGACCCCAAGGCATGTCTTTTAGGATGTTTCATATCCTCCAAAACTGTTGACATCTATGCTGTCATTAACGCTTTCGAAGGCATCTGGAAGCCAAATAATATAGTATCCATCTCTGTCATTCAAGACAACTACTTGAAGATCAAGTTCAAGGACGTCAAGTCCTGTTATGAGGTCCTTAATTGGGGTCCTTGGCTATATAAGGACGAATGGCTTGCCATTACTGAGTATGACCCTGCTAAGCCGCTTGGGGAATATTCCTTCAACTCTATGAGGATTTGGATACGATTCTTCTCTCTTCCAGCCTCACTCTATGAGGACTTTGACCGTTCGCACCTTGTGGGACATGCCCTCTGGATGATGGTTGGGAATGTTATCCGAACTGATACACGAGAAGCTGATGGAAACATGAAAGAATTTCTGCGAGTGGAGATATTCCTGAACATTACCAAACCAGTTATCCATTTTGTTTCATAGGATCGGGTACAAACAAAACTATGTGTCGTATCCAATATGAACGCCTTCCCATCCTTTGTCCCGACTACGGAATTATTAGTCATACGATTGAAAACTGCCCCAATCGAGCTTCTCTTGACCTGAACAAACTGCAATACGGAGAATGGCTCCGCTATCTCCCTCCGAGACGCCGCCCAGCTGGTACAAGGGGGCGTCTTCGATATGTCGAACCCCAACTCAACCAAAACAATCCATTACCAAATGGTACATTCCCATACACTTGTTCAAACTTTTCATCCTCTCTTCATTTTCGTTATAAATTTACTTTAACTCTACTGTTTTATCTATTTACGTTATTATTTTTATCTTGCCCAGTTAATCATACTCCAGTTGCTGCTGCCAACACTAATCCTATTCCAATCAATGAACCTACTGCTATGGGTACATTTTCTAATCTCCCCACTAACAATAACTTCCTTTTCAAAAAATTCTCCTTTACTAAATTACTATGTTTTAACTCAACTGCAGGCTCTCTTAACGAGGGCGATGCCGCATCATTTTCGGAACAGCCCACCGAAGATGCTCCCAATACTGATACTGCCATGGGGGATGCCCCCCCCCCCCCCCCCCGTAAATGAAATACCAGCCACAGACTCCAAGCAGAAAGCCCCTCTTGAGCCCCAACCTTTGATTACCATCTACCCGATTCCTGAGGATGATTCTGATGGGGAATGGGATACAACTGATGATGGTGTACCAAGTCCAACTGCCCAGCAAATTAAGAAAATAGAAGCTGAACTGCGTAAGCCCCCTATTTCTACCGATACCATTTTCAATGATTTTAACCACTGGTTACTAAAAAATTATCCAAATGATGCAGCTCCGGCCCCTGCTCCAGCCCCACCGAATCGTGGCATGAAACGCCGCTCCCCCATTCAAGTGTCGCTCCCGCCAAAAAAATCCAAACCGTCCGGTTCCACTCCAAAAGCTGGGATGAGCAGCTCTAAAAACTCTCTGGCGGCGGCTGATTCCCAGCCCCGCCGAGCAAAATGAAGATCCTATGCTGGAACTGCCAGTGTCTAGGACAAGCCCCGGTGGTTCAGATTAAAAAGAAAAAAAGGGTCGTTAGTCAAGGTTGACTTTCAGGTTGACTTTGATTTTCCCCGTGTAATCTTCGTAGTTCGGGTCAACCGTCTAGACCGGGCTAAGGGGGTTACAGTTCAAATAACTGATTAGGAGCTTTTCAACAGAATTATATTACAAAACCTCAATTTCTGTACTTTTTACTCAATTAAAATTTCAACGGGTCCATTGAAAGGCCCATTTCGACCCGCTCGTCCGAAACCTTTACAAAAAGGACTGCAAAAAAAGTTTTAATCAGATTTTAGGAGTTTATGTAATTGATTTGGAGCTTTTCAACACAATTATAGTGCAAAACCTCAATTTATGTACTTTTTACTCAGTTAAAATTCTAACGGGTCCATTGAAAGGCCCATTTAAACCTGATCGTCCAAAACCTCAACAAAAAGGACCGCAAAATAGTTTTAATCAAATTTTAGGAGTTCAAATAATTGATTAGGAACTTTTCAACACAATAATATTGAAAAACCTCAATTTTATACTTTTTACTCAATTAAAATTCCAATGGGCCCATTGAAAGGCCCATTTAGACCTGCTCGTCCGAAACCTCTACAAAAAGGACCGCAAAACACGTTTTAATCAAATATTAGGAGTTCAAATAATTGATTAGGAGCTTTTCAACACAATTATATTGCAAAACCTCAATTTCTATACTTTTTACTTAGTTAAAATTCCAAAGGGTCCATCGAAAGGCCCATTTCGACCCACTCGTCCGAAACCTCTACAAAAAGGACTGCAAAACAAGTTTTAATCAAATTTTTGGAGTTTATGTAATTGATTAGGAGCCTTTCAACACAATTATATTGCAAAACCTCACTATTATACTTTTTACTGAGTTAAAATTCCAACGGGCCCATTGAAAGGGCCATTTAGACCTGCTCGTCTGAAACCTCTACAAAAAGGACCGCAAAAATGTTTTATTCAAATATTAGGAGTTCAAATAACTGATTAGGAGCTTTTCAACACTATTATATTGCAAAACCTCAATTTCTGTACTTTTTACTCAGTTAAAATTCCAACGGGTACACTGAAAGGCCCATTTAGACCACATCGACCGAAACCTCTACAAAAGGACCGCAAAACAAGTTTTAATCAAATTTTAGGAGTTCGTGTAATTGATTAGGAGCTTTTCAACACAATTATATTGCAAAACCTCAATTTCTGTACTTTTTACTCAGTTAAAATTCCAACGGGTCCAATGAAAGGCCCATTTAGACCTGGTCCTCCGAAACCTTTACAAAACGGACCGCAAAAAATGTTTTATTCAAATATTAGGAGTTCAAATAACTGATTAGGAGCTTTTCAACACAAATATATTGCAAAACCTCAATTTCTGTACTTTTTACTCAGTTAATATTCCAACGGGTCCATTGAAAGGCCCATTTAGACCGCCTCGTCCGAAACCTCTACAAAAAGGACCGCAAAACAAGTTTTAATCAAATTTTAGGAGTTCAAATAATTGATTAGGAGCTTTTCAATACAGTTATATTGCAAAACCTCAATTTCTGTACTTTTTACTCAGTTAAAATTCCAACGGGTCCATTGTAAGGCCCATTTAGACCTGCTCGTCCGAAACCGATACAAAATGGACAACAAAAAAAGTTTTAACCAAATTTTAGGAGTTTATGTAATTGATTAGGAGCTTCTCAACACAATTATATTACAAAACATCAATTTATGTACTTTTTACTTAGTTAAAATTCCAAAGGGTCCATTGAAAGGCCCATCTCGACCCGCTCGTTCGAAACCTCTACAAAAAGGACCGCAAAACGAGTTTTAATCAAATTTTAGGAGTTAATGTAATTGATTAGGAGCTTTTCAACACAATTATATTGCAAAACATCAATTTCTGTACTTTTTACTCAGTTAAAATTCCAACGGGTCCATTGAAAGGCCCATTTAGACCTGCTCGTCCGAAACCTCTACAAAAAGGAACGCAAAAATGTTTTATTCAAATATTAGGAGTTCAAATAATTGATTAGGAGCTTTTCAACACAATTATATTGCAAAACCTCAATTTATGTACTTTTTACTCAGTTAAAATTCCAACGGGTCCATTGAAAGGCCCAATTAAACCTGCTCGTCCGAAACCTCTACAAAAAGGAACGCAAAAATGTTTTATTCAAATATTAGGAGTTCAAATAATTGATTAGGAGCTTTTCAATACAGTTATATTGCAAAACCTCAATTTCTGTACTTTTTACTCAGTTAAAATTCCAACGGGTCCATTGTAAGGCCCATTTAGACCTGCTCGTCCGAAACCGATACAAAATGGACAACAAAAAAAGTTTTAACCAAATTTTAGGAGTTTATGTAATTGATTAGGAGCTTCTCAACACAATTATATTACAAAACATCAATTTATGTACTTTTTACTCAGTTAAAATTCTAACGGGTCCATTGAAAGGCCCATTTCGACCTGCTCGTCCAAAACCTCGACAAAAAGGACCGCAAAACAAGTTTTAATCAAACCTTAGGAGATCAAAGGATTTATTAGGAGCTTCTCTACACAAATATATTGAAAAACCTCGATTTTTATACTTTTTACTTAGTTAAAATTCCAACGGGCCCATTGAATGGCCTATTTAGACCTGCTCGTCCGAAACCTCTACAAAAAGGACCGCAAAAATGTTTAATTCAAATATTAGGAGTTCAAATAATTGATTAGGAGCTTTTCAACAAAATTATATTGCAAAACCTCTATTTATGTACTTTTTACTCAGTTAAAATTCCAACGGGTCCATTGAAAGGCCCATTTAGACCTGCTCGTCCGAAACCTCTACAAAAAAAGACCGCAAAACAAGTTTTAATCAAATTATAGGAGATCATGTAATTGATTAGGAGATTTTCAACACAATTATATTACAAAACCTCAATTTCTATACTTTTTACTCAATTAAAATTTCAAGGGGTCAATGGAAAGGCCCATTTCGACCCGCTCGTCCGAAACCTCTACAAAAAGGATTGTAAAAAAAGTTTTAATCAAATTTTAGGAGTTTATGTAATTGATTAGGAGCTTTTCAACACAATTATATTGCAAAACCTAAATTTCTGTACTTTTTACTCAGTTAAAATTCTAACGGGTCCATTAAAAGGCCCATTTAGACCTGCTCGTCTAAAACCTCGACAAAAAGGACCGCAAAATAGTTTTTATTGTAACTCCGTCGTCCCGGTCTGGTCGGATGACCGATCCGAGTGGGCCACACGGGGAAAACCGAAACGAAACCCGTTAAGGTTCCCCCTCGGTTAACGACCCAGAAAAAATTCCTTTTTACTTTATCTTGTCTATAGGCATAATTAAATCCTATGTGGAGCACAACAGCGGAAAATGCAAACAATTTAACATCGACCAATCGAACGATACATTAAACAACTCATTTTAGCCCTTTACAGCAGGCCGTATCGAAACGCCCTTAGGGTGTTTCGATACGCCTTGACTTAGTCAACAGGCCAGGGTCAACCATAGGGTGACCGTTTCGAAACAGGGGTGACCCGTATCGAAACGACCCTAACGGTCAACTTCTCGTGGTCAACGAGATTTGACCGTTTCGAAACATCAAAGGCCCGTTTCGGAACGCCTTTATCTTGCCAATTTCTCAAAATTCCAGTAGCAAAAATGTTCCGAAACGACCCCTATCCGTTTTGAAACGGCAGGCCAAATGCAAAGGGACCGTATCGAAACAGGGTGGCCCGTTTCGAAACGCCCCCTGTCTGCAGACTCGTTTTGGTTGTTTTAAGGCACAAGGGTGCCCCAAAACACCTCCACAACCTCTAACAACACACTAGCAATAAAACTTAAGGCAAACCAATATACGAGCATGCTTCAACATCAACAAAACGAACTAAACACCAAGGCAAAACAACACAAGTCATGTATACATACATCTCGTTTAAGGAATTAAGCATTCAAAGGTCAACACCTAGGCAACTTCAAAATATCAACATGCTAACAAGGTATCAAGCAAGGCATACATCCCAAGTCCAAATAGCCAACACATACGAGGAGTCTACATGCTCCCAAGCAACATCGACCACAACATAGCCATCAAATTAACACACGTCCCATTGCTTAGACTATTACATGTTCAACATTAAAAACTCATACTTGAAGTACTCAAGGCTAACAATCACACTTGGAGGCCCTCCACTTGCTCGAGCAACCCGCGAACTAAGGATCTGCAATGTTGAACAAAGAGAGCGTAAGCAATGATGCTTAGTGAGGGTAAGCTCTTAAAACAAACCTCAACATTGCAGGGTCCGAGCACGATCTAGCCAAAGCATTACCCAAATATACCAAGGATCCACAAGAGCCACAAGATAAAGATGCATGAGCAATATACAATTAAATGCCATGATCAACAAGCTCTAATCCTCAACACATGTAATCACATTCAAGTATCCAATTAAAGATTTTAAACCTCAACACATTGCTACACTTATCAATCAACATTGGCACCTAGCTATGACCCGAATACGCGGATAGACACGTTGGAACTCACATCCAAAAACCACATTACCTCACGGTGGGATTACACTCATCACCGGTCTCGCGGAGGGGATTCCACTCATCCTCACGCCCCGTCGATGGGATTCCACTCATCATCGACTATATATAATTACAATTTCCGGGCGAACCCGTACTCCTCCTTGATGACTCAACGTCACCAAGGCCACGCGCGACTTTTGACTCATGTGTACACACTAACATCCTAATGATCGATCATTTGCACTCAATCATACTAGTGCCAACATTTTACTCATTTCACGTTACTCATTTCAATCAATTCCGTGCTTAGCACGTACTCACCAACAACCATCATCATGCATGTCTCAAGCATCACAAATCATGTCTCATCTCACATGTATAATACAATATACATAAGCATTCATATCACATTATATATGAGACATACACAACCACATAAAAGAGTTCATCCAAAGGCTCTAGATCAAGCTTAGGATTAGGCTACCACCCTAGTCCTAACTCTAGGTGGGTCTACCAAGCCCGACCTAGTCTATATACTCGAACGAACCATTTTAAAACCAAGTAAAACAATTAACCACTCACCTAAGCTTCCAAGCTAAAAGACCAAGCACGCAACCACCTTCAATTTCCCGGATTTACTTCCGATGCTTCACCGATGTCCAAACTCGATTCTAATAAATCCCAAACACAAACAAAACATCCACAATCAATAACTCATCATCGGAACCAACCTGGATTAACATTTTCAAACATCCAACACTCAAAATCAAGCCCAAAACAGAATTCCCGAGCAGCCCCTAAAACCCACTGAAATCTTCCATTTCAAGCATCCAAACAACCATCAAATACACCCAAAGTAACCCTCATATATCATACTAACACCAACCCTCAAAAACCAACATTAAACCACCCCAAAAACCACTTTAAAACCCTCCTAAAACCCCCTTGAAACACAAATCCGAAAATCATTATAAAACCTTGTGAAAATTAGATATATTGGACCTTTTGAACAACAAATGTCTCATCTAACATCACCAAAACAAAAGCTCAACTAAAAGCTAACAAAGTTAACATTTTTAATTTCAAACTCAAAAACTCCAAAATACAAAAACAAGAGTTTTAATGAAAACTAAGGGTATGGGCTTGTAGGGGGAGTGAGGACAAGCTAGAAACATGTTTACCTTTCAAAAATCACCAAGGATGTGAGTGTATGGTGATGGAATAGTGAACCCCCAAGGAGAGAAGAAGAAGACGTTAGGTTTGAAAGAGGGAGGGGAAGAAAATGAGAAAGGTGGGTGTTTTATTTGCCATGTGTTATATTTTAAGGCTCAAAAGACTTGTTTACCCTTAATGAAATGGGACATTTACAAGGAAGGAAAATCCATGGCTAATTGGGGTTTAATCTTAGACATGGTCAACCCAAATTAATAAATTTGAAAACAAAAACCCGGAATATTATTTAAATTATAAAACTGAGCCCAAATAATATTAAAATATTATTTTCACCTAACCCCTAAACCCGGGTGTTACAACTCTCCCCCACTTAAGGAATTTCGTCCCCGAAATTACCTGGTGGAAACAAATACGGAAACTGCTCAACCATATCCGCTTTTCTCTCCCACGTGGCCTCTTCCACACCTCTATGCCTCCACAACACCTTGACCAACTCTATGGTCTTGCCACGCAACACCTTGCTATCAGAAGCAAGTATCTCAACGGGCTCTTCATTATAGGACAAATCCGGATTTAACTCTATCTCCTCCACGGGCATCACATGAGAAGGATCGGATCTATATCTCCTAAGCATAGATACATGAAAGACATCATGGATATTCTCTAACTCAGAAGGTAACCTCAACCGATAAGCTACAGGCCCAATCCGCTCAACTATCTCATACGGACCAATGAACCTCGGACTCAACTTGCCCTTCCGGCCAAATCTCATTACCTTCTTCCACGGAAATACTTTCAGAAACACTTTCTCACCCACTGAGTACTCAATCTCTTTCCTCTTCAAATCTGCATAAGACTTTTGACGATCGGAAGCTGCTTTCAAACGGTCACAAATCAACTTTACTTTTTCGGTAGTCCCCTTAAGCAAGTCTGGCATAGGTAACAATCTCTGACCTGTTTCAGCCCAACAAATCGGAGTCCTACATCGTCTACCATACAAAGCCTCATAAGGTGCCATCTAAATACTAGACTGATAACTGTTGTTGTAAGAAAACTCAACCAACAGTAAGTGCTTCTCCCAAGAACCCTGGAAGTCAATCACACAACAACGAAGCATATCCTCAAGAATCTGTATCACTCGCTCTGACTGCCCATCGGACTGCGGATGATAAGATGTGCTGAAATGCAACCGGGTACCAAGAGCACTATGCAAGCAACCCCAGAACCTCGAAGTAAATCTAGGATCCCTGTCTGAAACAATGGACTTCGGAACCCCATGAAGTCTCACAATCTCACAGATATACAAGTTTGCCAACTTGTCTAAAGAATCCGTAGTGTTCACTGCTAAGAAGTGGGCACACTTAGTGAACCTGTCAACAATCACCCAAACTGAATTTTTCTTCGAAGGAGACAAAGGCAACCCCGATACAAAATCCATGGTGATCCTCTCCCATTTCCATTCCGGAATCTTCAAAGGCTGTAACAAACCTGAAGGAACCTGATGTTCTGCCTTCACTCTCTGACAAACCATACAACGGCTCACATACTCGGCTACATCTCTCTTCAAACCAACCCAAAAGTAATCACTCTTCAAGTCTCGGTACATTTTGGTACTACCCGGATGCATAGAAAGGGGACTCGAATGTGCTTCACTCAGTATCTGACGTCTCAACTCAACATCTTCTGGTACAACAATTCTATCTCTAAAGCACAACAAGCTCTCACCACTGAAACTATACTCGGTCGGTCTTCCTTCGGCTATGTCCTGAACATGAGGAACTAAACTCGCATCTTGCAACTGCTTCTCTCTAATCAACTGAATCAAAGAAGGCTTCACTTGCAACTCGGTGATCAAACCACCATCATCGGACACACTCAATCTAGCAAACATAGCTCTCAACTCAACAGCCACTTTTCTACTCAAAGCATCGGCTACTACATTTGCTTTACCCGGATGGTACTCAATGGTCAAATCATAATCTTTTAGCAACTCTATCCATCTTCTCTGTCTCAAGTTCAATTCTTTCTGTGTCATCAAGTACTTCAAGCTCTTGTGATCGGTGTAACTATACACTTCTCACCATACAAATAATGACGCCAAATCTTCAATGCAAACACAACTGCGGCTAGTTCTATATCATGAGTAGGATAGTTCTTCTCATGAACCTTCAACTGTCTAGAGGCGTAAGCAACAACTCTTCTCTCTTGCATCAAATTACATCCTAAGCCTACGTAGGAAGCATCACTGTAAATCACAAACTCCTTACCTGAAACAAGTTGCACTAACACTGGAGCATTCGTCAAAGCTTCTTTCAATTTCTCAAAGGCCTTCTGTCTTGCATCTGACCATTCAAATTTGACTCCTTTTTGCAACAATTTAGTCAAAGAAGCAGCTACTCTCGAGAAACCATCAACAAATCTCCTATAGTAACCGGCTAAACCTAGGAAACTCCTAATCTCGGTCACGGACTTAGGTTGTTTCCACCCAACAATAGCCTCAATCTTCGATGGATCAACTCGGATGCCTTCAGCCGAAACAACATGGCCAAGAAATACAACCTCTCGAATCCAGAACTCACATTTACTAAGCTTCGCATATAACTGGTTGTTCAACAATCTCTGTAAAACAAATCTCAAGTGCTCATCATGCTCTTCTTCTGTCTTCGAGTACACAAGTATATCATCAATGAAAACAACTACAAAACGGTCTAGATAGTCTCTAAAAATCCTGTTCATCATGTCCATGAATGCTGCTGGTGCATTCGTGAGCCCAAATGGCATCACAAGAAACTCATAGTGACCATATCTAGTCCTAAAAGCTGTCTTCGGAACATCACATTCTTTCACCTTCAACTGATAGTACCCGGATCTCAAATCTATCTTCGAGAACACTGAAGCACCTCTCAACTGATCAAACAAATCATCTATACGAGGCAACGAATACTTGTTCTTCACAGTCAACTGATTCAACTGTCTATAGTCAATACACATGCGTATGCTACCATCTTTCTTTTTCACAAACAACACGGGAGCACCCCAAGGAGAACTACTAGGCCTAATGAAACCACGGTCTAATAATTCTTGCAACTAACTCTTCAATTCTTTCAACTCTTTCGGAGCCATACGATACGGAGCTATCGAAACTGGATTAGATCCTGAAACTGTCTCAATCACAAACTCAACATCTCTGTCAGGAGGCAAACCCGGTAACTCTTCCGGAAACACATCTGGAAAGTCACACACTGTTCTGATATCTTTCGGTCTAGCTTCACTCATATCCGGATTCATAACATAAGCTAAATAAGCCCCACATCCAGAGTCCATCAACCTATGGGCCACTAAAGCTGACACCATATTAGACAAGAACTTAATGTTCTCGCCTACTACTACTACTACCTCGTAGTCATCAGAAAGCTTCAAAGAAATTCTCTTTGTCTCAAAATCCACACTAGCCTGATGCTCAACCAACCAATCCATACCCAAAATTATGTCGAAACCATAGAAAGGAAGTTCCATCATATCAACTGAGAACACATGACCCTGAATCTTTAGTGGACACCTCCTATACATACGTCTAACCACAACTGTATCACCAAAAGAACTAGTGACATGCATACCTACATCTAAGATCTCAACAGGGATATCTAACTTCTGTGCATACTCACTCAAAATGTAGGAATGCGTAGAACCCGAATCAACCAAAGAAAGCAAAGACATAGACTGTAACTCGAAATTACCTGCTATCACATCAGTGTCGTTCCCGGCCTCTCTCTGAGCATCGACTCTCGCTGGTCCTCCCGTCTCTGGCTACACAGCCACAACATGAGCAAGATTCCTCTGAGCATCTACCCTAGGTGCATCAGCCCTAGGCTGGAAGTAGCCACGACCGCGCCCACGGCCTCTTTGAAATCATTCGCTCTCGCAGGAGCCTGAGCAATGTTCGGTGCCTGAGCCGCCTGATGCAGACAATCCCACCTAAAGTGGTCCCTCGAACCACAGTTCCAACAAGCATGGAAATTACCCCAACACTCTCCAGCGTGCTGTCTCCCACATCGGGTACACTCGGGCAAATGCCCTCCTCCTCTATGGCCCTGATGGCCCCTACCATGGTGGCCACCGCCATGTCTATGGTCAAACTGATGTCCGCCACCTCTGTGCCTCTTGGCATCTCTACCATCAAAGTGGTTATGCCTCTTACTAGAACTGGAACCACCAGATCGTTTGGCCGAACCCAAACTATGCTCTAAATCCTTGGCCCTCGCGACCAATACATCAAAGTCTGAGTAGTCAGAAGCCAACGTGTACCTCTTGACCTCTTCATTCAATCCGTAGCGGAATCGGTTACAGCGTTCCACTTCAGTAGGAACCAACTCTGGAGCATACTGACTCAAGCGGACAAAGCGGATCTCATAATCAGTCACAAAAGCCTCTCCCTGAGTAAGAGCCATGAACTCTAGCTTCTTCTCATCTAGGTACCTCGGTCCCAAGTACCTCTTCCTGAAAGCGGACTCAAAGAATTCCCAATCAATCTCTGTCTCTGGAACCCCGGTAGTAATGGTGACCCACCAGGTGTAGGCATCACCCTGAAGCAGCGAGATCACACAACCCAATCTACGTGCGCCCGCACAACCCATCTGAGCCAAGATACGAAATGTCTTCTCCAACCATAACTCCGACCTCTCCGGAGTAGATCCTCTAAACTCCTCGGCCCCCAAGCTACGGAGCCTCTCCAAAGGTAGACTGGCATCGTCACACCTAGGCTGAGCTGCAGCCTGAGCTCTCGCAACTGCGGCCTGAAATGCTCACGCTATCGCTTGCACTAGCGGAGTCATATCAATTCCAGCTGGACCTTGGCCACCTTGGCCACCTTGAGGTCCATCTCCTCCGGCTCCATCCTCGCCCCCAACTCCAGGTGGAGGAGGTGGTGGTGGTGGAGGTGGTGGAGGAGCGCCAACTCCCGCGGCCACCGGCCCTTCTAGGTGAGCCTCCACACCAACTGCCGGCTCAACAGGAGCCGCAACCCGTGGTTCCTGACGAACCACCCTCGGCCTACCTCTCGGTCTAGACATCGTTCTCACAGATACCAACTACAACCACAACAACAAAACATACAAGCTGGGTTAGCAAGGCAAGGCTTCCAAGTGTTCAAGTACGTTCCCTCACTTAAAAATCATTTTTCCAATGTAATAGTAGCAATGGGACTTACACACACATACTTTTGAATAAACAGTCAATCATACTTGTCAAACAAGCAAACATTCTTACAAGGCAAGCAAACACCGTGCATATCAATCAAAAACTTGAACTTACCTCACTTACCTGCCCAAGGTCTCGGTAACCTTAGGCTCTGATACCAACAAGTGTAACCCCCTCGTCCCGGTCTGGTCGGATGACCGATCCGAGTGGGCCACACGGGGAAAACCGAAGCGAAACCCGTTAAGGTTCCCCCTCGGTTAACGACCTAGAAAAAATTCCTTTTTACTTTATCTTGTCTATAAGCATAATTAAATCCTATGTGGAGCACAACAGCGGAAAATGCAAACAATTTAACATCGACCAATCGAACGATACATTAAACAGCTCATTTTAGCCCTTTACAGCAGGCCGTATCGAAACGCCCTTAGGGTGTTTCGATACGCATTGACTTAGTCAGCAGGCCAGGGTCAACCATAGGGTGACAGTTTCGAAACAGGGGTGACCCGTATCGAAACGACCCTAACGGTCAACTTCTCGTGGTCAACGAGATTTGACCGTTTCGAAACATCAAAGGCCCGTTTAGGAATGCCTTTATCTCGCCAATTTCTCAAAATTCGAGTAGCAAAAATGTTCCGAAACGACCCCTATCCGTTTCGAAACGGCAGGCCAAATGCAAAGGGACCGTATCGAAACAGGGTGGCCCGTTTCGAAACGCCCCCTGTCTACAGACTCGTTTTGGCTGTTTTAAGGCACAAGGGTGCCCCAAAACACCTCCACAACCTCTAACAACACACTAGCAATAAAACTTAAGGCAAACCAATATACGAGCATGCTTCAACATCAACAAAACGAACTAAACACCAAGTCACAACAACACAAGTCATGCATACATACATCTCGTTTAAGGAATTAAGCATTCAAAGGTCAACACCTAGGCAACTTCAAAATATCAACATGCTAACAAGGTATCAAGCAAGGCATACATCCTAAGTCAAAATAGCCAACACATACGAGGAGTCTACATGCTCCCAAGCAACATCGACCACAACATAGCCATCAAATTAACACACGTCCCATTGCTTAGACTATTACATGTTCAACATTAAAAACTCATACTTGAAGTACTCAAGGCTAACAATCACACTTGGAGGCCCTCCACTTGCTCGAGCAACCCGCGAACTAAGGATCTGCAATGTTGAACAAAGAGAGCGTAAGCAATGATGCTTAGTGAGGGTAAGCTCTTAAAACAAACCTCAACATTGCAGGGTCCGAGCACGATCTAGCCAAAGCATTACCCAAATATACCAAGGATCTACAAGAGCCACAAGATAAAGATACATGAGCAATATACAATTAAATGCCATGATCAACAAGCTCTAATCCTCAACACATGTAATCACATTCAAGTATCCAATTAAATATTTTAAACCTCAACACATTGCTACACTTATCAATCAACATTGGCACCTAGCTATGACCCGAATACGCGGATAGAAACGTTGGAACTCACATCCAACAACCACATTACCTCACGGTGGGATTACACTCATCACCGGTCTCGCGGAGGGGATTCCACTCATCCTCACGCCCCGTCGATGGGATTCCACTCATCATCGACTATATATAATTACAATTTCCGGGCGAACCTGTACTCCTCCTTGGTGACTCAACGTCACCAAGGCCACGCGCGACTTTTGACTCATGTGTACACACTAACATCCTAATGATCGATCATTTGTACTCAATCATACTAGTGCCAACATTTTACTCATTTCACGTTACTCATTTCAATAAATTCTGTGCTTAGCACGTACTCACCAACAACCATCATCATGCATGTCTCAAGCATCACAAATCATGTCTCATCTCACATGTATAATACAATATACATAAGCATTCATATCACATTATATATGAGACATACACAACCACATAAAAGAGTTCATCCAAAGGCTCTAGATCAAGCTTAGGATTAGGCTACCACCCTAGTCCTAACTCTAGGTGGGTCTACCAAGCCCGACCTAGTCTATATACTCGAACGAACCATTTTAAAACCAAGTAAAACAATTAACCACTCACCTAAGCTTCCAAGCTAAAAGACCAAGCACGCAACCACCTTCAATTTCCCGGATTTACTTCCGATGCTTCACCGATGTCCAAACTCGATTCTAATAAATCCCAAACACAAACAAAACATCCACAATCAATAACTCATCATCGGAACCAACCTGGATTAACATTTTCAAACATCCAACACTCAAAATCAAGCCCAAAACAGAATTCCCGAGCAGCCCCTAAAACCCACTGAAATCTTCCATTTCAAGCATCCAAACAACCATCAAATACACCCAAAGTAACCCTCATATATCATACTAACACCAACCCTCAAAAACCAACATTAAACCACCCCAAAAACCACTTTAAAACCCTCCTAAAACCCCCTTGAAACACAAATCCGAAAATCATTATAAAACCTTGTGAAAATTAGATATATTGGACCTTTTGAACAACAAATGTCTCATCTAACATCACCAAAACAAAAGCTCAACTAAAAGCTAACAAAGTTAACATTTTTAATTTCAAACTCAAAAACTCCAAAATACAAAAAGAAGAGTTCTAATGAAAACTAAGGGTATGGGCATGTAGGGGGAAGTGAGGACAAGCTAGAAACATGTTTACCTTTCAAAAATCACAAAGGATGTGAGTGTATGGTGATGGAATAGTGAACCCCCAAGGAGAGAAGAAAAAGACATTAGGTTTGAAAGTCGGAGGGGAAGAAGATGAGAAAGGTGGGTGTTTTATTTTCCATGTGTTATATTTTAACGCTCAAAAGACTTGTTTACCCTTAATGAAATGGGACATTTACAAGGAAGGAAAATCCATGGCTAATTGGGGTTTAATCTTAAAACATGGTCAACCTAAATTAATAAATTTGAAAACAAAAACCCTGAATATTATTTAAATTATAAAACTGATCCCAAATAATATTAAAATATTATTTTCACCTAACCCCTAAACCCGGGTGTTACATTTATCAAATTTTAGGAGTTCAAATAATTGATTAGGAACTTTTCAACACAATTATATTGAAAAACCTCAATTTTATACGTTTTACTCAGTTAAAATTCCAACGGGCCCATTGGAAGGCCCATTTAGACCTGCTCGTTCGAAACCTCTACAAAAAGGATCGCAAAACACGTTTTAATCAAACATTAGGAGTTCAAATAATTGATTAGGAGCTTTTCAACACAATTATATTGCAAAACCTCAATTTCTGTACTTTTTACTCAGTTAAAATTCTAACGGGTCAATTGAAAGGCCCATTTAGACCTGCTAGTCCGAAACCTCTACAAAAAGGACCGCAAAACATGTTTTAATCAAATTTTAGGAGTTCATGTAATTGATTAGGAGCTTTTCAACACAATTATATTTAAAAACCTCAATTTTATACTTTTTACTCAGTTAAAATTCCAACGGGCCCATTGAAAGGCCCATTTAGACCTGCTCGTCCGAAACCTCTACAAAAAGGATCGCAAAAATATTTTATTCAAATATTAGGAGTTTAAATAATTGATTAGGAGCTTTTCAACACAATTATATTGCAAAACCTCAATTTCTGTACTTTTTACTTAGTTAAAATTCCAGCGGGTAGTTAAAATTCTAACGGTTACGGGTGAGATGTCTCTCGTTTCTCTCTCCCTCTCTCCGAGTTTCTCTAATTTTTGTTCCTGCCTTTTCGTTTCCCTCTTTTTCCGGTGCTTTTCATTTCCCTCCCCCCCTCATTATTTTCGTTTCCCCTTTCCCGTACGGCTCTCTCTTCTCTGCCGGCCTTCCGTTTTTTCCCACGAGGCAACCAACAATCAATGGATCAAGGATTCAAGGGTGAGAGTGTATCAAGGGTCATCCCACCCAGATTAGATTTTTCATTATTTTCTTATGCATATGTCTTATGGGTTACTATTTGTTATATCTATCTTTGTTTTTTATTCTCTAACATATTTTATTTTTTCCTCAATATTTTTATGGTTTCTTCGACCGTCGTCCGTTTGGGTCTGAGATGGTGCTCGCAAACTGCCGCAAATTTCAGAGAGAGTCATTCTCCTCATGCCTGAGTTTCCCTCGATTTTTCCCCTTTCATTTAACATTTTGATGTATTTAACAAAAGACACACTTATCTTTTTCGTTGTTTCGGATTTTTTTTGTAGATTCCTTCAATCGAAAGCTTTTCTCCACCGATTTCATCATATTTGTCCTCTGCAACCACTTGTTTTGTGCTCTTTCACCCTCCCGATCTCCAGATCTGGGCTAGTTTGGGTTCCCCACAACTTAAATTTGCCCTATCTCTCTCATCTTTTTAAGTTTTATTCTTTTCCTAAATCTGATATTATTTTTCTTGCTCTCTTCCTTACAATTTCGAATCTTCTTACCTATCGATTCTACCGTTTTACAGGTAGACCCTGGATCTATCACCAACTGTGGAATGTTACCTTCGTCAGGCTGCAACAAGGGATCTGGGGTTTCCTTCTAGTTCCTGGTAAATCCCTAATTTTTGTTTTTTATTATTGGATCTTATGGATATTCCCCCAATTTTGGACTGTCCCATTTCATCTCTATTTTGATTTTATTATTAGTTTTTTTAATGTTTTCTGCTTTACTTAGTTTTATCCCCTTGCGTTTATTCAAAAAGATTTCCTTAGCCATTTTCTTTCCTTGCTGTTCTTCACCATATCTTTTGCTTATTTTTCATGTAATTCATATCGTATATCTATGTGCTTCCATATATTTTCATCTAAATTATTTGCTTGATGGTGAACTGCTCTCTGTGTTTAAGTACCATCTTTCACGACCCCTTCTAGGGGACTCAATCTCAACCCACTTTGTGGGAATTTACACATTGATTAAACTATCTCATTCTTCTAGCCTAGTATGGTCAATGTTGCTCTGCTACTTTATGCTGAATGGGCTATTGTTCATGCTTCATTTTGTTTTACTTATTATACTATCCTTTACCTATACTACTTTATCTATTCAATGTATTTCTGTACTCATTTTAGAGATTCAGGCTGCCTCCATGCTCATTTTACTCTGTTATTTGCAAACTTATCTTTTGGACACTATGTTTAATTACTCTCTTTTTTGGCCCCTTGTAAGGGAAACAATTCCAGGTAACGTTGTGAGTTTTTATATCTCTTCTAATCTATTTCCTGTTACCTGTTTTATTTGCTTTGATTATTTTAATGGTTGTGTTATATCTCTATTGTTCTACTCCTTTATGATGTATGAGCCCTCATTTATGTTTAAGCTCTTATTAAAACTCCTCATGCAAGTAATATCTCTCTCTCATGTTGATGTTTCGATTCTTTATATCTTAGTCTTGCTACATAATTTTACTTATCTTTTCCTTCTTAAGGTTTCTCAGAGATCTGTTTCCAAGTTTTTTGCTTCCTTTAAAGATGATATATTTCCCCTGATCTATTTTTTTGTTCATTCTCTGTGCTTTATGTTATTTGTTCTTAATGTCCCTAAGATGCATTTAGTATTCTATCTATATCCGTGTCCTCTTCCTACTGTTTCTCTAAAGTTTGTTCATCTTATCTGTGGCTTGATGTTTTCTATTTCCCCCTCTTTTACTATGCTGCTCTTCTCTGCTTCTTCGCTTTCTTTATTCATGGTTTTATCCTTATTCCTAATTATGGTTTCCTACTTTCTATTGTCTTATGGTTTTGTTTCTCGCTTATGGTCTTTTTACATATTCCATTCTTTACCATCTTTTTATTATGGCTTTTACCTTTATCTTGCTTCTTTTGTTTCTTAATTTTTGTCAAATGTCTCTGGGCTCATGTTTTATTTAATACTCACTCCTTGTTTCTTTGTGTGCTACATTCGCATATATGGGAGCTCCGCCACCAGCACCTTTCATCACCTCACAAGGTTTGGTTTCAAACTCAGATCATACAAAGTACACACATCCATTATTCCTTTTCCCAAGGGTTTGTATTTATTTTTCTGTTGTCGGTATTATTATTTTCTTTATCCTTCATCCCCCCCTTATTTTTTTGCTCATTTGGTATGTAATTAATTTCTTTGCCCCGCTTCTTTCTTCCCCATGGTTTGTATTTTTAATTCCCTGCTCTTCCTTTTTGCTTTTCATTTTGTTATGTCTTTATTGTTTGTATATCTGCTATTTCCATGCTTTCCAACTTAGATTTTATTTTTTCCTCAATCCTGTGTTGGTTTATTATTAACTTATCTACCCTTCGCATAAGGGAACTACTTCTCTACTACGCCTTTAAAGGTGCATTCAATCCAGCCCTTCTCAAGGATTTTTACTACACTTTTCTTGCTTCAATCATCTTCCACCAATATTCACACGAGTGTATAATTTTTACTTCTCCAATCCATTATTCTTTCCTTTTCAATTACCCCGGCCAACATATTTTATTACTAACGTATCTGCCCTTACTGCTCCATAATTACTTCCATTTATATTCCATTACGACCATATTTATTATGTTCTTAACTTTATCCGAAATTTTATGTATCACGCATATAATGGAATTTCCTTCCCTCTCTCTCTCTTTTCAAATTTTTCCAGTCACTTATTACTCTTTTCATCTTTTGAATTTATATCTCCATAATTACTTCCATTTATTTTCTATTATGACCATATTTATTATGTTCTTAAATTTTACCCTTATTACTATTTCCTTTTTTCCAATTATTTTGTTTTTGGAATTTCCCATATTAATTCATGCTTTTATTAATCTTTCCCCTTTTCCAACCATTTTGTCTTCGGAATCTTATTCTTTATTTTGGGTATCCTATTCTACTAATCAATACCCCCTAATTATTAGGGATACACATGTAATCTTCTTTCCTTTTACCCTTACTTCCTATAACCTAATTAACACTGATAACTACTATTTAGGCCGGCCACAAAAATACACTGCCTTACAAACCTTCTATTTGTTCCTTTGCTTTATTGCTCTTTCTTCTGTCCTCATGGCTTCCTCCTCCACCCCCCAGCTTAGCTCTATTGCTCTCACTAACGAAGAAGCAGAACTACTTTATACCCCAGATTTTGGTTGGGATTTCGTTAAGGAAGATCCCAAACGGTTCCTTATAGGTTGCTTTATTTCATCGAAACCAATAGACATATACGCTGTTCTCAACGCTTTTGAGGGAATTTGGAAGCCAAGCAACCTGACATCTATATCTATCATCCAAGATAATTTCCTCAAGATTAAGTTTAAGGAGGTCAAATCCTGCTACGATGTTCTCAACCGTGGCCCCTGGTTGTATAAGGATGAATGGTTAGCTCTCACATAATATAACCCCTCAAAAGCCATCGATGATTATTCTTTTAATATTATGCGCATCTGGATCCGTATTTTCGGTCTGCCTACCTCACTCTTTGAGGATGTTGATCGTTCACACCTTGTGGGACACGCTCTAGGCTCCATGGTAGGCAATGTCCTGCGCACTGATACTCGAGAGCTTGAAGGCAATATGAAAGAATTTCTGCGTGTGGAAATTATGCTCGATATCACCCGTCCGGTCACCCGATTCCTCTTTATTGGGAATGGAGCTGATAAGACCATGTGTCGCTTACAGTATGAACGTCTTCCTACCTTATGCCCTAGCTGTGGTATAGTTAGCCATACCATCGAAAATTGTCCAATCCGTTCATCTCTTGATTTAAGCAAATTGCAATATGGGGAGTGGCTTCGTTACCTTCCCCCAAGACGTCGTCCAATTGGTTCACGTGGGCGAATCTGCAATGTTGAACCTGAACTCAATCAAGATAATCCCTTACCTTCTGGTAATTTCTTTCTTTCTCCTATAGTTGTTTTTTAACTTCCTGTAACCCCCTTAGCCCGGCCTAGACGGTTGACCCGAACTACGAAGATTACACGGGGAAAACCAAAGTCAACCTTGATTAACGACCCTTTTTTTTCTTTTTAAACTTGTCTAAATGCATATTAACCCTAGGTGAACTCTTGATAAAAACATACTCAAAAATCACAGCAATCGGATAAAATTTAGGGACTCAATTGCACAACATACGAATTTAGGGACCAAATTGTAAATTCTGGAAATTAAGAGGACTTAACCAGTTTTAAAGTTACCAATATGAAATTAATCATATTTCATGCTTCTCTGTCAAATTTCATCTCAAACGGATATCTCTAACTCAACCAATTGCATATACAAACATTGGGACCAAAACGTGAGAATTTCAAAACATATAACCATCAGATTCAGTGCCCAACGGTCGAGTGTTCCGAAACGGGAAGGACCGTTCCAAAACGCGGGACCGTTTCGAAAAAAGTTGCGGAACAAGGCTTGGAAGTGGCAAATCCGTTTCGGAACAGCTCTACCTGTTTCAAAACGCCAAGGCCATTTCAAACCCTCTGTTCCGAAACGGTAGCACCCGTTCCGATACGGGCTGCCCAGAGTAGCGGAATTTTGCTGGTTTATCACAATTTCAACCCATTAAACGCAACCATATGACCTCCATATCATACATACAAGTCATCAAACACTTAAGGAACATATTAGCATCAACTAATATCAATCATGGCATCATTCAAGGAAAATCCCAATTCTATAGGCATGCATCCTATATTGAAAATCATGCAACCATCAAAACACCAAACCAAATACCAAAAGGCCATTTACATGTTCCAACATCATCAAAAGCATTAACCAAACTTAGGGAGTCCAAAACATCTCCCAAAACCACAATCTAGGTTCCCATTGCCAAATGCCAAAAGCTAATAGTGTTAGGAAAACATTCACCATACATGAGCTTAGTCTTTCACTTGGATCCTTGACCTCCTTGCTGCCCTTAAAGCACTTCAATGCTCTGCATTATTGTTTTAAGAAAGAGAGAGCGTAAGCACATAGCTTAGTGAGGAATGCTCAATTAAAACATCACAATAATGCATTTGTAAAAACACCTTTTCAAGGCCTTTAGTTTCAAAACAACTTTTATCATGCATATATGTATACAAACCAAGCATCTCATGCTTCAAATCATCATCATGTCATATTGGCTTTCAAGTGATAATCCATAATCATTTTAACAACTCAAAACACAATCGGATACGCGGATTACAAGCGTTGTCCCATACGCTTCATACACACTACCAATATCAAGGTGGAGTATACGGTACAATCACAACCCCTCAACACCCGTGATGGAGTATATGGTACAATCACAACCCCTCCACATCACTCATTGGTAGTTGTATAACATCACTAACGAGAACACGGGACACACAACACAAAATCCACACATGGACTTCTAACCACCATTGTGATCTTAACACAAGATCCACTCATGGACTTTTAACCACCATGGTGATCTTAACCATCTCGTTAGTGTACTTGGATGGAGTTTACGGTACAATCCCAACCCCTCAACATCCAAGGCGACTTCATTCACGGTGCAACCCAACTAAAAAGGGCACTACAAACCTATGCTGCAGCTTCTGGTCAAGCAGTAAATTTTGAGAAATCGACCATCTTTTATAACCTGCGCACCCCACATTCAACAAGAACTGCGATTAACAATCTCTTGCATGTACGTGAGGTCTCCAACCCTGGTGTCTACCTAGGCGTCCCACTACTCATTGGGAAAAATAAAACTGAGTCCTTAGGTTTCGTTCGTGAGAAAGTCCACGACCGATTATCTAATTGGGATAAACAACTCCTCTCTTTTAGTGAACGTGAAATTTTAATTAAAGCAGTCCTACAATAACTACCTCAATATGTCATGTCCTGTTATCTACTGCTGCAAAATATTATTGATGATATGACCTCTGCCATTCGACAATATTGGTGGTCTGGCAAATCTAACAAGAAGGGTTGGCACATGCTTCCCTGGAATCGTGTTTGTCTACCTAAAACAACAGGGGGCATGGGATTCAAAGACCTGAATGATTTTAACATTGCCCTCCTGGGTAAGCAACTATGGCGACTCATTTGCGAACCGGACTCCTTATTGGGCCAAATCTATCGTTCCAAATATTTCCCTTCTGGGAATATTTTAGATGCTTCTCGACCTATCTGAGGCTCCTTTGCTTGGCAAGGGCTCTATAATGTTTTACAACGCCTTTTCCAGGGCTTTTTATACCGGCCGGGTATTAATAGTAACATACGTATCCATAAAGACATCTGGGGAGGCTCCTCTCCTGTTAACCTTTCTGGGGACTATGAAGTCTCGGATGAAGTCCATATTCGATGTCGTGACTTCATGGTTCGTAATCAGACTATTTGGGATCCTGCAAAGGTCCGAAGCTATTTTAACCCGACTGATGCCGATGCCATTCTCCATATTCCTATTATTAATGACTACCGAGATTCTATTCTATGGGCTCCTAACGACTCTGATATTTACTCAGTACGCTCTGGATACTTATTTCTACAACGAGTTTCGGAATCACGTACCTCCTCGTCGCGGTTTTGGAAGTTTCTTTCTAAAGTCAAGGCTTTCCCAAAGGTCAAAACTTTTGGATGGCGTGTGGCATCTGAAGCCCTACTTGTTGGTTCCAAAATGTGGGTTTTCTCCCCTAATTCTGAGCCCTGTCCAGTTTGCGGGTCCTCCTCGGAATCTAACCTTCATGCTCTTCGTGACTGTGCTGGGGCCTCCGAGGCCCTTCAACTCTCAGGAGTTCCCACCGTTCTCTCTAGGAACTCGGCTATTACCTCTTTTCAATGGTTAGAGGAGGCTGCTCATCTCTTAACTACTGATCAATTTGGTCTATTCCTTACTACCATTTGGAACATTTGGAATAGGCGTAACGACTGGGTTCATAACCGCCACCTTCAACCACCGTGGCTTACTGCTATTAACTCGATCAGCCTACATGATGACTTTTGCAAAGCTACCCCTTCATCCCATCTGCCATCATCCATTCTCTCTCCTCCATGTTGGAGACCATCCCCACATGATCACATCAAGATAAATGTGGATGGGGCTTTTGACCCTACCACCTGTGCAACGGCTGTTGGTGTCGTGGCATGTGATGCTACAGGTGCGGTCGTCGGGGGCCTTGCTTACCCGTTAGGCAGTTGTTTGGATGCAGTCACTTGTGAAGGTGAAGGCCTTCTTGCGGGTATTTCCTTTGCTCAATCTCAGGGCTAGCAACGGATTTTGCTCGAAACGGATTGTGCCTCACTTGCGAATAGGCTCAACAATCCAGGACACGACCTCTCTACGTTGGAACCTCTTCTCCTCAGACTTCTTGATGCTCTTCATTCTTTACCTTTTTCTCTTGTAACTTATGTACGCCGTGAGGCAAATTCTGTGGCTCATACTTTGGCCGCTAATGCTCTAGGATCTATGTCCTACATATCTTTTAGCTCTATCATTCCACCGTGTATTAATCACCTTGTAAAGAGCTTATCATCGAATTAATAAACTTAAGGCACTCTTTTCCCCTTTTTAGGGTCCTCTAGCTTTGCTCGAAGGACATTACTAGGGGTTTTCAATGAGGCCTTTTTCTTCAAAAATAATTCCAACGGGTCCATTGAAAGGCCCATTTCGACCCGCTCGTCCGAAACCTCTACAAAAAGGACTGCAAAACAAGTTTTAATCAAATTTTAGGAGTTCATGTAATTGATTAGGAGCTTTTCAACACAATTATATTGCAAAACCTCAATTTCTGTACTTTTTACTCAGTTAAAATTCCAACGGGTCCATTGAAAGGCCCATTTAGACCTGCTCGTCCGAAACCTCAACAAAAAGGACCGCAAAACAAGTTTTAATCAAATTTTAGGAGTTCAAATAATTGATTAGGAGCTTTTCAACACAATAATATTGCAAAACCTCAATTTCTGTACTTTTTACTCAGTTAAAATTTCAACGGGTCCATTGAAAGGCCCATTTCGACCCGCTCGTTCGAAACCTCTACAAAAAGGACTGCAAAAAAGTTTTAATCAAATTTTAGGAGTTTATGTAATTGATTAGGAGCTTTTCAACACAATTATATTGCAAAACCTCAATTTTATACTTTTTACTCAGTTAAAATTCCAACGGGCCCATTGAAAGGCCTGTTTAGACCTGCTCGTCTGAAACCTCTACAAAAAGGACCGCAAAAATGTTTTATTCAAATATTAGGAGTTCAAATAACTGATTATGAGCTTTTCAACACAATTATATTGCAAAACCTCAATTTCTGTACTTTTTACCCAGTTAAAATTCAAACGGGTCCATTGAGAGGCCCATTTAGACCAGCTCATCCGAAACCTCTACAAAAAGAACCGCAAAACAAGTTTTAATCAAATTTTAGGAGTTCAAATAATTGATTAGGAGCTTTTCAACATAATTATATTGCAAAACCTCAATTTTTGTACTTTTTACTCAGTTAAAATTCTAACGGGTCCATTGAAAGGCCCATTTCGACCCGCTCGTCTGAAACCTCTACAAAAAGGACTGCAAAACAAGTTTTAATCAAATTTTAGAAGTTCATGTAATTGATTAGGAGCTTTTCAACACAATTATATTGCAAAACCTCAATTTCTGTACTTTTAAAAAGGACCACAAAAATATTTTATTCAAATATTAGGAGTTCAAATAATTGATTAGGAGCTTTTCAACACAATTATATTGCAAAACCTCAATTTCTGTACTTTTTACTCAGTTAAAATTCCAACGGGTCCATTGAAAGGCCCATTTAGACCTACTAGTTCGAAACCTCTACAAAAGGACTACAAAACAAGTTTTAATCAAATTTTAGGAGTTCAAATAATTGATTAGGAGCTTCTCAACACAATTATATTTCAAAACCTCCATTCTGTACTTTTTACTCAGTTAAATTTTCAACGACAACGGAACGGGTGTTGGGAAATGAAAATTCTCTCTGAACTCTCTCATTTCCTCCCTTTGCTTTTTTTCTCTCTCTCTCCTCCTAACCCTCTGCCCCACCTTTGGACCTTCACCCTCCCAACCACCACCTCTCCACCATAATACCCTCTCCATTCCACCAGCATGCAATCAATCATATTGGTTTCATGCTTCGCAAACACCACCTTTCCACCACAATATCCTATCCACTCTGCTAGCATGCAACCAATCATATTGGTTTCATGCTTCTTTCAGGGCAGATTTAGCAAAGGTAAGTACATCTTCTCTCTTTGGTTTTTTATTTTCACTGGTTTTTTTTTACTCTTTTAGTTTATCAATCCCCACTTATGGGACTTCATTAATATATTATTGGATCAATCTTTGGTTCATTTACTTTGTTCCCAATCTTTATGTCATTAGCACATTTTGGATTTGGTTCAAGCCCCCTGCTGGGCCTTGCATTGTTCATAATGCTCCCTGTTGTGGCGAAATTATCCTGGCCTTCGAGGCCTTGTAGCCAAACCTTCCATTCCTTTGAATGGAAATGCTCCTGGCCCTCTGGGCCTTGTAAACTGATAGACTTATTCTCACGAATGAAGTTAGATGGGCCACTAGTTCGGTGGCAAATGGAGCCCTCGTTGCTGGTTTCCAGGCATGGGAAGCACGTAACTAAAGAAGGGCCTTTTTTATTGCATGCATGGCACATGCAGATCGCATTCGCGGTGGATGCTGCACCATGTGTACCTCCACAGAATTATTTCGACCTTTGGAGACAGTGGCTACTGCTGAAAACGGTGTTCGACGTTTCCCGGCCACCACTGCTCGTCGGAGCCGTTAAACCGTTATATCAATCCCGGAATAATAGGGATACTCCGATTATCATAAGCCTCCTATTCTCAAGGGAATCAGATACCTTAAAATTCAAATTCAAAATTTTTATGGGACTTTTACATAGACTCCAACACTGCTTAACAACAAATATCTTCCTAAAATCTAGGATATCTGCTGGCTACGATATTATTGGCATCCCTTGGTGGATTATATCCAATCCAATAATATTTAATCCTTTGAATTTTGAATTAATATCTTTGAATTTAATTCAAAATTTTATCTTGGTTACACTCCTAAAAGCTAGGAAACTCACTGGATTCGAAATTCTCTACCTCCCCAGGTGGATTATCTTCAATCCAATTAATTTTAAACCTTTGAATTTTGAATCTTTATCCTTAGATTTAATTCAAAAAATTTTGGTGGCTTATCTCAACTTACCGTATAGTGAGGATTATTATTTGACGCTCCCCCTCTACACTCCTTATTGTGTTTTCACTCTTGCATTTCGCTGCACTCGATCTCTCTGCTATAGGTTTTCACAACCCTACTTGCAAACAATTGCTTCTTCTTATTCCTTCTTGGAGCATTTTGACAACCTACAGTTCACTGCAGAGGAGCAGACTGTAGTTTATGCTCCTAAGGCTACGAGGGCAATACCGTTGGAAGATCAACGATGCTCACTGCTGGGGAAGCTCTTTCCCACGACCAAACCAGATGACACTGCCCTGGTGAAGGTCTTCACGACTGTGTGGAAGGACGATAAACTCATCTCCACTACGATTCTTGGCTCAGGTTACTTCCTGTTCAAATTTGAATCCGCTGCACGGGTAAAAGACATCCTTAAACGAGGTCCATGGACATTCAAGCGTGATTGGCTAGCCCTCACTCCCATTCAACCTCAGCTGACGCTGGAGGAATACAAATTTATGCACATGAGGATATGGGTTCGTATCTTGCGTGTGCCTCTAGCGATGATGATAGGCGACACAGTGGCCCATGCATCCGGACGTGCCCTAGGCAGCGGCCTAGGGGCAGTGATAAGCACCGACACGCGTAAGGACGATGAAGGGAACCGGGTGCAGTTCTTACGGGTTGGTGTGCTTATTTATGTTACCCAGCCTCTCCGGCGTGGAGTAGCACTAGCAGATGAAGAGAATTCGGACAAGCCAAAGATGCTTCCGGTAAGATACGAGAAACTTCCTAACTTTTGTCACGGTTGTGGGATGCTTTTCCGCCTCCGTGCTACATGTGGTGCCTTCAAGGACAAGCCAAGTTTAGGGCTGCCATACAGTGATTGGCTTCGTGCACCTGCCCCTAAACCAAAGATTAAAACCAATGTAAGAGGTCGGGTCCGCTACTTTGAACCAGGTTCCTCTTCTCGTCCACATGAGCACTCCACAGGTTACTCATGCTTCTTTCACGATTATTACAGCTTATGTATATGGATTATAGGGTTGCTTAATAAGTTTAACTCATATATTGCATTTTACTTACACATCCATGTCTCTTCCCTTGTTACTATTTCAGCGAACAATGGAAAGGACAAGGCTACCACCCCGGTGGTCACCCCAGAAACGGAAAAGGAAACACCCTCGGTGCAACCAGAAGGTGTTAACATGAACTTGGAGGAGGACGACCTGCTGGGGGAGGAGCTTGCCACCTCACCTGCTGATGCAGCAACGCCTCTGCCAATAGAAGGGGCGGAGTTAGCCCTTGCTGTTAAAGGTGCTGAAGCTGCTGACCACCTTGAGCCCCTGGATGTTGCACCGCTGCATATGATCCCTGCGGATGAGGAGTCAGTGGTTAACGGCTCGAAGGATGCTGATGCGGATGATGATCGCGCTGTGCAGCCATACACATCCGACACCCCGCCGGACAAAAGATTCATCTTAATTGATGAGGATGATATCCCAGCGCCTACCGTGGATGACACAGCCACAGGGGAAAGTTCAAACAAAGGCAAAGGACCGAGGGACAAAGGCAAGGAACCGATTAACCCGGAATTTGAGGTGTGGTTGGCTGCCACGACGGATAAGGGGAAGGATGTAGTTATCCCTAAAAAGACTAAGCGCACTTCACCTATCATTACTGGAGGTATCGCCAAACGGCTACGAACATCGCCTTCGGTTGTATGAAAATCCGGGAAACAGTTAGAAAAAATTCCAAATAAAGCTGGGATGAGCAGAAAAAACTCTTTGGCGGTGGTTGACGGTCAACCCCGCCGAGAGAAATGAGGGCCATATGTTGGAACTGTCGAGGACTTGGTATACCCTCGGCAGTTCACGAACTCCGTTCTATTATTTTTCGTTTATGTCCAGATTTTATTTTTTTATCAGAAACCCGTTTAAGTTCGGTTAAGTTTGATTCTCTTAAACATTCCCTTGATATGGAGGGTTTTTTGTTGTGGATAGCAGCTCTTCTTGCGCAGGTTTATGCCTGCTTTATAATAAAAATATTACCTTAGATTTTCTCTCGTCTTCGACGAGATATATTGATGTTATCGTGAATGGTTTGGATTGTCGTTTTCGTTTTACTGGCATTTACGGTTACGCGGCTACGAACATGAAAAAACACACGTGGGAGCTCATTGACTCCCTTAAAACGAACTCATCTCTTCCGTGGCTCATCGGAGGTGACTTAAATGATATCCTTGATGACTCGGAAAAACAAGGTGGTAATCGAAGACCTCGTTCACAAATCCTTAACTTTCGTGAATGTCTCACACGCAATAACTTGTTCGATTGTAAGCCCAAAACGGGTTGGTTCACTTGGACCCGCACGGGGCCTAATGTCAACCCAGTCTGCGAAAGACTTGATCGATTTGTGGCATGTTCTCAATGGTTACACGACTTCCCCAATTTCACCCATTTCCATTCTTTTTCCCTTGAATCGGACCATAGCATTATCATATTGGACACGGACAGTAGCAACACAACGCACCAACGTTTTGCGCCGTCCATGGATCATTTCCGGTTTGATGCTTGTTGGGCCCATGACCCATCGGGCATTCAAGTTTGTAAGAAAACTTGGGCCTCCACGCCTGGGTCCCTATTGGATAATATATCCGCCTTGGGCCACAACCTCCAAGAGTGGCAAAGTGCTCAACGTAAGCACTCCACTCTTCGCATGCAAATGCTGCAACGTACTATAAACGCTCTCCTACGTCGTCGTCATCTTTCCTGGAAAGCCCTTTCTACGCTTCACAGCGTAAAATCGGAACTCCAGAAGTTGGCAGCGGCTAGAGAAGCATATTGGGCTCAACGCTCTCGCATCTCTTGGTTAACCAACGGTGACAAGAACACCAACTATTTCCATGCGAGGGCCACAAAGCGGCGTAGGAAAAATGCAATCCGAGGGCTAATGGATGCGACAGGAGTCTGGCAGACTTCCACTGCTGACATGCTACGAATTGCGTCTTCCTACTTTCAAGATATTTTTTCTTCATCTTGTCCGGTGTCTTCACCGAAATTGATGAGCAATATTCGCCCCACTGTTACCACGGATATGAATGCCACTCTACAACGGCCCTTCACTGTAGAGGAAATCTCCGCCGCTTTTCTGGATATCAATCCTAAAAAAGCGCCAGGAATTGATGGCTTTCCTAGTAGCTTCTACCGTCAGCATTGGAATATGATTGGTCTAGAATTCTTATCCCTTTGCATGGACCTTCTACAGGGGAAAGCCGATATGGCATCAGTTAATCGATCGATCATTGTGCTTATTCCTAAGACTTCTGACCCTACTACCATGAAGCACTTTCGACCAATCAGCTTATGCACTGTCATCTACAAGACGGTTTCTAAGGTCCTGGTTAATCGCCTTAAATCTACCTTGTCTTCTTGTATCAGCGCTTCTCAGGCCGCGTTCATTAGCGGCTGCAATATCACTGACAACATTCTCATTGCGCACGAATTGGTGCACACCCTTCACTCTAGTGGAACATTGTCCTCCCAAGGGGCTACTGTCAAGCTCGATATGGAGAAGGCCTTTGATAGGGTCGAATGGTCCTTCTTAAGGGATGTCATGCTACGTATGGGGTTTGCCAAGGAATGGGTAAACCTCATCCTACGGTGTGTCTCTTCGGTCTCCTTTTCGGTCCGAGTTAATGGTACACTCTCCGAGGAGTTCTTCCCCACCAGAGGTATCCGTCAAGGTGACCCTTTGTCCCCTTTCCTTTTCTTGATTTGCTCTCAGGGACTCTCTGCGGCTCTGGAAACTGAGCAAAGGGAAGGACGCTTATCGGGCCTTAGTGCCAGTCGCCATGGGCCCCGTGTTACTCATCTGCTCTTTGCGGATGATAGCATGGTGTTCCTACGTAATGAGCCGGAGGAGGTGGCTCGGCTACGCTACATCCTATCTCAGTACGCCTCTTCCTCAGGACAAACGATCAACTTTGATAAGTCTACTGCCTTCTGCAGTCAAAAGTGTTACACCGATTTTCTCTGTGCTATGCGTTCAACACTTGGTGTACGCTTAGTGGATGACCCAGGAATATATTTGGGGGTACCACTTTTAATTAAAAGGAATATGACTGCCTCATTAGGATTCGTGCGGGATAAAGTTCAGTCCCGGATGTGTAAATGGGACAGCAGCTTCCTTTCCTATAGTGGGAGAGAAATTCTCATTAAGTCGGTAGCGCAAGAAATGCCACAATACGTAATGTCATGTTACCTTTTACCACAAAACATCATTGATGACATTACTATGTCTATACGGCGATATTGGTGGTCCGGGCGCAGTAATAAGCGAGGTTGGCCGCTTTTATCGTGGGACTCTCTTTGCACACCTAAAACTGTGGGAGGCCTAGGTTTCCGCGATCTGCACACCTTTAATATCGCCCTCTTGGGAAAGCAGATTTGGCTTCTGATATCCCACCCGGATTCTCTTTTGGCGAGAGTCCTTCGCGCGAAATACTACCCTTCGGGAGACCTGCTGAATGCCTCTGCGGATAAACGGGCATCTTTTGCATGGAAAGGGATAAACCAAGAAATTCATTCCCTTGGGCCCGGTTATTTTTGGCGGCCAGGAGTCAAGAGTTCGATACGAGTTCTCAGCGACACCTGGGGCGGGGATAAACCGATTACGCTTTTTGGGGAATATATGGACAACGATGAATTACCGATGCGGTGTCGGGATTACATGACACGAGACTATGCATCCTAGGATGAATCCAAACTTCGTAGGGACTTTGACAAGGATGATGTAGAATGTATCCTTCGGGTTCCGATTTATCGCAATAAGCCAGATACGCTTGTTTGGGGACAGCATGATTCTGGTAGCTACACTGTTAGATCAGGGTACTTCTTTCTTCATCAGCCCACGCGGCCGGTGGCACGACCTAACCGACTCTGGAAAATCATTTCAAAAGCTCCGACTCTACCAAAGATTCGCTCCTTTAGCTGGCGAGCAGGCCGTGATGCATTTCCCACTGGGGACAAGTTACGGGCAATACATCACACGGGTGGGCAATGCCCCTTTTGTCCAACAGTGATGGAATCTGCTCTCCATGCCCTTCGCGATTGCCCAGGTGCTAAGGATGTTCTCCGCCTAGTTGAGCTTCCCTCGGGCGTCTATGCTAGCCCTACCAACACAATGACGGATTGGTTATCTGAAGGCACTAACTGCTTGGATAGTACAGGGTTTGCTCTACTCCTAACAGCAATTTGGAATGTATGGAACCGTCGTAATGACTGGGTTCATTCACAGAGACTTCAGCCAACTTGGCTCACGGCCATGAACGCTACAGGTCTTCTACAGGAATACGCCGCCGCAAACGCTCTCCCCGCCGTGTCAACAGCCGTACCAGCCGCAGCCCCACCGCGTTAGACGCCACCAAGACCGGAGAGTATAAAGATAAATGTCGATGGAGCCTTCCACCCCGGGTCCGGTTCTGCAGCCATCGGGGTAATTGCTCGGGATGCTCAAGGTTCGATTGTTGGAGGATGTGTCGTCCATGAAGCAGGTTGTCATGATGCCACCATGGTCGAGCTACATGCCATCGATGCGGGTATTATGTTGACCCGAGATAGAGGATGGGGCGAGGTTCTCATTGAGTCCGATTCGGCTACGGTAGTCAATAAGCTCTCTCGCACTACTGATGATAACTCCATGCTGGGTCCGCAGATTGCTGATATGAAGGCTTTGCTTAGGGCTTTTCCTTTGATCACTTTATCTTTTGTACCTAGATCAGCCAATTTTATGGCACATAACTTAGCCACTTGGGCTTTACGTTCTACTTCCTCTGTTTATTTCGATTCAGTCGTTCCTGACTGTATTAACGCTGATGTACTGGCTGACTCCCAGCCTTTTTATTTTATAATAATAATATACCTCAGGGCACTCTTTTCCCCTTAGGTTCACCTTGTGCCTCGGCGCAAGGTGGTTAGAGGGGGTTTTCAATGAGGCCCATTTTCTTCAAAAAAAAATTCAACGGGTCCATTGAAAGGCCCATTTCGACCCGCTCGTCCGAAACCTTTACAAAAAGGACTGCAATAAAAAGTTTTAATCAAATTTTAGGAGTTTATGTAATTGATTAGGAGCTTTTCAGCACAATTATATTGCAAAACCTCAATTTTATACTTTTTACTCAGTTAAAATTCCAACAGGCCCATTGAAAGGCCCATTTAGACCAGCTCGTCTGAAACCTCTACAAAAAGGACCGCAAAAATGTTTTATTAAAATATTAGGATTTCAAATAATTTATTAGGAGCTTTTCAACACAATTATATTGCAAAACCTCAATTTCTTTAATTTTTACTCATTTAAAATTCCAAAGGGTCCATTGAAAGGCCCATTTCGACCCGCTCGTCCGAAACCTCTACAAAAAGGACTGCAAAACAAGTTTTAATCAAATTTTAGGAGTTTATGTAATTGATTAGGAGCTTTTTAGCACAATTATATTGAAAAACCTCAATTTTATACTTTTTACTCAGTTAAAATTCCAACGGGCCCATTGAAAGGCCCATTTTGACCAGCTCGTCTGAAACCTCTACAAAAAGGACCGCAAAAATGTTTTATTCAAATATTAGGAGTTCTAATAACTGATTAGGAGCTTTTCAACACAATTATATTGCAAAACCTCAATTTTATACTTTTTACTCAGTTAAAATTCAAACGGGCCCATTGAAAGGCCCATTTAGACCAGCTCGTCTGAAACCTCTAAAAAAGGACCGCAAAAATGTTTTATTAAAATATTAGGATTTCAAATAATTTATTAGGAGCTTTTCAACACAATTATATTGCAAAACCTCAATTTCTTTACTTTTTACTCATTTAAAATTCCAAAGGGTCCATTGAAAGGCCCATTTCGACCCGCTCGTCCGAAACCTCTACAAAAAGGACTGCAAAACAAGTTTTAATCAAATTTTACGAGTTTATGTAATTGATTAGGAGCTTTTTAACACAATTATATTGAAAAACCTCAAATTTATACATTTTACTCAGTTAAAATTCCAACGGGCCCATTGAAAGGCCCATTTTGACCAGCTCGTCTGAAACCTTTACAAAAAGGACCGCAAAAATGTTTTATTCAAATATTAGGAGTTCTAATAACTGATTAGGAGCTTTTCAAAACAATTATATTGCAAAACCTCAATTTATGTACTTCTTACTCAGTTAAAATTCTAACGGGTCCATTGAAAATCCCATTTAGACCTTCTCGTCCAAAACCTCGACAAAAAGGACCGCAAAACAAGTTTTAATCAAATTTTAGGAGTTTAAATAATTGATTAGGAGCTTTTCAACACAATTATATTGAAAAACCTCAATTTTTATACTTTTTACACAGTTAAAATTCCAACGGGCCCATTGAAAATCCCATTTAGACCTGTTCGTCCGAAACCTCTACAAAAAGGACCGCAAAAATGTTTTATTCAAATATTAGGAGTTCAAATAATTTATTAGGAGCTTTTCAACACAATTATATTTCAAAACCTCAATTTCTTTACTTTTTACTCAGTTAAAATTCCAAAGGGTCCATTGAAAGGCCCATTTCGACCCGCTCGTCTGAAACCTCTACAAAAAGGACTGCAAAACAAGTTTTCGGAGTTTATGTAATTGATTAGGAGCTTTTCAACACAATTATATTGCAAAACCTCACTTTTATACTTTTTACTCAGTTAAAATTCCAACGGGCCCTGTAACCCCCTTAACCCGGTCTAGACGGTTGACCCGAATTAAGAAAGTCACACGGGGAAAACCAAAGTCAACCCGAAAGTCAACCTTGATTAACGACCCTTTTTTTTTCTTTTTAGTCTTGTCTAGATGCACATTAACCTTAATTGTGATCATACAAACAACATATCAAGAGATCACAAACATCAGAGATCAAACAGGGACCCAATTGAACAAATTACAACTTTAGGGACCAAAATGTAAATTCTGATAAATTAAGGGACTTAACCCAAACTAAAGTTACCATCTTGAAATTAGTCAGGTTTCATGCTTCTCTGTGAAATCTCAACTCAAAAGGACATCCACAGCTCATACAATTGATCATACAAGATTCAGGACCAAAACGCAAACATTTCAAAACATGTAACTACCAGGTCAGCCCCCTAACGGTCGACCGTTCCGAAACAGGCTAGTCCTGTTCCGAAACACGGGCCGTTCCGAAACGGGTTCCGGAACGTGGCTTCGGCAGAGGCCAAACCGTTTCGAAACGGTGTATACCGTTTCGGACGCCTGGGTTCATGCAAGGCACCCGTTCCGAAACGGTACACCCCTGTTCCGAAACGCCTGCACAAAAATCAGCAAACAAGCATATCTAATCATGCAATTGGACACTCAAACATGCTCCAAACATCGCCAAACTTTACCAGCATGCAATTAAACATATTTAACACATATAAGCATCATCAATTCAACAATATGACATCTCATGCAAAAAGCCCCAAATCAATGGTCATGCTTCCAACACAAGCTATCTACTCAAGCATCAACTTGCAAAACAAGCATATAAGGTTCAATCCAAAAACCAGCAACATCAACCACATTCAACATACTTAGGGAGTCATAAACACCTCCCAAAACAAATACATTGGTCCCTCATTGCCAAAACATACAAAAGCTAAAACACTTATAAAACCTTCATACATTGAGCTTTACTTATACTTGTTTGCTTGCCTCCTCTTGCTGCCCTCAATGCACTCTAATGCTCTGCATTATTGAATCAAGAAAACGAGAGAGCGTAAGCCAAAGCTTAGTGAGGAGTGCTCTTTAAAAACCATTCAATAATGCATTTAAAACCATTTGTAAATCATGCTTGTAAACAACCTTTACACATGCTCAAAGCATACTTTAAATCAAGCAATATCATGCTTCCACATTTCATTTAAACAAGCATCTCATGCTTCAACATAAACATTAAATCATGCATCTCATGCATCTCATGTACTATACATGTCATATTGGCTCAAGTGATACATTTCATTTATGAAATCAAGTTCAACAACTTTCCCCAAGGACTTTTAAACACCTTGGACCCCAAGGACTTTTAAACACCTTGGCCATGGACTTTTAAACACCATGAATGGACAACACAAGGACTTTTAACCACCTTTGTGTCCGTAGCTTGAATTACCCCAAGGACTTTTAAACACCTTGGCCCCAAGGACTTTTAAACACCTTGGCCCCATGGACTTTTAACCACCATGGAAAGGAGCACCTAAGGACTTTTAACCACCTTAGAGTCCGCAACAAGATTCATCCAAGGACTTTTAACCACCTTGATGATCTTAGATAACAAGGCTCACTCAAGGACTTTTAACCACCTTAGTGACCTTCACTTTTACAAACCATCACTTGCCAATACACACTTTATACATCATGTAATCCACTGTTTTAAAGCATTTAAACCAAGCCATTTCATCATGCATTTCAAAGCATTAAATCATCATTTAACAATGCATTAAAACAAGGTACTCTTACCTAGAGACACCTTCAACACATGGCTTAAAACCTCAGCATATATCATGCTAAAACATCAGCAATTATCATGCTTAAACATGCTTTCAAAACAGTAAACAAATCATGCAAAATCATCATTTCACATTTCATCAAAACATGGCCACCACTTAAAGAGAGTAATCCGAAAACTTACACTTGAGCTTAGCAAAGTTGTTTAGACTTAAACTAAGCTCCCAAAACCTTGGTTTCCAAGCCGAAAACCATTTTCACAAATCCACTCACCGATTTCCACTTTGCTTCAAGCCAAAGCACCAAATCAAGCCTCCGGATCAACAACTCTTGGATCCAAGGATGCCTCCCCTGTTTCAACACATTAAAGCAGAGGATTAATGCATCATCATGCATTAATTGCTTCAATGAAAGCATCTAAACTCGCTGCTCTCACTAAACCTCCATTTTCGGCCACCAAACACAACCGAAAATGCATCCGAAACACTTCTAAACAAAGCCCAGCCACAAACCAGCAAAACCTCACTTCCATTAACATCATTTAACATCTAAAAACAACCTACAACCATCCTTATACCTCCAGCAACACCAGATCCACAAGATCACCACAAAAACTACCTTAAAACACAAGCTAAAATTAGGAAACCCAACCTATCCGGGATTGCATCAATCAAGACTCATTTCCACATCAATTTAATGATCATTTAACATCAAAATCACTTCTCAAAACACAGATTTAACAGATCAAACGAAAATCAAGTGAAATCATCAAGATCTTGCATAATTAGCCAAGATCCTTAAATCAACCTTAAAACCTTTAATCAATTATCAAATTAGGATTGAAAACTTTAGGAATTTCATTAAAGAACTTGAAGTTCAGAGGAGAAGGACGTTCTTACCTCCAAACTTGAGTTTCTCCTCTTTTTGGAATAGAAAAGCTTGATGAAACTTGAAGCAATTGAAGAGGATTTGAAGACACAATGATTTGCAATCAATTGAGAGTTGCAAGAAGGTTTTTAGGTGATGAAAATCAGACTTAGATCTCTGGAAATGAGTGTTTGGGTTGAGAGAAAAGATAGAGAGAAAATAGGTAGTTAAAAGAGAAAATGGCCAAAATAGATTTTTCCCTCCTTTTGATTCTTTTAAAATCAGAATTATGGGTTAAAATATCTTAGAAAAATCTGGAGAAACTCCCTTTGGGTAAATAGCTCCTTAAAGATTCAAAGTTTCAACCCTTTATAAAATAGCCACCAAACTTTCAAAAATTACATTTTGGTCACTAGTCAAAATGTCACACTTCCGAAACTCATTTTCCAAAATTGATTTCACAGTTCACTTAATTATAATAAAAGATGATTTTAGAACATTTTTCCATAATTTTTATGCAACCCGAACTAGGCTTTCCTAATTTAACCTCTTACGATTCGAACAGCACTTTGACCAACCGGTCAACGCCCAAGACTTCCAAGCCCAAAACCGGGGCGTTACAACTCTCCCCCCCTTAAGAAATTTCGTCCTCGAAATTTACCTGAAGGAAAGAGATAAGGAAACTGCTTCAGCATATCATCCTTCCGCTCCCACGTGGCTTCCTCAACACCGCGATGCTTCCACAGCACCTTCACCAACTCAATGGTCTTGCCACGAAGAACTTTGCTATCTGAACCCAGAACCTTCACCGGTTCCTCATCATAGGTCAAATCCGAATTCAATTCCACCTCCTCCACAGGCAACACATGCGAAGGATCAGATCGATACCTCCGGAGCATAGAAACATGGAACACATCATGAATCTTCTCCAGCTCCTGGGGTAACCTCAACCGATACGCAACAGGACCCACACGCTCAACAACCTCATACGGTCCAATGTATCTAGGGCTCAGCTTACCCTTCCGCCCAAACCTCATCACCTTCTTCCAAGGCGAAACCTTCAAGAACACGCGAT
The DNA here is from genome assembly GCA_958450335.1 of Hibiscus tridactylites. Taxonomy (NCBI): domain Eukaryota; kingdom Viridiplantae; phylum Streptophyta; class Magnoliopsida; order Malvales; family Malvaceae; genus Hibiscus; species Hibiscus tridactylites. Next base: position 30,984,648 of record OY288292.1, on the reverse strand, counting down.
CACCCACCGCAAACTCTATCTCCTTACGCTTCAAATCCGCGTAAGACTTCTGCCGATCAGAAGCAGCCTTCAACCGCTCACATATGAGCTTCACCTTCTCGGTGGTACCTTTCAACAAAGCAGGCATCGAAACCAACTTTTGACCAGTTTCAGCCCAACACAGAGGAGTCCTACACCTCCTCCCATACAGAGCCTCATAAGGTGCCATCTGTATACTTGCCTGAAAACTGTTGTTGTAGGCGAACTCAACCAAAGGCAGATGCTTCTCCCAAGAACCTTGGAACTCTATCACACAGCATCTCAACATATCCTCCAAAATCTGAATAACTCGTTCAGACTGGCCATCCGACTGAGGATGATAGGATGTACTGAAATGCAACCTTGTACCCAGAGCTTGATGCAAACACTGCCAAAAACGCGATGTGAACCTCGGATCCCTATCCGACACGATCGACTTAGGCACACCATGCAACCTCACAACCTCAGCAATGTACAGCTCTGCCAACTTATCCAAAGAAAACGTAGTATGCACAGGCAAGAAATGCGCACACTTCGTCAGGCGATCCACAATCACCCAAACAGAATTCTTCTTCGACGGAGACAAAGGCAAACCAGATACAAAATCCATGGTAACCCTCTCCCACTTCCATTCAGGGATTTTCAATGGTTGCAACAAACCAGAAGGAACCTGATGTTCAGCCTTAACTCGCTGACACACCATACACTTGCTTACAAACTCTGCCACATCCTTCTTCAAGCCCACCCAATAGTACTCATCACGAAGATCGCGATACATCTTTGTACTACCAGGATGCATAGCAAAAGGACTACTATGACCTTCAGCTAGAATAGCACGCCTCAACTCAGCATCAGCAGGCACTACTATCCGACTACCAAAACACAACACTCCATCCTCATTAAAACAGAAATCCGAAGGTCTACCCTCCGCGATATCCTGAACATGAGACACCAAGGAATCATCCAACAACTGCTTATCCTTGATCAACTGAACCAACGAAGGTTTCACTTGCAACTCAGCAACAAGACCACCATCCTGTGACATGCTCAAGCTAGCAAACATAGCTCTCAGCTCAACAGCTACCTTTCTACTCAAGGCATCCGCAACAACATTGGCCTTTCCCGGATGATACTCAATCGTCAGATCATAATATTTGAGCAACTCCAACCAACGTCGCTGCCTGAGATTCAACTCCTTCTGAGACATCAGATACCTCAAACTCTTGTGATCCGTGTACACGGTACACTTCTCACCATACAGATAATGCCTCCAGATCTTCAGAGCAAAAACCACTGCAGCCAACTCAATATCATGCGTAGGATAATTGCGCTCATGCACCTTCAACTGCCGCGACGCATAAGCCACAACCTTACCCTCTTGCATCAGCACACACCCCAAACCAAACATAGGATGCATCACTGTAGACTACGAACTCTTTCCCTGATTCAGGTTGAATCAAGATAGGAGCTTGAGTCAAAACCATCTTCAGCTTCTCAAAAGCTTGCTGCCTCGCTTCTGTCCACTCATACTTAACATCTTTCTGCAGCAACTTCGTCAAAGGAGCAGCAATCTTGGAAAAACCATCCACAAACCTTCGGTAGTATCCTGCCAAACCAAGGAAACTACGAACCTCCTGAACAGACTTAGGAACTTTCCAGTTCATCACTGCTTCAATCTTCTGAGGATCAACACGAATCCCCTCAGCTGAGACCACATGCCCAAGAAAAACCACTTCTCTAAGCCAGAACTCACACTTGCTCAACTTAGCATAAAGCTGATTCTCCAACAAAGCTTGCAACACAATCCTCAAATGCTCTTCGTGCTCTTCCTCGGTACGCGAGTACACAAGGATATCATCAATGAACACCACAACAAACTTGTCCAGGTATTCATGAAAAACACGATTCATCATGTCCATGAAAGCAGCAGGAGCATTTGTCAAACCAAACGGCATCACAAGGAACTCATAATGCCCATACCTTGTCCTGAAAGCAGTCTTAGGCACATCCACATCCTTCACCTTCAATTGATAATACCCTGACCTCAAGTCAATCTTAGAGAACACAGCAGCTCCCCGAAATTGATCAAAGAGATCATCAATCCTCGGCAAAGGATACCGATTCTTGATAGTCAACTTGTTCAGCTGACGGTAATCAATGCACATCCTCATCGTGCCATCCTTCTTCTTCACAAACAAGACAGGAGCACCCCAAGGCGAAACACTCGGCCGGATGAAACCACGATCAAGCAACTCTTGCAACTGCGTCTTCAGCTCCTTCAGCTCCTTAGGTGCCATTCTATAGGGAGTAATGGACACAGGAGTGGTATTCTCATACAGCTCAATACCAAACTCCACCTCGCGATTAGGAGGTAAACCAGGCAACTCCTCAGGAAAAACATCAGGAAACTCCTTCACAACCCTGATATCCTGCACCCTCAGCTCCTTCGAACTAGGATTCATCACAAAAGCTAGAAAAGCTTCACAACCTTGCCTCAGCATCCTGCTCGCCTCCAAGGTAGAAACAACATTGGCAAGAAACTTCACATTCTCACCAACCACCACCACTTCATAATCATCCCCAAGCTTAAGCAAAACCCGCTTATTCTCACAATCCACAACAGCACGATGCTCAGCAAGCCAATCCATACCAAGGATCACATCAAAACCATAAAAGGGCAACTCCATAAGATCAACATGAAAGACATGCTCTTGAACAACCAAATGACACCTTCTATAAAGCTTACGAGTCACAACAGTTTCACCAAAAGAACTAGTGACTCTAACACCAACATCCAAAGACTCAACAGGCAAACCAAGCAACTCAGCATGCTCACGAAGAATGTATGAATGCGTAGATCCAGAATCAATCAAAGAAAGCAATGACAAGGATTGCAAAGTAAAGGTACCTGCAATCACATCAGCATCATTCCTTCCTTCGCGCTGAGCATACACCCTCGCTTGGCCTCCACCCTCAGGTTGAATAGCCACAACATGAGCTACACCGCGTCCACCTTCCTCTCGCCTCTGAAAATTACCACGGCCGCGCCCACGACCTCTCTGCGGTGCTGCAACAACAGGAGCACGCTCTTGACCACCAGCCATCCTCGGACAATCACGTCTCAGATGATCAGCTGAACCACAGTTCCAGCACTCATAACCAGCTGCCATAACAGGAGCTTGCACCTCCCTCCCAGCACGAGGACAGTCACGCTTCAAGTGACCACGGGAACCACAAATCCAACAAGCACTAGGGTCAGCTCTAGCATTGCCACCCCTAGCAGGTGCACCTCCACCTCTCTTAGACGAGGACTGAAACCTCTGATCACGCCCTCTCTTGTTCCGTCCACCGGAACTATATTCAGCAGCTCTTTTCCCAGAACTAGCTCCAGCACCCTTAGCAGACAAACTCAGATTCATCTCAATGTCCTTGGATCGACTAACCAGCACATCGAAATCATTGTACTCAGCAGCCAACATATAGGTCTTAACTTCCGTCACCAAGCCATAACGGAACCTTTCGCACCTCTCGCGCTCATCAGGTATCAACTCCGGTGCATACTGGCTAAGATGTACGAACTGTACTTCATACTCAGCCACACTCATGCTCCCTTGGGTAAGAGACATGAATTCACGCTTCTTTTCATCCAGATATCTAACTCCCAGATATCTCCTCTTGAACGCATGCTGAAAGAACGTCCATGTAACATCAGCATCAGCCATCCCAGAGATTGTGGTCGTCCACCACGTATAAGCATCACCTTGCAGCAGTGACACCACACATCCCAGCTTTTGCACATCAGTGCAACTCATCTGTCCCAAGACACGCTTGGTACTCTCCAACCATGCTTCAGACCTCTCAGCTGACATACCCCTAAACTCAGTCCCACCAAGACTGCGCAAACGTTCCAAGGGTAGTCTAGCACCAGCATCTCCCTGATGCCCAGCTCCTTGAGCTCCAGCTACTGCTGCTCGAAACGCACCCGCAATAGCTTGTACCAGCACAGACATGTCAGGCATCGCTTGCCTCTGACCAACCTCAGGTCCTGCAGCTCCAGCACCAGCTGCTTCAGCTCCAGCTCTTTCCCTCTCCGCACCACCACCACCAGGTGGAGGAGGAGGTATCACAACACTACCAGTGTGCTCATCGTTCACATTCCCCTCCGGGGTCGTAGCTCTCGCGCTACTCCGTAACTCTCTACGTGGTGCCATACTATTACCATGCATAACAATACAAAATAAAACAAGTCAGGACCAGCAAGGTAAGCAAATTCCAAGTATTCAAGCTCAATTTCTTTCAAAAAAACAACATCATCTCTTTAGCTTTTGTTTGGCAATGGGTACCCTCATCATGCATCATCACAACATGCATCACATACACATCATCATCACAAATCACTGAACATGCTTTCACTCAACAAGCATACAAACCAAACCATGCTTCAATCATGCATACACACATTCCCAATTACTCGAGAACCTGGCTCTGATACCACCAAATGTAACCCCCTTAACCCGGTCTAGACGGTTGACCCGAATTAAGAAAGTCACACGGGGAAAACCAAAGTCAACCCAAAAGTCAACCTTGATTAACGACCCTTTTTTTTTCTTTTTAGTCTTGTCTAGATGCACATTAACCTTAATTGTGATCATACAAACAACATATCAAGAGATCACAAACATCAGAGATCAAACAGGGACCCAATTGAACAAATTACAACTTTAGGGACCAAAATGTAAATTCTGATAAATTAAGGGACTTAACCCAAATTAAAGTTACCATCTTGAAATTAGTCAGGTTTCATGCTTCTCTGTGAAATCTCAACTCAAAAGGACATCCACAGCTCATACAATTGATCATACAAGATTCAGGACCAAAACGCAAACATTTCAAAACATATAACTACCATGTCAGCCCCCTAACGGTCGACCGTTCCGAAACAGGCTAGTCCTGTTCCGAAACACGGGCCGTTCCGAAACGGGTTCCGGAACGTGGCTTCGGCAGAGGCCAAACCGTTTCGAAACGGTGTATACCGTTTCGGACGCCTGGGTTCATGCAAGGCACCCGTTCCGAAACGGTACACCCCTGTTCCGAAACGCCTGCACAAAAATCAGCAAACAAGCATATCTAATCATGCAATTGGACACTCAAACATGCTCCAAACATCGCCAAACTTTACCAGCATGAAATTAAACATATTTAACACATATAAGCATCATCAATTCAACAATATGACATCTCATGCAAAAAGCCCCAAATCAATGGTCATGCTTCCAACACAAGCTATCTACTCAAGCATCAACTTGCAAAACAAGCATATAAGGTTCAATCCAAAAACCAGCAACATCAACCACATTCAACATACTTAGGGAGTCATAAACACCTCCCAAAACAAATACATTGGTCCCCCATTGCCAAAACATACAAAAGCTAAAACACTTATAAAACCTTCATACATTGAGCTTTACTTATACTTGTTTGCTTGCCTCCTCTTGCTGCCCTCAATGCACTCTAATGCTCTGCATTATTGAATCAAGAAAACGAGAGAGCGTAAGCCAAAGCTTAGTGAGGAGTGCTCTTTAAAAACCATTCAATAATGCATTTAAAACCATTTGTAAATCATGCTTGTAAACAACCTTTACACATGGTCAAAGCATACTTTAAATCAAGCAATATCATGCTTCCACATTTCATTTAAACAAGCATCTCATGCTTCAACATAAACATTAAATCATGCATCTCATGCATCTCATGTACTATACATGTCATATTGGCTCAAGTGATACATTTCATTTATGAAATCAAGTTCAACAACTTTCCCCAAGGACTTTTAAACACCTTGGACCCCAAGGACTTTTAAACACCTTGGCCATGGACTTTTAAACACCATGAATGGACAACACAAGGACTTTTAACCACCTTTGTGTCCGTAGCTTGAATTACCCCAAGGACTTTTAAACACCTTGGCCCCAAGGACTTTTAAACACCTTGGCCCCATGGACTTTTAACCACCATGGAAAGGAGCACCTAAGGACTTTTAACCACCTTAGAGTCCGCAACAAGATTCATCCAAGGACTTTTAACCACCTTGATGATCTTAGATAACAAGGCTCACTCAAGGACTTTTAACCACCTTAGTGACCTTCACTTTTACAAACCATCACTTGCCAATACACACTTTATACATCATGTAATCCACTGTTTTAAAGCATTTAAACCAAGCCATTTCATCATGCATTTCAAAGCATTAAATCATCATTTAACAATGCATTAAAACAAGGTACTCTTACCTAGAGACACCTTCAACACATGGCTTAAAACCTCAGCATATATCATGCTAAAACATCAGCAATTATCATGCTTAAACATGCTTTCAAAACAGTAAACAAATCATGCAAAATCATCATTTCACATTTCATCAAAACATGGCCACCACTTAAAGAGAGTAATCCGAAAACTTACACTTGAGCTTAGCAAAGTTGTTTAGACTTAAACTAAGCTCCCAAAACCTTGGTTTCCAAGCCGAAAACCATTTTCACAAATCCACTCACCGATTTCCACTTTGCTTCAAGCCAAAGCACCAAATCAAGCCTCCGGATCAACAACTCTTGGATCCAAGGATGCCTCCCCTGTTTCAACACATTAAAGCAGAGGATTAATGCATCATCATGCATTAATTGCTTCAATGAAAGCATCTAAACTCGCTGCTCTCACTAAACCTCCATTTTCGGCCACCAAACACAACCGAAAATGCATCCGAAACACTTCTAAACAAAGCCCAGCCACAAACCAGCAAAACCTCACTTCCATTAACATCATTTAACATCTAAAAACAACCTACAACCATCCTTATACCTCCAGCAACACCAGATCCACAAGATCACCACAAAAACTACCTTAAAACACAAGCTAAAATTAGGAAACCCAACCTATCCGGGATTGCATCAATCAAGACTCATTTCCACATCAATTTAATGATCATTTAACATCAAAATCACTTCTCAAAACACAGATTTAACAGATCAAACGAAAATCAAGTGAAATCATCAAGATCTTGCATAATTAGCCAAGATCCTTAAATCAACCTTAAAACCTTTAATCAATTATCAAATTAGGATTGAAAACTTTAGGAATTTCATTAAAGAACTTGAAGTTCAGAGGAGAAGGACGTTCTTACCTCCAAACTTGAGTTTCTCCTCTTTTTGGAATAGAAAAGCTTGATGAAACTTGAAGCAATTGAAGAGGATTTGAAGACACAATGATTTGCAATCAATTGAGAGTTGCAAGAAGGTTTTTAGGTGATGAAAATCAGACTTAGATCTCTGGAAATGAGTGTTTGGGTTGAGAGAAAAGATAGAGAGAAAATAGGTAGTTAAAAGAGAAAATGGCCAAAATAGATTTTTCCCTCCTTTTGATTCTTTTAAAATCAGAATTATGGGTTAAAATATCTTAGAAAAATCTGGAGAAACTCCCTTTGGGTAAATAGCTCCTTAAAGATTCAAAGTTTCAACCCTTTATAAAATAGCCACCAAACTTTCAAAAATTACATTTTGGTCACTAGTCAAAATGTCACACTTCCGAAACTCATTTTCCAAAATTGATTTCACAGTTCACTTAATTATAATAAAAGATGATTTTAGAACATTTTTCCATAATTTTTATGCAACCCGAACTAGGCTTTCCTAATTTAACCTCTTACGATTCGAACAGCACTTTGACCAACCGGTCAACGCCCAAGACTTCCAAGCCCAAAACCGGGGTGTTACAGGCCCATTGAAAGGCCCATTTAGACCAGCTCGTCTAAAACTTCTACAAAAAGGACCGCAAAAATGTTTTATTAAAATATTAGGATTTCAAATAATTTATTAGGAGCTTTTCAACACAATTATATTGCAAAACCTCAATTTCTTTACTTTTTACTCATTTAAAATTCCAAAGGGTCCATTGAAAGGCCCATTTCGACCCGCTCGTCCGAAACCTCTACAAAAAGGACTGCAAAAACAAGTTTTAATCAAATTTTAGGAGTTTATGTAATTGATTAGGAGCTTTTTAACACAATTATATTGAAAAACCTCAAATTTATACTTTTTACTCAGTTAAAATTCCAACGGGCCCATTGAAAGGCCCATTTTGACCAGCTCATCTGAAACCTCTACAAAAAGGACCGCAAAAATGTTTTATACAAATATTAGGAGTTCTAATAACTGATTAGGAGCTTTTCAACACAATTATATTACAAAACCTCAATTTATGTACTTCTTACTCAGTTAAAATTCTAACGGGTCCATTGAAAATCCCATTTAGACCTTCTCGTCCAAAACCTCGAATAAAAGGACCGCAAAACAAGTTTTAATCAAATTTTAGGAGTTGAAATAATTGATTAGGAGCTTTTCAACACAATTATATTGCAAAACCTCAATTTTTGTACTTTTTACTCAATTAAAATTCCAACAGGTCCATTGAAAGGCCCATTTAGACCAGCTCGTCCGAAACCTCTACAAAAAGGACCACAAAACAAGTTTTAATCAAATTTTAGGAGTTCAAATAATTGATTAGGAGCTTTTCAACACAATTATATTGCAAAACCTCATTTTCTGTACTTTTTACTCAGTTAAAATACCAACGGGTCCATTGTAAGGCCCAATTAGAACTGCTCGTCCGAAAGCGATACAAAATGGACTGAAAAAAAGGTTTTAATCAAATTTTAGGAGTTTATGTAATTGATTAGGAGCTTTTCAACACAATTATATTGCAAAACCTCACTTTCTGTACTTTTTGCTCAATTAAAATTCCAACGGGTCCATTGAAAGGCCCATTTAGACCTGCTCCTCCAAAACCTCGACAAAAAGGACCGCAAAACAAGTTTTAATCAAATTTTAGGAGTTCAAATAATTGATTAGGAGCTTTTCAACACAATTATATTGAAAAACCACAATTTTTATACTTTTTACTCAGTTAAAATTCCAACGGGCCCATTGAAAGGCCCATTTAGACCTGCTGGTCCGAAACCTCTACTAAAAGGACCGCAAAAATGTTTTATTCAAATATTAGGAGTTCAAATAATTGAAGAGGAGGTTTTCAATTCAATTATATTGCAAAACCTCAATTTCTTTACCTTTTACTCAGTTAAAATTCCAACGGGTCCATTGTTCGGCCAATTTAGACCCGATCATCCGAAATCTTTACAAAAAAGGTTGCAAAATAAGTTTAAATCAAAATTAAGGAGTTCATACAATTGATTACGAGCTTTTCAACACAATTATATTTCCAAACCTCAATTTCTGTACTTTTTACTTAGTTAAAATTCTAACTGGTCCATTGAAAGGCCCATTTAGACCTGCTCGTCCGAAACTGATACAAAATGGACTGCAAAAAAAGTTTTAATCAAATTTTAGGAGTTTATGTAATTGATTAGGAGCTTTTCAACACAATTATATTGCAAAACTTCAATTTATGTACTTTTTACTCAGTTAAAATTCTAACGGGTCCATTGAATGGCCCATTTAGACCTGCTCGTCCAAAACCTCGACAAAAAGGACCGTAAAATAAATTTTAATCAAATTTTAGGAGTTCAAATAATTGATTAGGAGCTTTTCAACACAAATATATTGGAAAACCTCAATTTTTATACTTTTTACTCAGTTAAAATTCCAACGGGCCCATTGAAAGGCTCATTTAGACCTGCTCGTCCGAAACCTCTACTAAAAGGACCGCAAAAATGTTTTATTCAAATATTAGGAGTTCAAATAATTGATTAGGAGGTTTTCAACACAATTATATTGCGAAACCTCAATTTCTTTAATTTTTTCTCAGTTAAAATTTCAACGGGTCCATTGTTCGACCTATTTAGACCCGATCGTCCGAAATCTCTACAAAAAGGGTTGCAAAATAAGTTTAAATCAAAATTAAGGAGTTCATACAATTGATTACGAGCTTTTCAACACAATTATATTGCAAAAACTCGATTTTTGTGCTTTTTACTCAGTTAAAATTTCAACGGGTCCATTGAAAGGCCCATTTCGACCCGCTCGTCCGAAAGCTCTACAAAAAGGACTGCAAAAAATGTTTTAATCAAATTTTAGGAGTTTATGTAATTGATTAGGAGCTTCTCAACATAATTATATTTCCAAACCTCAATTTCTGTACTTTTTACTTAGTTAAAATTATAACCGGTCCATTGAAAGGCCCATTTAGACCTGCACGTCCGAAACCTCGACAAAAAAGACCGCAAAATAGTTTTTATCAAATTTTAGGAGCTCAAATAATTGATTAGGAGCTTTTCAACACAAATATATTGCAAAACCTCAATTTCTGTACTTTATACTCAGTTAAAATTCTAACGGGTCCATTGAAAGGCCCATTTAGACCTGCTCGTCCAAAACCTCGACAAAAAGGACCGCAAAACAAATTTTAATCAAATTTTAGGAGTTAAAATAATTGATTAGGAGCTTTTCGACACAAATATATTGGAAAACATCAATTTATATACTTTTTACTCAGTTAAAATTCTAACGGGCCCATTGAAAGGCCCATTTAGACCTGCTCGTCCGAAACCTCTACTAAATGGACCGCAAAAATGTTTTATTCAAATATTAGGAGTTCCAATGATTGATTAGGATGTTTTCACCACAATTATATTGCAAAACCTCAATTTCTTTACTTTTTACTCAGTTAAAATTCCAACGGGTCCATTGTTTAGCCTATTTAACCCGATCGTCTGAAATCTCTACAAAAGGGTTGCAAAATACGTTTAAATCAAAATTAAGGAGTTCATACAATTGATTACGAGCTTTTCAACACGATTATATTGCAAAAACTCGATTTCTGTTCTTTTTACTTAGTTAAAATTCTAACTGGTCCATTGAAAGGCCCATTTAGACCTGCTCGTCCGAAACTGATACAAAATGGACTGCAAAAAAAGTTTTAATCAAATTTTAGGAGTTTATGTAATTGATTAGGAGCTTTTCAACACAATTATATTGCAAAACTTCAATTTCTGTACTTTTTACTCAGTTAAAATTCTAACGGGTCCATTGAAAGGCCCATTTAGACCTGCTCGTCCAAAACCTAGACAAAAAGGACCGCAAAATAAATTTTAATCAAATTTTAGGAGTTCAAATAATTGATTAGGAGCTTTTCACCACAAATATATTGGAAAACCTCAATTTTTATACTTTTTACTCAGTTAAAATTCCAACGGGCCCATTGAAAGGCTCATTTAGACTTGCTCGTCTGAAACCTCTACTAAAAGGACCGCAAAAATGTTTTATTCAAATATTAGGAGTTCAAATAATTGATTAGGAGGTTTTCAACACAATTATATTGCGAAACCTCAATTTCTTTACTTTTTTCTCAGTTAAAATTTCAACGGGTCCATTGTTCGGCCTATTTAGACCCGATCGTCCGAAATCTCTACAAAAAGGGTTGCAAAATAAGTTTAAATCAAAATTAAGGAGATCATACAATTGATTACGAGCTTTTCAACACAATTATATTGCAAAAACTCGATTTGTATGCTTTTTACTCAGTTAAAATTTCAACGGGTCCATTGAAAGGCCCATTTCGACCCGCTCGTCCGAAAGCTCTACAAAAAGGACTGCAAAAAATGTTTTAATCAAATTTTAGGAGTTTATGTAATTGATTAGGAGCTTCTCAACACAATTATATTTCCAAACCTCAATTTCTGTACTTTTTACTTAGTTAAAATTTTAACTGGTCTATTGAAAGGCCCATTTAGACCTGCTCGTCCAAAACCTCGACAAAAAAGATCGCAAAATAGTTTTTATCAAATTTTAGGAGTTCAAATAATTGATTAGGAGCTTTTCAACACAAATATATTGCAAAACCTCAATTTCTGTACTTTATACTCAGTTAAAATTCTAACGGGTCCATTGAAAGGCCCATTTAGACCTGCTCGTCCAAAACCTCGACAAAAAGGACCGCAAAACAAATTTTAATCAAATTTTAGGAGTTAAAATAATTGATTAGGAGCTTTTCAACACAAATATATTGGAAAACATCAATTTATATACTTTTTACTCAGTTAAAATTCCAACGGGCCCATTGAAAGGCCCATTTAGACCTGCTCGTCCGAAACCTCTACTAAATGGACCGCAAAACTGTTTTATTCAAATATTAGGAGTTCCAATAATTGATTAGGATGTTTTCACCACAATTATATTGCAAAACCTCAATTTCTTTACTTTTTTACTCAGTTAAAATTCCAACGGGTCCATTGTTTAGCCTATTTAACCCGATCGTCTGAAATCTCTACAAAAGGGTTGCAAAATACGTTTAAATCAAAATTAAGGAGTTCATACAATTGATTACGAGCTTTTCAACACGATTATATTGCAAAAACTCGATTTCTGTACTTTTTACTTAGTTAAAATTCTAACTGGTCCATTGAAAGGCCCATTTAGACCTGCTCGTCCGAAACTGATACAAAATGGACTGCAAAAAAAGTTTTAATCAAATTTTAGGAGTTTATGTAATTGGTTAGGAGCTTTTCAACACAATTATATTGCAAAACTTCAATTTCTATACTTTTTACTCAGTTAAAATTCTAACGGGTCCATTGAAAGACCCATTTAGACCTGCTCGTCCAAAACCTCGACAAAAAGGACCGCAAAATAAATTTTAATCAAATTTTAGGAGTTCAAATAATTGATTAGGAGCTTTTCAACACAAATATATTGGAAAACCTCAATTTTTATACTTTTTACTCAGTTAAAATTCCAACGGGCCCATTGAAAGGCTCATTTAGACCTGCTCGTCCGAAACCTCTTCTAAAAGGACCGCAAAAGTGTTTTATTCAAATATTAGGAGTTCAAATAATTGATTAGGAGGTTTTCAACACAATTATATTGCGAAACCTCAATTTCTTTACTTTTTTCTCAGTTAAAATTTCAACGGGTCCATTGTTCGGCCTATTTAGACCCGATCGTCCGAAATCTCTACAAAAAGGGTTGCAAAATAAGTTTAAATCAAAATTAAGGAGTTCATACAATTGATTACGAGCTTTTTAACACAATTATATTGCAAAAGCTCGATTTTTGTGCTTTTTACTCAGTTAAAATTTCAACGGGTCCATTGAAAGGCCCATTTGGACCCGCTCGTCCGAAAGCTCTACAAAAAGGACTGCAAAAAATGTTTTAATCAAATTTTAGGAGTTTATGTAATTGATTAGGAGCTTCTCAACACAATTATATTTCCAAACCTCAATTTCTGTACTTTTTACTTAGTTAAAATTCTAACCGGTCCATTGAAAGGCCCATTTAGACCTACTCGTCCGAAACCTCGACAAAAAAGACCTCAAAATAGTTTTAATCAAATTTTAGGAGTTCAAATAATTGATTAGGAGCTTTTCAACACAATAATATTGCAAAACCTCAATTTCTGTACTTTATACTCAGTTAAAATTCTAACGGGTCCATTGAAAGGCCCATTTAGACCTGCTCGTCCAAAACCTCGACAAAAAAGACCGCAAAACAAATTTTAATCAAATTTTAGGAGTTCAAATAATTGATTAGGAGCTTTTCAACACAAATATATTGGAAAACCTCAATTTATATACTTTTTACTCAGTTAAAATTCCAACGGGCCCATTGAAAGGCCCATTTAGACCTGCTCGTCCGAAACCTCTACTAAATGGACCGCAAAAATGTTTTATTCAAATATTAGGAGTTCCAATAATTGATTAGGATGTTTTCACCACAATTATATTGCAAAACCTCAATTTCTTTACTTTTTACTCAGTTAAAATTCCAACGGGTCCATTGTTTAGCCTATTTAACCTGATCGTCTGAAATCTCTACAAAAGGGTTGCAAAATACGTTTAAATCAAAATTAAGGAGTTCATACAATTGATTACGAGCTTTTCAACACAATTATATTGCAAAAACTCGATTTTTATGCTTTTTACTCAGTTAAAATTTCAACGGTTCCATTGAAAGGCCCATTTCGACCCGCTCGTCTGAAACCTCTACAAAAAACACTGCAAAAAATGTTTTAATCAAATTTTAGAAGTTTATGTAATTGATTAGGAGCTTTTCAACACAATTATATTGCAAAACCTCAATTTTTGTACTTTTTACTCAGTTAGAATTCTAACGGGTCCATTGAAAGGCCCATTTAGACCTTTCTCGTCTGAAACCTCGACAAAAAGGACCGAAAAATAGTTTTAATCAAATTTTAGGAGTTCAAATAATTGATTAGGAGCTTTTTAACACCAATATATTGCAAAACCTCAATTTCTGAACTTTTTACTCAGTTAAAATTCTAACGAGTCCGTTGAAAGGACCATTTAGACCTGCTCGTCCAAAACCTCGACAAAAAGGACCGCAATACAAATTTTAATCAATTTTTAGGAGTTCAAATAATTGATTAGGAGCTTTTCAACCCAAATATATTGGAAAAACTCAATTTCTATACTTTTTACTCAGTTAAAATTCCAACGGGCCCATTGAAAGACCCATTTAGACCTGCTCGTCTGAAACCTCTACTAAAAGGACCGCAAAAATGTTTTATTCAAATATTATGAGTTCAAATAATTGATTAGGAGGTTTTCAACACAATTATTTTGCAAAACTTCAATTTCTTTACTTTTTACTCAGTTAAAATTCCAACGGGTCCATTGTTCGGCCTATTTAGACCCGATCGTCTGAAATCTCTACAAAAAGCGTTGCAAAATAAGTTTAAATCAATATTAAGGAGTTCATACAATTGATTACGAGCTTTTCAACACAATTATATTGCAAAAACTAGATTCTTGTGCTTTTTACTCATTTAAAATTTAAACAGGTCCATTGAAAGGCCCATTTCGACCCGCTCGTCCGAAACCTCTACAAAAAGGACTGCAAAAAATGTTTTAATCAAATTTTAGGAGTTTATGTAATTGATTAGGAGCTTTTCAACACAATTATATTGCAAAACCTCAATTTTCTGTACTTTTTACTATGTTAAAATTCTAACGTGTCCATTGAAAGGCCCATTTAGACCTGCTCGTCCGAAACCGATACGAAAAGGACTGCAAAAAAAGTTTTAATCAAATTTTAGGAGTTTATGTAATTGATTTAGAGCTTTTCAACACAATTATATTGCCAAACCTCAATTTATGCACTTTTTACTCAGTTAAAATTCTAACGGGTCCATTGAAAGGCCCATTTAGACCTGCTCGTCCAAAACCTCGACAAAAAGGACCGCAAAACAAATTTTAATCAAATTTTAGGAGTTCAAATAATTTATTAGGAGCTTTTCAACACAAATATATTGGAAAACGTCAATTTTTATACTTTTTACTCAGTTAAAATTCCAACGGGCCCATTGAAAGGCCCATTTAGACCTGCTCGTCCGAAACCTCTACTAAAAGGACCGCAAAAATGTTTTATTCAAATATTAGGAGTTCAAATAATTGATTAGGATGTTTTCAACACAATTATATTGCAAAACCTCAATTTCTTTACTTTCTACTCAGTTAAAATTCCAACGGGTCCATTGTTCGGCCTATTTAGACCGATCGTCCGAAATCTCTACAAAAGGGTTGCAAAATAAGTTTAAATCAAAATTAAGGAGTTCATACAATTGATTACAAGCTTTTCAACACAATTATATTGCAAATACTCGATTTTTGTGCTTTTTACTCAGTTAAAATTTCAACGGGTCCATTGAAAGGCCAATTTCGACCCGCTCGTCTGAAACCTCTACAAAAAGGACTGCAAAAAATGTTTTAATCAAATTTAGGAGTTTATGTAATTGATTAGGAGCTTTTCAACACAATTATATTGCAAAACATCAATTTCTGTACTTTTTACTCAATTAAAATTCTAACGGGTCATATTGAAAGGCCCATTTAGACCTGCTCGTCCGAAACCTAGACAAAAAGGACCGCAAAATAGTTTTAATCAAATTTTAGAAGTTCAAATAATTAATTAGGAACTTTTCAACACAATTATATTGAAAAACCTCAATTTTATACTTTTTACTCAGTTAAAATTCTAACGGGTCCATTGAAAGGCCCATTTAGACCTGCTCGTCCGAAACCTCGACAAAAAGGACCGGAAAATAGTTTTAATCAAATTTTAGGAGTTCAAATAATTGATTAGGAGCTTTTCAACACCAATATATTGCAAAACCTCAATTTCTGAACTTTTTACCCAGTTAAAATTCTAACGAGTCCGTTGAAAGGCCCAGTTAGACCTGCTCGTCCAAAACCTCGACAAAAAGGACCGCAAAACAAATTTTAATCAAATTTTAGGAGTTCAAATAAATTATTAGGAGATTTTCAACTCAATTATATTGCAAAACCTCAATTTCTTTACTTTTTACTCAGTTAAAATTCCAACGGGTCCATTGAAAGGCCCATTTAGACCTGCTCGTCCGAAACCTCTACAAAAAGGACCGCAAAACAAGTTTTAATCAAATTTTAGGAGATCATGTAATTGATTAGGATATTTTCAACACAATTATATTCCAAAGCATCAATTTCTTTACTTTTTACTTAGTTAAAATTCTAATGGGTCCATTGAAAGGTCCATTTAGACCTGCTCGTCCGAAACCGATACAAAATGGACTACAAAAAAAGTTTTAATCAAATTTTAGGATTTCAAATAATTGATTAGGAGCTTTTCAGCACAAATATATTGCAAAACCTCAATTTCTGTACTTTTTACTCAGTTAAAATTCTAACGGGTCCATTGAAAGGCCCATTTAGACTTGTTCGTCCGAAACCTCAACAAAAAGAACCGCAAAACAAGTTTTAATCAAATTTTAGGAGTTCAAATAATTGATTAGGAGCTTTTCAACACAATAATATTGCAAAACCTCATTTTCTGTACTTTTTACTCAGTTAAAATTCTAACGGGTCCATTGAAAGGCCCATTTAGACCTGTTCGTCCGAAACCTCAACAAAAAGAACCGCAAAACAAGTTTTAATCAAATTTTAGGAGTTCAAATAATTGATTAGGAGCTTTTCAACACAATAATATTGCAAAACCTCAATTTCTGTACTTTTTACTCAGTTAAAATTTCAACGGGTCCATGAAAGGCCCATTTTGACCCGCTCATCCGAAACCTCTACAAAAAGGACTGCAAAAAAAGTTTTAATCAAACATTAGGAGTTGAAATAATTGATTAGGAGCTTTTCAACCGAAACCTCGATTTTTGTGCTTTTTACTCAGTTAAAATTCTAACGAGTCCATTGTTCGGCCCATTTAGACCCTCTCATCCGAAACCTCTACAAAAGGGTTGCAAAATAAGTTTTAATCCAAATTTAGGAGTTCATACAATTTATTACGAGCTTTTCAACACGATTATATTGCAAAAACTCGATTTCTGTACTTTTGACTCCGTTAAAATTCTAACGGGTCCATTGTTCAGCCTATTTAGACTCGTTCGTCCGAAACCTCTACAAAAGGGTTGAAAAATAAGTTTTAATCCAAATTTAGTAGTTCATACAATTGATTACGAGCTTTTCAACACGATTATATAACAAAAACTCGATTTCTATACTTTTTACTCCGTTAAAATTCTAACGGGTCCATTGTTCGGCCTATTTAGACTCGATCGTCCGAAACCTCTACAAAAATGGCCGCAAAATAAGTTTTAATCCAAATTAAAGAGTTCATACAATTGATTACAAGCTTTTCAACACAATTATATTGCAAAAACTCGATTTTTGTGCTTTTTACTTAGTTAAAATTCTAACAAGTCCATTGTTCGGCCCATTTAGACCCGCTCATCTGAAACCTCTACAAAAGGGTTGCAAAATAAGTTTTAATCCAAATTTAGGAGTTCATACGATTTATTACGAGCTCTTCAACACGATTATATTGCAAAAACTCGATTTCTGTACTTTTATCTCCGTTAAATTTCTAACGGGTCCATTGTTCGGCCCATTTAGACCCGATCATCTGAAACCTTAACAAAAAGGGTCGCAAAATAAGTTTTAATCCAAATTTAGGAGTTCATACAATTGATTACGTGGTTTTCAACACGATTATATTTCAAAAACTTGATTATTGTACTTTTTACTCAGTTAAAATTCTAACGGGTCCATTGTTCGGCCCATTTTGATCCGCTCGTCCGAAACCTTTACAAAAAGGCCGCATAATAATTTAGAATCAAATTTTAGGAGTTCATATAATTGATTACGAGCTTTTCAAAACGATTATATTGCAAAAACTCGATTACAGTACTTTTTACTCATTTAAAATTCTAACGGGTCCATTGTTCGGCCTATTTAGACCCGATCGTCCGAAATCTCTTCAAAAAGGGTTGCAAAATAAGTTTAAATCAAAATTAAGGAGTTCATACAATTGATTACGAGCTTTTTAACACAATTATATTGCAAAAACTCGATTTTTGTGCTTTTTACTCAGTTAAAATTCTAACGAGTCCATTGTTCGGCCCATTTAGACCCTCTCATCCGAAACCTCTACAAAAGGGTTGCAAAATATGTTTTAATCCAAATTTAGGAGTTTATACAATTTATTACGAGCTTTTCAACACGATTATATTGCAAAAACTCGATTTCTGTACTTTTTACTCCGTTAAAATTCTAACGGGTCCATTGTACGGCCTATTTAGACTCGATCGTCCGAAACGTCTACAAAAAGGGCTGCAAAATAAGTTTTAATCCAACTTTAGGAGTTCAAATAGCTGATTAGGAGCTTTTCAACACAATTATATTGCAAAACCTCAATTTCTGTACTTTTTACTAAGTTAAAATTCCAACGGGTCCATTGAAAGGCCCATTTCGACCCGCTTGATCGGAAAACAAGTTTTAATCACATTTTAGGAGTTCATGTAATTGATTAAGAGCTTCTCAACACAATTATATTGCAAAACCTCAATTTCTGTACTTTTTACTCGGTTAAAATTCCAACGGGTCCATTGAAAGGCCCATTTAGACATGCTCGTCCGAAACCTCTACAAAAAGGACCGCAAAAAAAGTTTTAATCAAATATTAGGAGTTCAAATAATTGATTAGGAGCTTTTCAACAAAATTATATTGCAAAACATCAATTTCTGTACTTTTTACTCAGTTAAAATTTCAACGGGTCCATTGAAAGGCCCATTTAGACCTGCTCGTCTGAAACATCTACAAAAAGGACCGCAAAATGTTTTATTCAAATATTAGGAGTTCATATAATTGATTAGGAGCTTTTCAACACAATTATATTGCAAAACCGCAATTTCTGTACTTTTTAATAAGTTAAAATTCCAACGGGTCCATCGAAAGGCCCATTTCGACCCGCTCGTCTGAAACCTCTACAAAAGGGACTGCAAAACAAGTTTTAATCAAATTTTAGGAGTTCATGTAATTGATTAGGAGCTTTTCAACACAATTATATTGCAAAACCTCAATTTCTGTACTTTTTACTACGTTAAAATTCCAACGTGTCCATTGAAAGGCCCATTTAGACCTGCTCGTCCGAGACCTCTACAAAAAGGACCGCAAAACAAGTTTTAATCAAATTTTAGGAGTTCAAATAATTGATTAGGAGCTTTTCAACACAATTATATTGCAAAAACCTCAATTTCTTTACTGTTTACTAAGTTAAAATTTCAACGGGTCCATTGAAAGACCCATTTCGACCCGCTCGTCAAACCTCTACATTAAGGACTGCAAAAAAAGTTTTTATCAAATTTTAGGAGTTTATGCAATTGATTTGGAGCATTTCAACACAATTATATTGCAAAACCTCAATTTCTGTACTTTTTACTCAGTTAGAATTCTAACGGGTCCATTGAAAGGCCCATTTAGACCTGCTCGTCCAAAACCTCGAGAAAAAGGACCGCAAAACAAGTTTTAATCAAATTTTAGGAGTTCAAATAATTGATTAGGAGCTTTTCAACACAATTATATTGAAAAAACCTCAATTTTTATACTTTTTACTAAGTTAAAATTCCAACGGGCCCATTGAAAGGCCCATTTAGACCTGCTCGGCCGAAACATCTAGAAAAAGGACCGCAAAAATGTTTTATTCAAATATTAGGAGTTCAAATAATTGATTAGGAGCTTTTCAACACAATTATATTGCAAAACCTCAATTTCTTTACTTTTTACTCAATTAAAATTCCAACGGGTCCATTGTTCGGCCTGTTTAGACCCGATCGTCCGAAATCTCTACAAAAAGGGTTGCAAAATAAGTTTAAATCAAAATTAAGGAGTTCATACAATTGATTACGAGCTTTTCAACACAATTATATTGCAAAAACTCGATTTTTGTGCTTTTTACTGAATTAAAATTCTAACGAGTCCATTGTTCGGCCCATTTAGACCCGCTCATCCGAAACCTCTACAAAAGGGTTGAAAAATAAGTTTTAATCCAAATTTAGTAGTTCATACAATTGATTACGAGCTTTTCAACACGATTATAAAACAAAAAATCGATTTCTGTACTTTTTACTCCGTTAAAATTCAAACGGGTCCATTGTTCGGCCTATTTAGACTCGTTCGTCCGGAACCTCTACAAAATTGTTGAAATATAAGTTTTAATCCAAATTTAGTAGTTCATACAATTGATTACGAGCTTTTCAACACGATTATATAACAAAAACTCGATTTCTTTACTTTTTACTCTGTTAAAATTCTAACGGGTCCATTGTTCGGCCTATTTAGACTCGATCGTCCGAAACCTCTACAAAAAGGGCCGCAAAATAAGTTTTAATCCAAATTAAGGAGTTCATACAATTGATTACAAGCTTTTCAACACAATTATATTGCAAAAACTCGATTTTTGTGCTTTTTACACAGTTAAAATTCTAACGAGTCCATTGTTCGGCCCATTTAGACCCGCTCATCCGAAACCTCTACAAAAGGGTTTCAAAATAAGTTTTAATCCAAATTTAGGAGTTTATACGATTGATTACGAGCTCTTCAACATGATTATATTGCAAAAACTCGATTTCTGTACTTTTATCTCCGTTAAATTTCTAACGGGTCCATTGTTCGGCCCATTTAGACCCGATCATCCGAAACCTCTACAAAAAGGGCCGCAAAATAAGTTTTAATCCAAATTTAGGAGTTCATACAATCGATTACGTGGTTTTCAACACAATTATATTTCAAAAACTCGATTTTTGTACTTTTTACTCAGTTAAAATTCTAACTGGTCCATTGTTCGGCCCATTTTGATCCGCTCGTCTGAAACCTTTACAAAAAGGCCGCATAATAATTTAGAATCAAATTTTAGGAGTTCATATAATTGATTACGAGCTTTTCAAAACGATTATATTGCAAAAACTCGATTACAGTACTTTTTACTCAGTTAAAATTCTAACGGTTCCATTGTTCGGCCTATTTAAACCCGATCGTCCGAAATCTCTTCAAAAAGGGTTGCAAACTAAGTTTAAATCAAAATTAAGGAGTTCATACAATTAATTACGAGCTTTTTAACACAATTATATTGCAAAAACTCAATTTTTGTGCTTTTTACTCAATTAAAATTCTAACGAGTCCATTGTTCGGCCCATTTAGACCCTCTCATCCGAAACCTCTACAAAAGGGTTGCAAAATATGTTTTAATCCAAATTTAGGAGTTCATACAATTTATTACGAGCTTTTCAACACGATTATATTGCAAAAACTCGATTTCTGTACTTTTACTCCGTTAAAATTCTAACGGGTCCATTGTCCGGCTTATTTAGACTCGATCGTCCAAAACGTCTACAAAAAGGGCTGCAAAATAAGTTTTAATCCAAATTTAGGAGTTCAAATAACTGATTTGGAGCTTTTCAACACAATTATATTGCAAAACCTCAATTTCTGTACTTTTTACTAAGTTAAAATTCCAACGGGTCCATTGAAAGGCCCATTTCGACCCGCTCGTCCGAAACCTCTACAAAAGGACTGCAAAACAAGATTTAATCACATTTTAGGAGTTCATGTAATTGATTAGGAGCTTTTCAACACAATTATATTGCAAAACCTCAATTTCTGTACTTTTTACTCGGTTAAAATTCCAACGGGTCCATTGAAAGGCCCATTTAGACCTGCTCGTCCGAAACCTCTACAAAAAGGACCGCAAAACAAGTTTTAATCAAATTTTAGGAGTTCAAATAATTGATTAGGAGCTTTTCAACACAATTATATTGCAAAACCTCAGTTTCTGTACTTTTTACTCAGTTAAAATTTCAACGGGTCCATTGAAAGGCCCATTTAGACCTGCTCGTCCGAAACATCTACAAAAAGGATCGCAAAATGTTTTATTCAAATATTAGCAGTTCATGTAATTTATTAGGAGCTTTTCAACACAATTATATTGAAAAACCGCAATTTCTGTACTTTTTACTTGTAATCACTAATTTTGTCCGGACCTTGAACCCCTTTATGTTTGTGTTGTTAGTGGGCTTATCGGGCTAGTAGGAAATTAAAAATTTAAAAATTTTAAAAGAAAGATCAAAAAAAAGAAAAAAGGAGGGAAAAAGAAAAAAAAATAAATATACATATGTCATACATAATATTACATTACTATTAGGAGTGTTATTTAGTGTATTTATAAGTGCATGTGACATATTAGATATAAGTATAATTAAGTAATAATGCTTGAATGTGTATATGTTGCCTTTTAGGATTATTATTATTCGTAGCATTGTTATGTTACAAAGAAAACTTAAACATTACTATAATACTTTTTATCCTTCATTAGTAAGTATATTTGCTAGGTTTGTTACTATTATTGTTTTTATTAACTTCATTAATATTATTATAACAAGATTAAAATAATAATAAAAATAATAATAAATAATAAAACATAAGTAAAGAAAAAAAAGCCCAAAATGCATTGAATAAATAATAATAAGAGTCCAAACTTAAAATAAATATACATGTTGGCCTGGTAAGCCCAAATAAATACATAGCCCAAACAAATAAAGAAACCCTATCGTTCCCTTGTTTGCTGCTTCAGCCGCCACAAGCCTTGACCGTCAGATCCACATCTAATCTGGCGGTCCAAATTCATCCCGCGAAGACAAATCCTAGAGGAGCCCTAAGGGTCTGGCGCCGCACATCTCCAATACCGTTCAATCTGGGCGAAATCAACGGCCCAGATCGATCCCAGCGAGGAAACCCTAACAAGCCTGGCAGATCTCGAGCGCCGCGCACGCCTCAACCGCCAGATCCCAAACGCATCGGACGACTCAGATGAGCCCAGAGATCCCACGCGCCTGAACGTTCTGACCGAGGGCCTGCCACAAGCACGCGTCTGCCCGCCTCTTCTGCTCCCGAGCACGCCATGTCACTCCCGATTAGGCAAAACCGGCACACCTCAGACAAAGCACAGAGTCATCAGAACCCAAAATAGCCAAAAACAGGAGACAAAAACAATAAATACCCCAATGTCAACGAAGACAAAAAAACAGAGAGCAAACAGAAGCAAAAAAAAGTATTGCATGTAACACCGGATATAAAAGATCCGAACCCAAGATTGTAAACCCCATGGGGGAGATCTTTACACAAAGAGAAATCAATAAAAAAAAGCCTTCTGAGGTATCCATTTTTCCACTCTTTCGATTGCATGCATCGCAAAAAATATATAAAAATAAAAAAACAAAAAAGGGAAAGATTTCTTTTTACCTTCAATTGTTTGGGTCTCCGGTTCACGTCGGCTCACCCGTTCGACACCGATAAACCGCCACGCCTTTGTGAGGCCACATGTGGTGATGATAGAGTAGCGCAATTGTGGATTTGGAAGCCTTCAATCAAGTTGTTGCAAGAACTAGGGGCTCTAGACTCAATCAAGAAGATTAAGAGCAGATCTAAAAATTCAAGAGAAAAGAGAAGGGCTTTTCTTGAAAATTTCAGATTCAAGGCTGGAAAATTAAAGAAACAAAGATAAGAAAGAAGATTAAGGAATAAATAATAAGAATTAAAATAAAATGATTGAAAAAGGTTGAAAGAGAGGTAGATAAAACAAATCTGAAAATTCAGCTTTGTTTATGGCTATGGAGATGGCATGAAGTTGAAGATGGAGATGGCTTGATGGATTTGTGATGGTTTTGTCCTCGGCACCCTCTTAGACGCAATTATCTAAGCAAGCAACCTCAAGCGGCTCTAACCCACCCTCCTAGACGTGATTACCTAGGCAAGCAGGAGTGTGAAG
This sequence comes from Hibiscus tridactylites, assembly GCA_958450335.1. Classification (NCBI taxonomy): domain Eukaryota; kingdom Viridiplantae; phylum Streptophyta; class Magnoliopsida; order Malvales; family Malvaceae; genus Hibiscus; species Hibiscus tridactylites. Next base: position 30,960,526 of record OY288292.1, on the reverse strand, counting down.
ATGATCTCCCTCACAAGAACTCGTCGAACTTATGTTGAAGAAGACTTCTAAGGCACAAGTAATCAGCACTTGTAAAAACAAACTCACTAAATATTTCATTGATCAAAGAAAATCTGAATAATCTCCATTACAATGGTGGAGGCTTCATCCTTTTATAGGTGAAGGATAGCCAAAGTAATCTAACATCTACTAAAACTAGGAAACCCTAATTTAATTAAAAAATAAAAGAAAAACAGCCTTTAAACTCCTTGTGCTTGGGCTGCAAGTGATAAGCTGATAAGTGCAGGTGATAAGTTGATAAGAGTTGCTTGGGAGAAGGGTGGCTGGTTCCTAAAGTATATAAAACCCTAAAAACATAATTTAAATGTTAATAATTAAGTTGGGCTAAGTCTAATTCGTCCAAAAGCCTTATATAATAGCTTTTGGGCTGAATTTTACAAATTCATGTAATAATCCCGTATCCAGTTTTCTGCATGCGCAGTCTTCAGTAAAATGGATGTATCTTGAGTTCCCGATGTCCGATTGATACGTTTCAAGATGCGTTGGAAAGGTAACTGAAGGCCGGTCAATTTGTTAGAAGACAACTCTGCCCAGAAATTCCAGGATCCCATCCGAAATGTCGTCTCAAGTTGGCTGACTTTCCAGACTTCACAAACAGATTCAACTTCTTGTCCAATATGCATTGCTTTAGCCCTCTCATGCATGTATCAGGTGAGGTGACGGAGCGGCAAAGTGTTGATCGGCCGTCAATCAAAGTAGGGGGTTTCGGATTTCATTTTTAGTTTGGGGTTTTCATTTTAGGTTTTCGAAAGGGGAAAGTTGTTTCTGTCGTTGGAGGCTTTCGGCTACGATCTCTTTCCGAAGTGTGAAACGGAACAGCGCCGTTGCCGATTAACGACAACCAGCCGGTGCGGTCTCTTTGTTTCTGAATACGGGGAGTCGGCAGAGGGAGGGAAGGTTTTTAGGGTTTCAAAAAAATCAGAAAAGGCCAAAGGGGTAAAAAGATCTTTAAAGCGCGTTTTTATAGTCTTTTTACATTTTAATTTTGGTTTAATTCCCTAAAGAGCCATTCCGTGTTTTTGTATTATGCGAGCAAGGGTCTCCGCATTCTGAAATCACACCCTAGGTCCCTCAAATATTTTAACCATTTCCAATCTCGTCCCTAATTCAGTTTTAATCAATTTCGAACGGTTTAATAACCATTTTAGTCCTTACAAGCTTCAGCGTCTTTTAATTTTGGTCCTTAATAGAGGAATTAATTGTTTTTCTTACGGTTATATCACATTTTTCACCCCCGCTCTTTTAACATGCTTTTATTTTCCCCCCAGCTTGTTTCTTTCATTTTGAATTGGGTGAATTCCCTTTTAAGTCTTTAAGTTTTTATTTTCTGTTCGATTTAGCCCTTGAAACAGTGGTGAATTGCCCGAATTAACCCAGTTAATTTATTTTTGTGTATATTTCAATTTGATCGAAGATGATGCTTCTTTTACACAGTTTTATTATTTTACGCGAATACTTTAACATGTGTCTTAAATCCTTGTTGTTGCATGTCGTGTGTTTTTATCAAGGATTATGAGATATCGGGTTTGTATGTATATAACATGTTAGTTTTTCATTTAATTTTGTTCATGTTATATGACATTGTCCGTGTTTTCTTAAATCGTATATTTATTTTTATAAGTTGCATCTCGATATTATAAAATGCAATGCGAGCGTCTTTTTATTCGGGAACGAACGAGGCCAGTACCAGTCGAAGTGGTGGTGGTTCGGACGTTCCTTCTCGAATATTAAGACCTTTAAAATTCACTCGCTCGTATAACCAAACTTCGATACGATTCATCACTTTAATTCGCAAAATCTAATATTAATTAAGCGGTAATGTTTTTGGTACCGATTTCCGGGCACGACGGGGGTGCTCATCCTTCCCCTCGTGTAACCGAATCCCGAACCCTTTTAAATCTCTGGTTTTTATTTCGGTGTCCGGTCTACCATTTTTAAATGGCCGGTGGCGACTCCTCTATTTTTTTATAAATCCGACTAAATTTTCAACACCCATTAAGAAACCCGGTCCGTCCGAGCGACATCCGAGGTACTTATGTATTTTCTAGAATTTTTAGTCGCAACATTACTAAGTTAAAATTCCAACGGGTCCATCGAAAGGCCCATTTCGACCTGCTCGTCCGAAACCTCTACAAAAAGGATCGCAAAACAAGTTTTAATCAAATTTTAGGAATTCAAATAATTGATTAGGAGCTTTTCAACACAATTATATTGCAAAACCTCAATTTCTGTACTTTTTACTCAGTTAAAATTCCAACGGGTCCATTGAAAGGCCCATTTCGACCCGCTCGTCCGAAACCCTACAAAAAGGACTGTAAAACAAGTTTTAATCAAATTTTAGGAGTTCATGTAATTGATTAGGAGCTTTTCAACACAATTATATTGCAAAACCTCAATTTATGTACTTTTTACTCAGTTAAAATTCCAACGGGTCCATTGAAAGGCCCATTTAGACCTGCTCATCCAAAACCTCTACAAAAAGGACTGCAAAACATGTTTTAATCAAATTTTAGTAGTTCAAATAATTGATTAGGAGCTTTTCAACACAATTACATTGCAAAACCTCAATTTCTGTACTTTTTACTCAGTTAAAATTTCAACGGGTCCATAGAAAATTGATTTTGTCGACCTTTCTCTGAGAGTGAGGTGCTTGCAGCGTTTAGGGATATAGGCCCTAGGAAAGCACCTGGAATAGATGGCTTCCCTAGTAGCTTCTATAGGCAATACTGGGATGTCATTGGACCTGAGTTTTTCGACCTTTGTCTGCGACTCCTTCGAGGGGAAGCGGACATGTCGACTGTTAACAAAACTGTTATAGTTCTGATCCCGAAAGTAGATGATGCTACTAATATGCGTCAGTTCAGACCAATCAGTTTGTGCACGGTCATCTACAAAACTGTAGCCAAGGTCCTTGTCAATCGTCTGAAGCCGATCCTACCCAATTGTATTAGTGATGCACAGGCCGCTTTTGTTAGCGGAAGAAACATCACTAATAACATCCTAATTGCCCATGAGCTTGTACATACCCTTAACACCAATAATGCTTCCATCTATCAAGGGGCGACTCTTAAACTTGATATGGAAAAGGCCTTTGACAAAGTCGAATGGTCTTTCCTCCGAGATGTAATGACGCGTATGGGTTTTGCTCCAGAGTGGGTGCAGTTGCTACTCCGCTGCGTCTCCTCTGTCTCATTCTCGGTCCGGCTTAACGGGGCTCTCTATGAGAAGTTTTCTCCGACAAGAGGCATCCGACAAGGAGACCCCCTTTCTCCCTTCCTCTTTCTCATTTGCTCGCAAGGGCTCTCCGCAGCCCTTGAGACATAACAGAGAGAAGGACGGCTACTAGGATTAAACGCAAATCGTCGAGGGCCTAGGATCAACCATCTGCTCTTTGCGGATGACAGTATTGTGTTCTTACGGAATTGCCCTGAGGACATACAATGATTGAAAGAAATTCTACACCTATAAGGATCATCCTCAGGCCAATCTGTGAATTTTGCTAAGTCTACAGCCTACTGCAGCTCCTCCTGCTCCACGACTTTCTTATAGGCCCTTCAGCATTCGCTTGGTATTTGTTTGGTCGATGACCCTGGGATTTATTTTGGGGTCCCCCTCCTCGTGGGGAGGAACCGAATGGCTAGTTTAGGGTTTGTACGAGACAAGGTAAATTCGTGTATCGCTAAATGGGACACTACTTTACTTTCCTTTAGCGGCCGAGAAATTTTAATTAAATCAGTGCCCCAGGCAATACCATAGTATATTATGTCCTGCTATCTCCTCCCGCAAAACATTGTGGATGACGCGACTCGCTCGATACGTAAGTATTGGTGGTCGGGTCGAAGCAATAAGAAAGGTTGGCCATTACTTTCATGGGATGCCCTATGCACGCCCAAAACCGCTAGAGGCTGGGCTTCCAGGATTTACATGATTTTAACATAACGCTTCTAGGGAAACAAATTTGGCGACTGATACAGTCGCCTGAGTCCCTACTTGCTCGGGTCCTACATTACCGCTATTTTCCCTCGGGCAATATTCTCGAGGCTAAATCGGACAGACGCTCTTCCTTCGCTTGGCGAGGTATTTGGCAGGCCATACACCGGCTACAACCCGGTTTCTTCTGGCGCCCTGGAATTGATAGTAGATTACGTATTCACCATGATCACTGGGGTGGATCTAGTGGGCTCTCATTTTTAGGAACCTATCAGGATAATGAGGAGATGCCTCTAAGATGTAGAGACTTCATGCTTCACAATCAGAATGCCTGGGACGAAAGTAAGATTCACGACTACTTTGACTGGGATGACACTGCTAACATTCTGAAAGTACCGATCTTTGTTGATCGTAGGGATGTGTTATTGCGGGGTTTTCATGACACCAACATCTACACAGTCCATTTAGGATATCTTTTTTTGCGTCAGCCTTTACGACCCCTTGACCGTCCTTGTCCACTCTAGAAGGTTATAGCTAAATCCCCTACTCTACCGAAAATCCGCACCTTTGGTTGGCGGGCGGGGCAGAATGCCTTACCAACAGGCGACCGGCTCGCCGCTCTGGGAATGGGCGAAGGTATACGACCTTTCTGTCACACTATTATTGAAATTGTGGTTCATGCACTGCGAGATTGCCCCGGTGCCAATGAAGCGCTTCATATTGCCGGGTTCCCCGCACTATATATGGTAGTACAGACTCATCGATAGCTCTCTGGTTAGAGCGAGGGGCTTCGCTACTCTCCCGCACTGAGTTTAGCTTGCTTCTTACGATCATATGGAACATTTGGAACCGAAGGAACGACTGGGTCCATTCCCGACGTATGCATCCACCATGGCTCACCCTAATGAATTCCCAGGAGCTTCTTCATGACTACGCCTCGACCACATCCACCAGCCCTTCGACGCACACGGGGACCGACCCAGCACTTCCTCGACCAGCTTGGAGACCACCACCGGCAGGAAGAATCAAGATCAACGTCGATGGTGCTTTCAACCCGGTCACAGGTGCTGCTGGTCTCGGTATTATAGCTCGCGATGCCACCGGCTCTATCTTGCTTGGACAGGCTTCCTTTTCTGAAGAAATTCCAGACTCCTCATCTGCGGAACTCCATGCTATTGTCGCCGGAGTCCGCCTTGGATCAAAAGCGGGTTGGAAGGGTTTCCACCTTGAGTCGGACGCGGCCTTGATTCTCAACAAGCTTCGCAATCCCGACCATGATGCTTCCATCCTACGCTCACAGATAGCGACAGCTCGAGATTTTATCAGTACTATCCCTGATTTATGCTATACTTATGTACCACGCGCTGCTAATGTTTTAGCGCATAGTGTAGCCATGTGGGCTCTTCATTCTCGTTGTTCTTTGTCTTGTCTGGACCGGGCTTGCCCGATAACTTACGATCTTTTGTACCGGTTGTTCATCAACCTCCTTGATTTAATTTATATATTTGGGTACTCTTTTCCCCTCTTAGGACCCTAACTGGGCTTGCCCAGTTGGGATTCGTGGGGTTTTTAATGAGGCCCTTTTCTTCAAAAAAAAAATTCAACGAGTCCATTGAAAGGCCCATTTCGACGCGCTCGTCCGAAACCTCTACATTAAGGAGTACAAAAAATGTTTTAATCAAATTTTAGGAGTTTATGTAATAGATTAGAGGCTTTTCAACACAATTATATTGCAAAACCTCAATTTCTATACTTTTTACTCGGTTAAAATTCTAACGGGTCCATTGAAAGGCCCATTTAGACCTGCTCGTCCGAAACCTCGACAAAAAGGACCGCAAAATAGTTTTAATCAAATTTAAGCAGTTCAAATAATTGATTAGGAACTTTTCAACACAATTATATTGAAAAACCTCAATTTTATACTTTTTACTTAGTTAAAATTCCAACGGGCCCATTGAAAGGCTCATTTAGACATGCTCGTCCGAAACCTCTACAAAAAGGACTGCAAAACAAGTTTTATTCAAATATTAAGAGTTCAAATAACTGATTAGGAGCTTTTCAACACAAAAAATATTGCAAAACCTCAATTTCTATACTTTTTACTCAGTTAAAATTCCAACGGGTCCATTGAAAGGCCCATTTAGACATGCTCGTCCGAAACCTCTACAAAAAGGACCGCAAAACAAGTTTTAATCAAATTTTAGGAGTTCAAATAATTGATTAGGAGCTTTTCAACACAATTATATTGCAAAAGCTCAATTTTTGTACTTTTTACTCAGTTAAAATTCCAACGGGTCCATTGTAAGGCCCATTTAGACCTGCTCGTCCGAAACCTATCAAAAAGGACTGCAAAAAAAGTTTTAATCAAACTTTAAGAGTTTATGTACATGATTAGGAGCTTTTCAACACAATTATATTGCAAAACCTCAATTTTATAATTTTTACTCAGTTAAAATTTCAACGGGTCCATTGAAAGGCCCATTTAGACCCGCTCGTCCGAAACCTCTACAAAAAGGACCGCAAAAATGTTTAATCAAATATTAGGAGTTCAAATAATTGATTAGGAGCTTTTCAACACATTTATATTGCAAAACCTCAATTTCTGTACTTTTTACTTAGTCAAAATTCTTACGGGTCCATTGAAAGGCCCATTTAGACTTGCTCGTCTGAAACCTCGACAAAAAGGATCGCAAAATAGTTTTAATCAAATTTTAGGAGTTCAAATAATTGAGTAGGAACTTTTCAACACAATTATATTGAAAAACCTCAATTTTAAACTTTTTACTCAGTTAAAATTCAAACGGGCCCGTTGAAAGGCCCATTTAGACCTCCTCGTCCGAAACCTCTACAAAAAGGACCGCAAAAATGTTCTATTCAAATATTAGGAGTTCAAATAATTGAATAGGAGCTTTTCAACACAATTATATTGCAAAACCTCAATTTCTGTACTTTTTATTCAGTTAAAATTCCAACCGGTCCATTGATAGGCCCATTTAGACATGCTCGTCTGAAACCTTTACAAAAAGGACCGCAAAAATGTTTTATTCAAATATTAGGAGTTCAAATAATTGATTAGGAGCTTTTTAACAGAATTATATTGCGAAACCTCAATTTCTGTACTTTTTACTCAGTTAAAATACAAACGAGTCCATTGAAAGGCCCATTTCGACCCGCTCATCCGAAACCTCTACAAAAAGGACTGCAAAATAAGTTTTAATCAAATTTTAGGAGTTCATGTAATTGATTAGGAGGTTTTCAACACAATTATATTGCAAAACCTCAATTTTTGTACTTTTTACTCCGTTAAAATTCCAACGTGTCCATTGAAAGGCCCATTTAGACCTGCTCGTCCGAAACCTCTACAAAAAAGGACCGCAAAACACGTTTTAAACAAATTTTAGGAGTTCAAATAATTTCTTAAAAGCTTTTCAACACAATTATATTGCAAAACCTCAATTTCTGTACTTTTTACTCAGTTAAAATTTCAACGGGTTCATTGAAAGGCCCATTTCGACCCGCTTGTCCGAAACCTCTACAAATAGGATTGCAGAAAAAGTTTTAACCAAATTTTAGGAGTTTATGTAATTGATTAGGAGCTTTTCAACACAATTATATTGCAAAACCTCAATTTTATACTTTTTACTCAGTTAAAATTCCAATGGGCCCATTGAAACGGCCATTTAGACCTGCTCATCTAAAACCTCTACAAAAAGGACCGCAAAAATGTTTTATTCAAATATTAGGAGTTCAAATAACTGATTAGGAGATTTTCAACACAATTAAATTTCAAAACCTCAATTTATGTACTTTTTACTCAGTTAAAATTCCAACGGGTCCATTGAAAGGCCCATTTCGACCCGCTCGTCCAAAACCTCTACAAAAAGGACTGCAAAACAAGTTTTAATCAAATTTTAGGAATTCATGTAATTGATTAGGAGCTTTTCAACACAATTATATTGCAAAACCTCAATTTCAGTACTTTTTATTCGGTTAAAATTCCAATTGGTCTATTGAAAGGCCCATTTAGACATGCTCGTCCGAAACCTCTACACAAAGGACCGCAAAACAAGTTTTAATCAAATTTTAGGAGTTCAAATAATTGATTAGGAGCTTTTTAACACAATTATATTGCAAAACCTCAATTTCTGTACTTTTTACTTAGTTAAAATTCCAACGTGTCCATTTAAAGGCCCATTTAGACCTGCTCGTCCAAAACCTCTAGAAAAAGGACTGCAAAAAAGGTTTTAATCAAATTTTAGGAGTTTATGTAATTGATTAGGAGCTTTTCAACACAATTATATTGCAAAACCTCAATTTTATACTCTTTACTCAGTTAAAATTCTAATGGGCCCATTGAAAGGCCCATTTAGACCTGCTCGTTTGAAACCTCTATAAAAAGGACTACAAAAATGTTTTATTCAAATATTAGGAGTTCAAATAACTGATTAAAGGCTTTTCAACACAATTAAATTGCAAAACCTCAATTTCTATACGTTTTACTCAGTTAAAATTCCAACGGGTCCATTGAAAGGCCCATTTAGACCAGCTCATGTGAAACCTCTACAAAAAGGACCGCAAAACAAGTTTTAATGAAATTTTAGGAGTTCAAATAATTGATTTGGAGCTTTTCAACACAATTATATTGCTAAACCACAATTTCTGTACTTTTTACTCAATTAAAATTCCAACGGGTCCATTGATAGGCCCATTTAGACCTGCTCGTCTGAAATCTCTACAAAAAGGACCGCAAAAATGTTTTATTCAAATATTAGGAGTTCAAATAATATATTAGGAGCTTTTTAACACAATTATATTGCGAAACCTCAATTTCTGTACTTTTTACTCAGTTAAAATACCAACGGGTCCATTGAAAGGTCTATTTCGACCCGCTCTTTTGAAACCTCTACAAAAAGGACTGCAAAACAAGTTTTAATCAAATTTTAGGAGTTTATATAATTGATTAGGAGCTTTTCAACACAATTATATTGCAAAACCTCAATTTTATAATTTTTACTCAGTTAAAATTCCAACGGGCCCATTGAAAGGCCCGTTTAGACCTGCTCGTCTGAAACCTCTACAAAAAGGACCGCAAAAATATTTTATTCAAATATTAGGAGTTCAAATAACTGATTAGGAGCTTTTCAACACAATTATATTGCAAAACCTCAATTTCTATACTTTTTACCCAGTTAAAATTCCAACGGGTCCATTGAAAGGCCCATTTAGACCTGCTCGTTCGAAACCTCTACAAAAACAACCACAAAATAGGTTTTAATCAAATTTTAGGAGTTCAAATAATTGATTAGGAGCTTTTCAACACAATTATATTGCGAAACCTCAATTTCTGTACTTTTTACTCAGTTAAAATTCCAACGGGTCAATTGTAAGGCCCATTTAGACCTACTCGTCCGAAACCTATCAAAAAGGACTGCAAAAAAAGTTTTAATCAAATTTTAGTTGTTCATGTAATTGACTAGGAGCTTTTCAACACAATTATATTGCAAAACCTCAATTTCTATACTTTTTACTCAGTTAAAATTCGAACGGGTCCATTGAATGGCCCATTTAGACCTGCTCGTCCGAAACCTCTACAAAAAGGACCGCAAAACAAGTTTTAATCAAATTTTAGGAGTTCAAATAATTGATTAGGAGTTTTTCAACACAATTATATTGCAAAACCTCATTTTTGTACTTTTTACTCAGTTAAAATTTCAACGGGTCCATTGAAAGGCCCATTTCGACCCGCTCGTCCTAAACCTCTACAAATAGGACTGCAAAAAAGTTTTAATCAAAATTTAGGAGTTTAATTGATTAGGAGCTTTTCAACACAATTATATTGCAAAATCTCAATTTTATACTTTTTACTCAGTTAAAATTCCAACGGGCCCATTGAAAGGCCCATTTAAACCTGCTCGTTTGAAACCTCTACAAAAAGGACCACATAAATGTTTTTGTAACCCCCTCGTCCCGGTCCGGACGCTTGACCGATCCGAGTGGGCTACACGGGGATAACCGAGATGAAACCCGTTAAGGCTCCACTTCGGTTACCGACCCTAGGAAAACTTTTTCATTTATTATCTTATCTAGATGCATTAATTAAACTTATGCAGAAGCCCAACGACAAACAGGGCCTAAGCCGAGCCCTTGAGACCCTTTAGAGATGTCAAAAAGCCCAAATACAGGCATGTGTTTCGAAACAGTCATAGCCCGTTTCGAAACACGAGCTCCAGTTTTAAAAAGTCAGACACCCGTTTCGAAACGCATCCACCCCGTTTCAGAACAAGGTCTCATTTTGCCTTGCCGTTTCAATACTTGTTTCGAAACAGCCAATTCCAGTAGCCAAAGTGATTCGAAACTTGTTTCGAAACAGGGGCTCACATTAGCCAAAATGTATCGATACGCGTTTCGATACGGGGCCCTAGAACCACACCTGTTTCGAAACAGGGGAAACCCGTTTCGAAACACATGTTGTCTTCAAATTTCCAAAATCAGCTTTAAACACCTCCAAATGATCCCAAACATCCTAAACGACTCCAAGAAGCATACTTAACATACAAACACACTCTAGAGGCATACACCCTATATCAACCATGCTCATGATACACAAGATATAAGATAGGCATCCATTTCAAAAGTTCATACATAGCATTCAAGGTTCATGTTTCAAAAGAGACATACACTTAGACAATTAAGGTAGGCAATTCAACATGGTTTACAAGCATTCAAGGCAACCAAAAGCCAACCAACAATATGGCATATAAAAGGAGTCTAACATGCTCCCAAACAAACCAACTTCAACATACATCAAAAGCATCAAGCCACAAATACATGTCCCATTGCTTGACCATTATATCATAACTAAAAATACCCATACTTGTTAGCTAAGCTAGCACCACAAAGCACACACTTGGAGGCCCGTTCTTGCACTAGCAACCCACGAGCTAAGGATCTGCATTGCCAAACAAAAGAGAACGTAAGCATAAAGCTTAGTGAGGGTAAGCTCATTAAAAACAAACCTCGACAATGCAGGGTCCAAGCACGAGCACAACAAGGTAGATGCATGTTCTTACCTTCGATCCACATAGCCAAAAAATGTCAATGATGCATGAACATATATTCAATATTATGCCATTCTCAACAAGCTCATAACTACAACATATGTAAACAAATATATCCATCCATATAAGAATCACATCTCATAACATATTGGTACACATACCATCACATATTGGCACCTAGCTATGACTCGAATACACGGATAACACGTTGGAACTCACATCCAACAACAACTTTTCCTCACGGTGGGATTACACTCATCACCGTTCACGCGGAGGGGATTCCACTCATCCTCACGCCCTGTCGATGGGATTACACTCATCACTGACTATCACATATACAAGAAGAATTTCCGGGCGAACCCGTACTCCATCTTGATGACTACCATCATCAAGACCACACGCGCATTTGACTCACGTGTGCACACTAACATCCTAATGATCGATCATTTGTACCCAAGCATACTAGTGCCAATATTATCCACAATCCACAACCACATTACATATCCAATTCCGTGCTTAGCACGTACTCACCATGATCACAATCATGAACAATCCACATGTATATAGCAATGCATCAATCCATGCCTCAACATACATGTATAACACATTTATACATAACCATCATCAACACAAATCATCATGAGGCATAAACAACAATTAAGGAGTTCAACCAATGTCTCTAACTAAAGCTTGGGATTAGGCTACCACTCTAATCCCAACTCTAGGTGGGTCTACGAAGACCAACCTAGTCCACATGCTTGAACCAAATACTCAAAACCATTTTGAAAGCATTAAACCACTCACCTTCACTTCCAAGCTCAACAACCAAGCAAACAACACCTTCAAGCTTCCGGATTCACTCCCGATGCTTCACTGATGTCAAAACATGATTCTAACCAAATCCAAACACAAACAAAACACCAACAATCAATTACTAGCCGCCAGAACAACCCGGATTAACATTTCCAAGCAATTTAACACCCAAATTCATGTTCAAAACAAGATTCCGGAGCAGCCCTCAGGACCCACTGAAATCTTCCATTTCAAACACCCAAATGATCATCAGACACACCCAAAGTGACCCTCATATACCATACTAACATCAGCCCTCAAATTCCAACATAAAACAACTCCAAAAACTCCCTTAAAACCCTTCTAAAAACCCACCAAAACCCAAATCCGGGAATGTTTATAAAACCAAGTAAAAATCATATATGTTGGACCATTTGGGTTGCTAATCACATAAATACTAACAAGGAATCAAAAACTTCAACATAGAACAACAAAGTTTGGATTTTTAACTTAAAAGCTCAAAAACTCAAATTCTCAAAACATGGATGAAAATGAAAACTAGTTGTACTTTTGAAGAGAGGAAGATGAGAGCAAGATGAAAATGTAATTACCTTTTGAAACCGAGCCAAAATGAAGATGAGATGAAATGGAATAGTGAAAGGGGGATGGGAGCTTCACTTGTCGTTGGTTTTGAGTTTTGGAGAAGAAGATGATGAAGCTTTTTGTTTATTTGAATTATAATAAAATAAAAGGGGTTTTAGTTGGAAGACCATCTATTTACTAAAATGCCATTAATGAATGGCCAAAATTCTCATCTCCTAAAGTCCATGGATTTTGGACTTAAGAGATAGGCCCAACATAACTTTAATTATTTTGAAATCACGAGGCCCATGAAAATTATTTTATTATTTAATTATAACCCGAAACCCCAAAACATTATTTTATTAATATTTTCACCCGACCCCCAAACCTGGGTGTTACAACTCTCCCCCACTTAAGGAATTTCGTCCTCGAAATTACCTGACGGAAACAGATACGGAAACTGCTCAAGCATATTAGCTTTCCTCTCCCACGTGGCCTCTTCCACACCTCTATGTCTCCACAACACATGGACCAACTCTATGGTCTTGCCACGCAAGACCTTGCTATCAGAAGCAAGTATCTCAACAGGCTCTTCATTGTAAGAAAAATCTGGATTCAACTCTATCTCCTCAACATGCATAACATGAGAAGGATCTGATCTGTATCTCCTAAGAATCGACACATGAAAGACATCATGGATCTTCTCTAACTCAGAAGGCAACCTCAAACGATAAGCTACCAGCCCAATCCGCTCAACTATCTCATACGGACCAATGAACCTCGGACTCAACTTGCCTTTCCGGCCAAATCCCATTACCTTCTTCCACGGAGACACATTCAGAAACACTTTCTCACCCACTGAGAACTCAATCTCTTTTCTCTTCAAATCCGCATAAGACTTCTGACGATCAGAAGCCACTTTCAAACGGTCGCAAATCAACTTCACCTTTTATGTAACACCCTCAAGCAAATCCGGCATAGGCAACAATTTCTGACCCGTTTCCGCCCAATAGATCGGAGTTCTACATCGTCTACCATATAAAGCCTCATAAGGAGCCATCTGTATACTAGCCTGGTAATTGTTGTTGTAAGCAAACTCAACTATGGGAAAGTGCTTCTCCCAAGAACCTTGTAAGTCAATCACACAACAACGGAGCATGTCCTCAAGAATCTGTATCACTCGCTCTGACTGTCCATCTGACTGCGGATGATAAGAAGTACTGAAGTGCAAACGGCTACCTAAGGCACTATACAGACAACTCCAGAACCTAGCTGTAAATCTCGGATCTTTGTCTGAAACTATAGATTTCGGAACCCCATGAAGTCTCGCAATCTCACGGATGTACAAGTTCGCCAACTTGTCTAAAGAATTCGTAGTGTTCACTGCTAATAAGTGAGCACACTTAGTGAATCTATCCACTATCACCCAAACAGAATTCTTCTTCGAAGGCGACAACGGTAGCCCCGACACAAAGTCTATGGTAATCCTCTCCCATTTCCATTCCGAAATCTTCAAAGGCTGCAACCAACCTGAAGGAACCTGATGTTCGGCCTTCACTCTCTGACAAACCATACAACGACTCACATACTCGGCTACATCCTTCTTCAAACCAATCCAGAAATAGTCATTCTTCAAATAACGGTACATCTTGGTACTACCCAGATGCATGGAGAAAGGACTCGAATGTGCTTCACTAAAAATCAGACGTCTCAACTCAACATCTTCCGGTACAACAACTTTGTCTCTAAAGCATAACACATTCTCACCACATAAACTATACTCAGTCGATCTACCTTCGGCTATGTCCTGAACGTGAGGAACTAAAGACACATCTTGCAAATGCTTTTCTCTAATCAACTGAATCAAAGAAGGCTTCACTTGCAATTTTGTGATCAAACCACCATCATCGGATACACTCAATCTAGCAAACATAGCTCGTAACTCAACTGTAACTTTTCTACTCAAAGCATCGGCTAATACATTTGCCTTACCCGGATGGTACTCAATGGTCAAATCATAATCTTTCAACAACTCAAGCCATCTTCTCTGTCTCAAGTTCAACTCTCTCTGTGTCATCAAATACTTCAAGCTCTTATGATCGGTGTAAACTATACACTTCTCACCATACAAATAATGACACCAAATCTTCAATGCAAACACAACCGCAACTAACTCTATATCGTGAGTAGGATAGTTCTTCTCATGAACCTTCAACTATCTCGAAGCATAGGCAACAACTCTTCTCTCTTGCATTAGGACACACCCTAAACCTATGTAAGAAGCATCACTATAGATCACAAATTCTTTATCTGAAACTAGTTGTTCTAACACTGGAGCATTTGTCAAAGCTTCTTTCAATTTCTCAAAGGCCTTCTATCTTGCATCTGACCATTCAAACTTAACTCCTTTTTGCAACAATTTAGTCAAAGGAGTAGCTACCCTAGAGAAACCATCAACAAACCTCCTATAGTAACCATCTAATCCTAGGAAACTCCTAATCTCTGTCACGGACTTAGGTTGTTTCCACTCAATAATAGCCTCAATCTTCGACGGATCAACACGGATACCTTCGGCCGAAACAACATGGCCAAGAAATACAACCTCTCGAATCCAGATCTTGCACTTACTAAGCTTCGCATACAACTGATTGCTCAACAACCTCTGTAGAACAAGTCTCAAGTGCTCATCATGCTCTTCTTCAGATCTAGAGTACACAAGAATATCATCTATGAAGACAACTATAAAGCGGTCTAGATAGTCTCTAAAAATTCTGTTCATCATATCCATGGATGCTGCCGGTGCATTCGTGAGCCCAAACGGCATCACAAGGAATTCATAGTGACCATATCTAGTCCTAAGAGCTGTCTTCGGAACATCACACTCTTTCACTTTCAACTGATAATACCCCGATCTCATATCTATCTTCGAGAACACTGAAGCACCTCTCAACTGATCAAACAAATCATCTATACGAGGCAACGGATACTTGTTCTTCACAGTCAACTGATTCAACTGCCTTTAGTCAATACACATACGTATACTGCCATCTTTCTTCTTTACAAACAACACATGAGCACCCCAAGGAGAACTACTAGGCCTAATGAAACCACGGTCTAATAACTCTTGCAACTGACTCTTCAATTCTTTCAACTCTTTCGGAGCCATACGATACAGAGCTATAGAAACTGGGGTAGAACCTGAAACAGTCTCTATTACAAACTCAACATCTCTGCCAGGAGGCAAACCAGGCAACTCTTCAGGAAACACATCCGGAAAATCACAAACTGTTCTAATATCCTTCGGTCTAGCCTCACTCATATTAGGATTCATCGCATAAGCTAAGTAAGCACTACAACCGGAATCCATCAACCTATGTGCCTCTAAAGCCGACACCACATTAGACAAGAACTTAATGTTCTCGCCTACTACTACTACCTCGTAATCATCAGAAAGTTTCAAAGAAATCCTCTTCGTCTCAAAATCCACACTAGCTCGGTGTTCAACTAACCAGTCCATACCCAGAATAATATCAAAACCATAAAAGGGAAGCTCCATCATATCAACGGGAAACACATGACCCTGAATCTTCAGCGGACACCTCTTATACATACGTCTAACTACCACTATCTCACCGAAAGAACTAGTCACATGCATACCTACATCTAAGATCTCAACAAGTATATCTAACTTCCATGCATGCTCACTCAAAATGTAGGAATGTGTAGAACCCGAATCAACCAAAGAAAGCAAAGACATAGACTGTAACTCAAAATTACCTGCTATCACATCAGTGTCGTTCCCGGCCTCTCTCTGAGCATAGACCCTCACTGGCCCACCTGCCTCTGGCTGCACTGCCACAACATGCGCAAGGTTCCTCTGAGCATCTAACCTAGGTGCATCAGCCCTAGGCTGGAAGTAGCCACGACCGCGCCCACAGCCTCTCTGGTAATCTATTGCTCTCGCAGGAGCCTATGCTATGTTTGGTGCTTGTGCCGCCTGATGCGGACACTCCCTCCTAAAGTGGTCCCTCGAACCATAGTTCCAACAAGCATGGAAGTTACCCCAACACTCTCCGGAGTGCTGCCTCCCACAACGTGTGCACTCGGGCAAACACCCTCCTCCTCTATGGCTCTGGTGGCCTCTACCATGGTGGCCACCGCCACGCCTATGGTCAAACTGATGTCCACTGCCTCTATGCCTCTTGGCATCTCCACGGTCAAAGTTGCTATTCCTCTTGCCAGAACTAGATCCTACAGAATGCTTGGTCAGCCCCAAGCTGTGCTCAATGTCCTTGGCTCTAGCAACCAAGACATCAAAATCTGAATAATCAGAAGCCAACGTATACCTCTTAACCTCTTCATGTAGCCCGTATCTGAAACGGTTACAACGGTCCCTCTCAGTCGGAACCAACTCTGGTGCATACTGACTCAAACGAACAAAACGAATCTCATAGTTAGTCACAGAAGCATCTCCCTGAACTAGGGCCATAAACTCTCGTTTCTTCTCATCAAGATACCTCGGTCCCAAATATCTCTTCTGGAAAGCAGACTCAAAGAAATCCCATCCAATCTCAGCCTCTGGAACTCCAGTAGTGATGGTGACCCACCAAGTGTAGGCATCACCCTGAAGCAAAGAAATCACACATCCCAACCTACGGACACCAACGCAACCCATCTAAGATAAGATGCGGACGATCTTCTCTAACCATAACTCGGATCTCTCAGGTGTAGACCCTCTAAACTCTTTAGCCCCTAGGCTACGAAGCCTCTCCAACGGTAAACTAGTGTCATCACCTCTAGGCTGAGCTGCAGCCTGTTCCCCTGCAACTACGGCCTGAAATGCTCCCGCTATAGCTTGCACAAGCGGAGCCATATCTATTCCGACCGGACCTTGGCCATCTTGGCCAAACTGCAGTCCCTCTCCTCCAGCCTCAGCCTCGCCTCCCGCTCCTGGCGGAGGAGGTGGTGGTGGTGGTGGTGGTGGAGCTCCAACTCCAGCAGCAGCAGGCTCTTCCACATGAGCCTCAACCCCAACCACCGGCTCATCAACAGGAGCTGTAACCCCCTTAACCCGGCCTAGACGGTTGACCCGAATTCAGAAAGTCACACGGGGAAAACCAAAGTCAACCCGAAAGTCAACCTTGATTAACTACCCTTTTTTTCTTTTTAATCTTGACTAGATGCATAGTAGACCTTAGATATGATCATACAACAGCATACTCAAAGATCTTAAACATCAGAGATCAAATAGGGACCCAATTGAACAAATTACAACTTTAGGGACCAAATTGTAATTTCTGATAAATATGAGGACTTAACCCACATTAAAGTTACCAGCTTGTAATTAGTCAGGTTTCATGCTCCACTGTGAAATTTCAGCTCAAAAGGACATCCCGAACTCATACAATTGTACAAACAAGATTCAGGACCAAAATGCAAACAATTCAAAACATATAACTGCCAATGTCAGCCTCCAACGGTTGCCCGTTCCGGAACAAGCAGAACCCGTTTCGAAACACGGGCCGTTCCGCAACGCGTACCGCAACAGGGGCTGGCAGTAGCCAAACCGTTTCGGAACGGTCCCTCCCGTTTCGGACGCCTGGGCTTGTTTAAGGCACCTGTTCCGAAATGGGTGATATTGTTCCGAAACGCCCTGTACAGATTGCCCCGAAATGCATCCTTAAACATGCAATTAAACATCCAATCATGCTCCAATTGCCACCAAACTTTACCAGCATGCAATTCAACATATATAAGACATACTTGCATCAACAATTCATCAAAACAACCTCACATATGAAAAGCCCCAAATCTATAGGCATACTTCCTACACAAGCAAGCCATTCAAGCATAAACTTCCAATTCAAACATATAAAAGCCAAACACTTAAACCAGCATTCTCATCAACAATTCAACATACTTAGGGAGTTCAAAACCTCTCCCAAAACATACACATAGGTCCCCCATTGCCAAATTACCAAAAGCTAAAAGTGTACTTAAGAAACCTTCCATACATTGAGCTTTACTTGCACTTGATTGCTTGCCCTTCTTGCTGCCCTCAAGGTACTCTAATGTTCTGCATTATTGAATTAAGAAAACGAAAGAGAGCGTAAGCAAAAGCTTAGTGAGGAATGCTCATAAAACCATTCAATAATGCATTTATAAAACATTTATAAATCATGCTTCAAATCAACATTTGCACATGCTCAAAAGCATACTTAAAACAAGCATCTCATGCTTCATATCATACATGTCATATTGGCCACAAGTGATAAGTTCCATTTCTTTAAAAACAAGTTCATCAACTTTCACCCCAAGGACTTTTAAACACCTTGGCCCCAAGGACTTTTAAACACCTTGGCTCATGGACTTTTAAACACCATGGAAGAGGACCACACAAGGACTTTTAACCACCTTTGTGTCCATATCAAGTATCACCCCAAGGACTTTTAAACACCTTGGCCCCAAGGACTTTTAAACACCTTGGCCCCATGGACTTTTAAACACCATGGAAAGGATCACACAAGGACTTTTAACCACCTTTGTGTCCATAGCAAGAACCATCCAAGGACTTTTAACCACCTTGATGTTCTTAAGTAAACAAGGCTCACTCAAGGACTTTTAACCACCTTAGTGACCTTAAGCTTTTCAAAACATCACTTGCCAATATACATCATTATCATCAATTTATCCACTGTTTTAAAGCATTAAATCAAGCCATGTTCATCATGCATTTAAAAGCATCAAACCACATTTATTCAATGTACAAAAACAAGGAACTCTTACCTTGAGCTTCCTTCAACATATGGCTTACAAAAACAGCAATTACCATGCTAAATCATGCTTTCAAAACAGTATTTAAATCATGCAATAAACCACATTGCATCACAACAAAATCATGGCCACCACTAGAGAGTACTTTCCAAAAACTTACACTTGAGCTTAGCAAAGTTGTTTAGACTTAAACTAAGCTCCCAAGACATTGGTTTCAAAGCCGAAAACCCAATTTCACTCATCGATTCCACTTCGCCTCTTGCCGAAGCACCAATTCAAGCTTCCGGATCAACAATTCTTGGATCCAAAGATGCCTCCCCTGTTTTAACACATCAAAGCAGAGGATTAATGCATCATCATGCATTAATTGCTTCAATGAAAGCACCTAAACTCGCTGCTCTCATCCACACTCCATTTTCGGCTACCAAACACAACCGAAAATGCATCCAAACCTCTTCTCAACAAAGCCCAGCCATAAACCATCAAAACCTAACACCCTTTAACATCATTTAACATCTAAAAAGAGTCTAATAACATCCTTATACCTCCAGCAACAACAGATCCACAAGATCACCTCAAAAACAACCAAGAAACACAAGCTAAACTTAGGAAACTCAACCTATCCGGGATTGCATTAATCAAAACTCAATTCCTTATCAATTTAGTGTCCAATTAACATCAAAAACACATCTCAAATCACAGATTTAACAGATCAAACGAAAATCACCAAAAATCACCAAATCTTGCATTATAAGCCAAGATCCATTTCACCTCTTAAAAGCCTTTAATAAAACATCAATTAAGGATTGAAAACTTAGGAATTTCAGTAAAGAACTTGTAGTTTAGAGGAGAAGGACGTTCTTACCTCCAAACTTGAGTTTCTCCTCTTTAGAGCCAAAAAGCTTGAAAATCCAAATAGCAAATTGCAAGGTTTTGTTGTAGAGATGATTAGGAATCCAAAGAGAATTGAAAAGATAGATTTGAGTGGCAAAATCAGAAAGAAATCTCTGGAGAGAAAGTGTTTGGGTTGAGAGAAAATGAGAGAAAAGGAAAATTGAAAGAAAATGGAAAGTTGGTTACAAAATGGTAAAATGATTTCCCTCCACTTTTCTTAAGCTTTAAAATCAGAATTATTCATTAAAATATCTTAGAAAAATCTGGAGAAACTACTTTTGGAATAATAGCTCCTTAAAGATTCAAAGTTTCAACCCTTTCTAAAACAGTCACCAAACTTTCGAAAATTACATTTTGGTCACTAGCCAAAATGTCACCCTTCCAAAACTCATTTTCCAAAATTGATTTCACAGTTCACTTAATTATATTAAAAGATGATTTTAGAACATTTTTCCATATTTTTAATGCAACCCGAACTAGGCTTTCCTAATTTCACCTCTTTAGATTCGAACAGCACTTTGACCAAACCGGTCAACGCCCAAAACTACTAAGCCCAAAACCGGGGCGTTACAGGAGCCGCCACACGTGGTTCTTGATGAACCACTCTTGGCCTACCTCTAGGCCTCGACATCGCTCACAAACAACAACTACAACTACAACAAGAAAACACAAAAGATAGGGTTAGCAAGACAAGGGCTCCAAGTGGCTCAAGTATATTCCCTCACTTTAAAAATCATTTTCAGATGTAATAGTAGCAATGAGACTCTAAACAACATGCTTTAAACAAAACAACAAGCATACATGATAAGCGAGCAAACATGCTTACATGGCAAGCAAACACCGTGCATTTCAATCATAAAAACACAACTTACCTCACTTACCTTCCCAAGGTCTCGGAAACCTTAGGCTTTGATACCAACGAGTGTAACCCCCTCGTCCCGGTCCGGACGCTTGACCGATCTGAGTGGGCTACACGGGGATAACCGAGATGAAACCCGTTAAGGATCCACTTCGGTTACCAACCCTAGGAAAACTTTTTCATTTATTATCTTATCTAGATGCATTAATTAAACTTAAGCGGAAGCCCAACAACAAACAGGGCCTAAGCCCAGCCCTTGAGACCCTTTAGAGATGTCAAAAAGCCCAAATACAGGCCTGTGTTTCGAAACAGTCAAAGCCCAGTTGAAAAAGTCAGACACCCATTTCGAAACGCATTCACCCTGTTTCGGAACAAGGTCTCATTTTGCCTTGCCGTTTCAATACTTGTTTCGAAACAGCCAATTCCAGTAGCCAAAGTGATTCGAAACTTGTTTCGAAACAGGGGCTCACAGTAGCCAAAACGTATCGATACGCGTTTCGATACGGGGCCCTGGAACCGCACCCGTTTCGAAATAAGGGAAACCCGTTTCGAAACACATGCTGTCTGCAAATTTCCAAAATCACCTTTAAACACCTCCAAATGATCCCAAACGTCCTAAACGACTCCAAGAAGCATACTTAACATGCAAACACACTCTAGAGGCATACACCCTATAGCAACCGTGCTCAAGATACACAAGATATAAGATAGGCATCCATTTCAAAAGTTCATACATAGCATTCAAGGTTCATGTTTCAAAAGAGACATACACTTAGACAATTAAGGTAGGCAATTAAACATGGTTTACAAGCATTCAAGGCAACCAAAAGCCAACCAACAACATGGCATATAAAAGAGGTCTAACATGCTCCCAAACAAACCAACTTCAATATACATCAAAAGCATCAAGCCACAAATACATGTCCCATTGCTTGACCATTACATCTTAACTAAAAATACCCATACTTGTTAGCTAAGCTAGCACCACAAAGCACACACTTGGAGGCCCCTTCTTGCACTAGCAACCCACGAGCTAAGGATCTACATTGCCGAACAAAAGAGAGCGTAAGCATAAAGCTTAGTGAGGGTAAGCTCATTAAAAACAAACCTCGACAATGCAGGGTCCGAGCACGAGCACAACAAGGTAGATGCATGTTCTTACCTTCGATCCACATAGCCAAAAAATGTCACTGATGCATGAACATATATTCAATATTATGCCATGCTCAACAAGCTCATAACCACAACATATGTAAACACATATATCCATCCATATAAGAATCACATCTCATAACATATCGGTACACATACCATCACATATTGGCACCTAGCTATGACTCGAATACACGGATAACACGTTGGAACTCACATCCAACAACAACTTTACCTCACGGTGGGATTACACTCATCACCGTTCACGCGGAGGGGATAACACTCATCCTCACGCCCCGTCGATGGGATTACACTCATCACTGACTATCACGTATATAATAAGAATTTTCGGGCAAACTCGTACACCATCTTGATGACTACCATCATCAAGACCACGCGCGCATTTGACTCACGTGTGCACACTAACATCCTTATGATCGATCATTTGTACCCAAGCATACTAGTGCCAATATTATCCACAATCCACAACCACATTACATATCTAATTCTGTGCTTAGCACGTACTCACCATGATCACAATCATGAACAATCCACGTGCATATAGCAATGCATCAATCCATGCCTCAACATACATGTATAACACCTTTATACATAACCATCATCAACACAAATCATCATGAGGCATAAACAACAATTAAGGAGTTCAACCAATGTCTCTAACTAAAGCTTGGGATTAGGCTACCACTCTAATCCCAACTCTAGGTGGGTCTACCAAGCCCAACCTAGTCCACATGCTTGAACCAAATACTCAAAACCATTTTGAAAGCATTAAACCACTCACCTTCACTTCCAAGCTCAACAACCAAGCAAACAACACCTTCAAGCTTCCGGATTCACTCCCGATGCTTCACCGATGTCAAACCTTGATTCTAACCAAATCCAAACACAAACAAAACACCAACAATCAATTACTAGCCGCCGGAACAACCCGGATTAACATTTCCAAGAAATTTAACACCCAAATTCATGTTCAAAACAAGATTCCCGAGCAGCCCTAAAGACCCACTGAAATCTTCCATTTCAAACACCCAAACGATCATCAGACACACCCAAAGTGACCCTCATATACCATACTAACATCAGCACTCAAATTCCAACATAAAACAACTCCAAAAACTCCCTTAAAACCTTTATAAAAACCCACCAAAACCCAAATCCAGGAATGTTTATAAAACAAAGTAAAAATCATATATGTTGGACCATTTGGGTTGCTAATCACATAAATACTAACAAGGAATCAAAAACTTCAACATAGAACAAAAAAGTTTGGATTTTTAACTTAAAAGCTCAAAAACTCAAATTTTCAAAACATGGATGAAAATAAAAAACTAGTTGTACTTTTGAAGAGAGAAAGATGAGAGCAAGATGAAAACGTAATTACCTTTTGAAACCGAGCCAAAATGAAGATGGGATGAAATGGAATAGTGAAAGGGGAGGGGAGCTTCACTTGTCGTTGGTTTTGAGGTTTGGAGAAGAAGATGATGAAGTTTTTTGTTTACTTGAATTATAATAAAATAAAAGGGGTTTTATTTGGAAGACCAACTATTTACTAAAATGTCATTAATGAATGGTCAAAATTCACATCTCTTAAAGTCCATGGATTTTGGACTTAAGAGATAGGCCCAACATAACTTTAATTATTTTGAAATCACGAGGCCCATGAAAATTATTTTATTATTTAATTATAACCCAAAACCCCAAAACATTATTTTATTAATATTTTCACCTGACCCCCAAACATGGGTGTTACAGTTTTATTCAAATATTAGGAGTTCAAATAACTGATTAGGAGCTTTTCAACACAATTATATTGCAAAACCTCAATTTCTGTACTTTTTACTCAGGTAAATTTCCAACGGGTCCATTGAAGGCCCATTTAGACCTGCACGTTCGAAACCGATACAAAAAGGACCATAAAAAAGTTTTAATCAAATTTTAGGAGTTCAAATAAATGATAATGAGCTTTTCAACACAATTATATTGCAAAACTTCAATTTTTATACATTTTACTCAGTTAAAATTCCAACTGGTCCACTGAAAGACCCATTTCGACCCGCACGTCCGAAACCTCTATATAAAGGACCGCAAAACAAGTTTTGATCATATTTTAGGAGTAAAAATAATTGATTATGATATTTTCAACACAGTTATATTACAAAACCTCAATTTTTATACTTTTTACTCAGTTAAAATTCCAACGGGTCCAATGATAGGCCCATTTAGACATGCTCGTCTGAAACCTCTACAAAAAGGGCCGCAAAACAAGTTTTAATCAAACTTTAGGACATCGTGTAATTGGTTAGGAGATTTTTAACACAATTATATTGCAAAACCTCAATTTTCGTACTTTTTACTCAGTTAAAATTCCAACGGGTCCATTGAAAGGCCCATTTAGACCTACTCGTCCGAAACCTCTACAAAAGGACCGCAATACAAATTTTAATCAAATTTTAGGAGTTCAAATAATTTATTAGGAGCTTTTCAACATAATTATATTGCAAAATCTCAATTTCTGTACTTTTTACTCAGTTAAAATTTCAACGGGACCATTGAAAGGCCCATTTAGACCAGCTCGTCTGAAACCTCTATAAAAAAGACCGCAAAAATGTTTTATTCAAATATTAGAAATTCAAATAATTGATTAGGAGCTTTTCAACACAATTATATTGCAAAACATCAATTTCTTTACTTTTTACTCAGTTAAAATTCTAACGGGTCCATTGAAAGGCCCATTTAGACCTGCTCGTCCGAAACCTTGACAAAAAGGACCGCAAAATAGTTTTAATCAAATTTTAGGAGTTCAAATAATTGATAAGGAACTTTTCAACACAATTATATTGAAAAACCTCAATTTTATACTTTTTACTTAGTTAAAATTCCAACGGGCCCATTGAAAGGCCCATTTAGACCTGCTCGTCCGAAACCTCTACAAAAAGGACCGCAAAAATGTTTTATTCAAACATTAGGATTTTAAATAATTGATTAGGAGCTTTTCAACACAATTATATTGCAAAACCGCAATTTCAGTACTTTTTACTCAGTTAAAATTTCAACGGGTCCATTGAAAGGCCTATTTGGACCCGCTCATCCGAAACCTCTACAAAAGGACTGCAAAACAAGTTTTAATCAAATTTTAGTAGTTCATGTAATTGATTAGGAGCTTTACAACACAATTATATTGCAAAACCTCAATTTCTGTACTTTTTACTCAGTTAAAATTCCAACGAGTCCATTGAAAGGCCCATTTGGATCTGCTCGTCCGAAACCTCTACAAAAAGGACCGCAAAAATGTTTTATTCAAATATTAGGAGATCAAATAATTTATTAGGAGCTTTTCAACACAATTATATTGCAAAACCTTAATTTTTGTACTTTTTACTCAGTTAAAATTCCAACGGGTCCATTGAAAGGCCCATTTAGACCCGCACGTCCGAAACCTCTATTTAAAGGACCGCAAAACAAGTTTTGATCATATTTTAGGAGTACAACTAATTTATTATGATATTTTCAACACAATTATATTACAAAGCCACAATTTATATACTTTTTACTCAGTTAAAATTCCAACGGGTCCAATGAAAGGCCCATTTAGACATGCTCGTCTGAAACCTCTACAAAAAGGGCCGCAAAACATGTTTTAATCAAATTTTTGGACATCATGTAATTGGTTAGGAGATTTTAAACACAATTATATTGCAAAACCTCAATTTTTGTACTTTTTACTCATTTAAAATTCCAACGGGTCCATTGAAAGGCCCATTTGGACCTACTCGTCCGAAACCTCTACAAAAGGACCGCAAAACAAGTTTTAAACAAATTTTAGGAGTTTAAATAATTGATTAGGAGATTTTCAACACAATTATATTGCAAAACCACAATTTCTTTACTTTTTACTCAGTTAAAATTTCAACGGGACCATTGAAAGGCCCATTTAGACCAGCTCGTCCGAAACCTCTACAAAAAGGACCGCAAAAATGTTTTATTCAAATATTAGGAGTTCAAATAATTGTTTAGGAGCTTTACAACACAATTATATTGCAAAACATCAATTTCTTTACTTTTTACTCAGTTAAAATTCTAACAGGTCCATTGAAAGGCCCATTTAGAGAAGCTCGTCCGAAACCTCGACAAAAGGGACCGCAAAATAGTTTTAATCAAATTTTAGGAGTTCAAATAATTGATTAGGAACTTTTCAACAAAATTATATTGAAAAACCTCAATTTTATACTTTTTACTCAATTAAAATTCCAAGGGGCCCATTGAAAGGCCCATTTAGACCTGCTCGTCCGAAACCTCTACAAAAAGGACCGCAAAAATGTTTTATTCAAATATTAGGATTTTAAATAATTGATTAGGAGCTTTTCAACACAATTATAATGCAAAACCTCAATTTCAGTACTTTTTACTCAGTTAAAATTCCAACGGGTCCATTGGAAGGCCCATTTCGACCCGATCGTCCGAAACCTCTACAAAAAGGACTACAAAACAAGTTTTAATCAAATTTTAGTAGTTCATGTAATTGATTAGGAGCTTTTCAACACAATTATATTGCAAAACCTCAATTTCTGTACTTTTTACTCAGTTAAAATTCCAACGGGTCCATTGAAAGGCCCATTTCGACCCGCTCGTCCGAAACCTCTACAAAAGGACCGCAAAACAGGCTTTAATCAAATTTTAGGAGTTTATGTAATTGATTAGGAGCTTTTCAACACAATTATATTGCAAAACCTCAGGTTCTGTACTTTTTACTCAGTTAAAATTCCAACGGGTCTATTGAAAGGCCCATTTCGACCTGGTCGTCCGAAACCTCTACAAAAAGGACCGCAAAACAAGTTTTAATCAAATTTTAGGAGTTCATGTAATTGATTAGGAGCTTTTCAAAACAATTATATTGAAAAACCTCAATTTCTGTACTTTTTACTCAGTTAAAATTCCAACGGGTCCATTGAAAGGCCCATTTCGACCCGCTCGTCCGAAACCTCTACGAAAAGGACTGCAAAAAAAATTTTAATCAAATTTTAGTAGTTCATGTAATTGATTAGGAGCTTTTCAACACAATTATAATGCAAAACCTCAATTTCAGTACTTTTTACTTAGTTAAAATTCCAACGGGTCCATTGGAAGGCCCATTTCGACCCGCTCGTCCGAAACCCCTACAAAAAGGACTGCAAAACAAGTTTTAATCAAATTTTAGTAGTTCATGTAATTGATTAGGAGCTTTTCAACACAATTATATTGCAAAACCTCAATTTCTGTACTTTTTACTCAGTTAAAATTCCAATGGGTCCATTGAAAGGCCCATTTCGACCCGCTCGTCCGAAACCTCTACAAAAATGACCGCAAAAAGGTTTTATTCAAATATTAGGAGTTCAAATAATTGATTAGGAGCTTTTCAACACAATTATATTGCAAAACCTCAATTTCTGTACTTTTTACTTAGTTAAAATTTCAACTGGTCAATTGAAAGGCTAATTTCGACCCGCTCGTCCGAAACCTCTACAAAAAGGACCGCAAAACAAGTTTTAATCAAATTTTAGGAGTTCGAATAATTTATTAGGAGCTTTTCAACACAATTATGTTGCAAAACCTCAATTTCCGTACTTTTTACTCAGTTAAAATTCCAACGGTCCATTGAAATGCCCATTTCGACCCGCTCGTTCGAAACCTCTACAAAAAGGACTGCAAAACAAGTTTTAATCAAATTTTAGGAGTTCATGTAATTGATTAGGAGCTTTTCAACACAATTATATTGAAAAACCTCAATTTCTGTACTTTTTACTCAGTTAAAATTCCAACTAGTCCTTTGAAAGGCCAATTTAGACATGCTCGTCCGAAACCTATACAAAAAGGACCCCCAAAAGGTTTTATTCAAATATTAGGAGTTCAAATAATTGATTAGGAGCTTTTCAACACAATTATATTGCAAAACCTCAATTTCTGTACTTTTTACTAAATTAAAATTCCAATGGGTCCATTGAAAGGCCCATTTAGACCTTCTCGTCTGAAACCTCTACAAAAAGGACTGCAAAACAAGTTTTAATCAAATTTTAGGAATTCATGTAATTGATTAGGAGCTTTTCAACACAATCATATTCCAAAACCTCAATTTCTGTACTTTTTACTCAGTTAAAATTCCAACGGGTCCATTGAAAGGCCCAATTAGACCTCCTCGTCCGAAACCTCTACAAAAAGGACTACAAAAATATTTTATTCAAATATTAGGAGTTCAAATAATTGATTAGGAGCTTTTCAACACAATAATATTGCAAAACCTCAATTTCTGTACTTTTTACTCAGTTAAAATTCCAACGGGTCCATTGAAAGGCCCATTTCGACCCGCTCGTCCGAAACCTCTACAAAAGGACTGCAAAACAAGTTTTAATCAAATCTTAGGAGATCGTGTAATTGATTAGGAGATTTTTAACACAATTATATTCCAAAACCTCAATTTCTGTACTTTTTACTCAGTTAAAATTCCAACGGGTCCATTGAAAGGCCCATTTAGACCTGCTCGTCCGAAACCTCTACAAAAAGGACCGCAAAAAGGTTTTATTCAAATATTAGGAGTTCAAATAATTGATTAGGAGCTTTTCAAAATAATTATATTGCAAAACCTCAATTTCTGTACTTTTTACCCAGTTAAAATTCCAACTGGTCAATTGAAAGGCTCATTTCGACCCGCTCGTCCGAAACCTCTACAAAAAGGACCGCAAAAAAAGTTTTAATCAAATTTTAGGAGTTCAAATAATTTATTAGGAGCTTTTCAACACAATTATATTGCAAAACCTCAATTTCCGTACTTTTTACTCAGTTAAAATTCTAACGGTCCATTGAAAGGCCCATTTAGACCTCCTCGTCCGAAACCTCTACAAAAAGTACTGCAAAAATGTTTTATTCAAATATTAGGAGTTCAAATAATTGATTCGAAGCTTTTCAACACAATAATATTGCAAAACCTCAATTTCTGTACTTTTTACTCAGATAAAATTCTAACGGGTCCATTGAAAGGCCCATTTTGACCCGCTCGTCCGAAACCTTTACAAAAGGACTGCAAAACAAGTTTTAATCAAATTTTAGGAGATCGTGTAATTGATTAGGAGATTTTCAACACAATTATATTCCAAAACCTCAATTTTGTGTACTTTTTAATCTGTTAAAATTCCAACGGGTCCACTGAAAGGCCCATTTCGACCCGCTCGTCCGAAACCTCTAAAAAAGGACCGCAAAACAAGTTTTAATCAAATCTTAGGAGTTCATGTAATTGATTAGGAGCTTTTCAACACAATTATATTGCAAAACCTCAGTTTCTGTAAGTTTTACTCAGTTAAAATTCCAACGGGTCCATTCAAAGGCCCATTTAGACCTTCTCGTCCGAAACCTCTACAAAAAGGACCGCAAAAATGTTTTATTCAAATATTAGGAGTTCAAATAATTGATTAGGAGCTTTTCAACACAATTATATTGCAAAACCTCAATTTCTGTACTTTTTACTCAGTTAAAATTCCAACGGGTCCATTGAAAGGCCCATTTAGAACTGCTCGTCCGAAACCTCTACAAAAAGGACCGCAAAAAGGTTTTATTCAAATATTAGGAGTTCAAATATATTATTAGGAGCTTTTCAACACAATTATATTGCAAAACCTCAATTTCTATACTTTTTACTCAGTTAAAATTCCAACAGGTCCATTGAAAGGCCTATTTAGACCTGCTCGTCCGAAACCTCGACAAAAAGGACCGCAAAAATGTTTTATTCAAGTGTTAGGAGTTCAAATAATTGATAAGGAGCTTTTCAACACAATTATATTGCAAAACCTCAATTTATGGACTTTTTACTCAGTTAAAATTCCAACGGGTCCATTGAAAGGCCCATTTCGACCCGCTCGTCCGAAACCTCTACAAGAAGAACTTGAAAACAAGTTTTAATCAAATATTAGGAGTTCAAATAATTGATTAGGAGCTTTTCAACACAATTATATTGCAAAACCATAATTTTTGTACTTTTTACTCAGTTAAAATTCTAACGGGTCCATTGAAAGGCCCATTTCGACCCGCTCGTCCAAAACCTCTACAAAAAGGATTGCAAAACAAATTTTAATCAAATATTAGGAGTCCATTGAAAGACCCATTTAGACATGCTCGTCCGAAACCTCTACAAAAAGGACCACAAAAATCTTTTATTCAAATAATAGGAGTTCAAATCATTGATTAGGAGCTTTTCAACACAATTATATTGCAAAACCTCAATTTATGTACTTTTTACTCAGTTAAAATTCCAACTAGTCCATTGAAAGGCCCATTTTGACCCGCTCGTCCGAAACCTCTACAAAAAGGACCGCAAAACAAGTTTTAATCAAATTTTAGGAGTTCATGTAATTGATTAGGAGCTTTTCAACACAATTATATTGCAAAACCTCAATTTCTGTACTTTTTACTCAGTTAAAATTTCAACGGGTCCATTGAAAGGCCCCATTTCGACCCGCTCGTCCGAAACGTCTGCAAAAAGGATTGCAAAAAAAGTTTTAATCAAATATTAGGAGTTCAAATAATTTATTAGGACCTTTTCAACACAATTATATTGCAAAACCTCAATTTCTGTACTTTTTACTCAGTGAAAATTCCATCGGGTCCATTGAAAGGCCCATTTAGACCCGCTCGTCCGAAACCTCTACAAAAAGGACCGCAAAAATTTTTATTCAAATATTAGGAGTTCAAATAATTGATTAGGAGCCTTTCAACACAATTATATTGAAAAACCTCAATTTCTGTACGTTTTACTCATTTAAAATTCCAACGGGTCCATTGAAAGGCTCATTTCGACCCGCTCGTCAGAAACCTCTACAAAAAGGACTACAAAACAAGTTTTAATCAAATTTTAGGAGTTCTTGTAATTGATTTGGAGCTTTTCAACACAATTATATTGCAAAACCTCAATTTCTGTACTTATTACTCAGTTAAAATTCCAACGGGTCCATTGAAAGGCCCATTTCGACCCGCTCGTCCGTAACCTCTACAAAAAGGACTGCAAAACAAGTTTTAATCAAATTTTAGGAATTCATGTAATTCATTAGGAGCTTTTCAACACAATAATATTGCAAAACCGCAATTCCTGTACTTTTTACTCAGTTAAAATTCCAACGGGTCCATTGAAAGGCCCATTTAGACCTGCTCGTTCGAAACCTCTACAAAAAGGACCGCAAAAAAGGTTTTAATCAAATATTAGGAGTTCAAATAATTGATTAGGAGATTTTCAACACAATTATATTGCAAAACCTCAATTTCTGCACTTTGTACTAATTTAAAATTCCAACGGGTCCATTGAAAGGCCCATTTCGACCCGCTCGTCCGAAACCTCTACAAAAAGCACTGCAAAAACAAGATTTAATCAAATTTTAGGAGTTCATGTAATTGATTAGGAGCTTTTCAACACAATTATATTGCAAAACCTTAATTTATGTACTTTTTACTCAGTTAAAATTCCAACGGGTCCATTGAAAGGCCCATTTCGACCCGCTCGTCCGAAACCTCTACAAAAAGGACTGCAAAAAACAAGTTTTAATCAAATTATAGAAGTTCATGTAATTGATTAGGAGCTTTTCAACACAATTATATTGGAAAGCCTCAATTTCTGTACTTTTTACTCAGTTAAAATTCCAACGGGTCCATTGAAAGGCCCCATTTCGACCTGCTCGTCTAAAACGTCTACGAAAAGGACTGCAAAAAAAGTTTTAATCAAATATTAGGAGTTCAAATAATTGATTTGGAGCTTTTCAACACAATTATATTGCAAAACCTTAATTTCTGTACTTTTTACTCAGTTAAAATTCCATCGGGTCCATTGAAAGGCCCATTTAGACCTGCTCGTCCGAAACCTCTACAAAAAGGACCGCAAAAATCTTTTATTCAAATATTAGGAGTTCAAATCATTGATTAGGAGCTTTTCAACACAATTATATTGCAAAACCTCAATTTCTGTACTTTTTACTCAGTTAAAATTCCATCGGGTCCATTGAAAGGCCCATTTAGACCTGCTCGTCTGAAACCTCTACAAAAAGGACCGCAAAATTTTTTATTCAAATATTAGGAGTTTAAATAATTGATTAGGAGCTTTTCAAAACAATTATATTGCAAAACCTAAATTTCTGTACTTTTTACTCATTTAAAATTCCAACGGGTCCATTGAAAGGCCCATTTCGACCCGCTCCTCCGAAACCTCTACAAAAAGGACTACAAAACAATTTTTAATCAAATTTTAGGAGTTCATGTAATTGATTAGGAGCTTTTGAAGACAAATATATTGCAAAACCTCAATTTATGTACTTTTTACTCAGTTAAAATTCCAACGGGTCCATTGAAAGGCACATTTTGACCCGCTCGTCCATAACCTCTACAAAAAGGACTGCAAAACAAGTTTTAATCAAATTTTAGGAATTCATGTAATTTATTAGGAGCTTTTCAACACAATTATATTGCAAAACCGCAATTTCTGTACTTTTTACTCAGTTAAAATTCCAACGGGTCCATTGAAAGGCCCATTTAGACCTGCTCCTCCGAAACCTCTTAAAAAAGGACCGCAAAAATGTTTTATTCAAATATTAGGAGTTCAAATAATTGATTAGGAGCTTTTCAACACAATTATATTGCAAAACCTCAATTTATGGACTTTTTACTCAGTTGAAATTCCAACGGGTCCATTGAAAGGCCCATTTCGACCCCCTCGTCCGAAACCTCTACAAGAAGGACTTCAAAACAAGTTTTAATCAAATATTAGGAGTTCAAATAATTGATTAGGAGCTTTTCAACACAATTATATTGCAAAACCACAATTTTTGTACTTTTTACTCAGTTAAAATTCTAACGGGTCCATTGAAAGGCCCATTTCTACCCGCTCGTCCAAAACCTCTACAAAAAGGATTGCAAAACAAGTTTTAATCAAATATTAGGAGTCCATTGAAAGACCCATTTAGACCTGCTCGTCCGAATCCTCTACAAAAAGGACCGCAAAAATCTTTTATTCAAATATTAGGAGTTTAAATCATTGATTAGGAGCTTTTCAACACAATTATATTGCAAAACCTCAATTTATGTACTTTTTACTTAGTTAAAATTCCAACGGGTCCATTGAAAGGCCCATTTCGACCAGCTCGTCCGAAACCTCTACAAAAAGGACTGCAAAACAAGTTTTAAACAAATTTTAGGAGTTCATGTAATTGATTAGGAGCTTTTCAACACAATTATATTGCAAAACCTCAATTTCTATACTTTTTACTCAGTTAAAATTCCAACGGGTCCATTGAAAGGCCCATTTCGACCAGCTCGTCCGAAACCTCTACAAAAAGGACTGCAAAACAAGTTTTAATCAAATTTTAGGAGTTCATGTAATTGATTAGGAGCTTTTTAACACAATTATATTGCAAAACCTCAAATTCTGTACTTTTTACTCAGTTAAAATTCAAACAGGTCCATTGAAAGGCCCCATTTCGACCCGCTCGTCCGAAACGTCTACGAAAAGGACTGCAAAAAAAGTTTTAATCATATATTAGGAGTTCAAATAATTGATTAGAAGCTTTTCAACACAATTATAATGCAAAACCGCAATTTCTGTACTTTTTACTCAATTAAAATTCCAACGGGGCCATTGAAAGGCCCATTTCGACCCGCTCGTCCGAAACGTCTACGAAAAGGACTGCAAAAAAAGTTTTAATCATATATTAGGAGTTCAAATAATTGATTAGAACCTTTTCAACACAATTATAATGCAAAACCGCAATTTCTGTACTTTTTACTCAATTAAAATTCCAACGGGGCCATTGAAAGGCCCATTTCGACCCGCTCGTCCGAAACCTCTACAAAAAGGACTGCAAAACAAGTTTTATCAAATTTGAGGAGTTCATGTAACTGATTATGAGCTTTTCAACACAATTATATTGCAAAACCTCAATTTCTGTACTTTTTAATCAGTTAAAATTCCAACGGGTCCATTGAAAGGCCCATTTAGACCTGCTCGTCCGAAACCTATACAAAAAGGACCGCAAAAATATTTATTCAAATATTAGGAGTTCAAATAATTGATTGGGAGCTTTTCAACACAATTATATTGCAAAACCTCAATTTCTGTACTTTTTACTCAGTTAAAATTCCAACAGGTCCATTGAAAGGCCCATTTCGACCCGCTCATCCGAAACCTCTACAAAAAGGACTGCAAAACAAGTTTTAATCAAATATTAGGAGTTCGAATAATTGATTAGGAGCTTTTCAACACAATTATATTGCAAAACCGCAATTTCTGTACTTTTTACTCAGTTAAAATTCCAACGGGTCCATTGAAAGGCCCCATTTAGACTAGCTCGTCCGAAACCTCTACAAAAAGGACCGCAAAAATATTTTATTCAAATTTTAGGAGTTCAAATAATTGATTAGGAGCTTTTCAACACAATTATATTGCAAAACCTCAATTTCTGTACTTTTTACTCAGTTAAAATTCAAACGGGTGCATTGAAAGGCCCATTTCGACCCGCTCGTCCATAACCTTTACAAAAAGGACTGCAAAACAAGTTTTAATCAAATTTTAGGAATTCATGTAATTGGTTAGGAGCTTTTCAACACAATTATATTGCAAAACCGCAATTTCTGTACTTTTTACTCAGTTAAAATTCCAACGGGTCCATTGAAAGGCCCATTTAGACCTGCTCGTCCGAAACCTCTACAAAAAGGACCGCAAAAATGTTTTATTCAAATATTAGGAGTTCAAATAATTGATTAGGAGCTTTTCAACACAATTATATTGCAAAACCTCAATTTATGGACTTTTTACTCAGTTGAAATTCCAACGGGTCCATTGAAAGGCCCATTTCGACCCCCTCGTCCGAAACCTCTACAAGAAGGACTTCAAAACAAGTTTTAATCAAATATTAGGAGTTCAAATAATTGATTAGGAGCTTTTCAACACAATTATATTGCAAAACCACAATTTTTGTACTTTTTACTCAGTTAAAATTCTAACGGGTCCATTGAAAGGCCCATTTCTACCCGCTCGTCCAAAACCTCTACAAAAAGGATTGCAAAACAAGTTTTAATCAAATATTAGGAGTCCATTGAAAGACCCATTTAGACCTGCTCGTCCGAAACCTCTACAAAAAGGACCGCAAAAATCTTTTATTCAAATATTAGGAGTTCAGATCATTGATTAGGAGCTTTTCAACACAATTATATTGCAAAACCTCAATTTATATACTTTTTACTCAGTTAAAATTCCATCGGGTCCATTGAAAGGCCCATTTCGACCCGCTCGTCTGAAACCTCTACAAAAAGGACTGCAAAACAAGTTTTAAACAAATTTTAGGAGTTCATGTAATTGATTAGGAGCTTTTCAACACAATTATATTGCAAAACCTCAATTTCTGTACTTTTTACTTAGTTAAAATTCCAACGGGTCCATTGAAAGGCCCATTTCGACCCGCTCATCCGAAACCTCTACAAAAAGGACTGCAAAACAAGTTTTAATCAAATTTTAGGAGTTCATGTAATTGATTAGGAGCTTTTTAACACAATTATATTGCAAAACCTCAATTTCTGTACTTTTTACTCAGTTAAAATTCAACGGGTCCATTGAAAGGCCACATTTCGACCCGCTCGTCCGAAACATCTACGAAAAGGACTGCAAAAAAAGTTTTAATCAAATATTAGGAGTTCAAATAATTGATTAGGAGCTTTTCAACACAATTATAATGCAAAACCGCAATTTCTGTACTTTTTACTCAATTAAAATTCCAACGGGTCCATTGAAAGGCCCATTTCGACCCGCTCGTCCGAAACCTCTACAAAAAGGACTGCAAAACAAGTTTTAATCAAATTTTAGGAGTTCATGTAATTGATTAGGAGCTTTTCAACACAATTATATTGCAAAACCTCAATTTCTGTACTTTTTAATCAGTTAAAATTCCAACGGGTCCATTGAAAGGCCCATTTAGACCTGCTCGTCCGAAACCTATACAAAAAGGACCGCAAAAATTATTTATTCAAATATTATGAGTTCAAATAATTGATTAGGAGCTTTTCAACACAATTATATTGCAAAACCTCAATTTCTGTACTTTTTACTCAGTTAAAATTCCAACAGGTCCATTGAAAGGCCCATTTCGACCCGCTCATCCGAAACCTCTTCAAAAAGGACTGCAAAACAAGTTTTAATCAAATATTAGGAGTTCGAATAATTGATTAGGAGCTTTTCAACAAAATTATATTGCAAAACCGCAATTTCTGTACTTTTTACTCAGTTAAAATTCCAACGGGTCCATTGAAAGGCCCATTTAGACTAGCTCGTCCGAAACCTCTACAAAAAGGACCGCAAAAATATTTTATTCAAATTTTAGGAGTTCAAATAATCTATTAGGAGCTTTTCAACACAATTATATTGCAAAACCTCAATTTCTGTACTTTTTAATCAGTTAAAATTCCAACGGGTCCATTGAAAGGCCAATTTAGACATGCTCGTTCGAAACCTCTACAAAAAGGACCGCAAAACAAGTTTTAATCAAATATTAGGAGTTCAAATAATTGATTAGGAGCTTTTCAACACAATTATATTGCAAAACCTCATATTCTGTACTTTTTACTCAGTTAAAATTCAAACGGGTCCATTGAAAGGCCCATTTAGACCTGCTCGTCCGAAACCTCTACAAAAAGGACCGCAAAATGTTTTATTCAAATATTAGGAGTTCAAATAATTGATTAGGAGCTTTTGAACACAATTATATTGCAAAACCTCAATTTTTGTACTTTTTACTCATTTAAAATTCCAACGAGTCTATTGAAAGGCCCATTTCGACCCGCTCGTTCAAAACCTCTACAAAAAGGACTGCAAAACAAGTTTCAATCAAATATTAGGAGTTCATAAAATTGATTAGGATATTTTCAACACAATTATATTGCAAAACCTCAATTTATGTACTTTTTACTTAGTTAAAATTCGAACGGGTCCATTGAAAGGCCCATTTAGACCTGCTCGTCTGAAACCTCTACAAAAAGATTTTATTCAAATATTAGTAGTTCAAATAATTGATTAGGAGCTTTTCAACACAATTATATTGCAAAACCTCAATTTCTGTACTTTTTACTCAGTTAAAATTCCAACGGGCATGGTCAAAAAAAAATTCCAACGGGTCCATTGAAAGGCCCATTTAGATCTGCTCGTCCGAAACCTCTACAAAAAGGACCGCAAAAATATTTTATTCAAATTTTAGGAGTTCAAATAATTGATTAAGAGCTTTTCAACACAATTATATTGCAAAACCTCAATTTCTGTACTTTTTACTCAGTTAAAATTCCAACGGGTCCATTGAAAGGCCAATTTAGACATGCTCGTTCGAAACCTCTACAAAAAGGACCGCAAAACAAGTTTTAATCAAATATTAGGAGTTCAAATAATTGAATAGGAGCTTTTCAACACAAATATATTGCAAAACCTCAATTTCTGTACTTTTTACTTAGTTAAAATTCCAACGGGTCCATTGAAAGGCCCATTTAGATCTTCTCGTCCGAAACCACTACATAAAGGACTGCAAAACAAGTTTTATTCAAATATTAGGAGTTCAAATAATTGATTAGGAGCTTTTGAACACAATTATATTGCAAAACCTCAATTTCTGTACTTTTTACTCAGTTAAAATTCCAACGGGTCCATTGAAAGGCCCATTTAGACCTGCTCGTCCGAAACCTCTACAAAAAGGACCGCAAAATGTTTTATTCAAATATTAGGAGTTCAAATAATTGATTAGGAGCTTTTGAACACAATTATATTGCAAAACCTCAATTTATGTACTTTTTACTCATTTAAAATTCCAACGAGTCTATTGAAAGGCCCATTTCGACCCGCTCGTTCGAAACCTCTACAAAAAGGACTGCAAAACAAGTTTTAATCAAATATTAGGAGTTCATGTAATTGATTAGGAGCTTTTCAACACAGTTATATTGCAAAACCTCAATTTATGTACTTTTTACTTAGTTAAAATTCGAACGGCTCCATTGAAAGGCCCATTTAGACCTGCTCGTCCGAAACCTCTACAAAAAGATTTTATTCAAATATTAGGAGTTCAAATAATTGATTAGGAGCTTTTCAACACAATTATATTGCAAAACCTCAATTTATGTACTTTTTACTCAGTTAAAATTCCAACGGGCATGGTCAAAAAAAAATTCCAACGGGTCCATTGAAATGCCCATTTAGATCTGCTCGTCCGAAACCTCTAAAAAAGGACTGCAAAACAAGTTTTAATCAAATTTTAGGAGTTCATGTAATTGATTAGGAGCTTTTCAACACAATTATATTGCAAAACCTCAATTTCTGTACTTTTTAATCAGTTAAAATTCCAACGGGTCCGTTGAAAGGCCCATTTAGACCTGCTCGTCCGAAACCTCTACAAAAAGGACCGCAAAAATGTTTTATTCAAATATTAGGAGTTCAAATAATTGATTAGGAGCTTCTGAACACAATTATATTGCAAAACCGCAATTTTTGTACTTTTTATTCAGTTAAAATTCCAACGGGTCCATTGAAAGGCCCATTTCGACCCTCTCCCCCGAAACCTCTACATAAAAGACTACAAAACAAGTTTTAATCAAACAGGTCCATTGAAAGGCCCATTTCGACCCGCTCGTCCGAAACCTCTACAAAACAAGTTTTAATCAAATTTTAGGAGATCGTGTAATTGATTAGGAGATTTTCAACACAATTATATTCCAAAACCTCAATTTCTGTACTTTTTACTCAGTTAAAATTCCAATGGGTCCATTGAAAGGCCCATTTAGACCTGCTCGGTTGAAATCTCTACAAAAAGGACCGCAAAAAGGTTTTATTCAAATATTAGGAGTTCAAATAATTGATTAGGAGCTTTTCAACACAATTATATTGCAAAACCTCAATTTTTGTACTTTTTACTTAGTTAAAATTCCAACGGGTCCATTGAAAGGCCCATTTCGACCTGCTCGTCCAAAACCTCTACAAAAAGGACTGCAAAACAAGTTTTAAATCAAATATTAGGAGTCCATTGAAAGACCCATTTAGACCTGCTCGTCCGAAACCTCTACAAAAAGGAACGCAAAAATTTTTTATTCAAATATTAGGAGTTCAAATAATTGATTAGGAACTTTTCAACACAATTATAATGCAAAACCTCAATTTCTGTACTTTTTACTTAGTTAAAATTCCATCGGGTCCATTGAAAGGCCCATTTAGACCTGCTCGTCCGAAACCTCTACAAAAAGGACTACAAAACAAGTTTTGATCAAATTTTAGGAACTTATGTAATTGATTAGGAGCTTTTCAACACAATTATATTTTTAAACCTCAATTTCTGTACTTTTTACTCAGTTAAAATTCCAACGGGTCCATTGAAAGGCCCATTTAGACCTGCTCGTCCGAAACCTCTACAAAAAGGACTACAAAACAAGTTTTGATCAAATTTTAGGAATTTATGTAATTGATTAGGAGCTTTTCAACACAATTATATTTTAAAACCTCAATTTCTGTACTTTTTACTCAGTTAAAATTCCAACGGGTCCATTGAAAGGCCCATTTAGACCTGCTCGTCCGAAACCTCTACAAAAAGGACCGCAAAAATGTTTTATTCAAATATTAGGAGTTCAACAAATTAATTAGGAACTTTTCAACACAATTATATTGCAAAACCGCAATTTTTGTACTTTTTACTCAGTTAAAATTCCAACGGGTCCATTGAAAGGCCCTTTTAGACCTGCTCGTCTAAAACCTCTACAAAAAGGACCGCAAAAATGTTTTATTCAAATATTAGGAGTTCAAATAATTGATTAGGAGCTTTTCAACACAATTATATTGCAAAACCTCAATTTTTGTACTTTTTACTCAGTTAAAATTCCAACGGTTCCATTGAAAGGCCCATTTCGACCTGCTCGTCCAAAACCTCTACAAAAAGGACTGCAAAACAAGTTTTAATCAAATATTAGGAGTCCATTGAAAGACCCATTTAGACCTGCTCGTCCGAAACCTCTACAAAAAGGAACGCAAAAATCTTTTATTCAAATATTAGGAGTTCAAATAATTGATTAGGAACTTTTCAACACAATTATATTGCAAAACCTCAATTTCTGTACTTTTTACTTAGTTAAAATTCCATCGGGTCCATTGAAAGGCCCATTTAGACCTGCTCGTCCGAAACCTTTATAAAAATGACCGCAAAAATGTTTTATTCAAATATTAGGAGTTAAAATAATTTATTAGGAGCTTTTCAACACAATTATATTGCAAAACCTCAATTTCTGTACTTTTACTCAATTAAAATTCCAACGAGTCCATTGAAAGGCCCATTTAGACCTGCTCGTCCGAAACCTCTACAAAAAGGACCGCTAAAATGTTTTCTTCAAATATTAGGAGTTCAAATAATTGATTAGGAGCTTTTAAACACAATTATATTGCAAAACCTCAATTTATGTACTTTTTACTCAGTTAAAATTCCAACGGGCATGGTCAAAAAAAAATTCCAACGGGTCCATTGAAATGCCCATTTAGATCTGCTCGTCCGAAACCTCTAAAAAAGGACTGCAAAACAAGTTTTAATCAAATTTTAGGAGTTCATGTAATTGATTAGGAGCTTTTCAACACAATTATATTGCAAAACCTCAATTTCTGTACTTTTTAATCAGTTAAAATTCCAACGGGTCCGTTGAAAGGCCCATTTAGACCTGCTCGTCCGAAACCTCTACAAAAAGGACCGCAAAAATGTTTTATTCAAATATTAGGAGTTCAAATAATTGATTAGGAGCTTCTGAACACAATTATATTGCAAAACCGCAATTTTTGTACTTTTTATTCAGTTAAAATTCCAACGGGTCCATTGAAAGGCCCATTTCGACCCTCTCCCCCGAAACCTCTACATAAAAGACTACAAAACAAGTTTTAATCAAACAGGTCCATTGAAAGGCCCATTTCGACCCGCTCGTCCGAAACCTCTACAAAACAAGTTTTAATCAAATTTTAGGAGATCGTGTAATTGATTAGGAGATTTTCAACACAATTATATTCCAAAACCTCAATTTCTGTACTTTTTACTCAGTTAAAATTCCAACGGGTCCATTGAAAGGCCCATTTAGACCTGCTCGGTTGAAACCTCTACAAAAAGGACCGCAAAAAGGTTTTATTCAAATATTAGGAGTTCAAATAATTGATTAGGAGCTTTTCAACACAATTATATTGCAAAACCTCAATTTCTGTACTTTTACTCAATTAAAATTCCAACGGGTCCATTGAAAGGCCCATTTAGACCTGCTCGCCCGAAACCTCTACAAAAAGGACTACAAAACAAGTTTTGATAAAATTTTAGGAATTTATGTAATTGATTAGGAGCTTTTCAACACATTTATATTTTAAAACCTCAATTTCTGTACTTTTTACTCAGTTAAAATTCCAACGGGTCCATTGAAAGGCCCAATTAGACCTCCTCGTCCGAAACCTCTACAAAAAGGACTGCAAAAATGTTTTATTCAAATATTAGGAGTTCAAATAATTGATTAGGAGCTTTTCAACACAATAATATTGCAAAACCTCAATTTCTTTACTTTTTACTCGGTTAAAATTCCAACGGGTCCATTGAAAGGCCCATTTAGACCTGCTCGTCCGAAACCTCTACAAAAAGGACCGCTAAAATGTTTTCTTCAAATATTAGGAGTTCAAATAATTGATTAGGAGCTTTTAAACACAATTATATTGCAAAACCTCAATTTATGTACTTTTTACTCATTTAAAATTCCAACGGGTCCATTGAAAGGCCCATTTCGACCCGCTCGTCCGAAACCTCTACAAAAAGGACTGTAAAACAAGTTTTAATCAAATTTTAGGAGTTCATGTAATTGATTAGGAGCTTTTCAACACAATTATATTGCAAAACCGCAATTTCTGTACTTTTTACACAGATAAAATTCCAACGGGTCCATTGAAAGGCCCATTTAGACTTGCTCGTCCGAAACCTCTACAAAAAGGACCGCAAAACAAGTTTTAATCAAATATTAGGAGTTCAAATAATTGATTAGGAGCTTTTCAACACAATTATATTACAAAACCTCAATTTCTGCACTTTTTACTCATTTAAAATTCCAACGGGTCCATTGAAAGGCCCATTTCGACCCGCTCGTCCGAAACCTCTACAAAAAGGACAACAAAACAAGTTTTAATCAAATTTTAGGAGTTCATGTAATTGAATAGGAGCTTTTCAACACATTTATATTGCAAAACCTCAATTTCTGTACTTTTTACTCAGTAAAAATTCCAACGTGTTCATTGAAAGGCCCATTTCAACCCGCTCGTCCGAAGCCTCTACAAAAAGGACTGCAAAACAAGTTTTAATCAAATTTTAGGAGTTCATGTAATTGATTAGGAGCTTTTCAACACAATTATATTGCAAAACCTCAATTTCTGTACTTTTTACTCAGTTAAAATTCCAACGGGTCCATTGAAAGGCCCATTTCGACCCCCTCGTCCGAAACCTCTACGAAAAGGACTGCAAAACAAGTTTTAACCAAATATTAGGAGTTGAAATAATTGATTAGGAGCTTTTCAACACAATTATATTGCAAAACTGCAATTTCTGTACTTTTTACTCAGTTAAAATTCCAACGGGTCCATTGAAAGGCCCATTTCGACCCGCTCGTCTGAAACCTCTACAAAAAGGACTGCAAAACAAGTTTTAAACAAATTTTAGGAGTTCATGTAATTGATTAGGAGCTTTTCAACACAATTATATTGCAAAACCTCAATTTCTGTACTTTTTACTCAATTAAAATTCCAACTGGTCCATTGAAAGGCCCATTTCGACCCGCTCGTCCGAAACCTCTACGAAAAGGACTGCAAAACAAGTTTTAATCAAATATTAGGAGTTCAAATAATTGATTAGGAGCTTTTAAATACAATTATATTGCAAAACCTCAATTTATGTACTTTTTACTCATTTAAAATTCCAACGGGTCCATTGAAAGGCCCATTTCGACCCGCTCGTCCGAAACCTCTACAAAAAGGACTGTAAAACAAGTTTTAATCAAATTTTAGGAGTTCATGTAATTGATTAGGAGCTTTTCAACACAATTATATTGCAAAACCTCAATTTCTGTACTTTTTACTCAGTTAAAATTCCAACGGGTCCATTGAAAGGCCCATTTCGACCCGCTCGTCCGTAACCTCTACAAAAAGGACTGCAAAACAAGTTTTAATCAAATTTTAGGAATTCATGTAATTGATTAGGAGCTTGTCAACACAATTATATTGCAAAACCGCAATTTCTGTACTTTTTACACAGATAAAATTCCAACGGGTCCATTGAAAGGCCCATTTAGACTTGCTCGTCCGAAACCTCTACAAAAAGGACCGCAAAACAAGTTTTAATCAAATATTAGGAGTTCAAATAATTGATTAGGAGCTTTTCAACACAATTATATTACAAAACCTCAATTTCTGCACTTTTTACTCATTTAAAATTCCAACGGGTCCATTGAAAGGCCCATTTCGACCCGCTCGTCCGAAACCTCTACAAAAAGGACAGCAAAACAAGTTTTAATCAAATTTTAGGAGTTCATGTAATTGAATAGGAGCTTTTCAACACATTTATATTGCAAAACCTCAATTTCTGTACTTTTTACTCAGTAAAAATTCCAACGTGTTCATTGAAAGGCCCATTTCAACCCGCTCGTCCGAAGCCTCTACAAAAAGGACTGCAAAACAAGTTTTAATCAAATTTTAGGAGTTCATGTAATTGATTAGGAGCTTTTCAACACAATTATATTGCAAAACCTCAATTTCTGTACTTTTTACTCAGTTAAAATTCCAACGGGTCCATTGAAAGGCCCATTTCGACCCGCTCGTCCGAAACCTCTACGAAAAGGACTGCAAAACAAGTTTTAATCAAATATTAGGAGTTGAAATAATTGATTAGGAGCTTTTCAACACAATTATATTGCAAAACTGCAATTTCTGTACTTTTTACTCAGTTAAAATTCCAACGGGTCCATTGAAAGGCCCATTTCGACCCGCTCGTCTGAAACCTCTACAAAAAGGACTGCAAAACAAGTTTTAAACAAATTTTAGGAGTTCATGTAATTGATTAGGAGCTTTTCAACACAATTATATTGCAAAACCTCAATTTCTGTACTTTTTACTCAATTAAAATTCCAACGGGTCAATTGAAAGGCCCATTTCGACCCGCTCGTCCGAAACCTCTACGAAAAGGACTGCAAAACAAGTTTTAATCAAATATTAGGAGTTCAAATAATTGATTAGGAGCTTTTCAACACAATTATATTGCAAAACCTCAATTTTTGTACTTTTTACTCAGTTAAAATTCCAACGGGTC
The DNA here is from genome assembly GCA_958450335.1 of Hibiscus tridactylites. Taxonomy (NCBI): domain Eukaryota; kingdom Viridiplantae; phylum Streptophyta; class Magnoliopsida; order Malvales; family Malvaceae; genus Hibiscus; species Hibiscus tridactylites. The sequence continues at coordinate 30,916,040 of OY288292.1, read as the reverse complement.
CATTGAAAGGCCCATTTCGACCCGCTCGTCCAAAACCTCTACAAAAAGGACTGCAAAACAAGTTTTAATCAAATATTAGGAGTCATTGAAAGACCCATTTAGACCTGCTCGTCCGAAACCTCTACAAAAAGGAACGCAAAAATCTTTTATTCAAATATTAGGAGTTCAAATAATTGATTAGGAGCTTTTCAACACAATTATATTGCAAAACCTCAATTTCTGTACTTTTACTTAGTTAAAATTCCATCGGGTCCATTGAAAGGCCCATTTAGACCTGCTCGTCCGAAACCTCTACAAAAAGGACCGCAAAAATGTTTTATTCAAATATTAGGAGTTAAAATAATTTATTAGGAGCTTTTCAACACAATAATATTGAAAAACCTCAATTTCTTTACTTTTTACTCAGTTAAAATTCCAACGGGTCCATTGAAAGGCCCATTTCGACCCACTCGTCCGAAACCTCTACAAAAGGACTGCAAAACAAGTTTTAATCAAATTTTAGGAGTTCATGTAATTGATTAGGAGCTTTTCAACACAATTATATTGCAAAACCTTAATTTATGTACTTTTTACTCAGTTAAAATTCCAACGGGTCCATTGAAAGGCCCATTTCGACCCGCTCGTCCGAAACCTCTACAAAAAGGACTGCAAAAAACAAGTTTTAATCAAATTATAGAAGTTCATGTAATTGATTAGGAGCTTTTCAACACAATTATATTGCAAAGCCTCAATTTCTGTACTTTTTACTCAGTTAAAATTCCAACGGGTCCATTGAAAGGCCCCATTTCGACCTGCTCGTCTGAAACGTCTACGAAAAGGACTGCAAAAAAAGTTTTAATCAAATATTAGGAGTTCAAATAATTGATTTGGAGCTTTTCAACACATTTATATTGCAAAACCTTAATTTCTGTACTTTTTACTCAGTTAAAATTCCATCGGGTCCATTGAAAGGCCCATTTAGACCTGCTCGTCCGAAACCTCTACAAAAAGGACCGCAAAAATCTTTTATTCAAATATTAGGAGTTCAAATCATTGATTAGGAGCTTTTCAACACAATTATATTGCAAAACCTCAATTTTTGTACTTTTTACTCAGTTAAAATTCCAACGGGTCCATTGAAAGGCCCATTTCGACCCGCTCGTCCGAAACGTCTACAAAAGGACTGCAAAACAAGTTTTAATCAAATATTAGGACATCGTGTAGTTGATTAGGAGATTTTCAACACAATTATATTCCAAAACCTCAATTTATGTACTTTTTACTCAGTTAAAATTCCAACGGGTCCATTGAAAGGCCCATTTATACCTGCTCGTCCAAAACCTCTACAAAAAGGACCGCAAAAATGTTTTATTCAAATAATAGGAGTTCAAATAATTGATTATGAGTTTTTCAACACAATTATATTGAAAAACCCCAATTTCTGTACTTTTTACTCATTTAAAATTCCAACGGGTCCATTGAAAGGCCCATTTCGAACTGCTCGTCCGAAACCTCTACAAAAAGGACTGCAAAACAAGTTTTAATCAAATTTTAGGAGTTCAAATAATTGATTAGGAACTTTTCAACACAATTATTTTGCAAAACCTCAATTTCCGTACTTTTTACTCAGTTAAAATTCCAACGGTCCATTGAAAGGCCCATTTAGACCTGCTCGTCCGAAACCTCTACAAAAAGGACCGCAAAAATCTTTTATTCAAATATTAGGAGTTCAAATCATTGATTAGGAGCTTTTCAACACAATTATATTGCAAAACCTCAATTTTTGTACTTTTTACTCAGTTAAAATTCCAACGGGTCCATTGAAAGGCCCATTTCGACCCGCTCGTCCGAAACGTCTACAAAAGGACTGCAAAACAAGTTTTAATCAAATATTAGGACATCGTGTAGTTGATTAGGAGATTTTCAACACAATTATATTCCAAAACCTCAATTTATGTACTTTTTACTCAGTTAAAATTCCAACGGGTCCATTGAAAGGCCCATTTATACCTGCTCGTCCAAAACCTCTACAAAAAGGACCGCAAAAATGTTTTATTCAAATAATAGGAGTTCAAATAATTGATTATGAGTTTTTCAACACAATTATATTGAAAAACCCCAATTTCTGTACTTTTTACTCATTTAAAATTCCAACGGGTCCATTGAAAGGCCCATTTCGAACTGCTCGTCCGAAACCTCTACAAAAAGGACTGCAAAACAAGTTTTAATCAAATTTTAGGAGTTCAAATAATTGATTAGGAACTTTTCAACACAATTATTTTGCAAAACCTCAATTTCCGTACTTTTTACTCAGTTAAAATTCCAACGGTCCATTGAAAGACCCATTTAGACCTCCTCGTCCGAAACCTCTACAAAAAGGACTGCAAAAATGTTTTATTCAAATATTAGGAGATCAAATAATTGATTCGAAGCTTTTCAACACAATTATATTGCAAAACCTCAATTTCTGTACTTTTTACTCAGTTAAAATACCAACGGGTCCATTGAAAGGCCCATTTAGACCTGCTCGTCCGAAACCTCTACAAAAAGGACCGCAAAAATGTTTTATTCAAATATTAGGAGTTCAAATAATTGATTAGGAGCTTTTGAACACAATTATATTGCAAAACCTCAATTTTTGTACTTTTTACGCATTTAAAATTCCAACGGGTCCATTGAAAGGCCCATTTAGACCTGCTCGTTCGAAACCTCTACAAAAAGGACTGCAAAACAAGTTTTAATCAAATATTAGGAGTTCAAATAATTGATTAGGAGCTTTTCAACACAATTATATTGCAAAACCGAAATTTTTGTACTTTTTACTCAGTTAAAATTCCAACGGGTTCATTGAAAGGCCCATTTCGACATGCTCGTCCGAAACCTCTACAAAAAGGAGCGCAAAAAGGTTTTATTTAAATATTAGGAGTTCAAATAATTGATTAGGAGCTTTTGAACACAATTATGTTGCAAAACCTCAATTTCTGTACTTTTTACTTAGTTAAAATTCCAACGGGTCCATTGAAAGGCCCATTTCGATCTGCTCGTCCGAAACCTCTACAAAAAGGTTTTATTCAAATATTAGGAGTTCAAATAATTTAATAGGAGCTTTTCAACACAATTATATTGCAAAACCTCAATTTGTACACTTTTTACTCAGTTAAAATTCCAACGGGTCCATTGAAAGGCCCATTTAGACCTGCTCGTCCGAAACCTCTACAAAGAGGACCGCAAAAATGTTTTATTCAAATATTAGGAGTTCAAATAATTGATTAGGAGCTTTTCAACACAATTATATTGCAAAACCTCAATTTATGAACTTTTTACTCAGTTAAAATTCCAACGGGTCCATTGAAAGGCCCATTTCGACCCGCTCGTCCGAAAGCTCTACAAAAAGGAATGCAAAACAAGTTTTAATCAAATATTTGGAGTCCATTGAAAGACCCATTTAGACCTGCTCGTCCGAAACCTTTACAAAAAGGACCGCAAAAATATTTTATTCAAATATTAGGAGTTCAAATAATTGATTAGGAGCTTTTCAACACAATTATATTGCAAAACCTCAATTTCTGTACTTTTTACTCAGTTAAAATTCTATCGGGTCCATTGAAAGGCCCATTTAGACCTGCTCGTTCGAAACCTCTACAAAAAGGACTGCAAAAATGTTTTATTCAAATATTAGGAGTTCAAATAATTGATTAGGAGATTTTCAAAACAATTATATTGCAAAACCTCAATTTCTGCACTTTTTACTCATTTAAAATTTCGACGGGTCCAATGAAAGGCCCATTTCGACCCGCTCGTCCGAAACCTCTACAAAAAGGACTGCAAAAAACATGTTTTAATCAAATTGTAGGAGTTCATGTAATTGATTAAGACATTTTCAACACAATTATATTGCAAAACCTCAATTTCTGTACTTTTTACTCTGTTAAAATTCCAACAGGTCCATTGAAAGGCCCATTTCCACCCGCTCGTCCGAACCCTCTGCAAAAAGGACTGCAAAACAAGTTTCAATCAAATTTTAGGAGTTCATGTAATTGATTAGGAGCTTTTCAACACAATTATATTGCAAAACCTCAATTTCTGTACTTTTTACTCAGTTAAAATTCCAACGGGTCCATTGAAAGGCCCATTTCGACCCGCTCGTCCAAAACCTCTACAAAAAGGACTGCAAAACAAGTTTTAATCAAATATTAGGAGTTCAAATAATTGATTAGGATCTTTTCAACACAATTATATTGCAAAACCGCAATTTCTGTACTTTTTACTCAGTTAAAATTCCAACGGGTCCATTGAAAGGCCCATTTCGATCTGCTCGTCCGAAACCTCTACAAAAAGGACTGCAAAACAAGTTTTAATCAAATTTTAGGAATTCATGTAATTGATTAGGAGCTTTTCAACACAATTATATTGCAAAACTGCAATTTTTGTACTTTTTACTCAGTTAAAATTCCAACGGGTCCATTGAAAGGCCCATTTCGACCCGCTCGTCCGAAACCTCTACAAAAAGGACCGCAAAACAAGTTTTAATCAAATTTTAGGAGTTCATGTAATTGATTAAGAGCTTTTCAACACAATTATATTGCAAAACCTCAATTTCTGTACTTTTTACTCAGTTAAAATTCTAACAGGTCCATTGAAAGGCCTATTTACACCTGCTCGTCCGAAACCTCTACAAAAAGGACCGCAAAAATGTTTTATTCAAATATTAGGAGTTCAAATAATTGATTAGGAGCTTATCAACACAATTATATTGCAAAACCGCAATTTCTATACTTTTTACTTAGTTAAAATTCCAACGGGTCCATTGAAAGGCCCATTTAGACCTGCTCGTCCAAAACCTCTACAAAAAGGACCGCAAAAATGTTTTAATCAAATATTAGGAGTTCAAATAATTGATTAGGAGCTTTTCAACACAATTATATTGAAAAACCCCAATTTCTGTACTTTTTACTCAGTTAAAATTCCAACGGGTCCATTGAAAGGCCCATTTCGATCTGCTCGTCCGAAACCTCTACAAAAAGGACTACAAAACAAGTTTTAATCAAATTTTAGGAATTCATGTAATTGATTAGGAGCTTTTCAACACAATTATATTTCAAAACCGCAATTTTTGTACTTTTTACTCAGTTAAAATTCCAACGGGTCCATTGAAAGGCCCATTTAGACCTGCTCGTCCGAAACCTCAACAAAAAGGACCACAAAACAAGTTTTAATCAAATATTAGGAGTTCAAATAATTGATTAGGAGCTTTTCAACACAATTATATTGCAAAACTGCAATTTTTGTACTTTTTACTCAGTTAAAATTCCAACGGGTCCATTAAAAGGCCCATTTCGACCCGCTCGTCCGAAACCTCTACAAAAAGGACCGCAAAACAAGTTTTAATCAAATTTTAGGAGTTCATGTAATTGATTAAGAGCTTTTCAACACAATTATATTGCAAAACCTCAATTTCTGTACTTTTTACTCAGTTAAAATTCCAACGGGTCCATTGAAAGGCCTATTTAGACCTGCTCGTCCGAAACCTCTACAAAAAGAACCGCAAAAATGTTTTATTCAAATATTAGGAGTTCAAATAATTGATTAGGAGCTTTTCAACACAATTATATTGCAAAACCGCAATTTCTATACTTTTTACTTAGTTAAAATTCCAACGGGTCCATTAAAGGCCCATTTAGACCTGCTCGTCCAAAACCACTACAAAAAGGACCGCAAAAATGTTTTATTCAAATATTAGGAGTTCAAATAATTGATTAGGAGCTTTTCAACACAATTATATTGAAAAACCCCAATTTCTGTACTTTTTACTCATTTAAAATTCCAACGGGTCCATTGAAAGACCCATTTCGAACCGCTCGTCCGAAACCTCTACAAAAAGGACTGCAAAACAAGTTTTAATCAAATTTTAGGAATTCATGTAATTGATTAGGAGCTTTTCAACACAATTATATTTCAAAACCGCAATTTCTATACTTTTTACTCAGTTAAAATTCCAACTGGTCCATTGAAAGGCCCATTTAGACATGCTCGTCCGAAACCTCAACAAAAAGGACCACAAAACAAGTTTTAATCAAATATTAGGAGTTCAAATAATTGATTAGGAGCTTTTCAACACAATTATATTGCAAAACTGCAATTTTTGTACTTTTTACTCAGTTAAAATTCCAACGGGTCCATTGAAAGGCCCATTTCGACTCGCTCGTCCGAAACCTCAACAAAAAGGACCGCAAAACAAGTTTTAATCAAATTTTAGGAGTTCATGTAATTGATTAAGAGCTTTTCAACACAATTATATTGCAAAACCTCAATTTCTGTACTTTTTACTTAGTTAAAATTCCAACGGGTCCATTGAAAGGCCTATTTAGACCTGCTCGTCCGAAACCTCTACAAAAAGGACCGCAAAAATGTTTTATTCAAATATTAGGAGTTCAAATAATTGATTAGGATCTTTTCAACACAATTATATTGCAAAACCGCAATTTCTATACTTTTTACTTAGTTAAAATTCCAACGGGTCCATTGAAAGGCCCATTTAGACCTGCTCGTCCAAAACCTCTACAAAAAGGACCGCAAAAATGTTTTATTCAAATATTAGGAGTTCAAATAATTGATTAGGAGCTTTTCAACACAATTATATTATAAAACCCCAATTTAGACTTGCTCGTCCGAAATCTCTACAAAAAGGACCGCAAAAATGTTTTATTCAAATATTAGGAGTTCAAATAATTTATTAGGAGCTTTTCAACACAATTATATTGAAAAACCACAATTTCTGTACTTTTTACTCATTTAAAATTCCAACGGGTCCATTGAAAGGCCCATTTAGACCTGCTTGTCCGAAACCTCTACAAAAAGGACCGCAAAAATGTTTTATTCAAATATTAGGAGTTCAAATAATTGATTAGGAGCTTTTCAACACAATTATATTGCAAAACCTCAATTTTTGTACTTTTTACTCATTTAAAATTCCAACGGGTCCATTGAAAGGCCCATTTAGACCCGCTCGTCCGAAACCTCTACAAAAAGGACTTCAAAACAGGTTTTAATCAAATTTTAGGAGATCATGTAATTGATTAGGAGCTTTTCAACACAATTATATTGCAAAACCTCAATTTTGGTACTTTTTACTCAGTTAAAATTCCAACGGGTCCATTGTAAGGCCCATTTCGACCCGCTCTTCCGAAACCTCTACAAAAAGGACTGTAAAACAAGTTTTAATCAAATATTAGGAGTTCAAATAATTGATTAGGAGCTTTTCAACACAATTATATTGCAAAACCTCAATTTCTGTACTTTTTACTCAGTTAAAATTCTAACAGGTCCATTGAAAGGCCCATTTCGACCCGCTCGTCCGAACCCTCTACAAAAAGGACAGCAAAACAAGTTTCAATCAAATTTTAGGAGTTCATGTAATTGATTAGGAGATTTTCAACACAATTATATTGCAAAACCTCAATTTCTGTACTTTTTACTCAGTTAAAATTCCAACGGGTCCATTGAAAGGCCCATTTCGACCCGCTCGTCCGAAACCTCTACAAAAAGGACTGCAAATCAAGTTTTAATCAAATATTAGGAGTTCAAATAATTGATTAGGAGCTTTTCAACACAATTATATTGCAAAACCGCAATTTCTGTACTTTTTACTTAGTTAAAAGTCCAACGGTTCCATTGAAAGGCCCATTTCGACCTGCTCGTCCGAAACCTCTACAAAAAGGACTGCAAAACAAGTTTTAATCAAATTTTAGGAATTCATGTAATTGATTAGGAGCTTTTCAACACAATTATATTGCGAAACTGCAGTTTTTGTACTTTTTACTCAGTTAAAATTCCAACGGGTCCATTGAAAGGCCCATTTCGACCCGCTCGTCCGAAACCTCTACAAAAAGGACCGCAAAACAAGTTTTAATCAAATTTTAGGAGTTCATGTAATTGATTAAGAGCTTTTCAACACAATTATATTGCAAAACCTCAATTTCTGTACTTTTTACTCAGTTAAAATTCCAACGGGTCCATTGAAAGGCCTATTTAGACCTGCTCGTCCGAAACCTCTACAAAAAGGACCGCAAAAATGTTTTATTCAAATATTAGGAGTTCAAATAATTGATTAGGAGCTTTTCAACACAATTATATTGCAAAACCGCAATTTCTATACTTTTTACTTAGTTAAAATTCCAACGGGTCCATTGAAAGGCCCATTTAGACCTGCTCGTCCAAAACCTCTACAAAAAGGACCGCAAAAATGTTTTATTCAAATAATAGGAGTTCAAATAATTGATTATGAGCTTTTCAACACAATTATATTGAAAAACCCCAATTTCTGTACTTTTTACTCATTTAAAATTCCAACGGGTCCATTGAAAGGCCCATTTCGAACCGCTCGTCCGAAACCTCTACAAAAAGGACTGCAAAACAAGTTTTAATCAAATTTTAGGTATTCATGTAATTGATTAGGAGCTTTTCAACACAATTATATTTCAAAACCGCAATTTCTATACTTTTTACTCAGTTAAAATTCCAACGGGTCCATTGAAAGGCCCATTTAGACCTGCTCGTCCGAAACCTCTACAAAAAGGACCACAAAACAAGTTTTAATCAAATATTAGGAGTTCAAATAATTGATTAGGAGCTTTTCAACACAATTATATTGCAAAACTGCAATTTTTGTACGTTTTACTCAGTTAAAATTCCAACGGGTCCATTGAAAGGCCCATTTCGACCCGCTCGTCCGAAACCTCTATAAAAAGGACCGCAAAACAAGTTTTAATCAAATTTTAGGAGTTCATGTAATTGATTAAGAGCTTTTCAACACAATTATATTGCAAAACCTCAATTCCTGTACTTTTTACTTAGTTAAAATTCCAACGGGTCCATTGAAAGGCCTATTTAGACCTGCTCGTCCGAAACCTCTACAAAAAGGACCGCAAAAATGTTTTATTCAAATATTAGGAGTTCAAATAATTGATTAGGATCTTTTCAACACAATTATATTGCAAAACCGCAATTTCTATACTTTTTACTTAGTTAAAATTCCAACGGGTCCATTGAAAGGCCCATTTAGACCTGCTCGTCCAAAACCTCTACAAAAAGGACCGCAAAAATGTTTTATTCAAATATTAGGAGTTCAAATAATTGATTAGGAGCTTTTCAACACAATTATATTGCAAAACCCCAATTTAGACCTGCTCGTCCGGAATCTCTAAAAAAAGGACCGCAAAAATGTTTTATTCAAATATTAGGAGTTCAAATAATTTATTAGGAGTTTTCAACACAATTATATTGAAAAACCACAATTTCTGTACTTTTTACTCATTTAAAATTCCAACGGGTTCATTGAAAGGCCCATTTAGACCTGCTTGTCCGAAACCTCTACAAAAAGGACCGCAAAAATGTTTTATTCAAATATTAGGAGTTCAAATAATTGATTAGGAGTTTTTCAACAGAATTATATTGCAAAACCTCAATTTTTGTACTTTTTACTCATTTAAAATTCCAACGGGTCCATTGAAAGGCCCATTACGACCCGCTCGTCCGAAACCTCTACAAAAAGGACTTCAAAACAGGTTTTAATCAAATTTTAGGAGATCATGTAATTGATTAGGAGCTTTTCAACACAATTATATTGCAAAACCTCAATTTTGGAACTTTTTACTCAGTTAAAATTCCAACGGGTCCATTGTAAGGCCCATTTCGACCCGCTCTTCCGAAACCTCTACAAAAAGGACTGTAAAACAAGTTTTAATCAAATTTTAGGAGTTCAAATAATTGATTAGGAGCTTTTCAACACAATTATATTGCAAAACCTCAATTTCTGTACTTTTTACTCATTTAAAATTCCAACGGGTCCATTGAAAGGCCCATTTCGACCCGCTCGTCCGAAAACTCTACAAAAAGGACTTCAAAACAGGTTTTAATCAAATTTTAGGAGATCATGTAATTGATTAGGAGCATTTCAACACAATTATATTGCAAAACCTCAATTTCTGTACTTTTTACTCAATTAAAATTCCAATGGGTCCATTGAAAGGCCCAATTCGACCCGCTCGTCCGAAACCTCTACAAAAAAGAACTGCAAAACAAGTTTTAATCAAATATTAGGAGTTCAAATAATTGATTAGGAGCTTTTCAACACAATTATATTGCCAAACCGCAATTTTTGTACTTTTTACTAAGTTAAAATTCCAACGGGTCCATTGAAAGGCCCATTTCGACCCGCTCGTCCGAAACCTCTACAAAAAGGACTGCAAAACAGGTTTTAATCAAATTTTAGGAGTTCATGTAATTGATTAGGAGCTTTTCAATACAATTATATTGCAAAACCTCAATTTCTGTACTTTTTACTCATTTAAAATTCCAACGGGTCCATTGAAAGGCCCATTTCGACCCGCTCGTCCGAAACCTCTACAAAAAGGACTGGAAAACAAGTTTTAATCAAATTTTAGGAGTTCATGTAATTGATTAGGAGCTTTTCAACACAATTATATTGCAAAACCTCAATTTCTGTACTTTTTACTTAGTTAAAATTCCAACGGGTCCATTGAAAGGCCCATTTAGACATGCTCGTTCGAAACCTCTACAAAAAGGACCGCAAAAATGTTTTATTCAAATATTAGGAGTTCAAATAATTGATCATTAGGAACTTTTAAACACAATTATATTGAAAAACCTCAATTTTATACTTTTTACTCAGATAAAATTCCAACGGGTCCATTGAAAGGCCCATTTAGACCTGCTCGTCCGAAACCTCTACAAAAAGGACCGCAAAAAGGTTTTATTCAAATATTAGGAGTTCAAATAATTGATTAGGAGCTTTTCAACACAATTATATTGCAAAACCTCAATTTCTGTATTTTTTACTCATTTAAAATTCCATCGGGTCCATTGAAAGGCCCATTTCGACCCGCTCGTCCGAAACCTCTGCAAAAAGGACTGCAAAAAAGGTTTTAATCAAATATTAGGAGTTCAAATAATTGATTAGGAGCTTTTGAACCCAATTATATTGCAAAACCTCAATTTCTGTACTTTTTACTCAGTTAAAATTCCAACGGGTCCATTGAAAGGCCCATTTCGACCCGCTCGTCCGAAACCTCTACACAAGGACCGCAAAACAAGTTTTAATCAAATTTTAGGAGTTCATGTAATTGATTAGGAGCTTTTCAACAAAATTATATTGCAAAACCTTAATTTATGTACTTTTTACTTAGTTAAAATTCCAACGGGTCCATTGAAAGGCCAATTTAGACCTACTCGTCTGAAACCTCAACAAAAAGGACCGCAAAAATGTTTTATTCAAATATTAGGAGTTCAAATAATTTATTAGGTGCTTTTAAACACAATTATATTGAAAAACCTCTATTTTATACTTTTTACTCAGATAAAATTCCAACGAGTCCATTGAAAGGCCCATTTAGACCTGCTCGTCCGAAACCTCTACAAAAAGGACCCCAAAAATATTTTATTCAAATATTAGGAGTTCAAATAATTTATTTGGAGCTTTTCAACAAAATTATATTGCAAAACCTCAATTTCTATACTTTTTACTCAATTAAAATTCCAACGGGTCCATTGAAAAGCCCATTTCGACCCGCTCGTCCGAAACCTCTACAAAAAGGACTACAAAACAAGTTTTAATCAAATTTTAGGAGTTCATGTAGTTGATTAGGAGCTTTTCAACATAATTATATTGCAAAACCTCAATTTCTGTCATTTTTACTCATTTAAAATTCCAACGGGTCCATTGAAAGGCCCATTTCGACCCGCTCGTCCGAAACCTCTACAAAAAGGACTGCTAACCAAGTTTTAATCAAATTTTAGGAGATCATGTAATTGATTAGGAGCTTTTCAACACAAGTATATTGCAAAACCTCAATTTCTGTACTTTTTACTCAGTTAAAATGCCAACGGGTCCATTGAAAGGCCCATTTCGACCCGCTCGTCCGAAACCACTACTAAAAGGACCGCAAAACAAGTTTTAATCAAATTTTAGGAGTTCATGTAATTGATTAGAAGCTTTTCAACACAATTACATTGCAAAACCTCAATTTATGTACTTTTTACTTAGTTAAAATTCCAACGGGTCCATTGAAAGGCCAATTTAGACCTACTCGTCTGAAACCTCAACAAAAAGGACCGCAAAAATGTTTTATTCAAATATTAGGAGTTCAAATAATTTATTAGGTGCTTTTAAACACAATTATATTGAAAAACCTCTATTTTATACTTTTTACTCAGATAAAATTCCAACGAGTCCATTGAAAGGCCCATTTAGACCTGCTCGTCCGAAACCTCTACAAAAAGGACCCCAAAAATATTTTATTCAAATATTAGGAGTTCAAATAATTTATTTGGAGCTTTTCAACAAAATTATATTGCAAAACCTCAATTTCTATACTTTTTACTCAATTAAAATTCCAACGGGTCCATTGAAAAGCCCATTTCGACCCGCTCGTCCGAAACCTCTAGAAAAAGGACTGCAAAACAGGTTTTAATCAAATTTTAGGAGTTCATGCAATTGATTAGGAGCTTTTCAACACAATTATATTGCAAAACCTCAATTTATGTACTTTTTACTCAGATAAAATTCCAACGGGTCCATTGAAAGGCCCATTTAGACCTACTCGTCCGAAACCTCTACAAAAAGGACCGCAAAAATGTTTTATTCAAATATTAGGAGTTCAAATAATTTATTAGGTGCTTTTAAACACGATTATATTGAAAAAACTCTATTTTATACTTTTTACTTAGTTAAAATTCCAACGGGTCCATTGAAAGGCCCATTTCGACCTACTCGTCCAAAACCTCTACAAAAAGGACCGCAAAAATGTTTTATTCAAATATTAGGAGTTGAAATAATTGATTAGGAGCATTTAAACACAATTATATTGAAAAACCTCAATTTTATACTTTTTATTCAGATAAAATTCCAACGGGTCCATTGAAAGGCCCATTTCGACCCGCTCGTCCGAAACCTCTAGAAAAAGGACCGCAAAACAAGTTTTAATAAAATATTAGGAGTTCATGTAATTGATTACAAGCTTTTCAACACAATTACGTTGCAAAACCTCAATTTATGTACTTTCTACTTAGTTAAAATTCCAACGGGTCCATTGAAAGGCCCATTTAGACCTGCTCGTCCGAAACCTCTACAAAAAGGACCCCAAAAATGTTTTATTCAAATATTAGGAGTTCAAATAATTGATTAGGAGCTTTTCAACACAATTATATTGCAAAACCTCAATTTCTGTACTTTTTACTTAGTTAAAATTCCAACGGGTCCATTGAAAGGCCGATTTAGACCTGCTCGTCCGAAACCTCTACAAAATGGACCGCAAAAATGTTTTATTCAAATATTAGGAGTTCAAATAATTGACTAGGAGCTTTTCAAACAATTATATTGCAAAACCTCAATTTCTGTACTTTTTACTCAGTTAAAATTCCAACGGGTCCATTGAAAGGCCCATTTAGACCTGCTCGTCCGAAATCTCTACAAAAAGGACCGCAAAAATGTTTTATTCAAATATTAGGAGTTCAAATAATTTATTAGGAGCTTTTCAACACAATTATATTGAAAAACCCCAATTTCTGTACTTTTCACTCATTTAAAATTCCAACGGGTCCATTGAAAGGCCCATTTAGACCTGCTTGTCCGAAACCTCTACAAAAAGGACCGCAAAAATGTTTTATTCAAATATTAGGAGTTCAAATAATAGATTAGGAGCTTTTCAACACAATTATATTACAAAACCTCAATTTTTGTACTTTTTACTCATTTAAAATTCCAACAGGTCTATTGAAAGGCCCATTTCGACCCGCTCGTCCGAAACCTCTACAAAAAAGACTTCAAAACAGGTTTCAATCAAATTTTAGGAGATCATGTAATTGATTAGGAGCTTTTCAACACAATTATATTGCAAAACCTCAATTTCTATACTTTTTACTTAGTTAAAATTCCAACGGGTCCATTGAAAGGCCCATTTCGACCCGCTCGTCCGAAACCTCTACAAAAAAGAACTGCAAAACAAGTTTTAATCAAATATTAGGAGTTCAAATAATTGATTATGAGCTTTTCAACACAATTATATTGCCAAACCGCAATTTCTGTACTTTTTACTAAGTTAAAATTCCAACGGGTCCATTGAAAGGCCCATTTCGACCCGCTCGTCCGAAACCTCTACAAAAAAGACTGCAAAACAGGTTTTAATCAAATTTTAGGAGTTCATGTAATTGATTAGGAGCTTTTCAATACAATTATATTGCAAAACCTCAATTTCTGTACTTTTTACTCATTTAAAATTCCAACGGGTCCATTGAAAGGCCCATTTCGACCCGCTCGTCCGAAACCTCGACAAAAAGGACTGCAAAACAAGTTTTAATCAAATTTTAGGAGTTCATGTAATTGATTAGGAGCTTTTCAACACAATTATATTGCAAAACCTCAATTTCTGTACTTTTTACTCAGTTAAAATTCCAACGGGTCCATTGAAAGGCCCATTTAGACATGCTCGTTCGAAACCTCTACAAAAAGGACCGCAAAAATGTTTTATTCAAATATTAGGAGTTCAAATAATTGATTAGGAACTTTTAAACACAATTATATTGAAAAACCTCAATTTTACACTTTTTACTCAAATAAAATTCCAACGATTCCATTGAAAGGCCCATTTAGACCTGCTCGTCCGAAACCTCTACAAAAAGGACCGCAAAAAGGTTTTATTCAAATATTAGGAGTTCAAATAATTGATTAGGAGCTTTTCAACACAATTATATTGCAAAACCTCAATTTCTGTATTTTTTACTCATTTAAAATTCCGGGTCCATTGAAAGGCCCATTTCGACTCGCTCGTCCGAAACCTCTACAAAAAGGACTGCAAAACAAGTTTTAATCAAATTTTAGGAGTTCATGTAATTGATTAGGAGCTTTTCAACATTATTATATTGCAAAACCTCAATTTCTGTAATTTTTACTCATTTAAAATTCCAACGGGTCCATTGAAAGGCCCATTTCGACCCGCTCGTCCGAAACCTCTACAAAAAGGACTGCTAAACAAGTTTTAATCAAATTTTAGGAGATCATGTAATTGATTAGGACCTTTTCAACACAAGTATATTGCAAAACCTCAATTTCTGTACTTTTTACTCAGTTAAAATGCCAACGGGTCCATTGAAAGGCCCATTTCGACCCGCTCGTCCGAAACCTCTACTAAAAGGACCGCAAAACAAGTTTTAATCAAATTTTAGGAGTTCATGTAATTTATTAGAAGCTTTTCAACACAATTACATTGCAAAACCTATATTTATGTACTTTTTACTCAGTTGAAATTCCAACGGGTCCATTGAAAGGCCCATTTAGACCTGCTCGTCCGAAACCTCTACAAAAAGGACCACAAAAATGTTTTATTCAAATATTAGGAGTTCAAATAATTGATTAGGAGCTTTTCAACACAATTATATTGCAAAACCTCAATTTCTATACTTTTTACTCAATTAAAATTCCAACGGGTCCATTGAAAATCCCATTTCGACCCGCTCGTCCGAAACCTCTACAAAAAGGACTACAAAACAAGTTTTAATCAAATTTTAGGAGTTCATGTAGTTGATTAGGAGCTTTTTAACACAATTATATTGCAAAACCTCAATTTCTGTACTTTTTACTCAGTTAAAATTCCAACGGGTCCATTGAAAGGCCCATTTCGACCCGCTCGTCCGAAACCTCTACAAAAAGGACTGCAAAACAAGTTTTAATCAAATTTTAGTAGTTCATGTAATTGATTAGGAGCTTTTCAACATAATTATATTGCAAAATCTCAATTTCTGTAATTTTTACTCATTTAAAATTCCAACGGGTCCATTGAAAGGCCCATTTCGACCCGCTCGTCCGAAACCTCTACAAAAAGGACTCCTAACCAAGTTTTAATCAAATTTTAGGAGATCATGTAATTGATTAGGAGCTTTTCAACACAAGTATATTGCAAAACCTCAATTTCTGTACTTTATACTCAGTTAAAATGCCAACGGGTCCATTGAAAGGCCCATTTCGACCCGCTCGTCCGAAACCTCTACTAAAAGGACCGCAAAACAAGTTTTAATCAAATTTTAGGAGTTCATGTAATTGATTAGAAGCTTTTCAACACAATTACATTGCAAAACCTCAATTTATGTACTTTTTACTCTGTTGAAATTCCAACGGGTCCATTGAAAGGCCCATTTAGACCTGCTCGTCCGAAACCTCTACAAAAAGGACCGAAAAATGTTTTCTTCAAATATTAGGAGTTCAAATAATTGATTAGGAGCTTTTCAACAGAATTATATTGCAAAACCTCAATTTCTGTACTTTTTACTCGGTTAAAATTCCAACGGGTCCATTGAAAGGCCCATTTCGACCCGCTCGTCCGAAACCTCTACAAAAAGGATTGCAAAACAAGTTTTAATCAAATATTAGGAGTTCAAATAATTGATTAGGAGCTTTTCAACACAATTATATTACAAAACCTCAATTTCTGTACTTTTTACTCAGTTAAAATTCCAACGGGTCCATTGAAAGGTCCATTTCAACCCGCTCGTCCGAAACCTCTACAAAAAGGACTTCAAAATAGGTTTTAATGAAAATTTAGGAGTTCATGTAATTGATTCGGAGCTTTTCAACACAATTATTTTGCAAAACCTCAATTCCTGTACTTTTTACTCAGTTAAAATTCCAACGGGTCCATTGAAAGGCCCATTTCGACCCGCTCGTCCGAAACCTCTACAAAAAAGAACTGCAAAACAAGTTTTAATCAAATATTAGGAGTTCATGTAATTTATTAGGAGCTTTTCAACACAATTATATTGCAAAACCTCAATTTCTGTACTTTTTACTAAGTTAAAATTCCAACGGGTCCATTGAAAGGCCCATTTCGACCCGCTCGTCCGAAACCTCTACAAAAAGGACTGCAAAACAGGTTTTAATCAAATTTTAGGAGTTCATGCAATTGATTAGGAGCTTTTCAATACAATTATATTGCAAAACCTCAATTTCTGTACTTTTTACTCATTTAAAATTCCAACGGGTCCATTGAAAGGCCCATTTCGACCCGCTCGTCCGAAACCTCTACAAAAAGGACTGCAAAACAAGTTTTAATCAAATTTTAGGAGTTCATGTAATTGATTAGGTGCTTTTCAACACAATTATATTGCAAAACCTCAATTTCTGTACTTTTTACCCAGTTAAAATTCCAACGGGTCCATTGAAAGGCCCATTTAGACATGCTCGTTCGAAACCTCTACAAAAAGGACCGCAAAAATGTTTTATTCAAATATTAGGAGTTCAAATAATTGATTAAGAACTTTTAAACACAATTATATTGAAAAACCTCAATTTTATACTTTTTACTCAGATAAAATTCCAACGGGTCCATTGAAAGGCCCATTTAGACATGGTTGTCCGAAACCTCTACAAAAAGGACCGCAAAAAGGTTTTATTCAAATATTAGGAGTTCAAATAATTGATTAGGAGCTTTTCAACACAATTATATTGCAAAACCTCAATTTCTGTATTTTTTACTCATTTAAAATTCCATCGGGTCCATTGAAAGGCCCATTTCGACCCGCTCGTCCGAAACCTCTGCAAAAAGGACTGCAAAAAAGGTTTTAATCAAATATTAAGAGTTCAAATAATTGATTAGGAGCTTTTGAACACAATTATATTGCAAAACCTCAATTTCTGTACTTTTTACTCAGTTAAAATTCCAACGGGTCCATTGAAAGGCCCATTTCGACCCGCTCGTCCGAAACCTCTACAAAAAGGAATTCAAAACAGGTTTTAATCAAATTTTAGGAGATCATGTAATTGATTAGGAGCTTTTCAACACAATTATATTGCAAAACATCAATTTCTGTACTTTTTACTCAGTTAAAATTCCAACGGGTCCATTGAAAGGCCCATTTCGACCCGCTCGTCCGAAACCTCTACAAAAAAGAACTGCAAAACAAGTTTTAATCAAATATTAGGAGTTCAAATAATTGATTAGGAGCTTTTCAACACAATTATATTGCCAAACCGCAATTTCTGTACTTTTTACTAAGTTAAAATTCCAACGGGTCCATTGAAAGGCCCATTTCGACCCGCTCGTCCGAAACCTCTAGAAAAGGACTGCAAAACAGGTTTTAATCAAATTTTAGGAGTTCATGCAATTGATTAGGAGCTTTTCAACACAATTATATTGCAAAACCTCAATTTATGTACTTTTTACTCAGTTAAAATTCCAACGGGTCCATTGAAAGGCCCATTTAGACCTACTCGTCCGAAACTTCTACAAAAAGGACCGCAAAAATGTTTTATTCAAATATTAGGAGTTCAAATAATTTATTAGGTGCTTTTAAACATAATTATATTGAAAAGCCTCTATTTTATACTTTTTACTCAGATAAAATTCCAACGGGTCCATTGAAAGGCCCATTTAGACCTGCTCGTCCGAAACCTCTACAAAAAGGACCACAAAAATGTTTTATTCAAATATTAGGAGTTCAAATAATTTATTTGGAGCTTTTCAACACAATTATATTGCAAAACCTCAATTTCTATACTTTTTACTCAATTAAAATTCCAACGGGTCCATTGAAAATCCCATTTCGACCCGCTCGTCCGAAACCTCTACAAAAAGGACTACAAAACAAGTTTTAATCAAATTTTAGGAGTTCATGTAGTTGATTAGGAGCTTTTTAACACAATTATATTGCAAAACCTCAATTTCTGTACTTTTTACTCAGTTAAAATTCCAACGGGTCCATTGAAAGGCCCATTTCGACTCGCTCGTCCGAAACCTCTACAAAAATGACTGCAAAACAAGTTTTAATCAAATTTTAGGAGTTCATGTAATTGATTAGGAGCTTTTCAACATTATTATATTGCAAAACCTCAATTTCTGTAATTTTTACTCATTTAAAATTCCAACGGGTCCATTGAAAGGCCCATTTCGACCCGCTCGTCCGAAACCTCTACAAAAAGGACTGCTAAACAAGTTTTAATCAAATTTTAGGAGATCATGTAATTGATTAGGACCTTTTCAACACAAGTATATTGCAAAACCTCAATTTCTGTACTTTTTACTCAGTTAAAATGCCAACGGGTCCATTGAAAGGCCCATTTCGACCCGCTCGTCCGAAACCTCTACTAAAAGGACCGCAAAACAAGTTTTAATCAAATTTTAGGAGTTCATGTAATTTATTAGAAGCTTTTCAACACAATTACATTGCAAAACCTATATTTATGTACTTTTTACTCAGTTGAAATTCCAACGGGTCCATTGAAAGGCCCATTTAGACCTGCTCGTCCGAAACCTCTACAAAAAGGACCACAAAAATGTTTTATTCAAATATTAGGAGTTCAAATAATTGATTAGGAGCTTTTCAACACAATTATATTGCAAAACCTCAATTTCTGTACTTTTTACTCAGTTAAAATTCCAACGGGTCCATTGAAAGGCCCATTTCGACCCGCTCGTCCGAAACCTCTACAAAAAGAACTGCAAAACAAGTTTTAATCAAATATTAGGAGTTCAAATAATTGATTAGGAGCTTGTCAACACAATTATATTGCCAAACCGCAATTTCTGTACTTTTTACTAAGTTAAAATTCCAACGGGTCCATTGAAAGGCCCATTTCGACCCGCTCGTCCGAAACCTCTAGAAAAAGGACTGCAAAACAGGTTTTAATCAAATTTTAGGAGTTCATGCAATTGATTAGGAGCTTTTCAACACAATTATATTGCAAAACCTCAATTTATGTACTTTTTACTCAGTTAAAATTCCAACGGGTCCATTGAAAGGCCCATTTAGACCTACTCGTCCGAAACTTCTACAAAAAGGACCGCAAAAATGTTTTATTCAAATATTAGGAGTTCAAATAATTTATTAGGTGCTTTTAAACATAATTATATTGAAAAGCCTCTATTTTATACTTTTTACTCAGATAAAATTCCAACGGGTCCATTGAAAGGCCCATTTAGACCTGCTCGTCCGAAACCTCTACAAAAAGGACCACAAAAATGTTTTATTCAAATATTAGGAGTTCAAATAATTTATTTGGAGCTTTTCAACACAATTATATTGCAAAACCTCAATTTCTATACTTTTTACTCAATTAAAATTCCAACGGGTCCATTGAAAATCCCATTTCGACCCGCTCGTCCGAAACCTCTACAAAAAGGACTACAAAATAAGTTTTAATCAAATTTTAGGAGTTCATGTAGTTGATTAGGAGCTTTTTAACACAATTATATTGCAAAACCTCAATTTCTGTACTTTTTACTCAGTTAAAATTCCAACGGGTCCATTGAAAGGCCCATTTCGACTCGCTCGTCCGAAACCTCTACAAAAAGGACTGCAAAACAAGTTTTAATCAAATTTTAGGAGTTCATGTAATTGATTAGGAGCTTTTCAACATTATTATATTGCAAAACCTCAATTTCTGTAATTTTTACTCATTTAAAATTCCAACGGGTCCATTGAAAGGCCCATTTCGACCCGCTCGTCCGAAACCTCTACAAAAAGGACTGCTAAACAAGTTTTAATCAAATTTTAGGAGATCATGTAATTGATTAGGACCTTTTCAACACAAGTATATTGCAAAACCTCAATTTCTGTACTTTTTACTCAGTTAAAATGCCAACGGGTCCATTGAAAGGCCCATTTCGACCCGCTCGTCCGAAACCTCTACTAAAAGGACCGCAAAACAAGTTTTAATCAAATTTTAGGAGTTCATGTAATTTATTAGAAGCTTTTCAACACAATTACATTGCAAAACCTATATTTATGTACTTTTTACTCAGTTGAAATTCCAACGGGTCCATTGAAAGGCCCATTTAGACCTGCTCGTCCGAAACCTCTACAAAAAGGACCACAAAAATGTTTTATTCAAATATTAGGAGTTCAAATAATTGATTAGGAGCTTTTCAACACAATTATATTGCAAAACCTCAATTTCTATACTTTTTACTCAATTAAAATTCCAACGGGTCCATTGAAAATCCCATTTCGACCCGCTCGTCCGAAACCTCTACAAAAAGGACTACAAAACAAGTTTTAATCAAATTTTAGGAGTTCATGTAGTTGATTAGGAGCTTTTTAACACAATTATATTGCAAAACCTCAATTTCTGTACTTTTTACTCAGTTAAAATTCCAACGGGTCCATTGAAAGGCCCATTTCGACCCGCTCGTCCGAAACCTCTACAAAAAGGACTGCAAAACAAGTTTTAATCAAATTTTAGTAGTTCATGTAATTGATTAGGAGCTTTTCAACATAATTATATTGCAAAATCTCAATTTCTGTAATTTTTACTCATTTAAAATTCCAACGGGTCCATTGAAAGGCCCATTTCGACCCGCTCGTCCGAAACCTCTACAAAAAGGACTCCTAACCAAGTTTTAATCAAATTTTAGGAGATCATGTAATTGATTAGGAGCTTTTCAACACAAGTATATTGCAAAACCTCAATTTCTGTACTTTTTACTCAGTTAAAATGCCAACGGGTCCATTGAAAGGCCCATTTCGACCCGCTCGTCCGAAACCTCTACTAAAAGGACCGCAAAACAAGTTTTAATCAAATTTTAGGAGTTCATGTAATTGATTAGAAGCTTTTCAACACAATTACATTGCAAAACCTCAATTTATGTACTTTTTACTCTGTTGAAATTCCAACGGGTCCATTGAAAGGCCCATTTAGACCTGCTCGTCCGAAACCTCTACAAAAAGGACCGAAAAATGTTTTCTTCAAATATTAGGAGTTCAAATAATTGATTAGGAGCTTTTCAACAGAATTATATTGCAAAACCTCAATTTCTGTACTTTTTACTCGGTTAAAATTCCAACGGGTCCATTGAAAGGCCCATTTCGACCCGCTCGTCCGAAACCTCTACAAAAAGGATTGCAAAACAAGTTTTAATCAAATATTAGGAGTTCAAATAATTGATTAGGAGCTTTTCAACACAATTATATTACAAAACCTCAATTTCTGTACTTTTTACTCAGTTAAAATTCCAACGGGTCCATTGAAAGGTCCATTTCAACCCGCTCGTCCGAAACCTCTACAAAAAGGACTTCAAAATAGGTTTTAATGAAAATTTAGGAGTTCATGTAATTGATTCGGAGCTTTTCAACACAATTATTTTGCAAAACCTCAATTCCTGTACTTTTTACTCAGTTAAAATTCCAACGGGTCCATTGAAAGGCCCATTTCGACCCGCTCGTCCGAAACCTCTACAAAAAAGAACTGCAAAACAAGTTTTAATCAAATATTAGGAGTTCATGTAATTTATTAGGAGCTTTTCAACACAATTATATTGCAAAACCTCAATTTCTGTACTTTTTACTAAGTTAAAATTCCAACGGGTCCATTGAAAGGCCCATTTCGACCCGCTCGTCCGAAACCTCTACAAAAAGGACTGCAAAACAGGTTTTAATCAAATTTTAGGAGTTCATGCAATTGATTAGGAGCTTTTCAATACAATTATATTGCAAAACCTCAATTTCTGTACTTTTTACTCATTTAAAATTCCAACGGGTCCATTGAAAGGCCCATTTCGACCCGCTCGTCCGAAACCTCTACAAAAAGGACTGCAAAACAAGTTTTAATCAAATTTTAGGAGTTCATGTAATTGATTAGGTGCTTTTCAACACAATTATATTGCAAAACCTCAATTTCTGTACTTTTTACCCAGTTAAAATTCCAACGGGTCCATTGAAAGGCCCATTTAGACATGCTCGTTCGAAACCTCTACAAAAAGGACCGCAAAAATGTTTTATTCAAATATTAGGAGTTCAAATAATTGATTAAGAACTTTTAAACACAATTATATTGAAAAACCTCAATTTTATACTTTTTACTCAGATAAAATTCCAACGGGTCCATTGAAAGGCCCATTTAGACATGGTTGTCCGAAACCTCTACAAAAAGGACCGCAAAAAGGTTTTATTCAAATATTAGGAGTTCAAATAATTGATTAGGAGCTTTTCAACACAATTATATTGCAAAACCTCAATTTCTGTATTTTTTACTCATTTAAAATTCCATCGGGTCCATTGAAAGGCCCATTTCGACCCGCTCGTCCGAAACCTCTGCAAAAAGGACTGCAAAAAAGGTTTTAATCAAATATTAAGAGTTCAAATAATTGATTAGGAGCTTTTGAACACAATTATATTGCAAAACCTCAATTTCTGTACTTTTTACTCAGTTAAAATTCCAACGGGTCCATTGAAAGGCCCATTTCGACCCGCTCGTCCGAAACCTCTACAAAAAGGAATTCAAAACAGGTTTTAATCAAATTTTAGGAGATCATGTAATTGATTAGGAGCTTTTCAACACAATTATATTGCAAAACCTCAATTTCTGTACTTTTTACTCAGTTAAAATTCCAACGGGTCCATTGAAAGGCCCATTTCGACCCGCTCGTCCGAAACCTCTACAAAAAAGAACTGCAAAACAAGTTTTAATCAAATATTAGGAGTTCAAATAATTGATTAGGAGCTTTTCAACACAATTATATTGCCAAACCGCAATTTCTGTACTTTTTACTAAGTTAATATTCCAACGGGTCCATTGAAAGGCCCATTTCGACCCGCTCGTCCGAAACCTCTAGAAAAAGGACTGCAAAACAGGTTTTAATCAAATTTTAGGAGTTCATGCAATTGATTAGGAGCTTTTCAACACAATTATATTGCAAAACCTCAATTTATGTACTTTTTACTCAGTTAAAATTCCAACGGGTCCATTGAAAGGCCCATTTAGACCTACTCGTCCGAAACTTCTACAAAAAGGACCGCAAAAATGTTTTATTCAAATATTAGGAGTTCAAATAATTTATTAGGTGCTTTTAAACATAATTATATTGAAAAGCCTCTATTTTATACTTTTTACTCAGATAAAATTCCAACGGGTCCATTGAAAGGCCCATTTAGACCTGCTCGTCCGAAACCTCTACAAAAAGGACCACAAAAATGTTTTATTCAAATATTAGGAGTTCAAATAATTTATTTGGAGCTTTTCAACACAATTATATTGCAAAACCTCAATTTCTATACTTTTTACTCAATTAAAATTCCAACGGGTCCATTGAAAATCCCATTTCGACCCGCTCGTCCGAAACCTCTACAAAAAGGACTACAAAACAAGTTTTAATCAAATTTTAGGAGTTCATGTAGTTGATTAGGAGCTTTTTAACACAATTATATTGCAAAACCTCAATTTCTGTACTTTTTACTCAGTTAAAATTCCAACGGGTCCATTGAAAGGCCCATTTCGACTCGCTCGTCCGAAACCTCTACAAAAATGACTGCAAAACAAGTTTTAATCAAATTTTAGGAGTTCATGTAATTGATTAGGAGCTTTTCAACATTATTATATTGCAAAACCTCAATTTCTGTAATTTTTACTCATTTAAAATTCCAACGGGTCCATTGAAAGGCCCATTTCGACCCGCTCGTCCGAAACCTCTACAAAAAGGACTGCTAAACAAGTTTTAATCAAATTTTAGGAGATCATGTAATTGATTAGGACCTTTTCAACACAAGTATATTGCAAAACCTCAATTTCTGTACTTTTTACTCAGTTAAAATGCCAACGGGTCCATTGAAAGGCCCATTTCGACCCGCTCGTCCGAAACCTCTACTAAAAGGACCGCAAAACAAGTTTTAATCAAATTTTAGGAGTTCATGTAATTTATTAGAAGCTTTTCAACACAATTACATTGCAAAACCTATATTTATGTACTTTTTACTCAGTTGAAATTCCAACGGGTCCATTGAAAGGCCCATTTAGACCTGCTCGTCCGAAACCTCTACAAAAAGGACCGCAAAAATGTTTTATTCAAATATTAGGAGTTCAAATAATTGATTAGGAGCTTTTCAACACAATTATATTGCAAAACCTCAATTTCTGTACTTTTTACTCAGTTAAAATTCCAACGGGTCCATTGAAAGGCCCATTTCGACCCGCTCGTCCGAAACCTCTACAAAAAGGATTGCAAAACAAGTTTTAATCAAATATTAGGAGTTCAAATAATTGATTTGGAGATTTTCAACTCAATTTTATTGCAAAACCTCAATTTCTGTACTTTTTACTCAGTTAAAATTCCAACGGGTCCATTGAAAGGACCATTTCAACCCGCTCGTCCGAAACCTCTACAAAAAGGACTTCAAAACAAGTTTTAATGAAAATTTAGGAGTTCATGTAATTGATTCGGATCTTTTCAACACAACTATATTGCAAAACCTCAATTTCTGTACTTTTTACTTAGTTAAAATCCCAACGGGTCCATTGAAAGGCTCATTTCGACCCGCTCGTCCGAAACCTCGACAAAAAGGACTGCAAAACAAGTTTTAATCAAATTTTAGGAGTTCATGTAATTGATTAGGAGCTTTTCAATACAATTATGTTGCAAAACCTCAATTTCTGTACTTTTTACTCAGTTAAAATTCCAACGGGTCCATTGAAAGGCCCATTTCGACCCGCTCGTCCGAAACCTCTACAAAAAGGACTACAAAAAAGGTTTTAATCAAATATTAGGAGTTCATGTAACCCCCTTAACCCGGCCTAGACGATCGACCCGAATTAAGAAGATCACACGGGGAAAACCAAAGTCAACCCGAAAGTCAACCTTGATTAACGACCTTTTTTTTTCTTTTTACTCTTGTCTAGATGCACATTATCCCTAGATATGATCATACAAACGGCATACTCAAATATCATAAACATCAGAGATCAAACAGGGACCCAATCGAACAATTTACAACTTTAGGGACCAAATTGTAAATTCTGATAATTATAAGGCCTTAACCCAAATTAGTGTTACCAACTTGTAATTAGTCAGGTTTCATGCTTCACTGCCAAATTTCAGCTCAAACGGACTTTCCCAACTCATACAATTGCACATACAAGATTCAGGACCAAAACGCAAACATTTCAAAACATTTAACTACCAATGTCAGCCCTCAACGGTCAGGTGTTCCGAAACAGGAAGAACCTGTTTCGAAACGCGGGGCCGTTCCGCAACGTGTTCCGAAACGAGGGCTGACAGAGGGCTTTCCGTTTCGGAACGGTGTCTTCCGTTTCGGACGCCTGGGCTGCTATAAGGCACCCGTTCCGAAACGGTAGCTACTGTTCCGATACGGCCTGCACAGAATGTAGAGAAACGGGTGCTAAAACAGACAATTGATCAACCATACATGCTCCAAATGCTACCTAACACTACCAGCATGTAATTCAACATGTAAGGAACATAAATGCATCATCCATACATCATCATAACATCAAATATGAAAAGCCCCAAATCTAAAGGCATACTTCCTACTCTAGCAAACATTCAAGCATTAAATCTCCAAACCAAGCACATAATGGCCAATTACATGTTCCAGCATTATTGTCAACATTAAACAAACTTAGGGAGTTCAAAACACCTCCCAAAACATCCACGTAGGTCCCCCATTGCCAAATGCCAAAAGCTAAAAGGATTAAGAAACCTTTCCATACTTGAGCTTAGTATCCACTTGATTGCTTGCCTTCCTTGCTGCCCTCAATGCACTTTAATGCTCTGCATTATTGGTTTAAGAAAAGAGAAGGAGAGCGTAAGCAAAAGCTTAGTGAGGAATGCTCATTAAAACCATTCAATAATGCATTTATAAAACTCATTTATAAATCATGCTTCAAGCAACATTAAACATGTTCTTAAACATT
The DNA here is from genome assembly GCA_958450335.1 of Hibiscus tridactylites. Taxonomy (NCBI): domain Eukaryota; kingdom Viridiplantae; phylum Streptophyta; class Magnoliopsida; order Malvales; family Malvaceae; genus Hibiscus; species Hibiscus tridactylites. Next base: position 30,889,357 of record OY288292.1, on the reverse strand, counting down.
TGAAAACAAGCATCTCATGCTTCAAGTAACATTAGGCATGCTCTTAAACACATTAACAAGCATCTCATGCTTCAAGCTCATAATAAGTCATATTGGCAACAAGTGACACATTTCACATAAGATCCACACATGGACTTTTAAACACCATTGTGATCTTATCCCATGGACTTTTAAACACCATGGACCCATGGACTTTTAAACACCATGGCAGGGACCACACAAGGACTTTTAACCACCTTTGTGTCCTTAACAAGAATCTCCCAAGGACTTTTAACCACCTTGGAGTTCTTAAGTAACCAAGGCTTTCCAAGGAATTTTAACCACCTTGAGCCTTAACCAAGAACCAACCATGGACTTTTAAACACCATGTTGTTCTTAAACTTTCCAAGATCCACACAAGGACTTTTAACCACCTTTGTGATCTTAACCAAGAACCATCCAAGGACTTTTAACCACCTTGATGTTCTTAAAGATACAAGGCTCACACAAGGACTTTTAACCACCTTTGTGACCTTAACATCACTTGCCAATATGCATCATTATCATCAATATATCCACTGTTTTAAAGCATTAAACCAAGCCATAAACATCATGCATCTTTAAGCATTAAACCACATTTAAACAATGTTCAAAAACAAGGAACTCTTACCTTGAGCTTCCTTCAACACATGGCTTAAAATCTCAGCAAATAAACATGCTAGATATGCTTTCAAAACAGATTTAAAATCATGCAAACAACACATTGCATACAACCAAAAACCATGGCCATCACCAAGAGAGTTTTTCCGAAAACTTACTCTTGAGCTTAGTTAAGTTGCTTAGACTTAAACTAAGCTCCCAAACCTCCAAAACACTGGTTTCAAAGCCGAAAACCAAATTCCACTCACCGATTCCGTTTCGCCTCTTGCCGAAACACAAAATCAAGCTTTCGGATCACCACCACTTGGATCCAAAGATGACTCCCCTGTTTTAAACACATCAAAGAAGAGGATTAATGCATCATCATGCATTAATAGCTTCAATGAAAGCACCTAAACTCGCTGCTCTCATCCACACTCCATTTTCGGCCACCAAACACAACCGAAAATGCATCCAAACAACTCCTCAACAAAGCCCAGCCATAAACCATCAAAACTAAACATCCTTTAGCATCATTTAACATCTAAAAAGGACCTAATAACATCCTTATAGCTCCAGCAACAACAGATCCACAAGATCACTCCAAAACAACCAAGAATCACAAGCTAAACTTAGGAAATTCAACCTATCCGGGTTTGCATTAGTTAAAACTCAATTCCTTATCAAATTAACATTCATTTAACATCAAAAACACACCTCAAATCACTGCTTTAACATATCAAACGAAAATTCATCAAAAATCACCAAATCTTGCATTTAAAGCCAAGATCCACCACACAACTTTAAAACCACTTATAAAACATCAATTAAGTATTGAGAACTTAGGAATTTCAGTAAAGAACTGAGAGTTTAGAGGAGAAGGACGTTCTTACCTCCAAACTTGAGTTTCTCCTCTTTTAGAACCAAAAAGCTTGAAGAATCAACTAGCAAATGGTGAGGTTTTGTTGATGAGATGATTAGCAATCAAAAGAGAATTGAAAAGAGAGATTTAAGTGACAAAATCAGAAGAAAAACTCTGGAGAGAAAGTGTTTGGGTTGAGAGAAAATGAGAGAAAAGGAAAATGAGATTTTAGGAAATTTAGTTAGAAATAACTTCCCTCCACTTTCTTTATGTTTAAAAATCAGAATTAATTCACTAAATATCTTAGAAAAATCTGGAGAAACTCCCTTTGGGTAAATAGCTCCTTAAAGATTCAAAGTTTCAATCCTTTTTAAAACAGTCACGCAACTTTCAAAAATTACATTTTGGTCACTAGCCAAAATGTCACCCTTCCAAACCTCATTTTGTAAAATTGATTTCACAGTTCACTTATATATATTAAAAGAGGATTTTAGAACATTTTTCCATATTTTTAATGCAACCCGAACTAGGCTTTCCTAATTTCACCTTTTTATATTCGAACAGCACTTTGACCGAACCGGTCAACGCCCAAAACTTCTAAGCCCAAAACCGGGGCGTTACAACTCTCCCCCCTTAAGAAATTTCGTCCCCGAAATTTACCTGAAGGAAAGAGATAAGGAAACTGCTTCAGCATGTCATCCTTTCGCTCCCACGTGGCTTCCTCAACACCACGGTGCTTCCACAACACCTTCACCAACTCAATGGTCTTGCCACGAAGAACCTTGCTATCCGAATCCAGAACCTTCACCGGTTCCTCATCATAGGTCAAATCCGGATTCAATTCCACTTCCTCCACAGGCATCACATGCGAAGGATCAGATCTATACTTCCGGAGCATAGAAACATGGAACACATCATGATTCTTCTCCAACTCCTGAGGTAGCCTCAACTTGTACGCAACAGGACCCACACGCTCAACCACCTCATATGGTCCAATGTACCTAGGGCTCAACTTACCCTTCCGGCCAAACCTCATCACCTTCTTCCAAGGCGAAACCTTCAAGAACACACGGTCACCCACCGCATACTCAACCTCCTTACGCTTCAAATCCGCGTAAGACTTTTGCCGATCAGAAGCCGCCTTCAAACGCTCACAAATGAGCTTCACCTTCTCGGTGGTTCCTTTCAACAAAGCCGGCATCGAAACCAACTTCTGACCCGTTTCAGCCCAACAAAGAGGAGTCCTACACTTCCTCCCGTACAAAGCCTCATAAGGTGCCATTTGAATACTTGCCTGATAACCATTGTTATAAGCAAACTCTACCAAAGGCAAATGCTTCTCCCAAGAGCCCTGAAACTCAATCACGCAGCACCTCAACATATCCTCCAAAATCTGGATAACACGCTCTGACTGACCATCCGACTGAGGATGATAGGATGTACTGAAATTCAACCTTGTACCCAAAGCTTGATGCAAACACTGCCAGAAACGCGATGTAAACCTCGGATCCCTATCCGACACAATCGACTTAGGCACACCATGCAGCCGCACAATCTCAGCAATGTACAGCTCCGCAAGCTTATCCAAAGAAAACGTAGTATGCACAGGCAAGAAATGCGCACACTTCGTCAAGCGATCCACAATCACCCACACAGAATTCTTCTTCGATGGTGACAAAGGTAACCCAGATACAAAATCCATGGTAACCCTTTCCCACTTCCATTTAGGGATTCTCAACGGTTGCAACAACCCTGAAGGAACCTGATGCTCAGCCTTAACTCGCTGACACACCAAACACTTGCTCACAAACTCCGCAACATCCTTTTTCAAACCCACCCAATAGTACTCATCACGAAGATCACGATACATCTTAGTACTACCGGGGTGCATAGCAAAAGGACTACTATGACCTTCAGTCAGAATAGCACGCCTCAACTCAGCATCATTGGGCACTACTATTCGACTCCTAAAACACAACACACCATCATCATTAAAACAGAAATCCGAAGGCCTACCCTCTGCGATATCCTGAACATGAGACACCAAGGAATCATCCAGCAACTGCTTTTCCTTGATCAACTGAACCAAAGATGGTTTCACTTGCAACTCAGCCACAAGACCACCATCACTCGAAATACTCAAACTGGCAAACATAGCCCTAAGCTCAACAGCTACCTTCCTACTCAAGGCATCCGCTACAACATTAGCTTTTCCAGGATGGTACTCAATCGTCAGATCATAATCCTTGAGCAACTCCAACCAACGCCGCTGCCTAAGATTCAACTCCTTCTGAGACATCAGATACCTCAAACTCTTGTGATCCGTGTGCACAGTACACTTCTCACCATACAGATAATGTCTCCAAATCTTCAGAGCAAAAACCACTGCAGCCAACTCAATATCATGCGTAGGATAATTGCGCTCATGCACCTTCAACTGCCGCGATGCATAAGCCACAACCTTACCCTCTTGCATCAGCACACATCCCAAACCAACATAGGACGCATCACTGTAGACCACAAACTCTTTCCCTGATTCAGGCTGAACCAGGATAGGAGCTTACGTCAAAGCCGCCTTAAGCTTCTCAAAAGCTTGTTGTCTCGCTTCCGTCCATTCATACTTAACATCCTTCTGCAACAACTTCATCAAAGGTGCAACAATCTTAGAAAACCCATCCACAAACCTCCGGTAGTATCCCGCCAAACCAAGGAAACTACGAACCTCATGAACAGACTTAGGAACCTTCCAATTCATCACCGCCTCAATCTTCTGAGGATCAACACGAATCCACTCAGCAGAAACTACATGCCCAAGAAACACCACCTCCTTAAGCCAGAACTCACACTTGCTCAGCTTAGCATAAAGCTGATTCTCCAACAAAGCTTGCAAAACAATCCTCAAATGCTCTTCATGCTCCTCCTCAGTACGCGAGTACACGAGGATATCATCAATGAACACCACAACAAACTTGTCCAGGTATTCATGAAACACACGATTCATCATGTCCATGAAAGCAGCAGGAGCATTTGTCAAACCAAACGGCATCACAAGGAACTCATAATGCCCATACCTTGTCCTGAAAGCTGTCTTAGGCACATCCACATCCTTCACCTTCAACTGGTAATACCCTGACCTCAAGTCAATCTTAGAGAACACAGCTGCTCCCCGAAATTGATCAAAGAGATCATCAATCCTCGGCAAAGGATACCGATTCTTGATAGTCAACTTGTTCAGCTAACGGTAATCAATGCACATTCTCATAGTGCCATCCTTCTTCTTCACAAACAAGACCGGTGCACCCCAAGGTGATACACTTGGCCGAATGAAACCACGATCAAGCAGCTCTTGCAACTGCGTCTTCAGCTCTTTCAGCTCATTAGGTGCCATTCTATAAGGGGTAATGGACACAGGAGTTGTATTCTCATACAGCTCAATTCCAAAATCCACCTCGCGATTAGGAGGTAAACCAGGCAACTCCTCAGGAAACACACCAGGAAACTCCTTCACAACTCTGATATCTTGCACCCGCAACTCCTTAGAGTTAGGATTCATTACAAAAGCTAGGTAAGCTTCACAACCTTGCCTCAGCATCCTGCTCGCCTCCAAGGTAGACACCACATTAGCAAGAAACTTCACATTCTCACCAACCACAACAACTTCATAATCATCCGCAAGCTTCAGCGAAACTCGCTTATTTTCACAATCCACAACCGCACGATGCTCAGCAAGCCAATCCATACCAAGGATTACATCAAAACCATAGAAAGGCAACTCCATAAGGTCAACATGAAAAACATGTTCTTGAACAACCAAAGGACACCTTCTATAAAGCTTTCAAGTCACAACAGTCTCACCAAAAGAACTAGTGACACGAACACCAACATCCAAAGACTCAACATGCAAACCAAGCAATTCAGCATGCTCACGCAAAATATATGAATGCGTAGATCCAGAATCTATCAAGGAAAGCAATGACAAGGATTGCAAAGTAAAAGTACCTGCAATCACATCCGCGTCATTCCTCCCCTCCCGCTGAGCATACAGCCTAGCTTGACCACCACCCTCAGGCTGAATAGCCAAAACATGGGCCACTCCTCGACCACCTTCCTCCCTTCGCTGGAAATTACCACGGCCGCGCCCACGACCTCTCTGTGGTGCAGCAACAACAGGAGCACGTACTTGGCCACCAGCCAACATAGGACACTCTCACCTCAAATGATCCGCAGATCCACAGTTCCAGCACCCATTACCAGCTGCTACAACAGGAGCTTGCACCTCCCTCACAGCACGAGGACAATCACGCTTCATATGACCACGTAAACCACAAATCCAACAAGCACTCGGATCAGCTCTAGCATTGCCTCCCTGAGTAGGTGCACCACCACCTCTCTTAGCTGAGGACTGATACTTCTGATCACGTCCCCTCTTGTTCCGTCCACCACCGGAACTATACTCAGCTGCTCGCTTTCCAGCACTTGCTCCAGCACCTCTAGCAGATAAACCCAAGTTCATCTCAATATCCTTGGCTCGGCCCACCAGCACATCAAAATCATCATACTCGGTAGCCAGCACATACATCTTCACTTCCGTCACTAAACCATAACGGAATCTTTCGCACCTCGCCCGCTCATCAGGGACTAACTCAGGCGCATATTGGCTGAGTCGAACAAACTGCACTTCATACTCAGCTACAGTCATGCTCCCTTGGGTAAGAGACATGAACTCACGCTTCTTTTCATCCAGGTACCTCACACCAAGATACCTTCTCTTGAACACATTCTGGAAGAATGTCCAAGTTATGTCAGCTTCAGCCATCCCAGCTATAGTGGTCGTCCACCACGTATAAGCATCATCCTGTAGCAATGATACAACACACCCCAGCTTTTGCACATCAGTGCAACTCATCTGACCCAAGATCCTCTTGGTACTCTCCATCCAGGATTCAGAACCTTCAGCAGACATACCCCTGAACTCAGTCCCACCAAGACTGCGTAAGCGTTCCAAGGGTAGTCTAACTCCAGCATCTCCCTGATGCCCAGCTCCTTGAGCTCCAGCTACTGCCTCTCGAAAACCACCAGCAATAGCTTGTACCAACATCATCATGTCAGGCATAGCTTGCCCCTGACCAACCTCAGGTCCAGCGACCCCAGCACCAGCTGTAGCTTCAGCTCTTTCACCCTCAGCACCACCACCACCAGGTGGAGGAGGAGGTAACACTGCACTTCCCGCATTCTCTTCATTCTCATTCTCATTCGGAGCCGTAGCTCGCACATTACTCCTCAACTCTCTACGAGGGGCCATATTCTAACCATGCAATCACAATGCAAATAAACAAAGTCAGGTCCAGCAAGGTAAGCAATCCAAGTACTCAAGCTCATTTTCATTTAAAATCAACATCATTTCATTAGCTTTGATTTGGCAATGGGTACCCACAACATGCTTCACCACAGAATACAACTCAATTGCATCAAAATCACAAATCACTCATCATGCTTCCACACAACAAGCATACATAGCATACATACTTCAATCATGCACACATTCATTCCCAATTACTCGAGAACTCAGCTCTGATACCACCAAATGTAACCCCCTTAACCCGGCCTAGACGATCGACCCGAATTAAGAAGATCACACGAGGAAAACCAAAGTCAACCTGAAAGTCAACCTTGATTAACGACCCTTTTTTTTCTTTTTACTCTTGTCTAGATGCACATTATCCCTAGATATGATCATACAAACGGCATACTCAAAGATCATAAACATCAGAGATCAAACAGGGACCCAATTGAATAATTTACAACTTTAGGGACCAAATTGTAAATTCTGATAATTATAAGGCCTTAACCCAAATTAGTGTTACCAACTTGTAATTAGTCAGGTTTCATGCTTCACTGCCAAATTTCAGCTCAAACGGACTTTCCCAACTCATACAATTGCACATACAAGATTCAGGACCAAAACGAAAAAATTCCAAAACATTTAACTACCAATGTCAGCCCCCAACGGTCAGGTGTTCCGAAACAGGAAGAACCTGTTTCGAAACGCGGGGCCGTTCCGCAACGTGTTCCGAAACGAGGGCTGACAGAGGGCTTTCCGTTTCGAAACGGTGTCTTCCATTTCGGACGCCTGGGCTGCTATAAGGCACCCGTTCCGAAACGGTAGCTACTGTTCCGATACGGCCTGCACAGAATGTAGAGAAACGGCTGCTAAAACACACAATTGATCAACCATACATGCTCCAAATGCTACCTAACACTACCAGCATGTAATTCAACATGTAAGGAACATAAATGCATCATCCATACATCATCATAACATCAAATATGAAAAGCCCCAAATCTAAAAGCATACTTCCTACTCTAGCAAACATTCAAGCATTAAATCTCCAAACCAAGCACATAATGGCCAATTACATGTTCCATCATTATTGTCAACATTAAACAAACTTAGGGAGTTTAAAATACCTCCCAAAACATCCACATAGGTCCCCCATTGCCAAATGCCAAAAGCTAAAAGGATTAAGAAACCTTTCCATACTTGAGCTTAGTATCCACTTGATTGCTTGCCTTCCTTGCTGCCCTCAATGCACTTTAATGCTCTGCATTATTGGTTTAAGAAAAGAGAAGGAGAGCGTAAGCAAAAGCTTAGTGAGGAATGCTCATTAAAACCATTCAATAATGCATTTATAAAACTCATTTATAAATCATGCTTCAAGCAACATTAAACATGTTCTTAAACATTTGAAAACAAGCATCTCATGCTTCAAGTAACATTAGGCATGCTCTTAAACACATTAACAAGCATCTCATGCTTCAAGCTCATAATAAGTCATATGATTTTAGGAAATTTAGTTAGAAATAACTTCCCTCCACTTTCTTTATGTTTAAAAATAAGAATTAATTCACTAAATATCTTAGAAAAATCTGGAGAAACTCCCTTTGGGTAAATAGCTCCTTAAAGATTCAAAGTTTCAATCCTTTTTAAAACAGTCACGCAACTTTCAAAAATTACATTTTGGTCACTAGCCAAAATGTCACCCTTCCAAACATCATTTTGTAAAATTGATTTCACAGTTCACTTATATATATTAAAAGAGGATTTTTAGAACATTTTCCCATATTTTTAATGCAACCCGAACTAGGCTTTCCTAATTTCACCTTTTTATATTCGAACAGCACTTTGACCGAACCGGTCAACGCCAAAAACTTCTAAGCCCAAAACCGGGGCGTTACAGTTCAAATAATTGATTAGGAGCTTTTCAACACAATTATATTGCAAAACCTCAATTTCTGTACTTTTTACTCATTTAAAATTCCAACGGGTCCATTGAAAGGCCCATTTCGACCCGCTCGTCCGAAACCTCTACAAAAAGGACTGCAAAACAAGTTTTAATCAAATTTTAGGAGTTCATGTAATTGATTAGGAGCTTTTCAACACAATTATATTGCAAAACCTCAATTTCTGTACTTTTTACTCAGTTAAAATTCCAACGGGTCTATTGAAAGGCCCAATTAGACCTGCTCGTCCGAAACCTCTACAAAAAGGACCGCAAAAATGTTTTATTCAAATATTAGGAGTTCAAATAATTGATTAGGAGCTTTTAAACACAATTATATTGAAAAACCTCTATTTTATACTTTTTACTCAGATAAAATTCCAACGGGTCCATTGAAAGGCCCATTTAGACCTGCTCGTCCGAAACCTCTACAAAAAGGACCGCAAAAAGGTTTTATTCAAAAATTAGGAGTGAAAATAGTTGATTAGGATATTTTCAACAAAATTATATTTCAAAACCTCAATTTTTGTACTTTTTACTCAGTTAAAATTCTAACGGGTCCATTGAAAGGGCCATTTAGACATGCTCGTCCAAAACCTCTACAAAAAGGACCGCAAAAATGTTTTATTCAAATATTAGTAGTTCAAATAATTGATTAGGAGCATTTAAACACAATTATATTGAAAAACCTCAATTTTATACTTTTTATTCAGATAAAATTCCAACGGGTCCATTGAAAGGCCCATTTCGACCCGCTCGTCCGAAACCTCTACAAAAAGGACCGCAAAACACGTTTTAATCTTATATTAGGAGTTCATGTAATTGATTAGAAGCTTGTGAACACAATTACGTTGCAAAACCTCAATTTCTTTACTTTTTACTCAGTTAAAATTCCAACGGGTCCATTGAAAGGCCCATTTCGACCCGCTCGTCCGAAACCTCTACAAAAAGGACTTCAAAATAGGTTTTAATCAAATTTTAGGAGATCATGTAATTGATTAGGAGCTTTTCAACACAAGTATATTGCAAAACCTCAATTTATGTACTTTTTACTAAGTTAAAATTCCAACGGGTCCATTGAAAGGCCCATTTTGACCCGCTCGTCCGAAACCTCTACTAAAAGGAGCGCAAAACTAGTTTTAATCAAATTTTCGGAGTTCATGTAATTGATTAGAAGCTTTTCAACACAATTATATTGCAAAACCTCAATTTCTGTACTTTTTACTCAGTTAAAATTCTAACGGGTCCATTGAAAGTCCCATTTAGACCTGCTCGTTCGAAACCTCTACAAAAAATACCGCAAAAATGTTTTATTCAAATATTAGGAGTTCAAATAATTGATTAGGAGCTTTTAACCACAATTATATTGCAAAACCTCAATTTCTGTACTTTTTACCAGTTAAAATTCCAACGGGTCCATTGAAAGGCCAATTTCAACCTGCTCGTCCGAAACCTCAACAAAAAGGACTACAAAACAAGTTTTAATCAAAATTTAGGAGTTCATGTAATTGATTAGGAGCTTTTCAACATAATTATATTGCAAAACCGCAATTTCTGTACTTTTTACTCAGTTAAAATTCCAACGGGTCCATTGAAAGGCCCATTTCAACCCTCTCGTCCGAAACCTCTACAAAAAGGACTACAAAACAAGTTTTAATCAAATTTTAAGAGTTCATGTAATTGATTAGGAGCTTTTCAATGTAATTATATTGCAAAACCTCAATTTCTGTACGTTTTACTCAGTTAAAATTCCAACGGGTCCTTTGAAAGGCCCATTTCAACCCGCTCGTCCGAAACCTCTACAAAAAGGACTGCAAAACAAGTTTTAATCAAATTTTTGGAGTTCATGAAATTGATTAGGAGCTTTTCAACACAATTATATTGCAAAACCTCAATTTCGGTACTTTTTACTCAGTTAAAATTCCAACGGGTCCATTGAAAGGCCCATTTCGACCCGCTCGTCCGAAACCTCTACAAAAAGGACTGCAAAAACAAGTTTTAATCAAATTTTAGGAGTTCAAATAATTGATTAGGAGCTTTTCAACACAATTATATTGCAAAACCTCAATTTCTGTACTTTTTACTCATTTAAAATTCCAACGGGTCCATTGAAAGGCCCATTTCGACCCGCTCGTCCGAAACCTCTACAAAAAGAACTGCAAAAAAGGTTTTAATCAAATATTAGGAGTTCAAATAATTGATTAGGAGCTTTTCAACACAATTAAATTGCAAAACCTCAATTTCGGTACTTTTTACTCAGTTAAAATTCCAACGGGTCCATTGAAAGGCCCATTTCGACCCGCTCGTCCGAAACCTCTACAAAAAGGACTGCAAAACAAGTTTTAATCAAATTTTAGGAGTTCAAATAACTGATTAGGAGCTTTTCAACACAATTATATTGCAAAACCTGAATTTCTGTAGTTTTTACTCATTTAAAATTCCAACGGGTCCATTGAAAGGCCCATTTCGACCCGCTCGTCCGAAACCTCTACAAAAAGAACTGCAAAAAAGGTTTTAATCAAATATTAGGAGTTCAAATAATTGATTAGGAGCTTTTCAACACAATTATATTGCAAAACCTCAATTTCTGTACTTTTTACTCATTTAAAATTCCAACGGATCCATTGAGAGGCCCATTTCGACCCGCACGTCCGAAACCTCTACAAAAAGGACTGCAAAACAAGTTTTAATCAAATTTCAGGAGTTCATGTAATTGATTAGGAGCTTTTCAATACAATTATATTGCAAAACCTCAATTTCTGTACTTTTTACTCAGATAAAATTCCAACGGGTCCATTGAAAGGCCCATTTCGACCCGCTCGTCCGAAACCTCTACAAAAAGGACTACAAAAAAGGTTTTAATCAAATATTAGGAGTTCAAATAATTGATTAGGAGCTTTTCAACACAATTATATTGCAAAACCTCAATTCCTGTACTTTTTACTCATTTAAAATTCCAACGGGTCCATTGAAAGGCCCATTTCGACCCGCTCGTCCGAAACCTCTACAAAAAGGACTGCAAAAAAGGTTTTAATCAAATATTAGGAGTTCAAATAATTGATTAGGAGCTTTTCAACATAATTATATTGCAAAACCTCAATTTCTGTACTTTTTACTCTTTTAAAATTCCAACGGGTCCATTGAGAGGCCCATTTCGACCCGCTCGTCCGAAACCTCTACAAAAAGGATTGCAAAACAAGTTTTAATCAAATTTCAGGAGTTCATGTAATTGATTAGGAGCTTTTCAATACAATTATATTGCAAAACCTCAATTTCTGTACTTTTTACTCAGTTAAAATTCTAACGGGTCCATTGAAAGGCCCATTTCGACCCGCTCGTCCGAAACCTCTACAAAAAGGACTGCAAAAAAGGTTTTAATCAAATATTAGGAGTTCAAATAATTGATTAGGAGCTTTTCAACACAATTATATTGCAAAACCTCAATTTCTGTACTTTTTACTCATTTAAAATTCCAACGGGTCCATTGAGAGGCCCATTTCGACCCGCTCGTCCGAAACCTCTACAAAAAGGACTGCAAAACAAGTTTTAATCAAATTTTAGGAGTTCATGTAATTGATTAGGAGCTTTTCAACACAATTATATTGCAAAACCTCAATTTATGTACTTTTTACTCAGTTAAAATTCCAACGGGTCCATTGAAAGGCCCAATTAGACCTGCTCGTCCGAAACCTCTACAAAAAGGACCGCAAAAATGTTTTATTCAAATATTAGGAGTTCAAATAATTGATTAGGAGCTTTTAAACACAATTATATTGAAAAACCTCAATTTTATACTTTTTACTCAGATAAAATTCCAACGGGTCCATTGAAAGGCCCATTTAGACCTGCTCGTCCGAAACCTCTACAAAAAGGACCGCAAAAAGGTTTTATTCAAATATTAGGAGTTCAAATAGTTGATTAGGAGCTTTTCAACACAATTATATTGCAAAACCTCAATTTCTGTACTTTTTACTCAGTTAAAATTCCAACGGGTCCATTGAAAGGCCCATTTAGACCTGCTCGTCCAAAACCTCTACAGAAAGGACCGCAAAAATGTTTTATTCAAATATTAGGAGTTCAAATAATTTATTAGGAGCATTTAAACACAATTACATTGAAAAACCTCAAATTTATACTTTTTATTCAGATAAAATTCCAACGGGTCCATTGAAAGGCCCATTTCGACCCGCTCGTCCGAAACCTCTACAAAAAGGACAGCAAAACAAGTTTTAATCAAATATTAGGAGTTCATGTAATTGATTAGAAGCTTTTGAACACAATTACATTGCAAAACCTCAATTTTTGTACTTTTTACTCAGTTAAAATTCCAACGGGTCCATTGAAAGGCCCATTTAGACCTGCTCGTCCGAAACCTCTACAAAAAGGACCGCAAAAATGTTTTATTCAAATATTACGAGTTCAAATAATTTATTGGGAGCTTTTCAACACAATTATATTGCAAAATCTCAATTTTAGTACTTTTTACTCATTTAAAATTCCAACGGGTCCATTGAAAGGCCCATTTCGACCCGCTCGTCCGAAACCTCTACAAAAAGGACTTCAAAACAGGTTTTAATCAAATTTTAGGAGATCATGTAATTGATTAGGAGCTTTTCAACACAAGTATATTGCAAAACATCAATTTCTGTACTTTTTACTCAGTTAAAATTCCAACGGGTCCATTGAAAGGCCCATTTTTACCCGCTCGTCCGAAACCTCTACTAAAAGGACCGCAAAACAAGTTTTAATCAAATTTTCGGAGTTCATGTAATTGATTAGAAGCTTTTCAACACAATTACATTGCAAAACCTCAATTTCTGTACTTTTTACTCAGATAAATTCCAACGGGTCCATTGAAAGTCCCATTTAGACCTGCTCGTCCGAAACCTCTACAAAAAGCACCGCAAAAATGTTTTATTCAAATATTATGAGTTCAAATAATTGATTAGGAGCTTTTCAACACAATTATATTGCAAAACCTCAAATTTTGTACTTTTTACCCAGTTAAAATTCCAACGGGTCCATTGAAAGGCCCATTTCGACCCGCTCGTCCGAAACCTCTACAAAAAGGACTGCAAAACAAATTTTAATCAAATATTAGGAGTTCAAATAATTGATTAGGAGCTTTTCAACACAATTAGATTGCAAAACCTCAATTTCTGTACTTTTTACTCAGTTAAAATTCCAACGGGTCCATTGAAAGGCCCATTTCAACCTGCTCGTCCGAAACCTCTACAAAAAGGACTACAAAACAAGTTTTAATCAAAATTTAGGAGTTCATGTAATTGATTAGGAGCTTTTAAACACAATTATATTGCAAAACCTCAATTTCTGTACTTTTTACTCAGTTAAAATTCCAACGGGTCCGTTGAAAGGCCCATTTCGACCCGCTCGTCCGAAACCTCTATAAAAAGGACTGCAAAACAAGTTTTAATCAAATTTTTGGAGTTCATGTAATTGATTAGGAGCTTTTCAACCCAATTATATTGCAAAACCTCAATTTCGGTACTTTTTACTCAATTAAAATTCCAACGGGTCCATTGAAAGGCCCATTTCGACCCGCTCGTCCGAAACCTCTACAAAAAGGACCGCAAAAGAAGTTTTAATCAAATATTAGGAGTTTATGTAATTGATTTGAAGCTTTTCAACAAATTTACATTGCAAAACCTCAATTTCTGTACTTTTTACTCAGTTAAAATTCCAACGGGACCATTGAAAGGCCTATTTAGACCTGCTCGTCTGAAACCTCTACAAAAAGGACCGCAAAAATGTTTTATTCAAATATTAGGATTTCAAATAATTGATTAGGAGCTTTTCAACAAAAATTATATTGCAAAACCTCAATTTCTGTACTTTTTACTAAGTTAAAATTCCAACGGGTCCATTGAAAGGCCCATTTCGACCTGCTCATTCGAAACCTCTACAAAATGGACCGCAAAAATGTTTTATTCAATTATTGGGAGTTCAAATAATTGGTTAGGAGCTTTTTAACACAATTATATTGCAAAACCTCAATTTCTGTACTTTTTACTCATTTAAAATTCCATCGGGTCCATTGAAAGCCCCATTTCGACCCGCTCGTCCGAAACCTCTACAAAAAGGACTGCAAAACTAGTTTTAATCAAATTTTAGGAGTTCATGTAATTGATTAGGAGGTTTTCAACACAATTATATTACAAACCGCAATTTATCTACTTTTTATTCAGTTAAAATTCCAACAGGTCCATTTAAAGGCCAATTTCGACCCGCTCGTCCGAAACCTCTACAAAAAGGACCGCAAAACAAGTTTTAATCAAATATTAGGAGTTCAAATAATTGATTAGGAGCTTTTCAACACAATTATATTGCCAAACCGCAATTTCTATACTTTTTACTCAGTTAAAATTCCAACGGGTCCATTGAAAGGCCCATATCGACCCACTCATCCGAAACCTCTACAAAAAGGACTGCAAAACAAGTTTTAATCAAATTTTAGGAGTTCAAACAATTGATTAGGAGCTTTTCAACACAATTATATTGCAAAACTTCAATTTCTGTACTTTTTACTTAGTTGAAATTCCAACGAGTCCATTGAAAGGCCCATTTCGACCCGCTCGTCCGAAAACTCTACACAAAGGACCGCAAAACAAGTTTTAATCAAATATTAGGAGTTCAAACAATTGAATAGGAGCTTCTCAACACAATTATATTGCAAAAACGCAATTTCTGTACTTTTTACCCATTTAAAATTCCAACGGGTCCATTAAAAGGCCCATTTCGACCCGTTCGTCCGAAACCTCTACAAAAGGACTGCAAAACAAGTTTCAATCAAATTTTAGGAGTTCATGTAATTGATTAGGAGCTTTTCAACACAATTATATTGCAAAACCTCAATTTTATACTTTTTACTCAGATAAAAATCCAACGGGTCCATTGAAAGGCCCATTTAGACCTGCTCGTCCGAAACCTCTACAAAAAGGACCGCAAAAAGGTTTTATTCAAATATTAGGAGTTCAAATAATTGATTAGGAGCTTTTCAACACAATTATATTGCAAAGCCTCAATTTCTGTACTTTTTACTCATTTAAAATTCCAACAGGTCCATTGAAAGTCCCATTTCGACCCGCTCGTCCGAAACCACTACAAAAAGGATTGCAAAAAAGGTTTAAATCAAATATTAGGAGTTCAAATAATTGATTAGGAGCTTATGAACACAATTATATTGCAAAACCTCTACAAAAAGGACTGCAAAACAAGTTTTAATCAAATTTTAGGAGTTCATGTAATTGATTAGGAGCTTTTCAACACAAGTACATTGCAAAACCTCAATTTCTGTACTTTTTACTAAGTTAAAATTCCAACAGGTCCATTGAAAGGCCTATTTAGACCTGCTCGTCCGAAACCTCTACAAAAAGGACCGCAAAAATGTTTTATTCAAATATTAGGAATTCAAATAATTGATTAGGAGCTTTTCAACACAATTATATTGCAAAACTGCAATTTCTGTAGTTTTTACTCAGTTAAAATTCCAACAGGTCCATTGAAAGGCCCATTTAGACCAGCTCGTCCGAAACCTCCACAAAAAGGACCTTAAATCAAGTTTTAATCAAATATTAGGAGTTCAAATAATTGATTAGGAGCTTTTCAACACAATTATATTGCAATACCGCAATTCTTTACTTTTTACTCAGTTAAAATTCCAACGGGTCCATTGAAAGGCCTATTTAGACCTGCTCGTCCGAAACCTCTACAAATAGGACTGTAAAAATGTTTTATTCAAATATTAGGAGTTCAAATAATTGATTAGTAGCTTTTCAACACAATTATATTGCAAAACCTCAATTTATGTACCTTTTACTCATTTAAAATTCCAACGGGTCTATGGACAGGCCCATTTCTGTAACCCCCTTAACCCGGCCTAGACGGTTGACCCGAATTAAGAAAGTCACACGGGGAAAACCAAAGTCAACCCGAAAGTCAACCTTGATTAACGACCCTTTTTTTTCTTTTTAATCTTGACTAGATGCATATTAGACCTTAGATATGATCATACAACATCATACTCAAAGATCTTAAACATCAGAGATCAAACAGGGACCCAATTGAACAAATTACAACTTTAGGGACCAAATTGTAATTTCTGATAAATATGAGGACTTAACCCAAATTAAAGTTACCAGCTTGTAATTAGTCAGGTTTCATTCTCCACTGTGAAATTTCAGCTCAAAAGGACATCCCGAACTCATACAATTGTACAAACAAGATTCAGGACCAAAATGCAAACAATTCAAAACATATAACTGCCAATGTCAGCCTCCAACGGTTGCCCGTTCCGGAACAAGCAGAACCCGTTTCGAAACACGGGCCGTTCCGCAACGCGTACCGCAACAGGGGCTGGCAGTAGCCAAACCGTTTCGGAACGGTCCCTCCCGTTTCGGACGCCTGGGCTTGTTTAAGGCACCTGTTCCGAAACGGGTGATACTGTTCCGAAACGCCCTGTACAGATTGCCCCGAAATGCATCCTTAAACATGCAATTAAACATCCAATCATGCTCCAATTGCCACCAAACTTTACCAGCATGCAATTCAACATATATAAGACATACTTGCATCAACAATTCATCAAAACAACCTCACATATGAAAAGCCCCAAATCTATAGGCATACTTCCTACACAAGCAAGCCATTCAAGCATAAACTTCCAATTCAAACATATAAAAGCCAAACACTTAAACCAGCATTCTCATCAACAATTCAACATACTTAGGGAGTTCAAAACCTCTCCCAAAACATACACATAGGTCCCCCATTGCCAAATTACCAAAAGCTAAAAGTGTACTTAAGAAACCTTCCATACATTGAGCTTTACTTGCACTTGATTGCTTGCCCTTCTTGCTGCCCTCAAGGTACTCTAATGTTCTGCATTATGGAATTAAGAAAACGAAAGAGAGCGTAAGCAAAAGCTTAGTGAGGAATGCTCATAAAACCATTCAATAATGCATTTATAAAACATTTATAAATCATGCTTCAAATCAACATTTGCACATGCTCAAAAGCATACTTAAAACAAGCATCTCATGCTTCATATCATACATGTCATATTGGCCACAAGTGATAAGTTCCATTTCTTTAAAAACAAGTTCATCAACTTTCACCCCAAGGACTTTTAAACACCTTGGCCCATGGACTTTTAAACACCATGGAAGAGGACCACACAAGGACTTTTAACCACCTTTGTGTCCATATCAAGTATCACCCCAAGGACTTTTAAACACCTTGGCCCCAAGGACTTTTAAACACCTTGGCCCCATGGACTTTTAAACACCATGGAAAGGATCACACAAGGACTTTTAACCACCTTTGTGTCCATAGCAAGAACCATCCAAGGACTTTTAACCACCTTGATGTTCTTAAGTAAACAAGGCTCACTCAAGGACTTTTAACCACCTTAGTGACCTTAAGCTTTTCAAAACATCACTTGCCAATATACATCATTATCATCAATTTATCCACTGTTTTAAAGCATTAAATCAAGCCATATTCATCATGCATTTAAAAGCATCAAACCACATTTATTCAATGTACAAAAACAAGGAACTCTTACCTTGAGCTTCCTTCAACATATGGCTTACAAAAACAGCAATTACCATGCTAAATCATGCTTTCAAAACAGTATTTAAATCATGCAATAAACCACATTGCATCACAACAAAATCATGGCCACCACTAGAGAGTACTTTCCGAAAACTTACACTTGAGCTTAGCAAAGTTGTTTAGACTTAAACTAAGCTCCCAAGACATTGGTTTCAAAGCCGAAAACCCAATTTCACTCACCGATTCCACTTCGCCTCTTGCCGAAGCACCAATTCAAGCTTCCGGATCAACAATTCTTGGATCCAAAGATGCCTCCCCTGTTTTAACACATCAAAGCAGAGGATTAATGCATCATCATGCATTAATTGCTTCAATGAAAGCACCTAAACTCGCTGCTCTCATCCACACTCCATTTTCGGCTACCAAACACAACCGAAAATGCATCCAAACCTCTTCTCAACAAAGCCCAGCCATAAACCATCAAAACCTAACACCCTTTAACATCATTTAACATCTAAAAAGAGTCTAATAACATCCTTATACCTCCAGCAACAACAGATCCACAAGATCACCTCAAAAACAACCAAGAAACACAAGCTAAACTTAGGAAACTCAACCTATCCGGGATTGCATTAATCAAAACTCAATTCCTTATCAATTTAGTGTCCAATTAACATCAAAAACACATCTCAAATCACAGATTTAACAAATCAAACGAAAATCACCAAAAATCACCAAATCTTGCATTATAAGCCAAGATCCATTTCACATCTTAAAAGCCATTAATAAAACATCAATTAAGGATTGAAAACTTAGGAATTTCAGTAAAGAACTTGTAGTTTAGAGGAGAAGGACGTTCTTACCTCCAAACTTGAGTTTCTCCTCTTTAGAGCCAAAAAGCTTGAAAATCCAAATAGCAAATTGCAAGGTTTTGTTGTAGAGATGATTAGGAATCCAAAGAGAATTGAAAAGATAGATTTGAGTGGCAAAATCAGAAAGAAATCTCTGGAGAGAAAGTGTTTGGGTTGAGAGAAAATGAGAGAAAAGGAAAATTGAAAGAAAATGGAAAGTTGGTTACAAAATGGTAAAATGATTTCCCTCCATTTTTCTTAAGCTTTAAAATCAGAATTATTCATTAAAATATCTTAGAAAAATCTGGAGAAACTACTTTTGGAATAATAGCTCCTTAAAGATTCAAAGTTTCAACCCTTTCTAAAACAGTCACCAAACTTTCGAAAATTACATTTTGGTCACTAGCCAAAATGTCACCCTTCCAAAACTCATTTTCCAAAATTGATTTCACAGTTCACTTAATTATATTAAAAGATGATTTTAGAACATTTTTCCATATTTTTAATGCAACCCGAACTAGGCTTTCCTAATTTCACCTCTTTAGATTCGAACAACACTTTGACCAAACCGGTCAACGCCCACAACTACTAAGCCCAAAACCGGGGCGTTACAATTTCGACCCGCTCGTCCGAAACCTCTACTAAAAGGACTGCAAAACAAGTTTTAATCAAATTTTAGGAGTTCATGTAATTGATTAGGAGATTTTAAACACAATTATATTGCAAAACCTCAATTTCTGTACTTTTTACTCAGTTAAAATTCTAACGGGTCCATTGAAAGGCCTATTTCGACCAGCTCGTCCGAAAACTCTACAAAAAGGACTGCAAAAAAGGTTTTAATCAAATATTAGGAGTTCAAATAATTGATTAGGAGCTTTACAACACAATTATATTGCAAAACCTCAATTTCTGTACTTTTTACTCAGTTAAAATTCCAACGGGTCCATTGAAAGGCCCATTTCGACCTGCTCGTCCGAAACCTCTAGAAAATGGACCGCAAAAATGTTTTATTCAAATATTAGGAGTTCAAATAATTGATTAGGAGCTTTTTAACACAATTATATTGCAAAACCTCAATTTCTGTACTTTTTACTCATTTAAAATTCCAACGGGTCCATTGAAAGCCCCATTTCGACCCGCTCGTCCGAAACCTCTACAAAAAGGACTGCAAAACTAGTTTTAATCAAATTTTAGGAGTTCATGTAATTTATTAGGTGCTTTTCAACACAATTATATTACAAATCCGCAATTTCTCTACTTTTTATTCAGTTAAAATTCCAACGGGTCCATTTAAAGGCCCATTTCGACCCGCTCGTCCGAAACCTCTACAAAAAGGACCGCAAAATAAGTTTTAATCAAATATTAGGAGTTCAAATAATTGACTAAGAGCTTTTCAACACAATTATATTGCCAAACCGCAATTTATGTACTTTTTACTCAGTTAAAATTTCAACGGGTCCATTGAAAGGCCCATTTAGACCTGCTCGTCCGAAACCTCTACAAAAAGGACCGCAAAAATGTTTTATTCAAATATTAGGAGTTCAAATAATTGATTAGGAGCTTTTAAACACAATTATATTGAAAAACCTCAATTTTATACTTTTTACTCAGATAAAATTCCAACGGGTCCATTGAAAGGCCCATTTAGACCTGCTCGTCCGAAACCTCTGCAAAAAGGACCGCAAAAATGTTTTATTCAAATATTGCATAACCTCAATTTCTGTACTTTTTACTCAGTTAAAATTCCAAAGGGTCCATTGAAAGGCCCATTTCGACCCGCTCGTCCGAAACCTCTACAAAAAGGACCGCAAAACAAGTTTTAATCAAATTTTAGGAGTTCAAACAATTGATTAGGAGCTTTTCAACACAATTATATTGCAAAACCTCAATTTCTGTACTTTTTACTTAGTTGAAATTCCAACGAGTCCATTGAAAGGCCCATTTCGACCCGCTCGTCCGAAAACTCTACACAAAGGACCGCAAAACAAGTTTTAATCAAATATTAGGAGTTCAAACAATTGAATAGGAGCTTCTCAACACAATTATATTGCAAAAACGCAATTTCTGTACTTTTTACCCATTTAAAATTCCAACGGGTCCATTAAAAGGCCCATTTCGACCCGTTCGTCCAAAACCTCTACAAAAGGACTGCAAAACAAGTTTCAATCAAATTTTAGGAGTTCATGTAATTGATTAGGAGCTTTTCAACACAATTATATTGCAAAACCTCAATTTCTGTACTTTTTACTCAGTTAAAATTCCAACGGGTCCATTGAAAGGCCCATTTAGACCTGCTCGTCCGAAACCTCTGCAAAAAGGACCACAAAAATGTTTTATTCAAATATTAGGAGTTCAAATAATTGATTAGGAGCTTTTCAACACAATTATATTGCAAAACCTCAATTTCTGTGCTTTTTACTCAGTTAAAATTCCAACGGGCCCATTGAAAGGCCTATTTAGACTTGCATGTCCGAAACCTCTACAAAAAGGACCACAAAAATGTTTTATTCAAACATTAGGAGTTTAAATAATTTATTAGGAGCTTTTCATCACAATTATATTGCAAAACCTCAATTTCTATACTTTTTACTCATTTAAAATTCCAACGGGTCCATTGAAATGCCCATTTCGACGCGCTCGTCCGAAACCTCTACAAAAAGGACTACAAAATAAGTTTTAATCAAATTTTAGGAGTTCATGTAGTTGATTAGGAGCTTTTCAACACAATTATATTGCAAAACCTCAATTTCTGTACTTTTTACTCAGTTAAAATTCCAACGGGTCCATTGAAAGGCCCATTTCGACCCGCTCGTCTGAAACCTCTACAAAAAGGACCGCAAAACAAGTTTTAATCAAATTTTAGGAGTTCATGTAATTGATTAGAAGCTTTTCAACACAATTACATTGCAAAACCTCAATTTCTGTACTTATTACTCAGTTAAAATTCCAACGGGACCATTGAAAGGCCCATTTAGACCTGCTCGTCCGAAACCTCTACAAAAAGGACCGCAAAAATGTTTTATTCAAATATTAGGAGTTCAAATAATTGATTAGGAACTTTTGAACAAAATTATATTGAAAAACCTCAATTTTATACTTTTTACTCGGATAAAATTCTAACGGGTCCATTGAAAGGCCCATTTAGACCTGCTTATTCGAAAACTCTACAAAAAGGACCGCAAAAATGTTTTATTCAAATATTAGGAGTTCAAATAGTTGATTAGGAGCTTTTCAACACAATTATATTGCAAAACCTCAATTTCTGTACTTTTTACTCATTTAAAATTCCAACGGGTCCATTGAAAGGCCCATTTCGACCCGCTCGTCCGAAACCTCTACAAAAAGGACTACAAAAAAGGTTTAAATCAAATATTAGGAGTTCAAATAATTGATTAGGAGCTTTTGAACACAATTATATTGCAAAACCTCAATTTCTGTACTTTTAACTCAGTTAAAATTCCAACGGGTCCATTGAAAGGCCCATTTCGACCCGCTCGTCCGAAACCTCTACAAAAAGGACCGCAAAACAAGTTTTAATCAAATTTTAGGAGTTCATGTAATTGATTAGAAGCTTTTCAACACAATTATATTGCAAAACCTCAATTTTTTACTTTTTACTTAGTTAAAATTCCAACGGGTCCATTGAAAGGCCCATTTAGACCTGCTCGTCCGAAACCTCTACAAAAAGGACCGCAAAAATGTTTTATTCAAATATTAGGAGTTCAAATAATTGATTAGGAGCTTTTCAACACAATTATATTGCAAAACCTCAATTTCTGTACTTTTTACTTAGTAAAAATTCCAACGGGTCCATTGAAAGGCCCATTTAGACCTCCTCGTCCTAAACCTTTACAAAAAGGACTACAAAACAAGTTTTAATCAAAATTTAGGAATTTATGTAATTGATTAGGAGCTTTTCAAATTATATTGCAAAACCTCAATTTCTGTACTTTTTACTTAGTTAAAATTCCACCGGGTCCATTGAAAGGCCCATTTCGACCCGCTCGTCCGAAACCTCTACAAAAAGGACCGCAAAACAAGTTTTAATCAAATATTAGGAGTTCAAATAATTGATTAGGATCTTTTCAACACAATTATATTGCAAAACCTCAATTTCTGTACTTTTTACTCAGTTAAAATTCCAACGGGTCCATTGAAAGGCCCATTTCGACCCGCTCGTCCGAAACCTCTACAAAAAGGACCGCAAAACAAGTTTTAATCAAATATTAGGAGTTCAAACAATTGATTAGGAGCTTCTCAACACAATTATATTGCAAAAACGCAATTTCTGTACTTTTTACCCATTTAAAATTCCAACGGGTCCATTGAAAGGCCCATTTCGACCCGCTCGTCCGAAACCTCTACAAAAAGGACTGCAAAACAAGTTTCAATCAAATTTTAGGAGTTCATGTAATTGATTAGGAGCTTTTCAACACAATTATATTGCAAAACCTCAATTTCTGTACTTTTTACTTAGTTAAAATTCCAACGGGTCCATTGAAAGGCCCATTTAGACCTGCTCGTCTGAAACCTCTGCAAAAATGACCACAAAAATGTTTTATTCAAATATTAGGAGTTCAAATAATTGATTAGGAGCTTTTCAACACAATTATATTGCAAAACCTCAATTTCGTTGCTTTTTACTCAGTTAAAATTCCAACGGGTCCATTGAAAGGCCCATTTAGACCTGCCTGTCCGAAACCTCTACAAAAAGGACCGCAAAAATGTTTTATTCAAATATTAGGAGTTCAAATAATTGATTAGGATCTTTTCAACACAATTATATTGCAAAACCTCAATTTCTGTACTTTTTACTCAGTTAAAATTCCAACGGGTCCATTGAAAGGCCCATTTCGACCCGCTCGTCTGAAACCTCTACAAAAAGGACCGCAAAACAAGTTTTAATCAAATTTTAGGAGTTCATGTAATTGATTAAAAGCTTTTCAACACAATTACATTGCAAAACCTCAATTTCTGTACTTATTACTCTGTTAAAATTCCAACGGGTCCATTGAAAGGCCCATTTAGACCTTCTCGTCCGAAACCTCTACAAAAAGGACCGCAAAAATGTTTAATTCAAATATTAGGAGTTCAAATAATTGATTAGGAACTTTTAAACACAATTATATTGAAAAACCTCAATTTTATACTCTTTACTCAGATAAAATTCCAACGGGTCCATTGAAAGGCCCATTTAGACCTGCTTGTCCGAAAACTCTACAAAAAGGACCGCAAAAATGTTTTATTCAAATATTAGGAGTTCAAATAGTTGATTAGGAGCTTTTCAACACAATTATATTGCAAAACCTCAATTTCTGTACTTTTTACTCATTGAAAATTCCAACGGGTCCATTGAAAGGCCCATTTCGACCCGCTCGTCCGAAACCTCTACAAAAAGGACTGCAAAAAAGGTTTAAATCAAATATTAGGAGTTCAAACAATTGATTAGGAGCTTTTGAACACATTTATATTGCAAAACCTCAATTTCTGTACTTTTTACTCAGTTAAAATTCCAACGGGTCCATTGAAAGGCCCATTTCGACCCGCTCGTCCGAAACCTCTACAAAAAGGACCGCAAAACAAGTTTTAATCAAATTTTAGGAGTTCATGTAATTTATTAGGAGCTTTTCAACACAATTATATTGCAAAACCTCAATTTTTTACTTTTTACTCAGTTAAAATTCCAACGGGTCCATTGAAAGGCCCATTTAGACCTGCTCGTCCGAAACCTCTACAAAAAGGACCACAAAAATGTTTTATTCAAATATTAGGAGTTCAAATAATTGATTAGGAGCTTTTCAACACAATTATATTGCAAAACCTCAATTTCTTTATTTTTTACTCAGTTAAAATTCCAACGGGTCCATTGAAAGGCCCATTTAGACCTGCTCGTCCGAAACCTCTACAAAAAGGACCGCATAAATGTTTTATTCAAATATTAGGAGTTCAAATAATTTATTAGGAGCTTTTGAACACAATTATATTGCAAAACCTCAATTTCTGTACTTTTTACTTAGTAAAAATTCCAACGGGTCCATTGAAAGGCCCATTTAGACCTCCTCGTCCTAAACCTCTACAAAAAGGACTGCAATAAAAGTTTTAATCAAATTTTAGGAATTTATGTAATTGATTAGGAGCTTTTCAACACAATTATATTGAAAAACCTCAATTTCTGTACTTTTTACTCAGTTAAAATTCCAACGGGTCCATTGAAAGGCCCATTTAGACCTGCTCGTTCGAAACCTCTACAAAAAGGACCGCAAAAATGTTTTATTCAAATATTAGGAGTTCAAATAATTGATTAGGAACTTTTAAACCCAATTATAATGAAAAACCTCAATTTTATACTTTTTACTCAGATAATTTTCCAACGGGTCCATTGAAAGGCCCATTTAGACCTGCTCGTCCGAAAACTCTACAAAAAGGACCGCAAAAATGTTTTATTCAAATATTAGGAGTTCAAATAATTGATTAGGAGCTTTTCAACACAATTATATTGCAAAACCTCAATTTCTGTACTTTTTACTCATTTAAAATTCCAACGGGTCCTTTGAAAGGCCCATTTTGACCCGCTCGTCTGAAACCTCTACAAAAAGGACCGCAAAAAAGGTTTAAATCAAATATTAGGAGTTCAAATAATTGATTAGGAGCTTTTGAACACAATTATATTGCAAAACCTCAATTTCTGTACTTTTTTACTCAGTTAAAATTCCAACGGGTCCATTGAAAGGCCCATTTCGACCCGCTCGTCCGAAACCTCTACAAAAAGGACTGCAAAACAAGTTTTAATCAAATTTT
The DNA here is from genome assembly GCA_958450335.1 of Hibiscus tridactylites. Classification (NCBI taxonomy): domain Eukaryota; kingdom Viridiplantae; phylum Streptophyta; class Magnoliopsida; order Malvales; family Malvaceae; genus Hibiscus; species Hibiscus tridactylites. Next base: position 30,863,375 of record OY288292.1, on the reverse strand, counting down.
AGGAGTTCATGTAATTGATTAGGAGCTTTTCAACACAATTATATTGCAAAACCTCAATTTCTGTACTTTTTACTCAGTTAAAATTCCAACGGGTCCATTGAAAGGACCATTTAGACCTGCTCGTCCGAAACCTCAACAAAAAGGGCCGCAAAAATGTTTTATTCAAATATTAAGAGTTCAAATAATTGATTAGGAGTTTTTCAACACAATTATATTGCAAAACCTCAATTTCTGTACTTTTTACTCAGTTAAAATTCCAACGGGTCCATTGAAAGGCCCATTTAGACCTGCTCGTCTGAAACCTCTACAAAAAGGACTGCAAAAATGTTTTATTCAAATATTAGGAGTTCAAATAATTGATTAGGAGCTTTTCAACACAATTATATTGAAAAACCTCAATTTCTGTACTTTTTACTCATTTAAAATTCCAACGGGTCCACTGAAAGGCCCATTTAGACCTGCTCGTCCGAAACCTCTACAAAAGGATTGCAAAACAAGTTTTAATCAAATTTTAGGAGTTCAAATAATTGATTAGGAACTTTTAAACCCAATTATAATGAAAAACCGCAATTTCTGTAGTTTTTACTCAGTTAAAATTCCAACGGGTCCATTGAAAGGCCCATTTAGACCTGCTCGTCCGAAACCTCTACAAAAAGGACCGCAAAAATGTTTTATTCAAATATTAGGAGTTCAAATAATTGATTAGGAGCTTTTCAACACAATTATATTGCAAAACCTCAATTTCTGTACTTTTTACTCATTTAAAATTCCAATGGGTCCTTTGAAAGGCCCATTTCGACCCGCTCGTCCGAAACCTCTACAAAAAGGACCGCAAAAAAGGTTTAAATCAAATATTAGGAGTTCAAATAATTGATTAGGAGCTTTTGAACACAATTATATTGCAAAACCTCAATTTTTGTACTTTTTACTCAGTTAAAATTCCAACGGGTCCATTGAAAGGCCCATTTCGACCCGCTCGTCCGAAACCTCTACAAAAAGGACCGCAAAACAAGTTTTAATCAAATTTTAGGAGTTCATGTAATTGATTAGGAGCTTTTCAACACAATTATATTGCAAAACCTCAATTTTTTACTTTTTACTCAGTTAAAATTCCAACGGGTCCATTGAAAGGCCCATTTAGACCTGCTCGTCCGAAACCTCTACAAAAAGGACCGCAAAAATGTTTTATTCAAATATTAGGAGTTCAAATAATTGATTAGGAGCTTTTCAACACAATTATATTGCAAAACCTCAATTTCTTTATTTTTTACTTAGTTAAAATTCCAACGGGTCCATTGAAAGGCCCATTTAGACCTGCTCGTCCGAAACCTCTACAAAAAGGACCGCATAAATGTTTTATTCAAATATTAGGAGTTCAAATAATTTATTAGGAGCTTTTGAACACAATTATATTGCAAAACCTCAATTTCTGTACTTTTTACTTAGTAAAAATTCCAACGGGTCCATTGAAAGGCCCATTTAGACCTCCTCGTCCTAAACCTCTACAAAAAGGACTGCAAAACAAGTTTTAATCAAATTTTAGGAATTTATGTAATTGATTAGGAGCTTTTCAACACAATTATATTGAAAAACCTCAATTTCTGTACTTTTTACTCAGTTAAAATTCCAACGGGTCCATTGAAAGGCCCATTTAGACCTGCTCGTTCGAAACCTCTACAAAAAGGACCGCAAAAATGTTTTATTCAAATATTAGGAGTTCAAATAATTGATTAGGAACTTTTAAACCCAATTATAATGAAAAACCTCAATTTTATACTTTTTACTCAGATAAAATTCCAACGGGTCCATTGAAAGGCCCATTTAGACCTGCTCGTCCGAAAACTCTACAAAAAGGACCGCAAAAATGTTTTATTCAAATATTAGGAGTTCAAATAATTGATTAGGAGCTTTTCAACACAATTATATTGCAAAACCTCAATTTCTGTACTTTTTACTCATTTAAAATTCCAACGGGTCCTTTGAAAGGCCCATTTCGACCCGCTCGTCTGAAACCTCTACAAAAAGGACCGCAAAAAAGGTTTAAATCAAATATTAGGAGTTCAAATAATTGATTAGGAGCTTTTGAACACAATTATATTGCAAAACCTCAATTTCTGTACTTTTTACTCAGTTAAAATTCCAACGGGTCCATTGAAAGGCCCATTTCGACCCGCTCGTCCGAAACCTCTACAAAAAGGACCGCAAAACAAGTTTTAATCAAATTTTAGGAGTTCATGTAATTGATTAGGAGCTTTTCAACACAATTATATTGCAAAACCTCAATTTCTGTACTTTTTACTCAGTTAAAATTCCAACGGGTCCATTGAAATGACCATTTAGACCTGCTCGTCCGAAACCTCAACAAAAAGGACCGCAAAAATGTTTTATTCAAATATTAAGAGTTCAAATAATTGATTAGGAGTTTTTCAACACAATTATATTGCAAAACCTCAATTTCTGTACTTTTTACTCAGTTAAAATTCCAACGGGTCCATTGAAAGGCCCATTTAGACCTGCTCGTCTGAAACCTCTACAAAAAGGACTGCAAAAATGTTTTATTCAAATATTAGGAGTTCAAATAATTGATTAGGAGCTATTCAACACAATTATATTGAAAAACCTCAATTTCTGTACTTTTTACTCATTTAAAATTCCAACGGGTCCACTGAAAGGCCCATTTAGACCTGCTCGTCCGAAACCTCTACAAAAGGATTGCAAAACAAGTTTTAATCAAATTTTAGGAGTTCAAATAATTGATTAGGAACTTTTAAACCCAATTATAATGAAAAACCGCAATTTCTGTAGTTTTTACTCAGTTAAAATTCCAACGGGTCCATTGAAAGGCCCATTTAGACCTGCTCGTCCGAAACCTCTACAAAAAGGACCGCAAAAATGTTTTATTCAAATATTAGGAGTTCAAATAATTGATTAGGAGCTTTTCAACACAATTATATTGCAAAACCTCAATTTCTGTACTTTTTACTCATTTAAAATTCCAACGGGTCCTTTGAAAGGCCCATTTCGACCCGCTCGTCCGAAACCTCTACAAAAAGGACCGCAAAAAAGGTTTAAATCAAATATTAGGAGTTCAAATAATTGATTAGGAGCTTTTGAACACAATTATATTGCAAAACCTCAATTTCTGTACTTTTTACTCAGTTAAAATTCCAACGGGTCCATTGAAAGGCCCATTTCGACCCGCTCGTCCGAAACCTCTACAAAAAGGACCGCAAAACAAGTTTTAATCAAATTTTAGGAGTTCATGTAATTGATTAGGAGCTTTTCAACACAATTATATTGCAAAACCTCAATTTCTGTACTTTTTACTCAGTTAAAATTCCAACGGGTCCATTGAAAGGACCATTTAGACATGCTCGTCCGAAACCTCAACAAAAAGGACCGCAAAAATGTTTTATTCAAATATTAAGAGTTGAAATAATTTATTAGGAGCTTTTCAACACAATTATATTGCAAAACCTCAATTTCTTTATTGTTTACTCAGTTAAAATTCCAACGGGTCCATTGAAAGGCCCATTTAGACCTGCTCGTCCGAAACCACTACAAAAAGGACCGCATAAATGTTTTATTCAAATATTAGGAGTACAAATACTTTATTAGGAGCTTTTGAACACAATTATATTGCAAAACCTCAATTTCTGTACTTTTTACTTAGTTAAAATTCAAACGGGTCCATTGAAAGGCCCATTTAGACCTCCTCGTCCTAAACCTCTACAAAAAGGACTGCAAAACAAGTTTTAATCAAATTTTAGGAATTCTTGTAACTGAAGGAGCTTCTCAACACAATTATATTGCAAGACCTCAATTTCTCTACTTTTTACTCAGTTAAAATTCCAACGGGGCCATTGAAAGGCCCATTTCGACCTGCTCATCCGAAACCTCTACAAAAAGGACCGCAAAACAAGTTTTATTCAAATATTAGGAGTTCAAATAATTGACTAGGAGCTTTTCAACACAATTATATTGTTAAACCTCAATTTCTGTGCTTTTTACTCAGTTAAAATTCCAACGGGTCCATTGAAAGGCCCATTTAGACCTGCCGGTCCGAAACCTCTACAAAAAGGACCACAAAAATGTTTTATTCAAATATTAGGAGTTCAAATAATTGATTAGGAGCTTTTCAACACAATTATATTGCAAAACCTCAATTTCTATACTTTTTACTCATTTAAAATTCCAACGGGTCCATTGAAATGCCCATTTCGACCCGCTCGTCCGAAACATCTACAAAAAGGACTACAAAACAAGTTTTAATCAAATTTTAGGAGTTCATGTAGTTGATTAGGAGCTTTTCAACACAATTATATTGCAAAACCTCAATTTCTGTACTTTTCACTCAGTTAAAATTCCAACGGGTCCATTGAAAGGCCCATTTCGACCCGCTCGTCCGAAACCTCTACAAAAATGACTGCAAAACAAGTTTTAATCAAATTTTAGGAGTTCATGTAATTGATTAGGAGCTTTTCAACATAATTATATTCAAAAACCTCAATTTCTGAACTTTTTACTCATTTAAAATTCCAACGGGTCCATTGAAAGGCCCATTAAAACCTGCTCATCCGAAAACTCTACAAAAAGGACCGCAAAAAGGTTTTATTCAAATATTAGGAATTCAAATAATTGATTAGGAGCTTTTCAACATAATTATATTGCAAAACCTCAATTTCTGTACTTTTTACTCAGTTAAAATTCCAACGGGTCCATTGAAAGTCCCATTTAGACCTGCTCGTCTGAAACCTCTACAAAAAGGACCGCAAAAATGTTTTATTCAAATATTAGGAGTTCAAATAATTGATTAGGAGCTTTTCAACACAATAATATTGCAAAACCTAAATTTTTGTACTTTTTACTCATTTAAAATTCCAACAGATCCACTGATAGGCCCATTTCGACCCGCTCGTCCGAAACCTCTAAAAAAGGATTGCAAAACTAGTTTTAATCAAATTTTAGGAGATCATGTAATTTATTAGGAGCTTTTCAACACAATTATATTGCAAAACCGCAATTTTTGTAGTTTTTACTCAGTTAAAATTCCAACGGGTCCATTGAAAGGCCCATTTAAACCTGCTCGTCCGAAACCTCTACAAAAAGGACCGCAAAAATGTTTTATTCAAATATTAGGAGTTCAAATAATTGATTAGGAGCTTTTCAACACAATTATATTGCAAAACCTCAATTTCTGTACTTTTTACTCATTTAAAATTCCAACGGGTCCTCTGAAAGGCCCATTTCGACCCGCTCGTCCGAAACCTCTACAAAAAGGACCGCAAAAAAGGTTTAAATCAAATATTAGGAGTTCAAATAATTGATTAGGAGCTTTTGAACACAATTATATTGCAAAACCTCAATTTCTATACTTTTTACTTAGTTAAAATTCCAACGGGTCCATTGAAAGGCCCATTTCGACCCGCTCGTCCGAAACCTCTACAAAAAGGACCGCAAAACAAGTTTTAATCAAATTTTAGGAGTTCATGTAATTGATTAGGAGCTTTTCAACACAATTATATTGCAAAACCTCAATTTCTGTACTTTTTACTCAGTTAAAATTCCAACGGGTCCATTGAAAGGACCATTTAGACATGCTCGTCCGAAACCTCAACAAAAAGGACCGCAAAAATGTTTTATTCAAATATTAAGAGTTGAAATAATTTATTAGGAGCTTTTCAACACAATTATATTGCAAAACCTCAATTTCTTTATTGTTTACTCAGTTAAAATTCCAACGGGTCCATTGAAAGGCCCATTTAGACCTGCTCGTCCGAAACCACTACAAAAAGGACCGCATAAATGTTTTATTCAAATATTAGGAGTACAAATAATTTATTAGGAGCTTTTGAACACAATTATATTGCAAAACCTCAATTTCTGTACTTTTTACTTAGTTAAAATTCAAACGGGTCCATTGAAAGGCCCATTTAGACCTCCTCGTCCTAAACCTCTACAAAAAGGACTGCAAAACAAGTTTTAATCAAATTTTAGGAATTCTTGTAACTGATTAGGAGCTTCTCAACACAATTATATTGCAAGACCTCAATTTCTCTACTTTTTACTTAGTTAAAATTCCAACGGGGCCATTGAAAGGCCCATTTCGACCTGCTCATCCGAAACCTCTACAAAAAGGACCGCAAAAATGTTTTATTCAAATATTAGGAGTTCAAATAATTGATTAGGAGCTTTTCAACACAATTATATTGCAAAACCTCAATTTCTATACTTTTTACTCATTTAAAATTCCAACGGGTCCATTGAAATGCCCATTTCGACCCGCTCGTCCGAAACATCTACAAAAAGGACTACAAAACAAGTTTTAATCAAATTTTAGGAGTTCATGTAGTTGATTAGGAGCTTTTCAACACAATTATATTGCAAAACCTCAATTTCTGTACTTTTCACTCAGTTAAAATTCCAACGGGTCCATTGAAAGGCCCATTTCGACCCGCTCGTCCGAAACCTCTACAAAAATGACTGCAAAACAAGTTTTAATCAAATTTTAGGAGTTCATGTAATTGATTAGGAGCTTTTCAACATAATTATATTGAAAAACCTCAATTTCTGAACTTTTTACTCAGTTAAAATTCCAACGGGTCCATTGAAAGGCCCATTAAGACCTGCTCATCCGAAACCTCTACAAAAAGGACCGCAAAAAGGTTTTATTCAAATATTAGGAATTCAAATAATTGATTAGGAGCTTTTCAACACAATTATATTGCAAAACCTCAATTTATGTACTTTTTACTCAGTTAAAATTCCAACGGGTCCATTGAAAGGCCCATTTCGACCTGCTCGTCTGAAACCTCTACAAAAAGGACCGCAAAAATGTTTTATTCAAATATTAGGATTTCAAATAATTGATTAGGAGCTTTTCAACACAATTATATTGCAAAACCTCAATTTTTGTACTTTTTACTCATTTAAAATTCCAACAGGTCCATTGAAAGGCCCATTTCGACCCGCTCGTCCGAAACCTCTAAAAAGGATTGCAAAACAAGTTTTAATCAAATTTTAGGAGTTCATGTAATTTATTAGGAGATTTTCAACACAATTATATTGCAAAACCGCAATTTCTGTAGTTTTTACTTAGTTAAAATTCCAACGGGTCCATTGAAAGGCCCATTTAGACCTGCTCGTCCGAAACCTCTACAAAAGGATCGCAAAACAAGTTTTAATCAAATATTAGGAGTTCAAATAATTGATTAGGAGCTTTTCAACACAATTATATTGCAAAACCGCAATTTCTGTACTTTTTACCCATTTAAAATTTCAACGGGTCCATTGAAAGGCCCATTTCGACCCGCTCGTCCGAAACCTCTACAAAAAGGATGGCAAAACAAGTTTCAATCAAATTATAGGAGTTCATGTAATTTATTAGGAGCTTTTCAACACAATTATATTGCAAAACCTCAATTTCTGTACTTTTTACTCATTTAAAATTCCAACGGGCCCATTGAAATGCCCATTTCGACCCGCTCGTCCGAAACATCTACAAAAAGGACTACAAAACAAGTTTTAATCAAATTTTAGGAGTTCATGTAGTTGATTAGGAGCTTTTCAACACAATTATATTGCAAAACCTCAATTTCTATACTTTTCACTCAGTTAAAATTCCAACGGGTCCATTGAAAGGCCCATTTCGACCCGCTCGTCCGAAACCTCTACAAAAATGACTGCAAAACAAGTTTTAATCAAATTTTAGGAGTTCATGTAATTGATTAGGAGCTTTTCAACATAATTATATTGAAAAACCTCAATTTCTGAACTTTTTACTCAGTTAAAATTCCAACGGGTCCATTGAAAGGCCCATTAAGACCTGCTCATCCGAAACCTCTACAAAAAGGACCGCAAAAAGGTTTTATTCAAATATTAGGAATTCAAATAATTGATTAGGAGCTTTTCAACACAATTATATTGCAAAACCTCAATTTATGTACTTTTTACTCAGTTAAAATTCCAACGGGTCCATTGAAAGGCCCATTTAGACCTGCTCGTCTAAAACCTCTACAAAAAGGACCGCAAAAATGTTTTATTCAAATATTAGGAGTTCAAATAATTGATTAGGAGCTTTTCAACACAATTATATTGCTTAACCTCAATTTTTGTACTTTTTACTCTTTTAAAATTCCAACAGGTCCATTGAAAGGCCCATTTCGACCCGCTCGTCCGAAACCTCTAAAAAAGGATTGCAAAACAAGTTTTAATCAAATTTTAGGAGTTCATGTAATTTATTAGGAGCTTTTCAACACAATTATATTGCAAAACCGTAATTTCTGTAGTTTTTACTCAGTTAAAATTCCAACGGGTCCATTGAAAGGCCCATTTAGACCTGTTCGTCCGAAACCTCTACAAAAGGATCGCAAAACAAGTTTTAATCAAATATTAGGAGTTCAAATAATCGATTAGGAGCTTTTCAACACAATTATATTGACAAACCGCAATTTCTGTTCTTTTTACCCATTTAAAATTTCAACGGGTCCATTGAAAGGCCCATTTCGACCCGCTCGTCCGAAACCTCTACAAAAAGGACGGCAAAACAAGTTTCAATCAAATTTTAGGAGTTCATGTAATTTATTAGGAGCTTTTCAACACAATTATATTGCAAAACCTCAATTTCTTTACTTTTTACTCAATAAAAATTCCAACGGGTCCAGTGAAAGGCCCATTTAAACCTGCTCGTCCGAATCCTCTACAAAAAGGACCGCAAATATGTTTTATTCAAATATTAGAAGTTCAAATAATTGATTAGGAGCTTTTAAACACAATTATATTGAAAAACCTCAATTTTATACTTTTTACTCAGATAAAATTCCAACGGGTCCATTGAAAGGCCCATTTAGACCTGCTCGTCCGAAACCTCTACAAAAGGACCGCATAAAGGTTTTATTCAAATATTAGGAGTTTAAACAATTGATTAGGAAATTTTAAACACAATTATATTGCAAAACCTCAATTTCTGCACTTTTTACTCAGTTAAAATTCCAACGGGTCCATTGAAAGGCCCATTTCGACCCGCTCGTCTGAAACCTATACTAAGAGGACCGTAAAACAAGTTTTAATCAAATTTTAGGAGTTCATGTAATTGATTAGAAGCTTTTCAACACAATTACATTGCAAAACCTCAATTTCTGTACTTTTTACTCAGTTAAAATTCCAACGGGTCCATTGAAAGGCCCACTTAGACCTGCTCGTCCGAAACCTCTACAAAAAGGACCGCAAAAATGTTTTATTCAAATATTAGGAGTTCAAATAATTGATTTGGAGCTTTTCAACACAATTATATTGCAAAACCTCAATTTATGTACTCTTTACCCAGTTAAAATTCCAACAGGTCCATTGAAAGGCCCATTTCGACCCGCTCGTCCGAAACCTATACAAAGAGGACCGTAAAACAAGTTTTAATCAAATTTTAGGAGTTCATGTAATTGATTAGAAGCTTTTCAACACAATTACATTGCAAAACCTCAATTTCTGTACTTTTTACTCAGTTAAAATTCCAACGGGTCCATTGAAAGGCCCACTTAGACCTGCTCGTCCGAAACCTCTACAAAAAGGACCGCAAAAATGTTTTATTCAAATATCAGGAGTTCAAATAATTGATTTTGAGCTTTTCAACACAATTATATTGCAAAACCTCAATTTATGTACTTTTTACCCAGTTAAAATTCCAACGGGTCCATTGAAAGGCCCATTTCGACCCGCTCGTCCGAAACCTATACAAAAAGGACTGCAAAACAAGTTTGAATCAAATATTAGGAGTTCAAATAATTGATTAGGAGCTTTTCAACACAATTATATTGCAAAACCTAAATTTCTGTACTTTTTACTCAGTTAAAATTCCAACGGGTCCATTGAAAGGCACATTTCAACCCGCTCGTCCGAAACCTCTACAAAAAGGACTGCAAAACAAGTTTTAATCAAAATTTAGGAGTTCATGTAATTAATTAGGAGCTTTTCAACACAATTATATTGCAAAACCTCAATTTCTGTACTTTTTACTCAGTTAAAATTCCAACGGGTCCATTGAAAGGCCCATTTCGACCCGCTCGTCCGAAACCTTTACAAAAAGGACTGCAAAACAAGTTTTAATCAAATTTTAGGAGTTCATGTAATTGATTAGGAGCTTTTCAACACAATTATATTGCAAAACCTCAATTTCTGTACTTTTTACTCAGTTAAAATTCCAACGGGTCCATTGAAAGGCCCATTTCGACCCGCTCGTCCGAAACCTCTACAAAAAGGACCGCAAAACAAGTTTTAATCAAATTTTAGGAGTTCATGTAATTGATTAGGAGCTTTTCAACACAATTATATTGCAAATCCTCAATTTCTGTACTTTTTACTCAGTAAAAATTCCAACGGGTCCATTGAAAGGCCCATTTAGACCTGCTCGTCTGAAACCTCTACAAAAAGGACCGCATAAAGGTTTTATTCAAATATTAGGTGTTTAAATAATTAATTAGGAGCTTTTCAACACAATTATATTGCAAAGCCTCAATTTCTATACTTTTTACTCAGTTAAAATTCCAACGGGTCCATTGAAAGGCCCATTTCGAACCTCTCATCCGAAACCTTTACAAAAAGGACTGCAAAACAAGTTTTAATCAAATTTTTGGAGTTCATGTAATTGATTAGGAGCTTTTCAACACAATTATACTGCAAAACCTCAATTTCTGTACTTTTTACTCAGTTAAAATTCCAACGGGTCCATTGAAAGGCCCATTTCGACCCGCTCGTCCGGAACCTCTACAAAAGGACAACAAAACAAGTTTTAATCAAATATTAGGAGTTCAAATAATTGATTAGGAGCTTTTCAACACAATTATATTGCAAAACATCAATTTCTGTACTTTTTACTCAGTTAAAATTCGAACAGGTCCATTGAAAGGAACATTTAAACCCGCTCGTCCGAAACCTCTACAAAAAGGACTGCTAAACAAGTTTTAATCAAAATTTAGGAGTTCATGTAATTAATTAGGAGCTTTTCAACACAATTATATTGCAAAACCTCAATTTCTGTACTTTTTACTCAGTTAAAATTTTAACGGGTCCATTGAAAGGCCCATTTCGACCCGCTCGTCCGAAACCTCTACAAAAAGGACTGCAAAACAAGTTTTATTCAAATTTTAGGAGTTCATGTAATTTATTAGGAGCTTTTCAACACAATTATATTGCAAAACCTCAATTTCTGTACTTTTTACTCAGTTAAAAGTCCAACGGGTCCATTGAAAGGCCCATTTCGACCCGCTCGTCCGAAACCTTTACAAAAAGGACCGCAAAACAAGTTTTAATCAAAATTTATGAGTTCATGTAATTAATTAGGAGCTTTTCAACACAATTATATTGTAAAACCTCAATTTCTGTACTTTTTACTCAGTTAAAATTCCAACGGGTCCATTGAAAGGCCCATTTCGACCCGCTCGTCCGAAAACTTTACAAAAAGGACTGCAAAACAAGTTTTAATCAAATTTTTGGAGTTCATGTAATTGATTAGGAGCTTTTCAACACAATTATATTGCAAAACAACAATTTTTGTACTTTTTACTCAGTTAAAATTCCAACGGGTCCATTGAAAGGCCCATTTCGACCAGCTCGTCCGAAACCTCTACAAAAAGGACAGCAAAACAAGTTTTAATCAAATATTAGGAGTTCAAATAATTGATTAGGAGCTTTTCAACACAATTATATTGCAAAACCTCAATTTCTGTACTTTTTACTCAGTTAAAATTCCAACAGGTCCATTGAAAGGCACATTTCAACCCGCTCGTCCGAAACCTCTACAAAAAGGACTGCAAAACAAGTTTTAATCAAAATTTAGGAGTTCATGTAATTAATTAGGAGCTTTTCAACACAATTATACAGCAAAACCTCAATTTCTGTACTTTTTACTCAGTTAAAATTCCAACGGGTCCATTGAAAGGCCCATTTCGACCCGCTCATCCGAAACCTCTACAAAAAGGACTGCAAAATAAGTTTTAATCAAATTTTAGGAGTTCATGTAATTGATTAGGAGCTTTTCAACACAATTATATTGCAAAACCTCAATTTCTGTACTTTTTACTCAGTTAAAATTCCAACGGGTCCATTGAAAGGCCCATTTCGACCCGATCGTCCGAAACCTCTACAAAAAGGACTACAAAACAAGTTTTAATCAAAATTTAGGAGTTCATGTAATTAATTAGGAGCTTTTCAACACAATTATATTGCAAAACCTCAATTTCTGTACTTTTTACTCAGTTAAAATTCCAACGGGTCCATTGAAAGGCCCATTTCGACCTGCTCGTCCGAAACCTCTACAAAAAGGACCGCATAAAGGTTTTATTCAAATATTAGGAGTTTAAATAATTGATCAGGAGCTTTTCAACACAATATATTGCAAAACCTTAATTTCTGTACTTTTTACTCAGTTAAAATTCCAACGGGTCCATTGAAAGGCCCATTTCGACCCGCTCGTCTGAAACCTCTACAAAAAGGACTACAAAACAAGTTTTAATCAAATTTTAGGAGTTCATGTAATTGATTAGAAGCTTTTCAACACAATTACATTGGAAAACCTCAATTTCTGTACTTTTTGCTCAGTTAAAATTCCAACGGGTCTATTCAAAGGCCCATTTAGAACTGCTCGTCCGAAACTTCTACAAAAAGGACCGCAAAAATGTTTTATTCAAATATTAGGAGTTCAAATAATTGATTTGGAGCTTTTCAACACAATTATATTACAAAACCTCAATTTATGTACTTTTTACCCAGTTAAAATTCCAACGGGTCCATTGAAAGGCCCATTTCGACCCGCTCGTCCGAAACCTATACAAAAAGGACTGCAAAACAAGTTTTAATCAAATATTAGGAGTTCAAATAATTGATTAGGAGCTTTTAAACACAATTATATTGCAAAACCACAATTTCTATACTTTTTACTTAGTTAAAATTCCAACAGGTCCATTGAAAGGCACATTTCAACCCGCTCGTCCGAAACCTCTACAAAAAGGACTACAAAACAAGTTTTAATCAAAATTTAGGAGTTCATGTAATTAGTTAGGAGCTTTTCAACACAATTATATTGCAAAACCTCAATTTCTGTACTTTTTACTCAGTTAAATTTCCAACGGGTACTCAGTTAAAATTCCAACGGGTGTGATGGCTCTCTCTCTCAATTCTCTCTCAATTTTCTCAGGGGTTCTTTTTTGGGTTTTGTTTGCTCCGTTCCTTTTGGTGGATTTTCTCTCTTTTCCACCTGTTCCCCTTCCCCTCACGGCATTTCCACCTCAGCCGATTTTGCAAGCAATTATTCATCTAACGTGCTCCTTGGATTTCGGGCAGAGAATGCGAAGAGTTGCCTCACATCATCATAACTTCTATTTTATTTTTTATCGATTTTCTATCACATTTTATTATTGTTTTGCTTTACTAACTCTCTGGTTTCTTCTGGATTTCATTTGCCGGTTGAGTTTGTTTTTGTTCCTCCTTCTTTCCGTCCCCCTCCTTTCGGGTGGAGTAGATCTAACTATTTCATCAGGGAAATCGTCAAATCTGATAGGTTTGTTCTACCATTTCCCTCATTTTTTTCTATATTCATTTTATTTTCAGTTTTTTTCTAATCCGATTATCTTTTTTTCTTTTGGGATCCATCATTCGGATGCCTCCGGTGGTGAATCTCCGTCTTCTCCACGCCGACGGCAAGGATCGCTTTGCATGCAAACCCTTTTTCCCGGCGGCTCAATTTTTCACAGATCCTCTCATCTTTTATTTTCAGTTTCTGTTGCTCTTTTCTATTTATTAATTTTCCCTTTTCTCTTAACAATCCTTCTTTATTTATGCAGATCTGAGCCTACGATGGTTTTTTCCTACCCACTTGTCTGGTCTATATTCATCTTGCTGATTTTGGTTTATTTGCAAACAACCAGGTGGCCTTTTTTGGAGACCACCGTCCACCGCCGCCATAAGGATTCCCTTAAATCATTTTGTGATTTAGGGTTTTTTCCCCTTCATTCAATTATGTTTTTCTTTATTTTTTCCATATCTAATCTCTTTTGTTGGCAAACTGTTATAGGTATCTCAAGTTTTGCTCGCCTGCAACCCCCGATGTCGCACTTCCATCTGTTCGGGTGGCGGCTCCCATCGGTGTTCCGTAGCCGGCTTGGGTTTTCTCCCCCCCTCTTTTTTAATTTCTTTTTATTTTTTCTTTTTAATTTTCTGTTAATCCTTGTTCCTTTTTTCCAGATATGCTTAACCTTCCTTCTCAAAAGGAAGGATTTTAATATTTTCATCTGGCGAATCTCTTGGTACGTCATCTATATGTTCCTCTTTTGTTTGTTTTATTGTACTTTCATTATTGATGTAACATCTCATTTGCGGTATCATACCTCAATATCTTGCTGCATTCATATTTTAAGGGTTTTCTCTCTTTTCCTAATCTGCTTGAATTCAAATGTTGATATACTCTTAAACAATATTTGTGTTTATCCTATGTTGATCATAAACATTGCTGGTACTGTTTTATTGTCCTTTTTTCTGATAACTACTCTGTCATATAAATCATTTATTACCTTATCTCTACTTCAAGCCCTTACAGGGAATCTACAACAAGCCCATCCTATGGGAACATATAGTTTCAACTATTATTGCAATTTATTATATTCTATGTTCACCTCTTTGAACTATCTTTACTGTGTTTATCATGATCTAGTACAGTTATCTTCATACACTCCTTGGTTTTCTGGTTACAAGTATCACAATCATTTAGTCTCTAATAAAATCTATTCACATTATGCTATTTTCCTACACTGCTTACACGCTTTGGTTTGTAACATAATTGTAGGAATTATCATTTTGTTTATACACACTTTACATTTCATAATTAGGAATGCTTTAACTAATCTTTTTACAGTGGCCAATCATATTTTATTTAATTTTCGGATTGATTTGAGAAATGCTCAACTATTCACAGTTCCTCCTACACTGATCATGTGCTATCTACATCTCCTGTTTAGCTTAACCATCCCAATTTTCTTGCATCATATTCATTTTCTGAGTTTGCATTCTATGTCCATCAGTATAATTTATGCCCAACATTCTGATATTAAAACTGAATTTTTGCAACAACTTAAACTCCCTCCTTCCTTCACCTTATATCTTTCTAATATCATTATCACTTTCATTCTGGCTTATCATTTCAATAAATTTCATGTCTATCTCTATAATTCAAACTTAATATTCTTTATGGTCTTGTACGATTTACATTTGTTTACCCTTTCCTTTTGTATTACTAGTGTTACCAAAGGTTTCCCTGTTACTCATTGTATTTGTTTACTTTTTGATCTTTTCATTGGTGTCCCTCTCTATGTTTCATCATCGGATGCAATATTACAAGCTACCTTACGGCTAATAAAGGAAAGCTGGATACTCCCTACTCCTTCTGGGTTACATCTTCACTTCAATCTATTTAAATTTCATGTTATTATTTTATCCCCTATATCTTTTTGCTCTTTTGGTCTGTATTAATTTTCTCATCCCCGCTTCTTCTTTCCCATGGGTCTGTAATTATTCTTTCCTGTTTTCTTCCTTTTCTGCTCTCCTTTTATTTTTTCTATGCTTTTAATTGCTTTTTAGTTTATATTATTATTGCTATGCATGGTTTATACTACTTGCTAAATGTATGTTATTATGTCAACGATTTTTATTTTCCGTTATGTTCGTTAAACATCCCTTCCCACTACACCTTATTAGGTGAAATTTCACAAGCCCACTTTTGGGATACTGATCAAATCCTTTCTAAAAGGAAACTCTCATTCATATTCCATTTTTGTTCTTCAAAATATTTAATTTTATTCACCTCGATTTCTCAAAAAATAGTTCCAAAACTCACCCACAATCGTCCTTTTCAGCTTTTTCCAAAATCTCTGAATTACCCCATAATATACTCTACTATTCAAAGTTCCATAAATTTTTATTCTACTATCCAAAGCTCCCCAAATTTCTATACTACTATTCAAATTTCCCTAAATTTTTATTTCATCATTGCCTTCCTCTTTTTTTTGCAGATATTTAATTATAACCAAAAAACTAGCACTAATTCCTTTTATAAAGTATTATAAAATTCAAACTCTTTCAAATATATTAAATTCTTTCTCTTTCCGCTTTTACGTCTCTACCATTCCTTATAAATCTCCCTTTAAAACAAATTTAAATACGGTCAACGATAACTTTAATTTTCTGCTATTACTCAGTTTACTACAATCAAATTTATTGCCAAAATTATTTTCATTAAACTATGCCATTAATTTTGTAACATCAATACCATTACTGAAAATTATTTTCAGCAGTTACATAATATATCCCCAATTATTAGCTCCATCATCTTTTATTCTCAGCTTTAAATACTCAATATTTAAAAGATTTGCTTTTATTAACAAAATTTCTTTGTTCTTTCTTTTTTCAACTCCTTTATACAGTCAATACTTCAATCAAATCCTTTTAATATTACCATCAAATCCTTACCAAATCTTTTATAGATATTCAATATACTTTCCTTTATTAACAACCATAGCTTCTTCATTTTTTACGTTCTCTCTCTCATTTAAGGAAAGTACATTAGTTAATTTACCTCTTAATATTAGTAAATCCGATCTCTTACAATCGTCAATCTCTCCTACGTATCTCTCTCATCCCACTTTCCATATATTCTACCCCTTAACTATGTACGTTTTCTTTATATACTCATACTCCAATTTCTCTAAACCACCACAACTTCTTATTCACTCGTCTTCCTCATATCCTCGAAATCCCTCAATGGCTTCATCCTCTTCCATCCCCCAACTCAATTCGATCAACCTCACCAATGAAGAATCAAAACTGCTCTACACTCCTGATTTCGATTTCATCAAGTAGGATCCAAAACTCATTGTCATTGGTCGCTTCATATCGTCCAAGCCGCTAGATATCTATGATGTTATCACTGCCTTCGAAGGAATCTGGAAACCCAATGAAGTTGTATCCATCTCAGTGATACAAGATAACTTCCTCAAGATCAAGTTTAAAGAAATCAAGAACTGCTATGAAATTCTCAACCGCGGACCTTGGCTGTACAAGGATGAATGGCTTGCAGTTACCGAATATGATCCAGAAAAATCCTTAACCGACTACAACTTCAACACAATGCGTATCTGGATCAGAATCTTCTCCCTTCCTGATTCACTCTTCGCTGATGTAGATCGATCCCATCTGGTGGGACATGCCTTAGGATCGATGGTGGGCAATGTTCTCCGAACGGATACCCGCCAAGTTGATGGGAATATGGTGGAATTCCTTCGAGTTGAAATCTTTCTCAATATTACAAGACCTGTTACTCAATTTGTGTTTATTGGTTCTGGTGAAAACAAAATTATGTGTCGTCTGCAGTATGAAAGACTTCCAATTCTCTGCCCTGGTTGTGGTATTATCAGTCATACCTTAGAGAACTGTCCTATCCGATCTTCACTCAATCCCAACAAATTGCAATACGGAGAATGGCTCCGTTACCTTCCTCCTAGACGTCGCCCAGTTGGAATTCGTGGGCGTATCCGAAATGTAGAACCGAATCTGATTCCAAACATCCCTCCAGTGAATGGTATACTTTTATCAACTTTTATAATTACAACTGTTTTCATTTATTCTCCGTTATCAAAATTTTTATCAACACACTCACCCTCTACTCTTCTCGTAGTGGCCCCGGTGAATAACCCAGCTGTCCCGGTCAATCCTACAGCTCCTCCTAACGATTAGAACAATATGGGTAAATCACTTTACTCATTCATCATCCTTTTTACAAATAGTTACAAGTTTCTACTAACTTTCTTTTTTCAATATAAAGGCTCTCTAAATGAAGGCGACGCCGCCTCATTTACGGAACAAGTAACCGAAGAAGCCCAAAATGTCGACATGACCATGGATGATGGCCCCAACACTGTCAATGACCCCCCTGCTGCTGATCCGAAACAAAAAGCTCCTCTTGAGCCCCAACCCCTGAACACCATCTATCCCATTCCGGAAGATGGTTCTGATGATGATTGGGAAACAAATGATGATTATGGTGTTCCCAGCCCTACTGCCGAGCAGATTAAAAAGTTTGACTCTGAATCGAGTAAGCCTTCTAAACCCACTGATACGATATTCAATGACTTTAATCAGTGGTTACTTAAAACTTACCCGAATGATGCAGCCCCTGCACCTGTTCTTGTACCAGCACCCGCACCTGCACCTGCACCAGCCCAAACTAACCGAGGCATGAAACGCCGCTCCCCAATACAAGTATCGCTCCTGCCGAAAAAATCCAAACAGTCAGGATCTACTCCAAAAGCTGGGATGAGCAGCTCTAAAAACTCTCCGGCGGCGGCTGATTCCCAGCCCCGCCGAGCAAAATGAGGATCCTCTGCTGGAACTGTCAGGGCCTTGGACAAGCCCCGACGGTTCAACATTTCCGATCCTATGTCCAACGCACCAACCTCGATATTATATTTTTATGCGAAACTAAGCTAAATAATGCGTAATGTAACCGCTTATGTCTTTCATTAGGTATGTTAGACATTATTTCTATTTCCCCTACGGAAGGGTGTTCCGGTATCTCATTATTCGCTACAAACAACATTAATATAAGTCTTCTTTCTTATTCGTCGCGTTTTATCCATATTCAAATTTTACAGAATAATTCCACAATGTTTTCACTGGTATACACGGCTTTTCGGAAACTAGCCAAAAATATAAAACATGGGAGTTAATTGATTCTTTATATCCATCCACTAAAAATAAACCTTGGCTACTAGGCAGTGATTTCAATGAAATTTTAACAGATTCGGAAAAACAAGGCGGCTCTCGTAGAGCTAGATCTCAAATTAAAAACTTTCGTAATTGTTTAACTCGGAACAACCTCTATGATTGCAAGCCATCCTCGGGATGGTTCACATGGTCTAAAGTTGGACCCTTAACCCCGGTAATACATGAAAGATTAGACCGTTTTATTGCTAATTCCGAATGGAAAGATCTCTATCCTTCTCATCGAATCACCACAGAATATGTTGCCAAATCTGATCATTGTTTTCTTTTTCTAGAGTTAGACATTTCGACTACCAAAATCAAAACACAACCACCTAAGAATTTCAGATTCGAAAGTTGCTGGTCTAATAATATTGATAATATCCGTACCATTAAAAGGGCTTGGGCCGACACTCCCAGAACAGCCATTAACAAAATTGAAGCGGTAGGCACTTACCTTGAAGAATGGCAAAATCAGCAACGTTTTAAATCAACCGGAAGAATTAAATTTCTTACTAAAAAAATAAACAGATTACTATATAGTCCCTTAACGGCCACTAATGAACATGTTTATTTAAACTATAGAACTGAATTAAACAAACTCTTAGCAGAGCAAGAAGTTTATTGGGCTCAACGATCTCGAACCCTTTGGCTCTCCCAAGGGGACAAAAATACCAAATTCTTCCATGCCCGCGCTTCTAATAGGAACAAGAAAAACTCAATCGTAGGCCTTTACGATGCCAATTCCAATTGGTGCACTGCTGAATCGGACATTATGGAAATTGCTTCAGATTATTTTCAAAACTTGTTCACAACTTCTAACCCACAAGTTTCGAACGTCATTCTGGACAAAATTCACCCTTCCATTAATTATTCAATGAATGAAAACCTTCTAAAGGCTTTCACTAGAGAGGAAATTATTCATGCTTTCAAAGAAATTGACCCTAGGAAAGCTCCTGGCTGCGATGGTCTACCCAATAGCTTTTCTAGACAACACTGGGATATAGTGGGTGATGATGTTATTAATATTTGTATTAACCTTTTAAATGGCAACACCGATATGGCATCAGTCAACAAAACTATATTGGTGCTAATTCCCAAAGTACAAAACCCAACCTCCATGAAACAACTCAGACCAATTAGCCTTTGCACTGTCCTTTACAAAATAGTTGCCAAAACAATTGTCAATAGAATGAAACAGGCTATACCTCTTTGTATTAGCCCTAATCAAGCAGCCTTTGTCCAGGGACGCAATATATCTGACAACATCCTTATTGCTCATGAAATTATCCATAATATTAACTCAGGAGCTACTAAATCCTCTCAAGGAGCTGCCCTTAAACTAGACATGGAGAAAGCATTTGACAGAGTAGAATGGTCTTTCCTTGCTAATGTAATGGAACGAATGGGCTTTGCATCCGAATGGATCAAGCTTATAATGCGCTGTATTACTATAGTATCTTTCTCAGTTAAAATTAATAATTCATTTTCATCCACCTTTCAACCTCAACGTGGTCTTCGTTAGAGGGATCCTCTATCACCTTTTCTCTTTCTATTCTGTACTCAAGGCCTCTCGGCTTACTTAGCTGCCGCTCAACAAACTAAAATACTCCCAGGTCTCGGTGCCAGTAAACATGGGCCTAAAGTCAACCACCTGCTTTTTGCTGACGATTGCATGGTATTTATTAACACTAACCAATCTGAAGTGTCCCTTCTGAAAAATGCCCTTCAAACTTATGCTAATGCTTCCGGTCAAGCAGTCAACTTTGAGAAATCAACAATCTTTTATAACCCGCGTACACCTACTGCAACAAGAAATGCAATCAACAGCCTTTTACAAGTACACGAGGTTTCTAACCCTGGTGTTTACCTAGGCATCCCGCTCCTAATTGGGAAAAATAAAACTGAATCATTAGGTTTTGTACGAGATAAAGTACATGATCGCCTCTCTAGCTGGGACAAACACCTTCTATCCTTTAGTGGTAGAGAGATTTTCATCAAAGCTGTTTTACAATCTCTCCCACAATATGTTATGTCTTGCTATCTTCTACCCCACAATATCATCGACGACATGACTACATCAATCCGCCAATATTGGTGGACTGGTAAATCCAACAAAAAAGGTTGGCACATGTTACTGTGGAATCGTATATGTTTACCCAAATCCGCTGGTTGCATGGGTTTCAAGGACCTACACGATTTCAATATCGCTCTCTTGGGTAAGCAAATTTGGAAACTAATATGTGAACCAGACTCCTTATTAGGACAAATATACCGATCTAAATATTTTCCTGCAGACAACATCCTCGATGCACCGAAACCTAGTAGGGGCTCCTTTGCCTGGCAAGGTATATATAACGCTCTTCAGCGTCTTTTCCCTAGCTTTCTTCATCGCCCTAGTATAAACAGTAATATCAGAATACACAAAGATATATGGGGTGGATCTTCCCCGATTGTGCTAACTGGGGATTATGAAATTTCCGATGAATTTCACATTCGATGTCAGGATTTCATGATCCGTAACCAAACTGCCTGGGTCTCCCAATGACTCGGGTATCTACTCAGTTCGCTCTGGATATATTTTCTTACAACGCTCAGTATCCCAACCTTCGCCACCTACTCGTTTTTGGAAGTTTTTATCCAAAATCAAAGCTTTACCAAAAGTTAAAACTTTTGGCTGGCGTATGGCATCTGATGCTCTACCAGTTGGTTCTAAAATGCAAGCTTTCTCCCCTAGCTCGGGGCTCTGCTCTACCTGTGGTAATCAATCGGAATCGATTCTTCATGCGCTTCGTGACTGCCCTGGGGCATCTGAAGCCCTCCAAATTAGTGGTATCCCTATCTCTCTCTATAAGAGTTTAGCTCCTACACCCTTACAATGGTTAGAGGAAGCAGCCTCTACAATTTCCTCTGATAAATTTGGTCTCTTCCTTACCGTTTTATGGAATATTTGGAACAGACGTAATGATTGGGTTCACAACCACCATCTACAACCCTCATGGCTAATTGCTGTCAACTCAATTAGCTTACATGATGAATTTTGTAAATCTTCAATTTCATCTGATCCATCTCCATCTACATTTACTAACCCCTCCCGTACTCCTCCACCTAATTATATCAAAATTAATGTGGACGGAGCTTTTAACCCTTCAACTCGTGCAGCAGCCGTCAGCGTTGTTGCTCGTGATCCTGCAGGAGCAGTCGTGGGTGGTCTTGCTTTCCCTCTTGGTAGCCGTCAGGACGCTATCACCAGTGAGGGGGAAAGCATCCTTGCTGGTCTCACCTTTGCCCGATCTCAAGGATGGAATCGTATCTTGATCGAAACTGACTGCGCCTCTCTCGCGAACAGGATCAACAATCCTGCTCAGGACCTATCTACTATGGGACCAACTATTCTTCAGATACAAGCTGCTCTTCATGACTTCGACTTTACTTCTATTTCCTTTGTACGCC
The DNA here is from genome assembly GCA_958450335.1 of Hibiscus tridactylites. Lineage (NCBI taxonomy): Eukaryota > Viridiplantae > Streptophyta > Magnoliopsida > Malvales > Malvaceae > Hibiscus > Hibiscus tridactylites. The sequence continues at coordinate 30,841,127 of OY288292.1, read as the reverse complement.
GTGAGGCAAATGTTATAGCCCATACTTTGGCTTCTTTTTCTCTGAATTCTATGACTTCTACGTCAATTGAATCAGATATTCCCCATTGTATACAACATCTTGTAACAAATATTAATTGATTAATAATAATTGGGCACTCTTTTCCCCTTTTTAGGGTCCTCTAGCTTTGCTTGAAGGACAGTAGTAGGGGTTTTTAATGAGGCCTTTTCTTCAAAAAAAAAAACTTCCAACGGGTCCATTTAAAGGCCCATTTCGACCCGCTCGTCCGAAACCTCTACAAAAAGGACTGCAAAAAAAGTTTTAATCAAATTTTAGGAGTTCATGTAATTGATTAGGAGCTTTTCAACACAATTATATTGCAAAACCTCAATTTCTGTACTTTTTACTCAGTTAAAATTCCAACGGGTCCATTGAAAGGCCCATTTCGACCCGCTCGTCCGAAACCTCTACAAAAAGGACTACAAAACAAGTTTTAATCAAAATTTAGGACTTCATGTAATTAATTAGGAGCTTTTCAACACAATTATATTGCAAAACCTCAATTTTTGTACTTTTTACTCAGTTAAAATTCCAACGGGTCCATTGAAAGGCCCATTTCGACCCGCTCGTCCGAAACCTCTACAAAAAGGACTGCAAAACAAGTTTTATTCAAATTTTAGGAGTTCATGTAATTGATTAGGAGCTTTTCAACACAATTATATTGCAAAACCTCAATTTCTGTACTTTTTACTCAGTTAAAATTCCAACGGGTCCATTGAAAGGCCCATTTCGACCCGCTCGTCCGAAACCTTTACAAAAAGGACCGCAAAACAAGTTTTAATCAAAATTTAGGAGTTCATGTAATTAATTAGGAGCTTTTCAACACAATTATATTGCAAAACCTCAATTTCTGTACTTTTTACTCAGTTAAAATTCCAACGGGTCCATTGAAAGGCCCATTTCGACTCGCTCGTCCGAAACCTTTACCAAAAGGACTGCAAAACAAGTTTTAATCAAATTTTTGGAGTTCATGTAATTGATTAGGAGCTTTTCAACACAATTATATTGCAAAACCTCAATTTCTGTACTTTTTACTCAGTTAAAATTCCAACGGGTCCATTGAAAGGCCCATTTCGACCCGCTCGTCCGAAACCTCTACAAAAAGGACAGCAAAACAAGTTTTAATCAAATATTAGGAGTTCAAATAATTGATTAGGAGCTTTTCAACACATTTATATTGCAAAACCTCAATTTCTGTACTTTTTACTCAGTTAAAATTCCAACATGTCCATTGAAAGGCACATTTCAACCCGCTCGTCCGAAACCTCTACGAAAAGGACTGCAAAACAAGTTTTAATAAAAATTTAGGAGTTCATGTAATTAATTAGGAGCTTTTCAACACAATTATACAGCAAAACCTCAATTTATGTACTTTTTACTCAGTTAAAATTCCAACGGGTCCATTGAAAGGCCCATTTCGACCCGCTCATCCGAAACCTCTACAAAAAGGACTGCAAAATAAGTTTTAATCAAATTTTAGGAGTTCATGTAATTGATTAGGAGCTTTTCAACACAATTATATTGCAAAACCTCAATTTCTGTACTTTTTACTCAGTTAAAATTCCAACGGGTCCATTGAAAGGCCCATTTCGACCCGATCGTCCGAAACCTCTACAAAAAGGACTACAAAACAAGTTTTAATCAAAATTTAGGAGTTCATGTAATTAATTAGGAGCTTTTCAACATAATTATATTGCAAAACCTCAATTTCTGTACTTTTTACTCAGTTAAAATTCCAACGGGTCCATTGAAAGGCCCATTTCGACCTGCTCGTCCGAAACCTCTACAAAAAGGACCGCATAAAGGTTTTATTCAAATATTAGGAGTTTAAATAATTGATTAGGAGCTTTTCAACACAATTATATTGCAAAACCTCAATTTCTGTACTTTTTACTCAGTTAAAATTCCAACGGGTCCATTGAAAGGCCCATTTCGACCCGCTCGTCTGAAACCTCTACAAAAAGGACCGTAAAACAAGTTTTAATCAAATTTTAGGAGTTCATGTAATTGATTAGAAGCTTTTCAACACAATTACATTGCAAAACCTCAATTTCTGTACTTTTTACTCAGTTAAAATTCCAACGGGTCCATTCAAAGGCCCATTTAGAACTGCTCGTCCGAAACTTCTACAAAAAGGACCGCAAAAATGTTTTATTCAAATATTAGGAGTTCAAATAATTGATTTTGAGCTTTTCAACACAATTATATTACAAAACCTCAATTTACGTACTTTTTACCCAGTTAAAATTCCAACGGGTCCATTGAAAGGCCCATTTCGACCCGCTCGTCCGAAACCTCTACAAAAAGGACTGCAAAACAAGTTTTAATAAAATATTAGGAGTTCAAATAATTGATTAGGAGCTTTTCCACACAATTATATTGCAAAACCACAATTTCTATACTTTTTACTCAGTTAAAATTCCAACAGGTCCATTGAAAGGCACATTTCAACCCGCTCGTCCGAAACCTCTACAAAAAGGACTGCAAAACAAGTTTTAATCAAAACTTAGGAGTTCATGTAATTAGTTAGGAGCTTTTCAACACAATTATATTGCAAAACCTCAATATCTGTACTTTTTACTCAGTTAAACTTCCAACGGGTCCATTTAAAGGCCCATTTCAACCCGCTAGTCCGAAACCTCTACAAAAAGGACTGCAAAACAAGTTTTAATCAAATTTTAGGAGTTCATGTAATTAATTAGGAGCTTTTCAACACAATTATATTGCAAAACCTCAATTTCTGTACTTTTTACTCAGTTAAAATTCCAACGGGTCCATTGAAAGGCCCATTTCGACCCGCTCGTCCGAAACCTCTACAAAAAGGACTGCAAAACAAGTTTTAATCAAATTTTAGGAGTTCATGTAATTGGTTAGGAGCTTTTCAACACAATTATATTGCAAAACCTCAATTTCTGTACTTTTTACTCAGTTAAAATTCCAACGGGTCCATTGAAAGGCCCATTTCGACCCGCTCGTCCAAAACCTCTACAAAAAGGACATCAAAACAAGTTTTAATCAAATATTAGGAGTTCAAATAATTGATTAGGAGCTTTTTAACACAATTATATTGCAAAACCTCAATTTATGTACTTTTTACTCAGTTAAAATTCCAACAGGTCCATTGAAAGGCACATTTCAACCCGCTCGTCCGAAACCTCTACAAAAAGGACTGCAAAACAAGTTTCAATCAAATTTTTGGAGTTCATGTAATTGATTAGGAGCTTTTCAACAAAATTATATTGCAAAACCTCAATTTCTGCACTTTTTACCAGTTAAAATTCCAACGGGTCCATTGAAAGGCCCATTTCGACCCGCTCGTCCGAAACTTATACAAAAAGGACTGCAAAACAAGTTTTAATCAAATATTAGGAGTTCAAATAATTGATTAGGAGCTTTTCAACACAATTATATTGCAAAACCTCAATTTCTGTACTTTTTACTCAGTGAAAATTCCAACGGGTCCATTGAAAGGCCCATTTTGACCCGCTCGTCCGAAACCTCTACAAAAAGGACCGCAAAACAAGTTTTAATCAAATTTTAGGAGTTCATGTAATTGATTAGAAGCTTTTCAACACAATTATATTGCAAAACCTCAATTTCTGTACTTTTTACCCAGTTAAAATTCCAACGGGTCCATTGAAAGGCCCATTTCAACCCGCTCGTCCAAAACCTCTACAAAAAGGACTGCAAAACAAGTTTCAATCAAATTTTTGGAGTTCATGTAATTGATTAGGAGCTTTTCAACACAATTATATTGCAAAACCTCAATTTCTGTACTTTTTACTCAGTTAAAATTCCAACGGGTCCATTGAAAGGCCCATTTCGACCCGCTCGTCCAAAACCTCTACAAAAAGGACATCAAAACAAGTTTTAATCAAATATTAGGAGTTCAAATAATTGATTAGGAGCTTTTTAACACAATTATATTGCAAAACCTCAATTTATGTACTTTTTACTCAGTTAAAATTCCAACAGGTCCATTGAAAGGCACATTTCAACCCGCTCGTCCGAAACCTCTACAAAAAGGACTGCAAAACAAGTTTTAATCAAAATTTAAGAGTTCATGTAATTAATTAGGAGCTTTTCAACACAATTATATTGCAAAACCTCAATTTTTGTACTTTTTACCAGTTAAAATTCCAACGGGTCCATTGAAAGGCCCATTTCGACCCGCTCGTCCGAAACTTATACAAAAAGGACTGCAAAACAAGTTTTAATCAAATATTAGGAGTTCAAATAATTGATTAGGAGCTTTTCAACACAATTATATTGCAAAACCTCAATTTCTGTACTTTTTACTCAGTTAAAATTCCAACAGGTCCATTGAAAGGCACATTTAAACCCGCTCGTCCGAAACCTCTACAAAAAGGACTACAAAACAAGTTTTAATCAAATTTTAGGAGTTCATGTAATTAATTAGGAGCTTTTCAACACAATTATATTGCAAAACCTCAATTTCTGTACTCTTTACTCAGTTAAAATTCCAATGGGTCCATTGAAAGGCCCATTTAGACCCGCTCGTCTGAAACCTCTACAAAAAGTACTGCAAAACAAGTTTTAATCAAATTTTAGGAGTTCATGTAATTGATTAGGAGCTTTTCAACACAATTATATTGCAAAACCTCAATTTATGTACTTTTTACTCAGTTAAAATTCCAACGGGTCCATTGAAAGGCCCATTTTGACCCGCTCGTCCGAAACCTCTACAAAAAGGACCGCAAAACAAGTTTTAATCAAATTTTAGGAGTTCAAATAATTGATTAGGAGCTTTTCAACACAATTATATTGCAAAACCTCAATTTCTGTACTTTTTACCCAGTTAAAATTCCAACGGGTCCATTGAAAGGCCCATTTCATCCCGCTCGTCCGAAACCTCTACAAAAAGGACTGCAAAACAAGTTTCAATCAAATTTTTGGAGTTCATGTAATTGATTAGGAGCTTTTCAACACAATTATATTGCAAAACCTTAATTTCTGTACTTTTTACTCAGTTAAAATTCCAACGGGTCCATTGAAAGGCCTATTTAGACCTGCTCGTCCGAAACCTCTACAAAAAGGACTGCATAAAGGTTTTATTCAAATATTAGGAGTTTAAATAATTTATTAGGAGCTTTTCAACACAATTATATTGCAAAACCTCAATTTCTGTACTTTTTACTCAGTTAAAATTCCAACGGGTCTATTGAAAGGCACATTTCGACCCGCTCGTCTGAAACCTCTACAAAAAGGACCGTAAAACAAGTTTTAATCAAATTTTAGGAGTTCATGTAATTGATTAGAAGCTTTTCAACACAATTACATTGCAAAACCTCAATTTCTGTACTTTTTACTCAGTTAAAATTCCAACGGGTCCATTGAAAGGCCCATTTAGACCTGCTCGTCCGAAACCTCTACAAAAAGGACCGCATAAAGGTTTTATTTAAATATTAGGAGTTTAAATAATTGATTAGGAGCTTTTCAACACAATTATATTGCAAAACCTCAATTTCTGTACTTTTTACTCAGTTAAAATTCCAACGGGTCCATTGAAAGGCCCATTTCGACCCGCTCGTCTGAAACCACTACAAAAAGGATCGTAAAACAAGTTTTAATCAAATTTTAGGAGTTCATGTAATTAATTAGAAGCTTTTCAACACAATTATATTGTAAAACCTCAATTTATGTACTTTTTACCCAGTTAAAATTCCAACGGGTCCATTGAAAGGCCCATTTCGACCCGCTCGTCCGAAACCTATACAAAAAGGACAGCAAAACAAGTTTTAATCAAATATTAGGAGTAAAAATAATTGATTAGGAGCTTTTCAACACAATTATATTGCAAAACCTCAATTTCTGTACTTTTTACTCAGTTAAAATTCCAACAGGTCCATTGAAAGGCACATTTCAACCCGCTCGTCCGAAACCTCTACAAAAAGGACTGCAAAACAAGTTTTAATCAAAATTTAGAAGTTCATGTAATTAATTAGGAGCTTTTCAACACAATTATATAGCAAAACCTTAATTTCTGTACTTTTTACTCAGTTAAAATTCCAACGGGTCCATTTAAAGGCCCATTTCAACCCGCTCGTCCGAAACCTCTACAAAAAGGACTGCAAAACAGGTTTTAATAAAATTTTAGGAGTTCAAAAAATTGATTAGGAGCTTCTCAACACAATTATATTGCAAAAACGCAATTTCTGTACTTTTTACTCATTTAAAATTCCAACGTGTTCATTGAAAGGCCCATTTCGACCCGCTCGTCCGAAACCTCTACAAAAAGGACTGCAAAACAAGTTTTAATCAAATTTTAGGAGTTCATGAAATTGATTAGGAGCTTTTCAACAGAATTATATTGCAAAACCTCAATTTCTGTACTTTTTACTCAGTTAAAATTCCAACGGGTCCATTGAAAGGCCCATTTCGACCCGCTCGTCCGAAACCTCTACAAAAAGGACTGCAAAACAAGTTTTAATCAAATTTTAGGAGTTCATGTAATTGATTAGGAGCTTTTCAGCAGAAGTATATTGCAAAACCTCAATTTCTGTACTTTTTACTCAGTTAAAATTCCAACGGGTCCATTGAAAGGCCCATTTCGACCCGCTCGTCCGAAACCTCTACAAAAAGGACTGCAAAACAAGTTTTAATCAAATTTTAGTAGTTCATGTAATTGATTAGGAGCTTTTCAACAGAAGTATATTGCAAAACCTCAATTTCTGTACTTTTTACTCAGTTAAAATTCCAACGGGTCCATTGAAAGGCCAATTTCGACCCGCTCGTCCGAAACCTCTACAAAAAGGACCGCAAAACAAGTTTTAATCAAATTTTAGGAGTTCATGTAATTGATTAGAAGCTTTTCAATACAATTACATTGCAAAACCTCAATTTCTGTACTTTTTACTCAATTAAAATTCCAACGGGTCCATTGAAAGGCCCATTTAGACCTGCTCGTCCGAAACCTCTACAAAAAGGACCGCAAAAATGTTTTATTCAAATATTAGGAGTTCAAATAATTGATTAGGAGCTTTTCAACAAAATTATATTGCAACACCTCAATTTCTGTACTTTTTACTCAGTTAAAATTCCAACGGGTCCATTGAAAGGCTCATTTCGACCCGCTCGTCCGAAACCTCTACAAAAAGGACTGCAAAACAAGTTTTAATCAAATTTTAGGGGTTCAAATAATTGATTAGGAGCTTTTCAACACAATTATATTGCAAAACCTCAATTTATGTACTTTTTACTCAGTTAAAATTCCAACGGGTCCATTGAAAGGCCCATTTAGACCTGCTCGTCCGAAACCTTTACAAAAAGGACCGCAAAAATGTTTTATTCAAATATTAGGAGTTCAAATAATTGATTAGTAGCTTTTCAACACAATTATATTGCAAAACCTCAATTTATGTACTTTTTACTCATTTAAAATTCCAACGGGTCCATTGAAAGGCCCATTTCGACCCGCTCGTCCGAAACCTCTACAAAAAGGACTTCAAAACAAGTTTTAATCAAATTTTAGGAGTTCATGTAATTGATTAGGAGCTTTTCAACACAATTATATTGCAAAACCTCAATTTCATTACTTTTTACTCAGTTAAAATTCTAACGGGTCCATTGAAAGGCCCATTTAGACCTGCTCGTCCGAAACCTCTACAAAATGACCACAAAAATGTTTTATTCAAATATTAGGAGTTCAAATAATTGATTAGGAGCTTTTCAACACGACTATATTGCAAAACCTCAATTTCTGTACTCTTTACTCATTTAAAATTCCAACGGGTCCATTGAAAGGTCCATTTCGACCCGCTCGTCCGAAACCTCTACAAAAAGGACTACAAAACAAGTTTTAATTAAATTTTAGGAGTTCATGTAGTTGATTAGGAGCTTTTCAACACAATTATATTGCAAAACCTCAATTTCTATACTTTTTACTCAGTTAAAATTCCAACGGGTCCATTGAAAGGCCCATTTCGACCCGCTCGTCCGAAACCTTTACAAAAAGGACTGCAAAAAAAGTTTTAATCAAATGTTAGGAGTTCATGTAATTGATTAGGAGCTTTTCAACAGAAGTATATTGCAAAACCTCAATTTCTGTACTTTTTACTCAGTTAAAATTCCAACGGGTCCATTGAAAGGCCCATTTCGACCCGCTCGTCCGAAACCTCTACAAAAAGGACTGCAAAACAAGTTTTAATCAAATTTTAGGAGTTCATGTAATTGATTAGGAGCTTTTCAACAGAAGTATATTGCAAAACCTCAATTTCTGTACTTTTTACTCAGTTAAATTTCCAACGGGTCCATTGAAAGGCCTATTTCGACCCGCTCGTCCGAAACCTCTACAAAAAGGACTGCAAAACAAGTTTTAATCAAATTTTAGTAGTTCATGTAATTGATTAGGAGCTTTTCAACACAATTATATTGCAAAACCTCAATTTCTGTACTTTTTACTCAGTTAAAATTCCAACGGGTCCATTGAAAGGCCCATTTTGACCCGCTCGTCCGAAACCTCTACAAAAAGGACCGCAAAACAAGTTTTAATAAAATTTTAGGAGTTCAAATAATTGATTAGGAGCTTTTCAACACAATTATATTGCAAAACCTCAATTTCTGTACTTTTTACCCAGTTAAAATTCCAACGGGTCCATTGAAAGGCCCATTTAAACCCGCTCGTCCGAAACCTCTAGAAAAAGGACTGCAAAACAAGTTTCAATCAAATTTTTGGAGTTCATGTAATTGATTAGGAGCTTTTCAACACAATTATATTGCAAAACCTCAATTTCTGTACTTTTTACTCAGTTAAAATTCCAACAGGTCCATTGAAAGGCCCATTTAGACCTGCTCGTCTGAAGCCTCTACAAAAAGGACCGTATAAAGGTTTTATTCAAATATTAGGAGTTTAAATAATTGATTAGGAGCTTTTCAACACAATTATATTGCAAAACCTCAATTTCTGTACTTTTTACACAGTTAAAATTCCAACGGGTCCATTGAAAGGCCCATTTCGACCCGCTCGTCTGAAACCTCTACAAAAAGGACCGTAAAACAAGTTTTAATCAAATTTTAGGAGTTCATGTAATTGATTAGAAGCTTTTCAACACAATTACATTGCAAAACCTCAATTTCTGTACTTTTTACTCAGTTAAAATTCCAACGGGTCCATTGAAATGCCCATTTAAACCTGCTCGTCCGAAACCTCTACAAAAAGGACCGCATAAAGGTTTTATTCAAATATTAGGAGTTTAAATAATTGATTAGGAGCTTTTCAACACAATTATATTGCAAAACCTCAATTTCTGTACTTTTTACTCAGTTAAAATTCCAACGGGTCCATTGAAAGGCCCATTTCGATCCGCTCGTCTGAAACCTCTACAAAAAGGATCGTAAAACAAGTTTTAATCAAATTTTAGGAGTTCATGTAATTAATTAGAAGCTTTTCAACACAATTATATTGTAAAACCTCAATTTATGTACTTTTTACCCAGTTAAAATTCCAACGGGTCCATTGAAAGGCCCATTTCGACCCGCTCGTCCGAAACCTATACAAAAAGGACTGCAAAACAAGTTTTAATCAAATATTAGGAGTAAAAATAATTGATTAGGAGCTTTTCAACACAATTATATTGCAAAACCTCAATTTCTGTACTTTTTACCCAGTTAAAATTCCAACGGGTCCATTGAAAGGCCCATTTAAACCCGCTCGTCCGAAACCTCTAGAAAAAGGACTGCAAAACAAGTTTCAATCAAATTTTTGGAGTTCATGTAATTGATTAGGAGCTTTTCAACACAATTATATTGCAAAACCTCAATTTCTGTACTTTTTACTCAGTTAAAATTCCAACAGGTCCATTGAAAGGCCCATTTAGACCTGCTCGTCTGAAGCCTCTACAAAAAGGATCGTATAAAGGTTTTATTCAAATATTAGGAGTTTAAATAATTGATTAGGAGCTTTTCAACACAATTATATTGCAAAACCTCAATTTCTGTACTTTTTACACAGTTAAATTTCCAACGGGTCCATTGAAAGGCCTATTTCGACCCGCTCGTCCGAAACCTCTACAAAAAGGACTGCAAAACAAGTTTTAATCAAATTTTAGTAGTTCATGTAATTGATTAGGAGCTTTTCAACACAATTATATTGCAAAACCTCAATTTCTGTACTTTTTACTCAGTTAAAATTCCAACGGGTCCATTGAAAGGCCCATTTTGACCCGCTCGTCCGAAACCTCTACAAAAAGGACCGCAAAACAAGTTTTAATCAAATTTTAGGAGTTCAAATAATTGATTAGGAGCTTTTCAACACAATTATATTGCAAAACCTCAATTTCTGTACTTTTTACCCAGTTAAAATTCCAACGGGTCCATTGAAAGGCCCATTTAAACCCGCTCGTCCGAAACCTCTAGAAAAAGGACTGCAAAACAAGTTTCAATCAAATTTTTGGAGTTCATGTAATTGATTAGGAGCTTTTCAACACAATTATATTGCAAAACCTCAATTTCTGTACTTTTTACTCAGTTAAAATTCCAACAGGTCCATTGAAAGGCCCATTTAGACCTGCTCGTCTGAAGCCTCTACAAAAAGGACCGTATAAAGGTTTTATTCAAATATTAGGAGTTTAAATAATTGATTAGGAGCTTTTCAACACAATTATATTGCAAAACCTCAATTTCTGTACTTTTTACACAGTTAAAATTCCAACGGGTCCATTGAAAGGCCCATTTCGACCCGCTCGTCTGAAACCTCTACAAAAAGGACCGTAAAACAAGTTTTAATCAAATTTTAGGAGTTCATGTAATTGATTAGAAGCTTTTCAACACAATTACATTGCAAAACCTCAATTTTTGTACTTTTTACTCAGATAAAATTCCAACGGGTCCATTGAAATGCCCATTTAAACCTGCTCGTCCGAAACCTCTACAAAAAGGACCGCATAAAGGTTTTATTCAAATATTAGGAGTTTAAATAATTGATTAGGAGCTTTTCAACACAATTATATTGCAAAACCTCAATTTCTGTACTTTTTACTCAGTTAAAATTCCAACGGGTCCATTGAAAGGCCCATTTCGATCCGCTCGTCTGAAACCTCTACAAAAAGGATCGTAAAACAAGTTTTAATCAAATTTTAGGAGTTCATGTAATTAATTAGAAGCTTTTCAACACAATTATATGGTAAAACCTCAATTTATGTACTTTTTACCCAGTTAAAATTCCAACGGGTCCATTGAAAGGCCCATTTCGACCCGCTCGTCCGAAACCTATACAAAAAGGACTGCAAAACAAGTTTTAATCAAATATTAGGAGTAAAAATAATTGATTAGGAGCTTTTCAACACAATTATATTGCAAAACCTCAATTTCTGTACTTTTTACTCAGTTAAAATTCCAACAGGTCCATTGAAAGGCACATTTCAACCCGCTCGTCTTAAACCTCTACAAAAAGGACTGCAAAACAAGTTTTAATCAAAATTTAGGAGTTCATGTAATTAATTAGGAGCTTTTAAACACAATTATATAGCAAAACCTTAATTTCTGTACTTTTTACCTAGTTAAAATTCCAACGGGTCCATTTAAAGGCCCATTTAGACCTGCTCGTCCGAAACCTCTACAAAAAGGACCGCAAAAATGTTATATTCAAATATTAGGAGTTCAAATAATTGATTAGGAGCTTTTCAACAAAATTATATTGCAAAACCTCAATTTCTGTACTTTTTACTCAGTTAAAATTCCAACGGGTCCATTGAAAGGCTCATTTCGACCCGCTCGTTCGAAACCTCTACAAAAAGGACTGCAAAACAAGTTTTAATCAAATTTTAGGAGTTCAAATAATTGATTAGGAGCTTTTCAACACAATTATATTGCAAAACCTCAATTTATGTACTTTTTACTCAGTTAAAATTCCAACGGGTCCATTGAAAGGCCCATTTCGACCCGCTCGTCCGAAACCTCTACAAAAAGGATTGCAAAACAAGTTTTAATCAAATTTTAGGAGTTCATGTAATTGATTAGGAGCTTTTCAACAGAAGTATATTGCAAAATCTCATTTTCTGTACTTTTTACTCAGTTAAAATTCCAACGGGTCCATTGAAAGGCCCATTTCGACCCGCTCGTCCGAAACCTCTACAAAAAGGACTGCAAAACAAGTTTTAATCAAATTTTAGTAGTTCATGTAATTGATTAGGAGCTTTTCAACAGAAGTATATTGCAAAACCTCAATTTCTGTACTTTTTACTCAGTTAAAATTCCAACGGGTCCATTGAAAGGCCAATTTCGACCCGCTCGTCCGAAACCTCTACAAAAAGGACCGCAAAACAAGTTTTAATCAAATTTTAGGAGTTCATGTAATTGATTAGAAGCTTTTCAATACAATTACATTGCAAAACCTCAATTTCTGTACTTTTTACTCAATTAAAATTTCAACGGGTCCATTGAAAGGCCCATTTAGACCTGCTCGTCCGAAACCTCTACAGAATGACCACAAAAATGTTTTATTCAAATATTAGGAGTTCAAATAATTGATTAGGAGCATTTCAACACAACTATATTGCAAAGCCTCAATTTCTGTACTCTTTACTCATTTAAAATTCCAACGGGTCCATTGAAAGGCCCATTTCGACCCGCTCGTCCGAAACCTCTACAAAAAGGACTACAAAACAAGTTTTAATTAATTTTTAGGAGTTCATATAGTTGATTAGGAGCTTTTCAACACAATTATATTGCAAAACCTCAATTTCTGTACTTTTTACTCAGTTAAAATTCCAACGGGTCCATTGAAAGGCACATTTCAACCCGCTCGTCCGAAACCTCTACAAAAAGGACTACAAAACAAGTTTTAATCAAATTTTAGGAGTTCATGTAATTAATTAGGAGCTTTTCAACACAATTATATTGCAAAACCTCAATTTCTGTACTCTTTACTCAGTTAAAATTCCAACGGGTCCATTGAAAGGCCCATTTCGACCCGCTCGTCCGAAACCTCTACAAAAAGTACTGCAAAACAAGTTTTAATCAAATTTTAGGAGTTCATGTAATTGATTAGGAGCTTTTCAACACAATTATATTGCAAAACCTCAATTTATGTACTTTTTACTCAGTTAAAATTCCAACGGGTCCATTGAAAGGCTCATTTAGACCTGCTCGTCCGAAACCTTTACGAAAAGGACCACAAAAATGTTTTATTCAAATATTAGGAGTTCAAATAATTGATTAGTAGCTTTTCAACACAATTATATTGCAAAACCTCAATTTATGTACTTTTTACTCATTTAAAATTCCAACGGGTCTATTGAAAGGCCCATTTCGACCCGCTCGTCTGAAACCTCTACAAAAAGGACTTCAAAACAAGTTTTAATCAAATTTTAGGAGTTCATGTAATTGATTAGAAGCTTTTCAATACAATTACATTGCAAAACCTCAATTTATGTACTTTTTACTCAATTAAAATTCCAACAGGTCCATTGAAAGGCCCATTTAGACCTGCTCGTCTGAAACCTCTACAAAAAGGACCGTAAAACAAGTTTTAATCAAATTTTAGGAGTTCATGTAATTGATTAGAAGCTTTTTAACACAATTACATTGCAAAACCTCAATTTATGTAGTCTTTACTCAGTTAAAATTCCAACGGGTCCATTGAAAGGCCCACTTAGACCTGCTCGTCCGAAACCTCTATAAAAAGGACTGCAAAATTGTTTTATTCAAATATTAGGAGTTCAAATAATTGATTAGGAGCTTTTCAACAAAATTATATTGCAAAACCTCAATTTATGTACTTTTTACTCATTTAAAATTCCAACGGGTCCATTGAAAGGCTCATTTCGACCCGCTCGTCCGAAACCTCTACAAAAAGGACTGCAAAACAAGTTTTAATCAAACTTTAGGAGTTCAAATAATTGATTAGGAGCTTTTCAACACAATTATATTGCAAAACCTCAATTTATGTACTTTTTACTCAGTTAAAATTCCAACGGGTCCATTGAAAGGCTCATTTAGACCTGCTCGTCCGAAACCTTTACAAAAAGGACCGCAAAAATGTTTTATTCAAATATTAGGAGTTCAAATAATTGATTAGTAGCTTTTCAACACAATTATATTGCAAAACCTCAATTTATGTACTTTTTACTCATTTAAAATTCCAACGGGTCTATTGAAAGGCCCATTTCGACCCGCTCGTCCGAAACCTCTACAAAAAGGACTTCAAAACAAGTTTTAATCAAATTTTAGGAGTTCATGTAATTGATTAGGAGCTTTTCAACACAATTATATTGCAAAACCTCAATTTCTGAACTTTTTACTCAGTTAAAATTCTAACGGGTCCATTGAAAGGCCCATTTAGATCTGCTCGTCTGAAACCTCTACAAAATGACCACAAAAATGTTTTATTCAAATATTAGGAGTTCAAATAATTGATTAGGAGCTTTTCAACACAACTATATTGCAAAACCTCAATTTATGTACTCTTTACTCATTTAAAATTCCAACGGGTCCATTGAAAGGCCCATTTCGACCCGCTCGTCCGAAACCTCTACAAAAAGGACTACAAAACAAGTTTTAATTAAATTTTAGGAGTTCATGTAGTTGATTAGGAGCTTTTCAACACAATTATATTGCAAAACCTCAATTTCTGTACTTTTTACTCAGTTAAAATTCAAACGGGTCCATTGAAAGGCCCATTTCGACCCGCTCGTCCGAAACCTTTACAAAAAGGACTACAAAAAAAGTTTTAATCAAATTTTAGGAGTTCATGTAATTGATTAGGAGCTTTTCAACACAATTATATTGCAAAACCTCAATTTTTGTACTTTTTACTCAGTTTAAATTCCAACGGGTCCATTGAGAGGCCCATTTAAACCTGCTCGTCCGAAACCTCTACAAAAAGGACCGCAAAATGTTTTATTCAAATATTAGGAGTTCAAAAAATTGATTAGGAGCTTTTAAACACAATTATATTGAAAAACCTCAATTTTATACTTTTTACTCAGATAAAATTCCAACGGGTCCATTGAAAGGCCCATTTAGACCTGCTCGTCCGAAACCTCTACAAAAAGGACCGCAAAAAGGTTTTATTCAAATATTAGGAGTTCAAATAATTGATTAGGAGCTTTTCAACACAATTATATTGCAAAACCTCAATTTATGTACTTTTTACTCATTTAAAATTCCAACGGGTCCATTGAAAGGCCCATTTCGACCCGCTCGTCCGAAACCTCTACAAAAAGGACTGTAAAAAAGGTTTTAATCAAATATTAGGAGTTCAAATAATTGATTAGGAGCTTTTGAACACAATTATATTGCAAAACCTCAATTTCTGTACTTTTTACTCAGTTAAAATTCAAACGGGTCCATTGAAAGGCCCATTTCGACCCGCTCGTCTGAAACCTCTACAAAAAGGACCGCAAAACAAGTTTTAGTCAAATTTTAGGAGTTCATGTAATTGATTAGGAGCTTTTCAACACAATTATATTGCAAAACCTCAATTTCTGTACTTTTTACTCAGTTAAAATTCCAACGTGTCCTTTGAAAGGCCCATTTCGACCCGCTCGTCTAAAACCTCTACATAAAGGACTGCAAAACAAGTTTTAATCAAATTTTAGGAGTTCATGTAATTGATTAGGAGCTTTTCAACACAAGTATATTGCAAAACCTCAATTTCTATACTTTTTACTCAGTTAAAATTCCAACAGGTCCATTGAAAGGCCAATTTCGACCAGCTCGTTCGAAACCTCTCCAAAAAGGACAGCAAAACAAGTTTTAATCAAATGTTAGGAGTTCATGTAATTGATTATGAGCTTTTCAACACAATTATATTGCAAAACCTCAATTTCTGTACTTTTTACTCAGTTAAAATTCCAACGGGTACATTGAAAGGCCCATTTAGACCTGCTCGTCCGAAACCTCTACAAAAAGGACCGCAAAAATGTTTTATTCAAATATTAGGAGTTCAAATAATTGATTAGGAGCTTTTCAACACAATTATATTGCAAAACCTCAATTTCTGTACTTTTTACTCAGTTAAAATTCCAACGGGTACATTGAAAGGCCCATTTAGACCTGCTCGTCCGAAACCTCTACAAAAAGGACCGCAAAAATGTTTTATTCAAATATTAGGAGTTCAAATAATTGATTAGGATCTTTTCAACACAATTATATTGCAAAACCTCAATTTATGTACTTTTTACTCAGTTAAAATTCCAACGGGTCTATTGAAAGGCCCATTTCGACCCGCTCGTTTGAAACCTCAACAAAAAGGACTGCAAAACAAGTTTTAATCAAATTTTTGGAGTTTATGTAATTGATTAGGAGCTTTTAAACACAATTATAATGCAAAACCTCAATTTCTGTACTTTTTACTCAGTTAAAATTCCAACAGGTCCATTGAAAGGCCCATTTAGACCTGCTCGTCTGAAACCTCTACAAAAACGACCGCAAAAATGTTTTATTCAAATATTAGGAGTTCAAATAATTGATTAGGAGCTTTTCAACACAACTATATTGCAAAACCTCAATTTCTGTAGTTTTTACTCAGTTAAAATTCCAACAGGTCCATTGAAAGGCCCATTTAGACCTGCTCGTCCGAAACCTCTACAAAAACGACCTCAAAAATGTTTTATTCAAATATTAGGAGTTCAAATAATTGATTAGGAGCTTTTCAACACAACTATATTGCAAAACCTCAATTTCTTTTCTTTTTTACTCAGTTAAAATTCCAACGGGTCCTTTGAAAGGCCCATTTAGACCTGCTCGTCCGAACCCTCTACAAAAAGGACCGCAAAAATGTTTTATTCAAATATTAGGAGTTCAAATAATCGATTAGGAGCTTTTCAACACAACTATATTGTAAAACCTCAATTTCTCTACTTTTTACTCAGTTAAAATTCCAACGGGTCCTTTGAAACGCCCATTTAGACCTGCTCGTCCGAAACCTCTACAAAAAGGACCGCAAATGTAACCCCCTTAGTCCGGCCTAGACGGTTGACCCGAACTACGAAGATTACACGGGGAAAACCAAAGTCAACCCGAAAGTCAACCTTGATTAACGACCCTTTTTTTTAATCTTGTCTAAATGCATATTAACCCTAGGTGAACTCTTGAGATAAGCATACTCAAAAATCACAGCAATAGGAAAATAATTAGGGACTCAATTGCACAACCTACGAATTTAGGGACAACTTTTTAAATTCTGGAAATTACGAGGACTTAGCCAATTTTTGAGTTACCATTATGAAATTTGTCATGTTTCATGCCTCTCATTCAAATTTCATCTCAAACGAACACTCCGAACACAAGCAATTGCATAAGCAAAGTTCAGGACTAAAATGTGAAGATTTCAAAACATTAAACCATGTAAATCAGTGCCCAACGGTCGGGTGTTCCGAAACGGAGAGTATTCGTTCCGAAACGCGGGACCGTTCTGAAACCTGTTGCGGAACAGGGCTTGACAGTAGCACCCGTTCCGATACGGGCTGCCCGGAAATGCAGAATTTTTCTGGTTTATCACCCTTTCGACCCAACAAACACATACATAAGACCTCTTTTTCATGCCCACAAGTCATCAAACATTAAGGGAATATATTAGCATCATCAAAACTCAATCATGGCATCATTTAAGGAAAATCCCAAATCTATAGGCATGCATCCTATAATGAAAATCATGCAATCATCACATCACCAAAACCAAATACCAAATGGCCCTTTACATGTTCCAAACACCATAGGCAATAAACCAAACTTGGGGAGTCCAAAACATCTCCCAAAAACACAATCTAGGTTCCCATTGCCAAATACCAAAAGCTAATAGTGTTGTGAAAATAGTCACCATACATGAGCTTAAACTTTCACTTGGATCCTTGACCTCCTTGCTGCCCTTTAAGCACTTCAATGCTCTGCATTATTGGTTCAAGAAAGAGAGAGCATAAGCACATATGCTTAGTGAGGAACGCTCTAATAAAAACAACACAATAATGCACTTTGTAAAAACACCTTTCCAAGGCCTTTAAGTTCAAAACAACATTTATCATGCATCTATGCATACAAACCAAGCATCTCATGCTTCAATTCAACAACATGTCATATTGGCTTTCAAGTGATAATCCATAACCATTTTTCAACTCAAAACAAAATCGAATACTCGGATTACAAGCGTTGTCCCATACGCTTCATACACACTACCAACTCTCAAGGTGGAGTTTACCGGTACAATCACAACCCCTCAACACCCGTGATGGAGTCTACGGTACAATCACAACCCCTCCACATCACTAGTTGGTAGTTGTATAACATCACTAACGAGAACACGGGACACACAACACAAGATCCACACATGGACTTTTAACCACCATTGTGATCTTAACCATCTCGTTAGTGTACTTGGATGGAGTTTACGGTACAATCGAAACCCCTCAACATCCAAGGCGACTTTATTCACGGTGCACCCAATCCTATAGCCGGCTAACTATATCCGATTTAAGTACTTTTAAACCAACACATCACTTGCCAATATACATCATTTAACATCATCAATCCACTGTTTTAAAGCATTTAACAAAGCCATTAAACCAACATGCATCACTATGCATCAAAACCACATTTATCAATGTCAAACCAAGGATCTCTTACCTTGAGCATCCTTCAACACATGGCTTACAAAACCAGCTAAAATATGCTTTCAGAACAGAATTTAAAACATGCAAATTAAACACATTGCATTCAACCATCTCATGGTTCTTCAACAAGAGAGTTTCTCCGAAAACTTACTCTTGAGCTTAGCTAAGTTGTTTAGACTTAAACTAAGCTCCCATAACCTTCAAACATTGGTTTCAAAGCTGAAAACCAAACTTCACTCACCGATTCCGTTTCGCAAGCTTGTCGAAACACCGATCAAGCCTCCGGATCAACACCACAAGGATCCGAAGATGTCTCCCCTGTTTTAAACACATCAAAGCAGAGGATCAATGCATCATCATGCATTAAAATCTTCAGCCACAACACCTAAACTCGCTGCTCTCACCAAAACTCACATTTCGGCTACCAAACACAACCGA
Organism: Hibiscus tridactylites; assembly: GCA_958450335.1. Lineage (NCBI taxonomy): Eukaryota > Viridiplantae > Streptophyta > Magnoliopsida > Malvales > Malvaceae > Hibiscus > Hibiscus tridactylites. The sequence goes on along the minus strand of OY288292.1, from coordinate 30,822,084 downwards.
AATCACATCCAAACACCTCTACAACATTACCCAGCCAAGATCCATCAATTCCAATCATTCTTAGACATCAATTAACATCCAAAAAGAACCTAATCACGTCCTTATACCTCCAACTATAGCAGAACATCAAAATCATCCCAAAAACCACCATTAACTCAAGCAAAACTTAGGAAAATCAACATATTCGGGATTGCATTGATTAAACCCCAATTACACTTCATTTATTCATCCAAAATACATCAAGAAGACATCTCAAAACAGAGCCCAATCATTTAATACGAATTTATTCAAAATTAAATCCAAATCTTGCATTTTAAGCCAAAATCAAGATCACAACATCAAAACCTTTAATAAAACTCAAATTAAGGATTGAGAACTTGGGAATTTCAGTAAAGATCTGAGTATTTAGAGGAGAAGGATGTTCATACCTCTAAATGTGGATTTCTCCTTGTTTAGAGCCAAAATTCTTGAAAATTCAATAAGCAAATGGTGAGGATTTGGTGCAGAAATGATTAGAAATCATTTAGAGATTGGAATCTCAACTTTAGATGTGAAAATCAGAGGAAAAGTGGCTGGGAAAATGTGTTTGGCTGAGGGAAAATTGAGAGAAAAAGAAATGGGAAAATTTGACAAAAGTTAAAAAACCAAAATATCTATTTTCCCTCCTTTCCTTTTATTAAATAACATTAAATAAATCTTTAATATTTAAGAAAAATCTGGAGAAACCCTCCCTTGGGTAAATTAGCTCCTTAAAGATTCAAAGTTTCAATCCTTTTAAAACAGTCACCAACTTTTCAAAAATTACATTTTAGTCACTAACTTGAAATGTCATATTTCCAAACCCCATTTTGTAAAATTGATTTCACCACTCTTTTATATATAATAAAAGAGGATTTTTAGATATTTTTCCATATTTTTTAATGCATCCCGAACTAGGCTTTCCCTAAAATCACCTTTTATATTCGAACCGCAATTTAAACCGGTCCGGTTCAGACCCTAAACTTCCAAGCCCAAAATTGGGGTGTTACAACTCTCCCCCCTTAAGAAATTTCGTCCTCGAAATTTACCTGTAGGAAAAAGGTACGAAAACTGCTTCAACATGTCATCCTTTCGTTCCCACGTGGCTTCTTCAGCACCACGATGCTTCCACAACACCTTTACCAACTCAATGGTCTTGCCCCGAAGAACTTTACTATCCGAATCCAGAATCTCCACCGGTTCCTCATCATAGGTCAAATCCGGATTCAACTCCACTTCTTCCACAGGCATCACATGAGAAGGATCCGATCTATACTTCCGAAGCATAGAAACATGAAACACATCATGAATCTTTTCTAACTCTTGCGGTAACCTCAACTTGTACGCAACAGGACCCACACGCTCAATCACCTCGTATGGTCCAATGTACCTAGGGCTCAACTTACCCTTTCGGCCAAACCTCATCACCTTTTTCCAAGGCGAAACTTTCAAAAACACACGGTCACCCACCGCATACTCAATCTCCTTACGCTTCAAATCCGCGTAAGACTTTTGCTGATCAGAAGCTGCCTTCAATCGCTCACAAATGAGCTTCACTTTCTCGGTGGTTCCTTTCAACAAAGCTGGCATTGAAACCAACTTCTGACCCGTTTCAGCCCAACAAAGAGGAGTCCTACACTTCCTCCCGTACAAAGCTTCATAAGGTGCCATTTGAATACTTGCCTGATAACTATTATTATAGGCAAACTCCACCAAAGGCAAATGTTTCTCCCAAGAACCCTGAAACTCAATCACACATCACCTCAACATATCCTCCAACACCTGGATAACACGCTCAGACTGTCCATCCGACTGCGGATGATAAGATGTACTGAAATTCAACCGTGTACCCAAAGCCTGATGCAAACACTGCCAGAAACGCGATGTAAACCTCGGATCCCTATCCGACACAATCGACTTAGGCACGCCATGCAGCCGCACAATCTCAGCAATGTACAGCTCCGCAAGCTTATCCAAAGTGTACGTAGTATGCACAGGCAAGAAATGCGCACATTTCGTCAGGCGATCCACAATCACCTACACCGAATTCTTCTTCGATGGTGACAAAGGCAAACCAGACACGAAGTCCATGGTAATCCTTTCCCACTTCCACTCAGGAATCCTCAACGGTTGCAACAACCCTGAAGGAAACTGATGCTCAGCCTTAACTCGCTGACATACCAAGCACTTGCTTACAAACTCAGCAACATCTTTCTTTAAACCCACCTAATAGTACTCATCACGAAGATCACGGTACATCTAAGTACTACCAGGGTGCATAGCAAAAGGACTACTATGACCTTCAGTCAGAATAGCACGCCTCAAATCAGCATCATTGGGCACTACTATCCGACTCCCAAAGCATAACACTCCATCATCATTAAAGCAGAAATCCGATGGCCTATCCTCCGCAATATCCTGAACATGTGGTACTAAGGAATCATCCAACAACTGCTTTTCCTTTATCAACTGAACCAAGGACGGTTTCACTTGCAACTCAGCCACAAGACCACCATCACGCGAAATGCTCAGACTGGCAAACATAGCCCTTAACTCCACAGCTACCTTCCTACTCAAGGCATCCGCTACAACATTAGCTTTACCTGGATGGTACTCGATAGTCAAATCGTAATCCTTAAGCAACTCCACCCAACGTCGTTGCCTAAGATTCAACTCTTTCTGAGACATCAGATACTTCAAACTCTTGTGGTCCGTGTACACAGTACACTTCTCACCATACAGGTAATGTCTCCAAATTTTCAAAGCAAAAACCACCGCAGCTAACTCAATGTCATGCGTAGGATAATTGCGCTCATGCACCTTCAACTGACGCGATGCATAAGCCACCACCTTACCTTCTTGCATCAACACACATCCCAAACCAACGTAGGACGCATCACTATACACCACAAACTCTTTCCCTGATTCAGGTTGAACCAAGATATGAGCTTGCGTTAAAGCTGCCTTAAGCTTCTCAAAAGCCTACTGTCTCGCTTCCGTCCACTCATACTTAACATCCTTCTGCAACAACTTCGTCAAAGGTGCAGCAATCTTTGAAAACCCATCCACGAACCTCCGATAGTATCCTGCCAAACCAAGGAAACTACGGACTTCATGAACAGACTTAGGAGGCTTCCAATTCATCACTGCCTCAATCTTTTGAGGATCAACACGAATTCCCTCAGCAGAAACTACATGACCAAGAAACACAACTTCTCTAAGCCAGAACTCACACTTGCTCAGCTTGGCATAAAGATGATTCTCCAACAAAGCTTGCAACACAATTCTCAAATGCCCTTCATGCTCCTCCTCAGTACGAGAGTACACGAGAATATCATCAATGAACACCACAACAAATTTATCCAAGTATTCATGGAACACTCTATTCATCATGTCCATGAAAGCTGCAGGAGCATTCGTCAAACCAAACGACATCACAAGAAACTCATAATGCCCATACCTCGTTCTGAAAGCTGTCTTTGGCACATCCACATCCTTCACCTTCAGCTGATAATACTCTGACCTTAAGTCAATTTTAGAGAACACAGTCGCTCCCCGAAATTGATCAAAAAGATCATCAATTCTCGGCAACGGATACCGATTCTTGATAGTCAACTTGTTAAGCTGACGGTAATCAATGCACATTCTCATAGTGCCATCCTTTTTCTTCACAAACAAGACCGGTGCACCCCAAGGTGACACACTCGGACGTATGAAACCATGGTCAAGCAACTCCTGAAGTTGCGTCTTCAGCTCTTTCAACTCCTTAGGTGCCATTCGATAAGAAGTAATGGACACTGGAGTTGTGTTTTCATACAGCTCAATTCCAAACTCCACCTCGCGATTAGGAGGCAATCCAGGCAACTCTTCCGGAAACACACCAGGAAACTCTCGCACCGTCCTAATATCTTGCACACGCAACTCTTTAGAGCTAGGATTCATCACAAAGGCTAGGTAAGCTTCACAACCTTGCCTCAGCATCCGGCTCGCTTCCAACGTAGACACCACATTGGCAAGAAACTTCACATTCTCATAGTGCCATCCTTTTTCTTCACAAACAAGACCGGTGCACCCCAAGGTGACACACTTGGACGTATGAAACCATGGTCAAGCAACTCCTGAAGTTGCGTCTTCAGCTCTTTCAACTCCTTAGGTGCCATTCGATAAGAAGTAATGGACACTGGAGTTGTGTTTTCATACAGCTCAATTCCAAACTCCACCTCGCGATTAGGAGGCAATCCAGGCAACTCTTCTGGAAACACACCAGGAAACTCTCGCACCGTCCTGATATCTTGCACACGCAACTCTTTAGAGCTAGGATTCATCACGAAGGCTAGGTAAGCTTCACAACCTTGCCTCAGCATCCGGCTCGCTTCCAACGTAGACACCACATTGGCAAGAAACTTCACATTCTCACCAACCACAACAACTTCATAATCGTCCGCAAGTTTCAACGAAACTCGCTTATTCTCAAAATCCACAACAGCTCGATGCTCAACAAGCCAATCCATACCAAGGATTACATCAAAACCATAAAAAGGCAGTTCCATAAGATCAACATGAAAAACATGGTCTTGCACAACCAAGGGACACCTTCTAAAAAGCTTTCGAGTCACAATAGTCTCACCAAAAGAACTAGTTACACGCATACCAACATCCAAAGACTCAACAGGCAAACCAAGCAATTGAGCATGTTCACGCAATATGTATGAGTGTGTAGATCCAGAATCAATCAAGGAAAGTAATGACAAGGATTGCAAAGTGAAAGTACCTGCGATCACATCCGTGTCATTCCTCCCCTCCCTCTGAGCATACACTCTGGCCTAGCCACCACCCTCAGGCTGAACAGCTACCACATGAGCCACATTCCTTCCACCATCCTCCCTGCGCTGGAAGTTACCACGACCGCGCCCACGACCTCTCTGTGGTGCAACAACTCCAGGAGCACGTCCCTGACCACCACTGGCCAACAGAGGACACTCCCTTCTCATGTGATCCGCCGAACCACAGTTCCAGCACGAATTACCGGTCACCACAACAGGAGCCTGCACCTCCCTTGTAACCCCCTTAACCCAATCTAGACGGTTGACCCGAATTAAGAAAGTCACACGGGGAAAACCAAAGTCAACCCGAAAGTCAACCTTGATTAACGACCCTTTTTTTTCTTTTTAATCTTATCTAGATGCACATTAACCCTAATTGTGATCACACAAACAACATCCTCAAAGATCACAAACATCAGAGATCAAACATGAACCCAATTGAACAAATTACAACTTTAGGGACCAAATTGTAAATTCTGACAAATTAAAGGACTTAGCCCAAATTGAAGTTACCCTCTTGAAATTAATCAGGTTTCATGCCTCTCTGCCAAATTTCAGCTCAAACGGACATCCCAAGCTCATACAATTGAACAACATGATTCAGGACTAAAACGTAAACAAAGCAAAACATATAAAGATACTTTTAACTGAATTTTAACGGTCAGGTATCGATACACCTGATGTCGTATCGATACGCGGGGAAGGCAGTAACCAAACTCGAGCAACGGTATCGATACGATATCCCCTGTACCGATACGGCATTCAAACTTTACCCAGATGAGTATCGATACCCTCACAACCGTACCGATACGCCTGGGCAGAAAAGAGCATATTTGGCTCAGGCGTATCGATACGCGAGCCCGAGTACCGATACCCCTGTCTGAAATCGACTTGAAATTCATACTATTCATGCTTCAAACCTCAGATTAACATCACCAAATCATACCACATAGATATACAGCATGCAGGGATCATAAATGCATCAACAATTCAACTCATAACCATCACACATGAAAAGCCCCAATTTAAATGACATGCTTCCTACTTAAGCTACCTTTCATGCATAAACCTTCATAGCCAAGCATATAAGAGATCAAACAAAAAACCAACAACCACAGCAACATTTAACATACTTAGGGAGTCTTAAACACCTCCCAAAGTATATACATTGGTCCCCCATTGCCAAATCGACCAAAAGCTAAAATGTTTAACAAAACCTTCCATGCATTGAGCTTTACTTGAACTTGTGTGCTTGCCTCCTCTTGCTGCCCTCAATGCACTCTAATGCTCTGCATTATTGAATCAAGAAAACGAGAGAGCGTAAGCCAAAGCTTAGTGAGGAGCGCTCTTTAAAAACCATTCAATAATGCATTTAAAACCATTTGTAATTCATGCTTGTAAACAACCTTTACACATGCTCAAAGCGTACTTTAAATCAAGCAATAACATGCTTCCACATTTCATTTAAACTAGCATCTCATGCTTCAACATAAACATCAAATCATGCATCTCATGCATCTCATGTACAAAACATGTCATATTGGCTCAAGTGATACATTTCATTTATGAAATCAAGTTCAACAACTTTCCCCAAGGACTTTTAAACACCTTGGACCCCAAGGACTTTTAAACACCTTGGCCATGGACTTTTAAACACCATGAATGGACCACACAAGGACTTTTAACCACCTTTGTGTCCGTAGCTTGAAATACCCCAAGGACTTTTAAACACCTTGGCCCCAAGGACTTTTAAACACCTTGGCCCCATGGACTTTTAACCACCATGGAAAGGAGCACCTAAGGACTTTTAACCACCTTAGTGTCCGCAACAAGATTCATCCAAGGACTTTTAACCACCTTGATGATCTTAGATAACAAGGCTCACTCAAGGACTTTTAACCACCTTAGTGACCTTCACTTTTACAAACCATCACTTGCCAATACACACTTTATACATCATGTAATCCACTGTTTTAAAGCATTTAAATCAAGCCATTTCATCATGCATTTCAAAGCATTAAATCATCATTTAACAACGCATAAAAACAAGGCACTCTTACCTAGAGACACCTTCAACACATGGCTTAAAACATCAGCATAAATCATGCTAAAACATCAGCAATTAACATGCTCAAACATGCTTTCCAAAACAGTAGCAAATCATGCAAAATCATCATTTCACATTTCATCAAAACATGGCCACCACTTAAAGAGAGTAATCCGAAAACTTACACTTGAGCTTAGCAAAGTTGTTTAGACTTAAACTAAGCTCCCAAAACCTTCAACCTTTGGTTTAAAAGCTGAAAATCCATTTTCACTCACCGATTACCAAACAAGCCTAGCCAACAAGCTTTCCAAGCTTCCGAAACCTTCCGAAAACACCTCCAAAACTCAAGGATCAACCTCCCCTGTTTCAAGCACATAAAAACAGAACATTAATGCATCCTTATGCATTAAAACACCAGCAACCACAACACAACTCGCTGCTCACCACAAATCTAACAATTTGGCTACCAAACACAACCGAAATCATCTCCAAACACTTCCAAAACTTAACCCAGCCAAGATCCATCACTTCTAACCATTTTTATACATCACATAACATGCAAAAAGATCACAACCACGTCCTTATACCTCCAGGTATAACAGATCACCAAAAACACTCCAAAAACAACCAAAAACTCAAGCCAACCTTAGGAAATTCAACCTATCCGGGATTGCATTGATTAAACCTCAACTTCTAATCATTTTAGAATTCATTTAACATCATTTTAACACCTCAAAACCTGGCTTAAACAGATCACACGAAATTTTTACCAAAATCACCAAATCTTGCATTTTAGCCAAAAATCAAGATCTCAATTGAAAAGCCTTTAATAAAACATGAATCAAGGATTGAGAACTTAGGAATTTCAGTAAAGAACTGATAGTTTAGAGGAGAAGGACGTTCTTACCTCCAAACTCGAATTTCTCCCTTTTAGAGCCAAAATGCTTGATGAAACAATTTGCAAATTGAGAGGTTTTGATGATGAGATGATTAGGAATCAAATGAGAGTTGAAATGAGAGATGTAGATGTCAAAATCAGAGAAAGAAATCTGAGGAAATCTTGTTTGGGTAGAGAGAAAATGAGAGAAAAGAGAATTTGAGAGAAAATAGAAAAATTAGTTAAGATTTGGTTAAAATGATTTCCCTCTCTTTTCTTAATCTTTAAAATCAGATTTTAGACTTAAAATATCTTAGAAAAATCTGGAGAAATCCTTTTTGGAATAATAGCTCCTTAAAGATTCAAAGTTTCAATCCTTTATAAAACTGTCCCGCAACTTTCAAAAATTACATTTTGGTCACTAGCCGAAATGTCAACCTTCCGAACCTCATTTTCCAAAATTGATTTCACAGTTCACTTTTATATATTAAAAGATGATTTTAGAATATTTTTCCATATTTTTAATGCAACCCGAACTAGGTTTTCCTAAATTCCCTCTTATATATTCGATCAGCACTTTGACTAAACCAGTCAACGCCAAAACTTCTGAGCCCAAAACCGGGGCGTTACAACTCTCCCCCCCTTAAGAAATTTCGTCCTCGAAATTTACCTGAAGGAAAGAGATAAGGAAACTGCTTCAGCATATCCTCCTTTCGCTCCCACGTGGCTTCCTCAACACCGCGATGCTTCCACAGCACCTTCACCAACTCAATGGTCTTGCCAAGAAGAACCTTGCTATCTGAATCCAGAATCTTCACCGGTTCCTCATCATAGGTCAAATCCGGATTCAATTCCACCTCCTCCACAGGCAACACATGCGAAGGATCAGATCGATACCTCCGGAGCATAGAAACATGGAACACATCATGAATCTTCTCCAGCTCCTGAGGTAACCTCAATCGATACGCAACAGGACCAACACGCTCAACAACCTCATACAGTCCAATATATCTAGGGCTCAACTTACCCTTCCGCCCAAACCTCATCACCTTCTTCCAAGGCGAAACCTTCAAGAACACGCGATCACCCACCGCAAACTCTATCTCCCTACGCTTCAAATCCGCGTAAGACTTCTGCCGATCAGAAGCAGCCTTCAACCTCTCACATATGAGCTTCACTTTCTCGGTGGTACCTTTCAACAAAGCAGGCATCGAAACCAACTTTTGACCAGTTTCAGCCCAACACAGAGGAGTCCTACACCTCCTCCCATACAGAGCCTCATAAGGTGCCATCTGTATACTTGCCTGAAAACTGTTGTTGTAAGCGAACTCAACCAAAGGCAGATGCTTCTCCCAAGAACCTTGGAACTCTATCACGCAACATCTCAACATATCCTCCAAAATCTGAATAACTCGCTCAGACTGGCCATCCGACTGAGGATGATAGGATGTACTGAAATGCAACCTTGTACCCAAAGCTTGATGCAAACACTGCCAAAAACGCGACGTGAACCTCGGATCCCTATCCGACACGATCGACTTAGGCACACCATGCAACCTCACAACCTCAGCAACGTACAGCTCTGCCAGCTTATCCAAGGAAAACGTAGTATGCACAGGCAAGAAATGTGCACACTTCGTCAGGCGATCCACAATCACCCAAACAGAATTCTTCTTCGACGGAGACAAAGGCAAACCAGATACAAAATCCATGGTAACCCTCTCCCACTTCCATTCAGGGATTTTCAACGGTTGCAACAAACCAGAAGGAACCTGATGTTCAGCCTTAACTCGCTGACACACCAAACACTTGCTCACGAACTCTGCCACATCCTTCTTCAAGCCCACCCAATAGTACTCATCACGAAGATCGCGATACATCTTTGTACTACCAGGATGCATAGCAAAAGGACTACTATGACCTTCAGCTAGAATAGCATGCCTCAACTCAGCATCTGCAGGCACTACTATCCGATTACCAAAACACAACACCCCATCCTCATTAAAACAGAAATCCGAAGGTCTACCCTCCGCGATATCCTGAACATGAGACACCAAGGAATCATCCAACAACTGCTTATCCTTGATCAACTGAACCAACGAAGGTTTCACCTGCAACTCAGCAACAAGACCACCATCCTGCGATATACTCAAGCTAGCAAACATAGCTCTCAGCTCAACAGCTACCTTCCTACTCAAGGCATCCGCAACAACATTGGCCTTTCCAGGATGATACTCTATCGTCAGATCATAATCCTTGAGCAACTCCAACCAACGTCGCTGCCTGAGATTCAACTCCTTCTGAGACATCAGATACCTCAAACTCTTGTGATCCGTGTACACAGTACACTTCTCACCATACAGATAATGCCTCCAGATCTTCAGAGCAAAAACCACTGCAGCCAGCTCAATATCATGCGTAGGATAATTGCGCTCATGCACCTTCAACTGCCGCGACGCATAAGCCACAACCTTACCCTCTTGCATCAGCACACACCCCAAACCAACATAGGATGCATCACTGTAGACTACAAACTCTTTCCCTGATTCAGGCTGAATCAAGATAGGAGCTTGCGTCAAAGCCAACTTCAGCTTCTCAAAAGCTTGCTGTCTCGCTTCTGTCCACTCATACCTAACATCTTTCTGCAGCAACTTCGTCAAAGGAGCAGCAATCTTGGAAAAAACCATCCACAAACCTTCGGTAGTATCCTGCCAAACCAAGGAAACTACGAACCTCCTGAACAGACTTAGGAACTTTCCAGTTCATCACCGCTTCAATCTTCTGAGGATCAACACGAATCCCCTCAGCTGAGACCACATGCCCAAGAAAAACAACCTCTCTAAGCCAAAACTCACACTTGCTCAACTTAGCATAAAGCTGATTCTCCAACAAAGCTTGCAACACAATCCTCAAATGCTCTTCGTGCTCTTCCTCAGTACGCGAGTACACAAGGATATCATCAATGAACACCACGACAAACTTGTCCAGGTATTCATGAAAAACACGATTCATCACGTCCATGAAAGCAGCAGGAGCATTTGTCAAACCAAACGGCATCACAAGGAACTCATAATGCCCATACCTTGTCCTGAAAGCTGTCTTAGGCACATCCACATCCTTCACCTTCAATTGATAATACCCTGACCTCAAGTCAATCTTAGAGAACACAGCAGCTCCCCGAAATTGATCAAAGAGATCATCAATCCTCGGCAAAGGATACCGATTCTTGATAGTCAACTTGTTCAGCTGACGGTAATCAATGCACATCCTCATCGTGCCATCTTTCTTCTTCACAAACAAGACAGGAGCACCCCAAGGCGAAACACTCGGCCGGATGAACCCACGATCAAGCAACTCTTGCAACTGCGTCTTCAGCTCCTTCAGCTCCTTAGGTGCCATTCTATAGGGAGTAATGGACACAGGAGTGGTATTCTCATACAGCTCAATACCAAACTCCACCTCGCGATTAGGAGGTAAACCAGGCAATTCCTCAGGAAAAACATCAGGAAACTCCTTCACAACCCTGATATCCTGCACCCTCAGCTCCTTCGAACTAGGATTCATCACAAAAGCCAGAAAAGCTTCACAACCTTGCCTCAGCATCCTGCTCGCCTCCAAGGTAGAAACAACATTGGCAAGAAACTTCACATTCTCACCAACCACCACCACTTCATAATCATCCGCAAGCCTAAGCGAAACCCGCTTATTCTCACAATCCACAACAGCACGATGCTCAGCAAGCCAATCCATACCAAGGATCACATCAAAACCATAAAAGGGCAACTCCATAAGATCAACAAGAAAGACATGCTCTTGAACAACCAAAGGACACCTTTTATAAAGCTTACGAGTCACAACAGTTTCACCAAAAGAACTAGTGACTCTAACACCAACATCCAAAAACTCAACAGGCAAACCAAGCAACTCAGCATGCTCACGAAGAATGTATGAATGCGTAGATCCAGAATCAATCAAAGAAAGCAATGACAAGGATTGCAAAGTAAAGGTACCTGCAATCACATCTGCATCATTCCTTCCTTCGCGCTGAGCATACACCCTCGCTTGGCCTCCACCCTCAGGTTGAATAGCCACAACATGAGCTACACCGCGCCCACCATCCTCTCGTCTCTGAAAATTACCACGGCCGCGCCCACGACCTCTCTGCGGTGCTGCAACCACAGGAGCACGCTCTTGACCACCAGCCATCCTCGGACAATCGCGTCTCAGATGATCAGCTGAACCACAACTCCAGCACTCATAACCAGCTGCTATCACAGGAGCTTGCACCTCCCTCCCAGCACGAGGACAGTCACGCTTCAAGTGACCACGTGAACCGCAAATCCAACAAGCACTAGGGTCAGCTCTAGCATTGCCACCCCTAGCAGGTGCACCTCCACCTCTCTTAGACGAGGACTGAAACCTCTGATCACGCCCTCTCTTGTTCCGTCCACCGGAACTATACTCAGCAGCTCTCTTTCCAGAACTAGCTCCAGCACCCTTAGCAGACAAACTCAGGTTCATCTCAATGTCCTTGGACCGACTAACCAGCACATCGAAATCATTGTACTCAGCAGCTAACATATAAGTCTTAACCTCCGTCACCAAACCATAACGGAACCTTTCGCACCTTTCGCGCTCATCAGGTACCAACTCAGGTGCATACTGGCTAAGACGTACAAACTGTACCTCATACTCAGCCACACTCATGTTCCCTTGGGTCAGAGACATGAATTCACGCTTCTTTTCATCCAGATATCTAACTCCCAGATATCTCCTCTTGAACGCATGCTGAAAGAACGTCCAAGTAACATCAGCATCAGCCATCCCAGAGATTGTGGTCGTCCACCACGTATAAGCATCACCTTGCAGCAGTGACACCACACATCCCAGCTTCTGCACGTCAGTGCAACTCATTTGTCCCAAGACACGCTTAGTACTCTCTAACCATGCTTCAGACCTCTCAGCTGACATACCTCTAAACTCAGTCCCACCAAGACTGCGCAAACGTTCCAAGGGTAGTCTAGCACCAGCATCTCCTTGATGCCCAGCTCCTTGAGCTCCAGCTACTGCTGCTCGAAACGCACCCGCAATAGCTTGTACAAGCACAGACATGTCAGGTATCGCTTGCCCCTGACCAGCTTCAGGTCCTGCAGCTCCAGCACCAGCTGCCTCAGCTCCAGCTCCAGCTCTTTCCCTCTCCGCACCACCACCACCAGGTGGAGGAGGAGGTATCACAGCACTACCAGTGTGCTCATCATTCACATTCCCTTCCGGGGTCGTAGCTCTCGCGCTACTCCTTAACTCTCTACGTGGTGCCATACTTTACCATGCATAACAATACAAAATAAAACAAGTCAGGACCAGCAAGGTAAGCAAATTCCAAGTATTCAAGCTCAATCTCCTTCAAAAACAACATCATCTCTTTAGCTTTTGTTTGGCAATGGGTACCCTCATCATGCATCATCACAACATGCATCACATACACATCATCATATCATATCACTAAACATGCTTTCACCCAACAAGCATACAAACCAAACCATGCTTCAATCATGCATACACACATTCCCAATTACTCGAGAACTCAGCTCTGATACCACCAAATGTAACCCCCTTAACCCGATCTAGACGGTTGACCCGAATTAAGAAAGTCACACGGGGAAAACCAAAGTCAACCCGAAAGTCAACCTTGATTAACGACCCTTTTTTTTTCTTTTTAATCTTATCTAGATGCACATTAACCCTAATTGTGATCACACAAACAACATACTCAAAGATCACAAACATCAGAGATCAAACAGGAACCCAATTGAACAAATTACAACTTTAGGGACCAAATTGTAAATTCTGACAAATTAAAGGACTTAGCCCAAATTGAAGTTACCCTCTTGAAATTAATCAGGTTTCATGCCTCTCTGCCAAATTTCAGCTCAAACGGACATCCCAAGCTCATACAATTGAACAACATGATTCAGGACTAAAACGTAAACAAAGCAAAACATATAAAGATACTTTTAACTGAATTTTAACGGTCAGGTATCGATACACCTGATGTCATATCGATACGCGGGGAAGGCAGTAACCAAACTCGAGCAACGGTATCGATACGATATCCCCTGTACCGATACGGCATTCAAACTTTACCCAGATGTGTATCGATACCCTCACAACCGTACCGATACGCCTGGGCAGAAAAGAGCATATTTGGCTCAGGCGTATCGATACGCGAGCCCGAGTACCGATACCCCTGTCTGAAATCGACTTGAAATTCATACCATTCATGCTTCAAACCTCAGATTAACATCACCAAATCATACCACATAGATATACAGCATGCAGGGATCATAAATGCATCAACAATTCAACTCATAACCATCACACATGAAAAGCCCCAATTTAAATGACATGCTTCCTACTTAAGCTACCTTTCATGCATAAACCTTCATAGCCAAGCATATAAGAGATCAAACCAAAAACCAAAAACCACAACAACATTTAACATACTTAGGGAGTCTTAAACACCTCCCAAAACATATACATTGGTCCCCCATTGCCAAATCGACCAAAAGCTAAAATGTTTAACAAAACCTTCCATGCATTGAGCTTTACTTGAACTTGTGTGCTTGCCTCCTCTTGCTGCCCTCAATGCACTCTAATGCTCTGCATTATTGAATCAAGAAAACGAGAGAGCGTAAGCCAAAGCTTAGTGAGGAGCGCTCTTTAAAAACCATTCAATAATGCATTTAAAACCATTTGTAATTCATGCTTGTAAACAACCTTTACACATGCTCAAAGCGTACTTTAAATCAAGCAATAACATGCTTCCACATTTCATTTAAACTAGCATCTCATGCTTCAACATAAACATCAAATCATGCATCTCATGCATCTCATGTACAAAACATGTCATATTGGCTCAAGTGATACATTTCATTTATGAAATCAAGTTCAACAACTTTCCCCAAGGACTTTTAAACACCTTGGACCCCAAGGACTTTTAAACACCTTGGCCATGGACTTTTAAACACCATGAATGGACCACACAAGGACTTTTAACCACCTTTGTGTCCGTAGCTTGAAATACCCCAAGGACTTTTAAACACCTTGGCCCCAAGGACTTTTAAACACCTTGGCCCCATGGACTTTTAACCACCATGGAAAGGAGCACCTAAGGACTTTTAACCACCTTAGTGTCCGCAACAAGATTCATCCAAGGACTTTTAACCACCTTGATGATCTTAGATAACAAGGCTCACTCAAGGACTTTTAACCACCTTAGTGACCTTCACTTTTACAAACCATCACTTGCCAATACACACTTTATACATCATGTAATCCACTGTTTTAAAGCATTTAAATCAAGCCATTTCATCATGCATTTCAAAGCATTAAATCATCATTTAACAACGCATAAAAACAAGGCACTCTTACCTAGAGACACCTTCAACACATGGCTTAAAACATCAGCATAAATCATGCTAAAACATCAGCAATTAACATGCTCAAACATGCTTTCCAAAACAGTAGCAAATCATGCAAAATCATCATTTCACATTTCATCAAAACATGGCCACCACTTAAAGAGAGTAATCCGAAAACTTACACTTGAGCTTAGCAAAGTTGTTTAGACTTAAACTAAGCTCCCAAAACCTTCAACCTTTGGTTTAAAAGCTGAAAATCCATTTTCACTCACCGATTACCAAACAAGCCTAGCCAACAAGCTTTCCAAGCTTCCGAAACCTTCCGAAAACACCTCCAAAACTCAAGGATCAACCTCCCCTGTTTCAAGCACATAAAAACAGAACATTAATGCATCCTTATGCATTAAAACACCAGCAACCACAACACAACTCGCTGCTCACCACAAATCTAACAATTTGGCTACCAAACACAACCGAAATCATCTCCAAACACTTCCAAAACTTAACCCAGCCAAGATCCATCACTTCTAACCATTTTTATACATCACATAACATGCAAAAAGATCACAACCACGTCCTTATACCTCCAGGTATAACAGATCACCAAAAACACTCCAAAAACAACCAAAAACTCAAGCCAACCTTAGGAAATTCAACCTATCCGGGATTGCATTGATTAAACCTCAACTTCTAATCATTTTAGCATTCATTTAACATCATTTTAACACCTCAAAACCTGGCTTAAACAGATCACACGAAATTTTTACCAAAATCACCAAATCTTGCATTTTAGCCAAAAATCAAGATCTCAATTGAAAAGCCTTTAATAAAACATGAATCAAGGGTTGAGAACTTAGGAATTTAAGTAAAGAACTGATAGTTTAGAGGAGAAGGACGTTCTTACCTCCAAACTCGAATTTCTCCCTTTTAGAGCCAAAATGCTTGATGAAACAATTTGCAAATTGAGAGGTTTTGATGATGAGATGATTAGGAATCAAATGATAGTTGAAATGAGAGATGTAGATGTCAAAATCAGAGAAAGAAATCTGAGGAAATCTTGTTTGGGTAGAGAGAAAATGAGAGAAAAGAGAATTTGAGAGAAAATAGAAAAATTAGTTAAGATTTGGTTAAAATGATTTCCCTCTCTTTTCTTAATCTTTAAAATCAGATTTTAGACTTAAAATATCTTAGAAAAATCTGGAGAAATCCTTTTTGGAATAATAGCTCCTTAAAGATTCAAAGTTTCAATCCTTTATAAAACTGTCCCGCAACTTTCAAAAATTACATTTTGGTCACTAGCCAAAATGTCAACCTTCCGAACCTCATTTTCCAAAATTGATTTCACAGTTCACTTTTATATATTAAAAGATGATTTTAGAATATTTTTCCATATTTTTAATGCAACCCGAACTAGGTTTTCCTAAATTCCCTCTTATATATTCGATCAGCACTTTGACTAAACCGGTCAACGCCAAAACTTCTGAGCCCAAAACCGGGGCGTTACATCCCTCGCTGCTCGAGGACAATCACGCCTCAGCTGACCACGCGATCCACATGCCCAACATGTGTTCTGATCAGCTCTCGCCCTGTCTCCCTGAACAAGCGCACCTTGCCCTCCACCACCACGCCTAACTGAAGACTGATACTTCCGATCACGTCCTCTCTTGTTCTGTCCGCCACCGAAACCATACTCAGCAGCTCGCTTGCCTGCACTAGAACCAACTCCTCTAGAAGATAAACCCAAATTCAGCTCAATGTCTTTAGCTCTACCAACCAGCACATCAAAGTCAGTGTACTCAGCAGCCAACATATAGGTCTTCACTTCCGTAACCAAACCATAACAGAAACGTTCACACCTCTCCCGCTCATCAGGGATAAGCTCAGGTGCGTACTGACTGAGTCGGACAAACTGAACCTCGTACTCAGCCACTGACATGCTCCCTTGAGTAAGAGACATGAATTCCCTTTTCTTTTTATCCAGGTATCGTACACCCAGATACCTCCTCTTGAATGCGTTCAGAAAGAACGTCCAAGTCACACCAGCATCCTCCATTCCGGAGATAGTGGTTGTCCACCAGGTATACGCATAGTCATGCAACAACGATATTACACAGCCCAGCTTCTGCACTTCACTGCAGTTCATTTGTCCCAAAATTCTCTTGGTACTTTCCAACCAAGACTCAAAACCTTCAGCAGACAAACCCCTAAACTCAGTCCCTCTCAGACTGCGCAAGCGTTCCAGAGGTAACCTAACATTAGCATCTCCCTGATGCCCAGCTCCATGAGCTCCAGCTATCGCCGCCTGAAAGGCTCCAGCAATAGCCTAAAGCAGCATTGTCATATCAGGAGCAGCCTGTCCCTGCCCAGCTTCAGGTCCAGCGACCCCAGCATCAGCACCAGCACCAGCTCCCTCACCCCCAGCACCACCACCACCAGGTGGAGGAGGTAAATCCACCACATTTTCAGCATTCTCTTCATTCTCATTTTGAGCCATAGCTTGCGTATTAATCCTCGTCTCTCTACGAGGTCCCATTTACTAAACAATGCAATCACAAATGCAATAAACAAAGTCAGGCTCAGCAAGGTAAGAAATCCAAGTACTCAAGCTCATTTTCAATTAAAAACAAATCATTTCATTAGCTTTGATATGGCAATGAGTCCCTCTAACATGCTTTACCACAGCATACACCACAATTGTAACATGCTTACAATTCATACATCATACTTCCACTCAACAAGCATACAAAGAAATCATAAACTTATCACCCACATAACCATTCCCAAATACTCGAGAACTCAGCTCTGATACCACCAAATGTAACCCCCTTAGCCCGGCCTAGACGGTTGACCCGAACTACGAAGATTACACGGGGAAAACCAAAGTCAACCCGAAAGTCAACCTTGATTAACGACCCTTTTTTTAATCTTGTCTAAATGCATATTAACCCTAGGTGAACTCTTGAGATAAGCATACTCAAAAATCACAGCAATTGGAAAACAATTAGGGACTCAATTGCACAACCTACGAATTTAGGGACCAATTTGTAAATTCTGGAAATTACGAGGACTTAGCCAATTTTTGAGTTACCATTATGAAATTAGTCATGTTTCATGCCTCTCTATCAAATTTCATCTCAAACGGACACTCCGAACACAAGCAATTGCATAAGCAAAGTTCAGGACTAAAATGTGAAGATTTCAAAACATTAAACCATGTAAATCAGTGCCCAACGGTCGGGTGTTCCGAAACGGAGAGTATTCGTTCCGAAACGCGAGACCGTTCCGAAACCTGTTGCGGAACAGAGCTTGACAGTAGAAAATCCGTTTCGGAACGGCTCTACCCGTTTCGAAACGCCATGGCCATTTCAAGCCACCTGTTCCGAAACAGTAGCACCCGTTCCGATACGGGCTGCCCAGAAATGCAGAATTTTTCTAGTTTATCACCCTTTCGACCCAACAAACACATACATAAGACCTCCTTTTCATGCCAACAAGTCATCAAACATTAAGGGAACATATTAGCATCATCAAAACTCAATCATGGCATCATTTAAGGAAAATCCCAAATCTATAGGCATGCATCCTATAATGAAAATCATGCAATCATCAAATCACCAAAACCAAATACCAAATCGCCCTTTACATGTTCCAAACACCATAGGCAATAAACCAAACTTAGGGAGTCCAAAACATC
The DNA here is from genome assembly GCA_958450335.1 of Hibiscus tridactylites. Classification (NCBI taxonomy): domain Eukaryota; kingdom Viridiplantae; phylum Streptophyta; class Magnoliopsida; order Malvales; family Malvaceae; genus Hibiscus; species Hibiscus tridactylites. The sequence continues at coordinate 30,803,204 of OY288292.1, read as the reverse complement.
TCCCAAAAACACAATCTAGGTTCCCATTGCCAAATACCAAAAGCTAATAGTGTTGTGAAAATAGTCACCATACATGAGCTTAAACTTTCACTTGGATCCTTGACCTCCTTGCTGCCCTTTAAGCACTTCAATGCTCTGCATTATTGGTTCAAGAAAGAGAGAGCATAAGCACATATGCTTAGTGAGGAACGCTCTAATAAAAACAACACAATAATGCACTTTGTAAAAACACCTTTCCAAGGCCTTTAAGTTAAAAACAACATTTATCATGTATCTATGCATACAAACCAAGCATCTCATGCTTCAATTCAACATGTCTATTGGCTTTCAAGTGATAATCCATAACCATTTTTCAACTCAAAACACAATCGGATACGCGGATTACAAGCGTTGTCCCATACGCTTCATACACACTACCAACTCTCAAAGTGGAGTTTACCGGTATAATCACAACCCCTCAACACCCGTGATGGATTCTACGGTACAATCACAACCCCTCCACATCACTAGTTGGTAGTTGTATAACATCACTAACGAGAACACGGGACACACAACACAAGATCCACACATGGACTTTTAACCACCATTGTGATCTTAACCATCTCGTTAGTGTACTTGGATGGAGTTTACGGTACAATCACAACCCCTCAACATCCAAGGCGACTTTATTCACGGTGCACCCAATCCTATAGCCGACTAACTATATCCGATTCAAGTACTTTTAAACCAACACATCACTTGCCAATATACATCATTTAACATCATCAATCCACTGTTTTAAAGCATTTAACAAAGCCATTAAACCAACATACATCACTATGCATCAAAACCACATTTATCAATGTCAAACCAAGGATCTCTTACCTTGAGCATCCTTCAACACATGGCTTACAAAACCAGCATTAAACATGCTAAAATATGCTTTCAAAACAGAATTTAAAACATGCAAATTAAACACATTGCATTCAACCATCTCATGGTTCTTCAACAAGAGAGTTTCTCCGAAAACTTACTCTTGAGCTTAGCTAAGTTGTTTAGACTTAAACTAAGCTCCCATAACCTTCAAACATTGGTTTCAAAGCTGAAAACCAAACTTCACTCACCAATTATGTTTCGCAAGCTTGCTGAAACACCGATCAAGCCTCCGGATCAACACCACAAGGATCCAAAGATGTCTCCCCTGTTTTAAACACATCAAAGCAGAGGATCAATGCATCATCATGCATTAAAATCTTCAGCCACAACACCTAAACTCGCTGCTCTCACCAAAACTCACATTTCGGCTACCAAACACAACCGAAATCACATCCAAACACCTCTACAACATTACCCAGCCAAGATCCATCAATTCCAATCATTCTTAGACATCAATTAGCATCCAAAAAGAACCTAATCACGTCCTTATACCTCCAACTATAGCAGAACATCAAAATCATCCCAAAAACCACCATTAACTCAAGCAAAACTTAGGAAAATCAACCTATTCGGGATTGCATTGATTAAACCTCAATTACACTTCATTTATTCATCCAAAATACATCAAGAAGACATCTCAAAACAGAGCCCAATCATTTAATACGAATTTATTCAAAATTAAATCCAAATCTTGCATTTTAAGCCAAAATCAAGATCACAACATCAAAACCTTTAATAAAACTCAAATTAAGGATTGAGAACTTGGGAATTTCAGTAAAGAACTGAGTATTTAGAGGAGAAGGACGTTCATACCTCTAAATATGGATTTCTCCTTGTTTAGAGCCAAAATTCTTGAAAATTCAATAAGCAAATGGTGAGGATTTGGTGTAGAAATGATTAGAAATCATTTAGAGATTGGAATCTCAACTTTAGATGTGAAAATCAGAGGAAAAGTGGCTGGGAAAATGTGTTTGGCTGAGGGAAAATTGAGAGAAAAACAAATGGGAAAATTTGACAAAAGTTAGTTAACAACCAAAATATCTATTTTCCCTCCTTTCCTTTTATTAAATAACATTAAATAAATCTTTAATATTTAAGAAAAATCTGGAGAAACCCTCCCTTGGTTAATTATCTCCTTAAAGATTCAAAGTTTCAATCCTTTTAAAACAGTCACCAACTTTTCAAAAATTACATTTTAGTCACTAACTTGAAATGTCATATTTCCAAACCCCATTTTGTAAAATTGATTTCACCACTCTCTTATATATAATAAAAGAGGATTTTTAGATATTTTTCCATATTTTTAATGCATCCCGAACTAGGCTTTCCCTAAAATCACCTTTTATATTCGAACCGCAATTTAAACCGGTCCGGTTCAGACCCTAAACTTCCAAGCCCAAAATTGGGGTGTTACAGCAAAAATGTTTTATTCAAATATTAGGAGTTAAAATAATTGATTAGGAGCTTTTCAACACAATTATATTGCAAAACCTCAATTTTTGTACTTTTTACTCAGTTAAAATTCCAACGGGTCCATTGAAAGGCCCATTTCGACCCGCTCGTCTGAAACCTCAACAAAAAGGACCGCAAAACAAGTTTTAATCAAAATTTTAGGAGTTCATGTAACTGATTAGGAGCTTTTCAACACAATTATATTGCAAAACCTCAATTTCTGTACTTTTTACTCATTTAAAATTCCAACGGGTCCATTGAAAGGCCCATTTAGACATGCTCGTCCGAAACCTCTACAAAAAGGACCGCAAAACAAGTTTTAATCAAATATTAGGAGTTCAAATAATTGATTAGGAGCTTTTCAACACAATTATATTGCAAAACCGCAATTTCTGTACTTTTTACTCAGTTAAAATTCCAACGGGTCCATTGAAAGGCCCATTTCGACCCGTCGTCCGAAACCTCTACAAAAAGGACTGCAAAACAAGTCTTAATCAAATTTTAGGAGTTCAAATAATTGATTAGGAGCTTTTCAACACAATTATATTGCAAAACCTCAATTTCTGTACTTTTTACTCAGTTAAAATTCCAACGGGTCCATTGAAAGGCCCATTTCGACCCGCTCGTCCGAAACTTCTACAAAAAGGACTGAAAAAAAATTTTAATCAAATTTTAGGAGTTCATGTAATTGATTAGGAGCTTTTCAACACAATTATATTGCAAAACCTCAATTTTTGGACTTTTTACTCAGTTAAAATTCCAACGGGTCCATTGAAAGGCCCATTTAAACCTGCTCGTCCGAAACCTCTACAAAAAGGACCGAAAAAATGTTTTATTCAAATATTAGGAGTTCAAATAATTGATTAGGAGCTTTTAAACACAATTATATTGAAAAACCTCAATTTTATACATTTTACTCAGATAAAATTCCAACGGGTCCATTGAAAGGCCCATTTAGACCTGCTCGTCCGAAACCTCTACAAAAAGGACCGCAAAAAGGTTTTATTCAAATATTAGGAGTTCAAATAATTGATTAGGAGCTTTTCAACACAATTATATTGCAAAACCTCAATTTATGTACTTTTTACTCATTTAAAATTCCAACGGGTCCATTGAAAGGCCCATTTCGACCCGCTCGTCCGAAACCTCTACAAAAAGGACTGCAAAAAAGGTTTTAATCAAATATTAGGAGTTCAAATAATTGATTAGGAGCTTTTGAACACAATTATATTGCAAAACCTCAATTTCTGTACTTTTTACTCAGTTAAAATTCCAACGGGTCCATTGAAAGGCCCATTTCGACCCGCTCGTCTAAAACCTCTACAAAAAGGACCGCAAAACAAGTTTTAATCAAATTTTAGGAGTTCATGTAATTGATTAGGAGATATTCAACACAATTATATTGCAAAACCTCAATTTCTGTACTTTTTACTCAGCTAAAATTCCAAAGGGGCCATTGAAAGGCCCATTTCAACCCGCTCGTCTGAAACCTCTACATAAAGTACTGCAAAACAAGTTTTAATCAAATTTTAGGAGTTCATGTAATTGATTAGGAGCTTTTCAACACAAGTATATTAAAAAACCTCAATTTCTGTACTTTTTACTCAGTTAAAATTCCAACAGGTCCATTGAAAGGCCAATTTCGACCCGCTCGTTCGAAACCTCTCCTAAAAGGACAGCAAAACAAGTTTTAATCAAATGTTAGGAGTTCATGTAATTGATTATGAGCTTTTCAACACAATTATATTGCAAAACCTCAATTTCTGTACTTTTTACTCAGTTAAAATTCCAACGGGTACATTGAAAGGCCCATTTCGACCAGCTCGTCCGAAACCTCTACAAAAAGGACCGCAAAAATGTTTTATTCAAATATTAGGAGTTCAAAAAATTGATTAGGAGTTTTTCAGCACAATTATATTGCAAAACCTCAATTTCTGTACTTTTTACTCAGTTAAAATTCCAACAGGTCCATTGAAAGGCCCATTTAGACCTGCTCGTCCGAAACCTCTACAAAAAGGACCGCAAAAATGTTTTATTCAAATATTAGGAGTTCAAATAATTGATTAGGAGCTTTTCAACATAACTATATTGCAAAACCTCAATTTCTGTACTTTTTACTCAGTTAAAATTCCAACAGGTCCTTTGAAAGGCCAATTTAGACATGCTCGTCAGAAACCTCTACAAAAAGGACCGCAAAAATGTTTTATTCAAATATTAGGATTTCAAATAATTGATTAGGAGATTTTCAACAAAATTATATTGCAAAACCTCAATTTTTGTACTTTTTACTCAGTTAAAATTCCAACGGGTCCATTGAAAGGCCCATTTAGACCTGCTCGTCCGAAACCTCTACAAAAAGCACCGCAAAACAAGTTTTAATCAAATATTAAGAGTTCAAATAATTGATTAGGAGCTTTTCAACACAATTATATTGCAAAACCGCAATTTCTGTACTTTTCACTCAGTTAAAATTCCAACGGGTCCATTGAAAGGCCCATTTCGACCCGCTCGTCCGAAACCTCTACAAAAAGGACTGCAAAACAAGTTTTAATCAAATTTTAGGAGTTCAAATAATTGATTAGGAGCTTTTTGTGAAACAAATATTTTAATTTTGATATAACTAAAAACCTAAGGACTAAATTGAAAAGGTCAAAACGAATTTTAAGTCCTTAAAATATCCCCATATAATTTTTATATTATGCCTAAGTTAAAAACATACTATTCCAAATATTTTTTCTAAGTGTTTCAAGCCAAAGCAGTGTTTTTCAAGCACCCGTTTCGAAACGGCCCTAAGGCGTTTCGAAACAATTTCACCACTGTCGACCACCGTTCCGAAACGTGTATCGAAACACTTGGAAGCGTTTCGAAACGGCTCACCTCGTTTCGAAACTGTTCTTCATGTTGGATTTAAAAAGGGTTAAATTATTTCAAATATTTCAGATTTTTAAATATATAAGGAGTGTTTCGAAACGGATTATGCCCGTTCCGAAACGACCCTTTGGATTTAAAAAGGGTTAAATTATTTCAATTATTTCACTAATGAATGTCATTGTCAAGAGTTTGCTAAGCTAATGCAAGGTGAATTTGAGATGAGCATGATGGGGGAGCTCTCATTCTTTTTGGGACTCCAAATCAAGCAAAAGAAGGATGGCACCTTCATCAACCAAGCAAAATACATAAAGGATATGCTCAAGAAATTTGGCTTGGAGAATGCAAAACCTCAAGCCACTCCTATGAGCTCATCTACAAAGCTTGACAAAGATGAAGGAGGTAAGTGTGTTGACTCTAAGCTTTATCGTTCTATGATTGGATCTTTGCTTTACCTTACCGCAAGTAGACCTGATATCTTGTTTAGTGTTTGCTTGTGTGCTAGGTTTCAAGCTAGTCCTAGAGAGTCTCACCTTATAGCCGTTAAGAGAATCTTTAGGTATCTTAGAGACACTCCTTGTTTAGGTCTTTGGTATCCTAGAGTCTCTACCTTCAACCTACATGCTTACTCGGATGCGGATTATGGGGGTTGTAAAATTGATAGGAAAAGTACTTCGGGAACTTGCCAATTCTTAGGTAGTATGCTCATATCTTGGTTCTCTAAGAAACAAAATAGTGTAGCCTTATCTACCACCGAAGCCGAGTACATATCCTTAGGGAGTTGTTGTGCTCAAGTCCTTTGGATGAAACAACAACTCTTAGATTATGGAATTAAAGTTGGAACCATACCCCTAAAATGTGACAACACTAGTGCAATATGCCTAACTAAAAATCCCATCCAACACTCTAGAACCAAACATATAGAAATAAGGCATCATTTCATTAGAGATCATGTCCTTAAGGAAGATGTGGTTATAGAGTATGTAGACACCTTGAATCAATTAGCGGACATTTTTACAAAACCCTTAGACAAAGAGCGTTTTTGGTCCCTTAGGAGAGAGTTAGGTCTAGCTAGCCTATCTTGACCTTTTAGGACCTCTTTTGTGCTTAAATATGCTTGATTTTGTGAAATGCCATGTTGATGTGTTTAAACTCCTAATTTCATCCATGCTTATAGTTAGGGGGAGTATGTTTATGCCTAAATATGTTTTGCCTGCTCATTCATGACATTTATACATGTTAAGCCTCTTATAAGATCATTTTTCTGCATTTTTAGAGCCTCATCTGCACTTCCAGGCCCAGGTGTATCGAAACGGGTGAACCTGTTTCGATACGGATACCTTAAATCAAGTTCTGAGAAGAGGGTGTTTCGAAACGCCTAATAGTGTTCCGAAACGTTTTTGATTCTGCCAAGGGGGTGTATCGGAACGCGTTCCGATACGGGTCAAAGGGAGTTTCGATACGGTCAACAGCGTATCAAAACGTTCTGTTTATGGTTTTAAAATGGTCAAAACCCTAGCCGCCCGTTCCGAAACGGTCTTGACCGTTCCGAAACGGCATCGCGGATTGCTTTATCTAGGGCTTTTAATGATACAAATTCACTTTTTTATCAAACTCTAAAACCCTAAACCGCCTCCCTCTCTATAAATACCTTCTCAAACTCCTTGATTTTCACAAAATTGTGAGGGGTTTTTATCTTCAACTCAAGTCTAAGCAAGTTTCATCAATCTTGTGCAAGGATTTCTTCAAAATCATCCAAAATCCCAAACTAAGGTAATTTTTCAATTTTTCTCTTTTCTTTCAATTCATGTTCGAATCTTAGGTTAGAAAATTTTATTTTTGTATAAATTATACGTTTTTGTTGTGGGTTTTCAAAATCTTGTGAAAATTTTTTCAAATCCCAAAATTTTTGATTCGAATATAAAATTTTTCAATCGTATTTTTTTAAACTGTTTTTATTTTAATTTTGTTTTCAAAAACCTAAGTGGGATTTCTTATTGGATTGATTTTAATTATCAATGCATACACTCAATTTTAAAACACTTGCTTAATGTTTTTAGATGGCGGATCAATCGAACAAAAAGCGCAAGGCCGTTCAATCCGGTGAATCGAGCATTTGTCCAAATCTCACTCTGCTTTTTCAGAAATCCTTCAAAACTTCGGAGGCACGTGCTCGCTTTGCTTATGTCAAGGATTTCGCGGTTCGTAAGGAACGTGTTATCGATCTTGAATTCCTCAATTCCGAGCGATTCCTTTTTCGTTATCTTCCTCGTTTGGATGAGTGGAATCTCATGGATTTCTTGAGTCTTCCGGATGTTTGCTACAAAAATATGGTACTCATCTTTTACTCTAATGCTCACTTTCTTTATGATGAGTCCAAGACCGAGATCATAGGGATTGAGTCATCCTTGCTAGGCAAAAAGGTTGTCATAAATGTTAAACTTTTAGAGTCTGCTCTTAAACTTAAAAATGAGGGTCTTGAGGATGAACGCCACTTTGGCACTTTCACCGGGAAAGCACTTAATTTGGATGTGCATGATCGTGTTCTTCACTTAATGGTCTCTTGGTTTATTCGCCCTTCCGGCAGTAAATATTCCCATATCCGTCAAAGAGATCATTTTTGGTTAGAGTGTTTCCGTAGGGGTGAGCGCCCAAATGTGCCTAAGATCATCTTTGCCGAGATAGTCAATAATATCAAGCTTATTGACACAAATGAGTTGACATCCTTTACTTATGGCATTGTCTTGAGCGCCCTATTTCACCATCTCGGTATTGATTGTACCTACGACTCTCCGGAACCTCGCAAGACCAAGATTGGTGAGTCATCCCTTCGCAAGTCCGGGTTCCATTATGTGAATGGTATTTGGGAAAGAATTGATAGAGAAGCGGATCCTCCTCTTGTTGCTCCTCCACCGCAAGTTCAAGCCGCGAACAATGATGCCCTCACGGCTTTCCTTACCGAGCGATTCAATGCCTTGGACTCTCGGTTCGATGCTTTGGACACTCGCATTACTTCGGGCTTTGAAACAATGGGCAATCGTTTGAAGAATGTCGAGGATCGTCTTAGTTCTCTTGAAACTTCTCATTCCAACTTGGATCTCTCCTTCTCCACTCTCTATGGGCAATGGACGAAGTTTCAACGTTCTCAAGCCAAGGACGATGACGATGAGGATGACGAGGATGATGATGACGAGGCTTAGGATCTTCATATCATATCATATTATTTATGCTTTTTAGGATTAAGATTGCATCTTTTGTTTTCTCATGTTTTTAGGAACCTATGCTTATGACTTTTTATTTGGGATTTTATTGTTTGAATTATGTTGAACTTAATGTTTTGGATTATGTTTTGGATAATTTGATTATGAATTTATAATATGGTTGCTTATTATTGCTTATTGGTACTAATCATTTATCTTCTCTATGAGCTTATGTCGTTCTTTTTGATCTAACAAAAAGGGGGAGAAGAAATTTAAGAGTCACAACACTAAAATTCGTTTTTAAATTTTAAAAGGTTTTTAAATTTAAACTTCAAATCAAAATTTTTGTTAAAAACCTATCTTAAATTAAGGGGGAGTTAGAATATTTTTCAAAACTTTCAAAATTCCAAAAAATTCTAACTTTGGTTTTGTTATATCAAAAAGGGGGAGATTGTGAAACAAATATTTTAATTTTGATATAACTAAAAACCTAAGGACTAAATTGAAAAGGTCAAAACGAATTTTAAGTCCTTAAAATATCCCCATATAATTTTTATATTATGCCTAAGTTAAAAACATACTATTCCAAATATTTTTTTCTAAGTGTTTCAAGCCAAAGCAGTGTTTTTCACGCACCCGTTTCGAAACGGCCCTAAGGCGTTTCGAAACAATTTCACCACTGTCGACCACCGTTCCGAAACGTGTATCGAAACACTTGGAAGCGTTTCGAAACGGCTCACCTCGTTTCGTAACTGTTCTTCATGTTGGATTTAAAAAGGGTTAAATTATTTCAAATATTTCAGATTTTTAAATATATAAGGAGTGTTTCGAAACGGATTATGCCCGTTCCGAAACGACCCTTTGACAGTAGCCATTCCGTTTCGAAACGGATCAATACCGTTCCGAAACAGGGGCTAGGTTTCAGTTTGAAAAATATGACCGTTGTATGTTTTAACTGATTTTATCAAAACCGTTAAGGCGTTTCGATACGGTCTAGTACCGTTCCGAAATGACCCTTTTCCAGTGGCAAAACCGTTCCGAAACGGCCCTAAGGCGTTTCGAAACGGGCTCTTAAATGCACCCCAACGGCTCTTTCTATTTTAGTCCGTTCCGAAACAGGTTTCCCGTGTTCCGAAACGGGTTGGTGCAGACAGCATTAATGGTGGCAAGAGAGGGTTCCAACGGCTCCATTTATGTTCCCAACCACCCAAACGGCTAGAAATCAATGAGAAGGTATAAAAGGGACATCCAAAAGCATCAGCAATAACTATTGAACTTCAAGCAAACATCCAAACATCAAATTCAAGCATTTGAGCAAAAATCCCAAATTTGTGTAAAATCCCAATTTGTGTTCTTCATTCATATTTTGTAAAATTGGGTTGAGTGCTTGTATCGGGGCTATAATTTGTATTGAGAGATACCTAATTAGCCTACAAATTCCTTTGTTCTCTTGTGTGAGGGTTGGGTTGATTTTTGGGTAGAAAAATCAACCGATGTTGTAAAGGGTTGCCTCCTTGTCCTAGAAAAGGGGAAGATCAATTTAGTGAAATTGTTGCAAATCCTTAGTGAGACTAAGGTAGTGGATGTAGAGTTCATTTGGAACTTGAACCACTCTAAATTCCTTGTTCTTCAATTTTAATTTGCCAATTTCCACTACAATCCTTCAAATTTCCAATTCACCCCCCCTCTTGGTAAATATCGATCTTTCGATCCACTCAACAATTGGTATCAGAGCTTAACTCTTTGAGGATTAACAACCACAAAAGGAGATCCTTGGAAGAGTGTGATCATCAAATTATCAAGAAATGGCTTCAACCTCCGGTTCCGGCATGTATGAGTCACAATCAACCACCAAGCCTCCTTTCTTCAATGGTGACAACTACTCCTTTTGGAAGAACAAAATGAGGCTATTCATCAAGTCAAGTGACTACCTTGTATGGGATGTCATTGAGGATGGGCCATACATTCCATTGAAGCAAGATGATGAAGGCAAGATGGTGTTGAAGAAGAAAGCCGAAATGAGTGAAGAGGAGAGGAAGAAAATTCAAGTTAACGATAAAGCTCTCCACATGTTATTTTGTGCTTTCGATCCGGACATCTACTCAAAGGTCTCATCCATTGAAAGTGCCAAGGAAGTGTGGGACACTCTTGAGACCACTTATGAAGGCACCAACGATGTCAAAGAAACTAAGATTGGACTTCTCAACCTTAGTTATGAAAACTTCAAGATGGAGCCCGATGAGACGGTGTCAAAGATGTTTGATCGTTTCTCCACAATCGTCAACGGTCTAAAGGGATATGGAGAGATCATACCGGAAGACAAGCTTGTCCGAAAGCTACTCTATTCACTTCCCGAAGCTTGGGATGGGAAGAGAACCGCTATCATCGAAGCGAAGAACTTGAAGACATTAAAGCTTGATGAGCTTGTGGGTTCTCTCCTTACTCATGAGATCATGAAGCAAGGAAGGGAAGATGAGAAAAAGAAGGAAGAGAAAAGAGTAGAGAAGCTCGAGGTTGAAAAGAAGAAGAAGATGGGAATAACTCTCAAGGCTAAAGCTTCACAACTTGATGAGAGCTCATCTAGTGATGAGGACGAACTTGAAGAATTGGCTATGATAGCCAAACGGTTCTCACGATTCATGAGGTCCAACCGGGGTAGAAAAATCAAAGAAAAATGGACTTCAAGAGCAAGAGCAAAGAAGAAGGAAAGGATCCCATCATTTGCTATGAGTGCAAACAACCCGGCCACATCCGTTCGGAGTGCCCTCAACTCAAGAACAAGAGCTTTGAGAAGAAGAAGAAACTCAAAGCCAAACTTGCTACTTGGAGTGATGAGGAGTCATCGGAGGATGACGAACAAGAAGTGGCTAACCTTTGTCTCATGGCACTTGAGGAAGATTCCTCCTTGGTAACCTCTAACTCATCTACTTTAGATTTTTCATATGAAGAGTTAAATGATGCATATGATGAGTTACAAGAGGTATATGATGAATTAGTTGAGAAGTTTAAGGAGTCGGTCATTAAAAACAAGAAAATCATTTTAGAGCTAAATGAGAAAAATGACTCACTCACTCTAGCTAATTCTAAATTTGAGAAAAAGATTTTAGGATTAAAAGATGAACTTAAATTCTTTCAAGATGAAAATGTTGATCTTAATAATCTTTTATCTCAATGCAATAGTGAACACCAAAAGGTGTTAGGTGAGCTAAATGAGCTCAAAAAGTCCTTAAAAAATGTTGGAAGTGTCAAACATGAAATAGGAGAATCATCTAGAACACACCAACCTAAGAAAAGGACTAATTACTACAAACAAGGTAGCTACCCTAGACATAGTAAAGCTAAAAGAATTAGAAGTGTATGGGTTCCTAAGGAACTTGTAAAATCTAATAATATTATTGCTATGTCATCTTGGATCCCTAAGGGAACCAAGGTTTTGGGAGCTAACACTCATGGACCCAAAATGATTTGGGTACCAAAAACCAAGGTTTAATATCTTTGTTTGTAGGGAGAGCATTGCTTCAAGGCCAAAGCACAAAGTCAAAACTCATGGTACCTTGATAGTGGATGCTCGAGACACATGACCGGAGACAAGAGTCGATTCATGGATTTAAAGCCAAAAAGTGGAGGAGTAGTAACATTTGGTGACAACTCCAAAGGCCACATTAAAGGTATTGGCTCCATAGGTAATCACTCTACCATTCTCATTGAAAATGTCTTGTATGTTGATGGTCTTAAACATAATTTATTGAGCATAAGTCAATTGTGTGATAAAGGATTTAATGTTCTTTTTGATAAAAATGGATGTAAAATTGTAGACATTAAATCAAATAGTATTATGCTCATAGGTCATCGCATAGGAAATATATACATGGTGCATTTAGATGACATTCATACATCTCATGCATGTTTAGTTGCTCAAAATGAAAATGATGCATGGTTGTGGCATAGGAAGTTAGGACATGCTAGCATTAGTGTTTTGGAAAAACTAGTCTCTCTAAATCTAGTTAGAGGTTTGCCCAAAATAAAATTTTCAAATGATAAAATTTGTGATGCATGCTCAAAGGGTAAACAACATAAGTCTTCCTTTAAATCCATTAATGATGTTTCTACTAGTAGATGCTTACAATTAATTCACATGGATTTATTTGGGCCAATTAGGACTATGAGCTTTGGTGGTAAATCTTATGCATTTGTGTTAGTTGATGATTTTTCTAGATTTACTTGGGTTCTCTTTTTAAGTACTAAAGATGAGGCTTTGGAAAAATTCATCACATTTTCAAAATTAACCCAAAATGATCTTGAACTTAGAATTTCACACATTAGAAGTGATCATGGAACCGAGTTTCAAAATTTAGGGTTTGAAGAATTTTTAAATGAAAATGGTATTAGCCATAATTTTTCGGCTCCTCGAACTCCTCAACAAAATGGGGTAGTTGAGAGGAAAAATAGAACTTTACAAGAAATGGCTAGAACTATGCTTTGTGAAAATAATTTACCTAAATATTTTTGGGCGGAAGCCACAAACACCGCTTGTTATATTGTAAATCGAGTTATGATTAGGCCAATTTTAAAGAAAACACCTTATGAGATTTTAAAATCTAAAAAGCCTAACATTAGCTATTTTCACCCTTTTGGGTGCAAGTGTTTTGTTTTAAATAATGGAAAAGATAACTTAGGTAAATTTGATGCAAAAAGTGATGAAGCTATTTTTATAGGTTACTCTTTAACCTCTAAAGCCTATCGAGTATTTAACAAAAGAACTTTAGTAGTAGAAGAATCCATTCATGTTGTATTCGATGATAACCTCCTTCCTAAGAAGGATTCTTGTGATGATGATGATGTAGGAATCATAAATGCCTTTGATGGAGGTCAAACTTCAAAGGAGGATGAGATTCAACCAAAAGAAGAAGACACACAAGATCCACCTCTTGAAGCCTTGAAGGACTTGGCTATTGAGGAAAAGGAAGTGAGCTACCCAAGGGAGTTGAACTATGTCAAAGATGGTGAAATCTTGGGTGATCCATCCAAGGGGGTAACCACTCGTTCTTCTCTTAGATTAATGAACCATGTTGCATTTATCTCATGCATAGAGCCTAAAAACATAAAAGAAGCATTGAAAGATGACTTTTGGATTATGGCTATGCAAGAAGAATTAAATCAATTTGAGAGAAGTAATGTATGGACATTAGTTGATAGGCCTAGTAATCAATCTACAATAGGAACTAAATGGGTCTTTAGGAACAAACTAGATGAGAGTGGTAACATTGTGAGAAATAAAGCTAGACTTGTAGCACAAGGTTACACTCAAGAAGAGGGAATAGATTTTGATGAAACCTATGCACCCGTAGCTAGAATGGAAGCCATTAGGATGTTGCTTGCATATGCATGTTATCATAATTTCAAGCTTTTTCAAATGGATGTTAAAAGCGCATTTTTAAATGGGTTTATAAATGAAGAAGTGTATGTGGAACAACCACCGGGTTTTGAAGATACAAAATTTCCAAATCATGTTTTTAAACTTACCAAAGCCCTTTATGGTTTAAAACAAGCTCCTAGAGCTTGGTATGAAAGGCTTTCAAACTTTTTGATTGAAAAAGGTTTTGAAAAAGGTAAGGTGGACACTACACTTTTCATAAAAATGTATAAAAATGACATTTTAGTAGTTCAAATTTATGTTGATGATATAATTTTTGGTTCTACTAATGAATGTCATTGTCAAGAGTTTGCTAAGCTAATGCAAGGTGAATTTGAGATGAGCATGATGGGGGAGCTCTCATTCTTTTTGGGACTCCAAATCAAGCAAAAGAAGGATGGCACCTTCATCAACCAAGCAAAATACATAAAGGATATGCTCAAGAAATTTGGCTTGGAGAATGCAAAACCTCAAGTCACTCCTATGATCTCATCTACAAAGCTTGACAAAGATGAAGGAGGTAAGTGTGTTGACTCTAAGCTTTATCGTTCTATGATTGGATCTTTGCTTTACCTTACCGCAAGTAGACCGGATATCTTGTTTAGTGTTTGCTTGTGTGCTAGGTTTCAAGCTAGTCCTAGAGAGTCTCACCTTATAGCCGTTAAGAGAATCTTTAGGTATCTTAGAGACACTCCTTGTTTAGGTCTTTGGTATCCTAGAGTCTCTACCTTCAACCTACATGCTTACTCGGATGCAGATTATGGGGGTTGTAAAATTGATAGAAAAAGTACTTCGGGAACTTGCCAATTCTTAGATAGTATGCTCATATCTTGGTTCTCTAAGAAACAAAATAGTGTAGCCTTATCTACCACCGAAGCCGAGTACATACCCTTAGGGAGTTGTTGTGCTCAAGTCCTTTGGATGAAACAACAACTCTTAGATTATGGAATTAAAGTTGGAACCATACCCCTAAAATGTGACAACACTAGTGCAATATGCCTAACTAAAAATCCCATCCAACACTCTAGAACCAAACATATAGAAATAAGGCATCATTTCATTAGAGATCATGTCCTTAAGGAAGATGTGGTTATAGAGTATGTAGACACCTTGAATCAATTAGCGGACATTTTTACAAAACCCTTAGACAAAGAGCGTTTTTGGTCCCTTAGGAGAGAGTTAGGTCTAGTTAGCCTATCTTGACCTTTTAGGACCTCTTTTGTGCTTAAATATGCTTGATTTTGTGAAATGCCATGTTGATGTGTTTAAACTCCTAATTTCATCCATGCTTATAGTTAGGAGGAGTATGTTTATGCCTAAATATGTTTTGCCTGCTCATTCATGACATTTATACATGTTAGGCCTCTTATAAGATCATTTTTCTGCATTTTTAGAGCCTCATCTGCACTTCCAGGCCCAGGTGTATCGAAACGAGTGAACCTGTTTCGATACGGATACCTTAAATCAAGTTCTGAGAAGAGGGCGTTTCGAAACGCCTAATAGCGTTCCGAAACGTTTTTGATTCTGCCAAGGGGGTGTATCAGAACGCGTTCCGATACGGGTCAAAGGGAGTTTCGATACGGTCAACAGCGTATCGAAACGTTCTGTTTATGGTTTTAAAATGGTCAAAACCCTAGCCTCCCGTTCCGAAACGGTCTTGACCGTTCCGAAACGGCATCGCGGATTGCTTTAACTAGGGCTTTTAATGATACAAATTCACTTTTTTATCAAACTCTAAAACCCTAAACCGCCTCCCTCTCTATAAATACCTTCTCAAACTCCTTGATTTTCACAAAATTGTGAGGGGTTTTTATCTTCAACTCAAGTCTAAGCAAGTTTCATCAATCTTGTGCAAGGATTTCTTCAAAATCATCCAAAATCCCAAACTAAGGTAATTTTTCAATTTTTCTCTTTTCTTTCAATTCATGTTCGAATCTTAGGTTAGAAAATTTTATTTTTGTATAAATTATACGTTTTTGTTGTGGGTTTTCAAAATCTTGTGAAAATTTTTTCAAATCCCAAAATTTTTGATTCGAATATAAAATTTTTCAATCGTATTTTTTTTAAACTGTTTTTATTTTAATTTTTTTTTCAAAAACCTAAGTGGGATTTCTTATTGGATTGATTTTAATTATCAATGCATACACTCAATTTTAAAACACTTGCTTAATGTTTTTAGATGGCGGATCAATCGAACAAAAAGCGCAAGGCCGTTCAATCCGGTGAATCGAGCATTCGTCCGAATCTCACTCTGCTTTTTCAGAAATCCTTCAAAACTTCGGAGGCACGTGCTCGCTTTGCTTATGTCAAGGATTTCGCGGTTCGTAAGGAACGTGTTATCGATCTTGAATTCCTCAATTCCGAGCGATTCCTTTTTCGTTATCTTCCTCGTTTGGATGAGTGGAATCTCATGGATTTCTTGAGTCTTCCGGATGTTTGCTACAAAAATATGGTACTCATCTTTTACTCTAATGCTCACTTTCTTTATGATGAGTCCAAGACTGAGATCATAGGGATTGAGTCATCCTTGCTAGGCAAAAAGGTTGTCATAAATGTTAAACTTTTAGAGTCTGCTCTTAAACTTAAAAATGAGGGTCTTGAGGATGAACGCCACTTTGGCACTTTCACCGGGAAAGCACTTAATTTGGATGTGCATGATCGTGTTCTTCACTTAATGGTCTCTTGGTTTATTCGCCCTTCTGGCGGTAAATATTCCCATATCCGTCAAAGAGATCATTTTTGGTTAGAGTGTTTCCGTAGGGGTGAGCGCCCAAATGTGCCTAAGATCATCTTTGCCGAGATAGTCAATAATATCAAGCTTATTGACACAAATGAGTTGACATCCTTTACTTATGGCATTGTCTTGAGCGCCCTATTTCACCATCTCGGTATTGATTGTACCTACGACTCTCCGGAACCTTGCAAGACCAAGATTGGTGAGTCATCCCTTCGCAAGTCCGGGTTCCATTATGTGAATGGTATTTGGGAAAGAATTGATAGAGAAGCGGATCCTCCTCTTGTTGCTCCTCCACCGCAAGTTCAAGCCGCGAACAATGATGCCCTCACGGCTTTCCTTACCGAGCGATTCAATGCCTTGGACTCTCGGTTCGATGCTTTGGACACTCGCATTACTTCGGGCTTTGAAACAATGGGCAATCGTTTGAAGAATGTCGAGGATCGTCTTAGTTCTCTTGAAACTTCTCATTCCAACTTGGATCTCTCCTTCTCCACTCTCTATGGGCAATGGACGAAGTTTCAACTTTCTCAAGCCAAGGACGATGACGATGAGGATGACGAGGATGATGATGACGAGGCTTAGGATCTTCATATCATATCATATTATTTATGCTTTTTAGGATTAAGATTGCATCTTTTGTTTTCTCATGTTTTTAGGAACCTATGCTTATGACTTTTTATTTCGGATTTTATTGTTTGAATTATGTTGAACTTAATGTTTTGGATTATGTTTTGGATAATTTGATTATGAATTTATAATATGGTTGCTTATTATTGCTTATTGGTACTAATCATTTATCTTCTCTATGAGCTTATGTCGTTCTTTTTGATCTAACAAAAAGGGGGAGAAGAAATTTAAGAGCCACAACACTAAAATTCGTTTTTAAATTTTAAAAGGTTTTTAAATTTAAACTTCAAATCAAAATTTTTGTTAAAAACCTATCTTAAATTAAGGGGGAGTTAGAATATTTTTCAAAACTTTCAAAATTCCAAAAAATTCTAACTTTGGTTTTGTTATATCAAAAAGGGGGAGATTGTGAAACAAATATTTTAATTTTGATATAACTAAAAACCTAAGGACTAAATTGAAAAGGTCAAAACGAATTTTAAGTCCTTAAAATATCCCCATATAATTTTTATATTATGCCTAAGTTAAAAACATACTATTCCAAATATTTTTTCTAAGTGTTTCAAGCCAAAGCAGTGTTTTTCAAGCACCCGTTTCGAAACGGCCCTAAGGCGTTTCGAAACAATTTCACCACTGTCGACCACCGTTCCGAAACGTGTATCGAAACACTTGGAAGCGTTTCGACACGGCTCACCTCGTTTCGAAACTGTTCTTCATGTTGGATTTAAAAAGGGTTAAATTATTTCAAATATTTCAGATTTTTAAATATATAAGGAGTGTTTCAAAACGGATTATGCCCGTTCCGAAACGACCCTTTGACAGTAGCCATTCCGTTTCGAAACGGATCAATACCGTTCCGAAACAGGGGCTAGGTTTCAGTTTGAAAAATATGACCGTTGTATGTTTTAACTGATTTTATCAAAACCGTTAAGGCGTTTCGATACGGTCTAGTACCGTTCCGAAACGACCCTTTTCCAGTGGCAACATCCAAACATCAAATTCAAGCATTTGAGCAAAAATCCCAAATTTGTGTAAAATCCCAATTTGTGTTCTTCATTCATATTTAGTAAAATTGGGTTGAGTGCTTGTATCGGGGCTATAATTTGTATTGAGAGATACCTAATTAGCCTACAAATTCCTTTGTTCTCTTGTGTGAGGGTTGGGTTGATTTTTGGGTAGAAAAATCAACCGATATTGTAAAGGGTTGCCTCATTGTCCTAGAAAAGGGGAAGATCAATTTAGTGAAATTGTTGCAAATCCTTAGTGAGACTAAGGTAGTGGATGTAGAGTTCATTTGGAACTTGAACCACTCTAAATTCCTTGTTCTTCAATTTTAATTTGCCAATTTCCACTACAATCCTTCAAATTTCCAATTCACCCCCCTCTTGGTAAATATCGATCTTTCGATCCACTCAACACTTTTCAACACAATTATATTGCAAAACCTCAATTTCTGTACTTTTTACTCAGTTAAAATTCCAACGGGTCCATTGAAAGGCCCATTTAGACCTGCTCGTCCGAAACCTCTACAAAAAGGACCGTAAAAATGTTTTATTCAAATATTAGGAGTTCAAATAATTGATTAGGAGCTTTTCAACACAATTATATTGCAAAACCTCAATTTCTGTACTTTTTACTCAGTTAAAATTCCAACGGGTCCATTAAAAGGCCCATTTAGACCTGCTCGTCCGAAACCACTACAAAAAGGGCCGTAAAAATGTTTTATTCAAATATTAGGAGTTCAAATAATTGATTAGGAGCTTTTCAACACAATTATATTGCAAAACCGCAATTTCTGTACTTTTTACTCAGTTAAAATTCCAACGGGTCCTTTGAAAGGCCCATTTAGACCTGCTCGTCCGAAACCTCTACAAAAAGGACCGCAAAAATGTTTTATTCAAATATTAGGAGTTCAAATAATTGATTAGGAGCTTTTCAACACAACTATATTGCAAAACCTCAATTTCTCTACTTTTTACTCAGTTAAAATTCCAACGTGTCCTTTGAAAGGCCAATTTAGACCTGCTCGTCCGAAACCTCTACAAAAAGGACTGCAAAAATGTTTTATTCAAATATTAGGATTTCAAATAATTGATTAGGAGCTTTTCAACAAAATTATATTGCAAAACCTCAAATTCTGTACTTTTTACTCAGTTAAAATTCCAACGGGTCCATTGAAAGGCCCATTTAGACCTGCTCGTCCGAAACCTCTACAAAAAGGACCGCAAAACAAGTGTTAATCAAATATTAAGAGTTCAAATAATTGATTAGGAGCTTTTCAAAACAATTATATTGCAAAACCGCAATTTCTGTACTTTTCACTCAGTTAAAATTCCAACGGGTCCATTGAAAGGCCCATTTCGACCCGCTCGTCCGAAACCTCTACAAAAAGGACTGCAAAACGAGTTTTAATCAAATATTAGGAGTTCAAATAATTGATTAGGAGGTTTTCAAAAAAATTATACTGCAAAACCGCAATTTCTGTACTTTTTACTCAGTTAAAATTCCAATGGGTCCATTGAAAGGCCCATTTCGACCCACTCGTCCGAAACCTCTACAAAAGGACTGCAAAACAAGTTTTAATCAAATTTTAGGAGTTCATGTAATTGATTTGGAGCTTTTCAACACAATTATATTGCAAAACCTCAATTTCTGTACTTTTTACTCAGTTAAAATTCTAACGGGTCCATTGAAAGGCCCATTTAGACCTGCTCGTTCGAAACCTCTACAAAAGGACCACAAAAATGTTTTATTCAAATATTAGGAGTTCAAATAATTTATTAGGAGCTTTTCAACACAACTATATTGCAAAATCTCAATTTCTGTATTTTTTACTCATTTAAAATTCCAACGGGTCCATTGAAAGGTCCATTTCGACCCGCTCGTCCGAAACCTCTAAAAAAGGACTACAAAACAAGTTTTAAATAAATTTTAGGAGTTCATGTAGTTGATTAGGAGCTTTTCAACACAATTATATTGCAAAACCTCAATTTCTGTACTCTTTACTCAGTTAAAATTCCAACGGGTCCATTGAAAGGCCCATTTCGACCCGCTCGTCCGAAACCTCTACAAAAAGGACTGTAAAACAAGTTTTAATCAAATTGTAGGAGTTCATGTAATTGATTAGGAGCTTTTCAACACAATTATATTGCAAAACTACAATTTCTGTACTTTTTACTCAATTAAAATTCCAACGGGTCCATTGAAAGGCCCATTTAGACCTGCTCGTCAGAAACCTCTACAAAAAGGACCGCAAAAATATTTTATTCAAATATTAGGAGTTAAAATAATTGATTAGGAGCTTTTCAACAGAATTATGTTGCAAAACCTCAATTTCTGTACTTTTTACTCATTTAAAATTCCAACGGGTCCAATGATAGTCCCATTTCGACCCGCTCGTCCGAAACCTCTACAAAAAGGACTACAAAACAAGTTTTAATCAAATTTTAGGAGTTCATGTAATTGATTAGGAGCTTTTCAACACAATTATATTGCAAAACCTCAATTTTTGTAATTTTTACTCAGTTAATATTCCAACGGGTCCATTGAAAGGCCCATTTTGACCCGCTCGTACGAAACCTCTATAAAAAGGATTGCAAAACAAGTTTTAATCAAATTTTAGGAGTTCATGTAATTGATTAGGAGCTTTTCAACACAATTATATTGCAAAACCTCAATTTTATACTTTTTAATCAGATAAAATTCCAACGGGTCCATTGAAAGGCCTATTTAGACCTGCTCGTCCGAAACCTCTACAAAAAGGACCGCAAAAATGTTTTATTCAAATATTAGGAGTTCAAATAATTGATTAGAAACTTTTCAACCCAATTATATTGCAAAACCTCAATTTCTGTGCTTTTTACACATTTAAAATTCTAACGGGTCCATTGAAAGGCCCATTTCGACCCGCTCGTCCGAGACCTCTACAAATAGGACTACAAAACAAGTTTTAATCAAATTTTAGGAGTTCATGTAATTGATTAGAAGCTTTTCAACACAATTATATTGCAAAACCTCATTTTCTGTACTTTTTACTCAGTTAAAATTCCAACGGGTCGATTGAAAGGCCCATTCGACCCGCTCGTTTGAAACCTCAACAAAAAGGACCGCAAAACAAGTTTTAATCAAAATTTTAGGAGTTCATGTAACTGATTAGAAGCTTTTCAACACAATTACATTGCAAAACCTCAATTTCTGTACTTTTTACTCAGTTAAAATTCCAACGGGTCCATTGAAAGGCCCATTTAGACCTGCTCGTCCGAAACCTCTACAAAAAGGACCGCAAAACAAGTTTTAATCAAATATTAAGAGTTCAAATAATTGATTAGGAGCTTTTCAACACAATTATATTGCAAAACCGCAATTTTTGTACTTTTCACTCAGTTAAAATTCCAACGGGTCCATTGAAAGGCCAATTTCGACCCGCTCGTCCGAAACCTCTACAAAAAGGACTGCAAAACAAGTTTTAATCAAATTTTAGGAGTTCAAATAATTGATTAGGAGCTTTTCAACATAATTATATTGCAAAACCTCAATTTCTGTACTTTTTAGTCAGTTAAAATTCCAACGGGTCCATTGAAAGGCCCATTTAGACCTGCTCGTCCGAAACCTCTACAAAAAGGACCGTAAAAATGTTTTATTCAAATATTAGGAGTTCAAATAATTGATTAGGAGCTTTTCAACACAATTATATTGCAAAACCGCAATTTCTGTACTTTTTACTCAGTTAAAATTCCAACGGGTCCATTGAAAGGCCCATTTCGACCCGCTCGTCCGAAACCTCTACAAAAAGGACTGCAAAACAAGTTTTAATCAAATTTTAGGAGTTCATGTAATTGATTTGGAGCTTTTCAACACAATTATATTGCAAAACCGCAATTTCTGTACTTTTTACTCAGTTAAAATTCCAACGGGTCCATTGAAAGGCCCATTTCGACCCGCTCGTCCGAAACCTCTACAAAAAGGACTGCAAAACAAGTTTTAATCAAATTTTAGGAGTTCATGTAATTGATTTGGAGCTTTTCAACACAATTATATTGCAAAACCTCAATTTATGTACTTTTTACACAGTTAAAATTCTAACGGGTCCATTGAAAGGCCCATTTAGACCTGCTCGTCCGAAACCTCTACAAAAGGACCACAAAAATGTTTTATTCAAATATTAGGAGTTCAAATAATTGATTAGGAGCTTTTCAACACAACTATATTGCAAAAGCTCAATTTCTGTACTTTTTACTCATTTAAAATTCCAACGGGTCCATTGAAAGGCCCATTTCGACCCGCTCGTCCGAAACCTCTACAAAAAGGACTACAAAACAAGTTTTAATCAAATTTTAGGAGTTCATGTAGTTGATTAGGAGCTTTTCAACACAATTATATTGCAAAACCTCAATTTCTGTACTTTTTACTCAGTTAAAATTCCAACGGGTCCGTTGAAAGGCCCATTTCGACCCGCTAGTCCAAAACCTCTACAAAAAGGACCGCAAAACAAATTTTAATCAAATTGTAGGAGTTCATGTAATTGATTAGGAGCTTTTCAACACAATTATATTGCAAAACCGCAATTTATGTACTTTTTACTCAATTAAAAATCCAACGGGTCCATTAAAAGACCCATTTAGACCTGCTCGTCCGAAACCTCTACAAAAAGGACCGCAAAACAAGTTTTATTCAAATATTAGGAGTTCAAATAATTGATTAGGAGCTTTTCAACACAATTATATTGCAAAACCTCAATTTCTGTACTTTTTACTCAGTTAAAATTCCAACGGGTCCATTGAAATGCCCATTTAGACCTGCTCGTCCGAAACCTCTACAAAAAGGACCGAAAAATGTTTTATTCAAATATTAGGAGTTCAAATAATTGATTAGGAGCTTTTCAACACAATTATATTGCAAAACCTCAATTTCTGTACTTTTTACTCAGTTAAAATTCCAACGGGTCCATTGAAAGGCCCATTTAGACCTGCTCGTCCGAAACCTCTACAAAAAGGACCGCAAAAATGTTTTATTCAAATATTAGGAGTTCAAATACTTGATTAGGAGATTTTCAACACAATTATATTGCAAAACCTCAATTTCTGTACTTTTTACTCAGTTAAAATTCCAACGGGTCCATTGAAAGGCCCATTTAGACCTGCTCGTCCGAAACCTCTACAAAAAGGACCGCAAAAATGTTTTATTCAAATATTAGGAGATCAAATAATTGATTAGGAGCTTTTAAACACAATTATATTTAAAAACCTCAATTTTATACTTTTTACTCAGATAAAATTCCAACGGGTCCATTGAAAGGCCCATTTAGACCTGCTCGTCCGAAACCTCTACAAAAAGGACCACAAAAATGTTTTATTCAAATATTAGGAGTTCAAATAATTGATTAGGAGCTTTTCAACACAATTATATTGCAAAACCGCAATTTTTGTACTTTTTACTCATTTAAAAATCCAACGGGTCCATTAAAAGACCCATTTAGACCTGCTCGTCCGAAACCTCTACAAAAAGGACCGCAAAACAAGTTTTATTCAAATATTAGGAGTTCAAATAATTGATTAGGAGCTTTTCAACACAATTATATTGCAAAACCTCAATTTCTGTACTTTTTACTCAGTTAAAATTCCAACGGGTCCATTGAAATGCCCATTTAGACCTGCTCGTCCGAAACCTCTACAAAAAGGACCGAAAAATGTTTTATTCAAATATTAGGAGTTCAAATAATTGATTAGGAGCTTTTCAACATAATTATATTGCAAAACCTCAATTTCTGTACTTTTTACTCAGTTAAAATTCCAACGCGTCCATTGAAAGGCCCATTTAGACCTGCTCGTCCGAAACCTCTACAAAAAGGACCGCAAAAATGTTTTATTCAAATATTAGGAGTTCAAATACTTGATTAGGAGATTTTCAACACAATTATATTGCAAAACCTCAATTTCTGTACTTTTTACTCAGTTAAAATTCCAACGGGTCCATTGAAAGGCCCATTTAGACCTGCTCGTCCGAAACCTCTACAAAAAGGACCGCAAAAATGTTTTATTCAAATATTAGGAGATCAAATAATTGATTAGGAGCTTTTAAACACAATTATATTTAAAAACCTCAATTTTATACTTTTTACTCAGATAAAATTCCAACGGGTCCATTGAAAGGCCCATTTAGACCTGCTCGTCCGAAACCTCTACAAAAAGGACCACAAAAATGTTTTATTCAAATATTAGGAGTTCAAATAATTGATTAGGAGCTTTTCAACACAATTATATTGCAAAACCGCAATTTTTGTACTTTTTACTCATTTAAAAATCCAACGGGTCCATTAAAAGACCCATTTAGACCTGCTCGTCCGAAACCTCTACAAAAAGGACCGCAAAACAAGTTTTATTCAAATATTAGGAGTTCAAATAATTGATTAGGAGCTTTTCAACACAATTATATTGCAAAACCTCAATTTCTGTACTTTTTACTCAGTTAAAATTCCAACGGGTCCATTGAAATGCCGATTTAGACCTGCTCGTCCGAAACCTCTACAAAAAGGACTGAAAAATGTTTTATTCAAATATTAGGAGTTCAAATAATTGATTAGGAGCTTTTCAACATAATTATATTGCAAAACCTCAATTTCTGTACTTTTTACTCAGTTAAAATTCCAACGGGTCCATTGAAAGGCCCATTTAGACCTGCTCGTCCGAAACCTCTACAAAAAGGACCGCAAAAATGTTTTATTCAAATATTAGGAGTTCAAATACTTGATTAGGAGATTTTCAACACAATTATATTGCAAAACCTCAATTTCTGTACTTTTTACTCAGTTAAAATTCCCAACGGGTCCATTGAAAGGCCCATTTAGACCTGCTCGTCCGAAACCTCTACAAAAAGGACCGCAAAAATGTTTTATTCAAATATTAGGAGTTCAAATAATTGATTAGGAGCTTTTCAACACAATTATATTGCAAAACCTCAATTTCTGTACTTTTTACTCATTTAAAATTCCAACGGGTCCATTGAAAGGCCCATTTCGACCCGCTCGTCCGAAACCTCTACAAAAAGGACTACAAAATAAGTTTAAATCAAATTTTAGGAGTTCATGTAACTAATTAGGAGCTTTTCAACACAATTATATTGCAAAACCTCAATTTCTGTACTTTTAACTCAGTTAAAATTCCAACGAGTCCAATGAAAGGCCCATTTCGACTCGCTCGTCCGAAACCTTTACAAAAAGGACTGCAAAATAAGTTTTAATCAAGTTTTAGGAGTTCATGTAATTGATTAGCAGCTTTTCAACACAATTATATTGCAAAACCTCAATTTCTGTACTTTTTACTCAGTTAAAATTCCAACGGGTCCATTAAAAGGCCCATTTCAACCCGCTCGTCCGAAACCTCTACAAAAAGGACTGCAAAACAAGTTTTAATCAAATTTTTGGAGTTCATGTAATTGATTAGGAGCTTTACAACACAATTATATTGCAAAACCGCAATTTCTGTACTTTTTACTCAATTAAAATTCCAACGGGTCCATTGAAAGGCCCATTTCGACCCGCTCGTCCAAAACCTCTACAAAAAGGACCGCAAATATGTTTTATTCAAATATTAGGAGTTCAAATAATTGATTAGGAGTATTTAAACACAATTATATTGAAAAACCTCAATTTTATACTTTTTATTCAGATAAAATTCCAACGGGTCCATTGAAAGGCCCATTTCGACCCGCTTGTCCGAAACCTCTACAAAAAGGACCGCAAAACAAATTTTAATCAAATATTAGGAGTTCATGTAATTGATTAGGATCTTTTCAACACAATTACATTGCAAAACCTCAATTTCTGTATTTTTACTCAGTTAAAATTCCAACAGGTCCATTGAAAGGCCCATTTAGACCTGCTCGTCCGAAACCTCTACAAAAAGGACCGCAAAAATGTTTTATTCAAATATTAGGAGTTCAAATAATTGATTAGGAGCTTTTCAACACAATTATATTGCAAAACCTCAATTTCTGTACTTTTTACCCAGTTAAAATTCCAACGAGTCCATTGAAAGGTCCATTTCGACCCGCTCGTCCGAAACCTCTACAAAAAGGACTGCAAAACAAGTTTTAATCAAATATTAGGAGTTCAAATAATTGATTAGGAGCTTTTCAACACAATTATATTGCAAAACCTCAATTTCTGTACTTTTTACTCAGTTAAAATTCCAACGGGTCCATTGAAAGGCCCATTTTAACCCGCTCGTCCGAAACCTCTACAAAAAGGACCGCAAAACAAGTTTTAATCAAATTTTTGGAGTTCATGTAATTGATTAGGAGCTTTTCAACACAATTATATTGCAAAACCTCAATTTCTGTACTTTTTGCTTAGTTAAAATTTCAACGGGTCCATTGAAAGGCCCATATCGACCCGCTCGTCCGAAACCTCTACAAAAAGGACTGCAAAACAAGTTTTAATCAAATTTTTGGAGTTCATGTAATTGATTAGGAGCTTTTCAACACAATTATATTGCAAAACCTCAATTTCTGTTCTTTTTACTCAGTTAAAATTCCAATGGGTCCAATGAAAGGCCCATTTCGACCCGCTCGTCCGAAACCTTTACAAAAAGGACTGCAAAACAAGTTTTAATCAAATTTTAGGAGTTCATGTAATTGATTAGCAGCTTTTCAACACAATTATATTGCAAAACCTCAATTTCTGTACTTTTTACTCAGTTAAAATTCCAACGGGTCCATTGAAAGGCCCATTTCAATCCGCTCGTCCGAAACCTCTACAAAAAGGGCTGCAAAACAAGTTTTAATCAAATTTTTGGAGTTCATGTAATTGATTAGGAGCTTTTCAACACAATTATATTGCAAAACCTCAATTTTTGTACTTTTTACTCAGTTAAAATTCCAACGGATCCAATGAAAGGCCCATTTCGACCCGCTCGTCCGAAACCTTTACAAAAAGGACTGCAAAACAAGTTTTAATCAAATTTTAGGAGTTCATGTAATTGATTAGCAGCTTTTCAACACAATTATATTGCAAAACCTCAATTTCTGTACTTTTTACTCAGTTAAAATTCCAACGGGTCCATTGAAAGGCCCATTTCAATCAGCTCGTCCGAAACCTCTACAAAAAGGACTGCAAAACAAGTTTTAATCAAATTTTTGGAGTTCATGTAATTGATTAGGAGCTTTTCAACACAATTATACTGCAAAACCTCAATTTCTATTCTTTTTACTCAGTTAAAATTCCAACGGGTCCATTGAAAGGCCCATTTCGACCCGCTCGTCCGAAACCTCAACAAAAAAGACTACAAAACAAGTTTTAATAAAATTTTAGGAATTCATGTACTTGATTAGGAGCTTTACAACACAATTATATTGCAAAACCGCAATTTCTGTACTTTTTACTCAGTTAAAATTCCAACGGGTCCATTGAAAGGCCCATTTCGACCAGCTCGTCCGAAACCTCAACAATAAGGACTACAAAACAAGTTTTAATCAAATTTTTCGAGTTCATGTAATTGATTAGGAGCTTTTCAACACAATTATATTGCAAAACCTCAATTTCTGTACTTTTTACTCAGTTAAAATTCCAACAGGTCCATTGAAAGGCCCATTTCGACCCGCTCCTCCGAAACCTCTACAAAAAGGACCGCAAAACAAGTTTTAATAAAATTTTAGGAGTTCATGTAATTGATTAGAAGCTTTTCAACACAATTACATTGCAAAACCTCAATTTCTGTATTTTTACTCAGTTAAAATTCCAACGGGTCCATTGAAAGGCCCATTTAGACCTTCTCGTCCGAAACCTCTACAAAAAGGACCGCAAAAATGTTTTATTCAAATATTAGGAGTTCAAATAATTGATTAGGAGCTTTTCAACACAATTATATTGCAAAACCTCAATTTCTGTACTTTTTACCCAGTTAAAATTCCAACGAGTCCATTGAAAGGCCCATTTCGACCCGCTCGTCCGAAACCTCTACAAAAAGGACTGCAAAACAAGTTTTAATCAAATATTAGGAGTTCAAATAATTGATTAGGAGCTTTTCAACACAATTATATTGCAAAACCTCAATTTCTGTACTTTTTACTCAGTTAAAATTCCAACGGGTCCATTGAAAGGCCCATTTCAATCAGCTCGTCCGAAACCTCTACAAAAAGGACTGCAAAACAAGTTTTAATCAAATTTTTGGAGTTCATGTAATTGATTAGGAGCTTTTCAACACAATTATACTGCAAAAACCTCAATTTCTATTCTTTTTACTCAGTTAAAATTCCAACGGGTCCATTGAAAGGCCCATTTCAATCCGCTCGTCTGAAACCTCTACAAAAAGGACTGCAAAAGAAGTTTTAATCAAATTTTTGGAGTTCATGTAATTGATTAGGAGCTTTTCAACACAATTATACTGTAAAACCTCAATTTCTATTCTTTTTACTCAGTTAAAATTCCAACGGGTCCATTGAAAGGCCCATTTCGACCCGCTCGTCCGAAACCTCTACAAAAAAGACTACAAAACAAGTTTTAATCAAATTTTAGGAATTCATGTACTTTATTAGGAGCTTTACAACACAATTATATTGCAAAACCGCAATTTCTGTACTTTTTACTCAGTTAAAATTCCTACGGGTCCATTGAAAGGCCCATTTCGACCAGCTCGTCCGAAACCTCAACAAAAAGGACTACAAAACAAGTTTTAATCAAATTTTTCGAGTTCATGTAATTGATTAGGAGCTTTTCAACACAATTATATTGCAAAACCTCAATTTCTGTACTTTTTACTCAGTTAAAATTCCAACAGGTCCATTGAAAGGCCCATTTCGACCCGCTCCTCCGAAACCTCTACAAAAAGAACCGCAAAACAAGTTTTAATAAAATTTTAGGAGTTCATGTAATTGATTAGAAGCTTTTCAACACAATTACATTGCAAAACCTCAATTTCTGTATTTTTACTCAGTTAAAATTCCAACGGGTCCATTGAAAGGCCCATTTAGACCTGCTCGTCCGAAACCTCTACAAAAAGGACCGCAAAAATGTTTTATTCAAATATTAGGAGTTCAAATAATTGATTAGGAGCTTTTCAACACAATTACATTGCAAAACCTCAATTTCTGTACTTTTTACCCAGTTAAAATTCCAACGAGTCCATTGAAAGGCCCATTTCGACCCGCTCGTCCAAAACCTCTACAAAAAGGACTGCAAAACAAGTTTTAATCAAATATTAGGAGTTCAAATAATTGATTAGGAGCTTTTCAACACAATTATATTGCAAAACCTCAATTTCTGTACTTTTTACTCAGTTAAAATTCCAACGGGTCCATTGAAAGGCCCATTTTAACCCGCTCGTCCGAAACCTCTACAAAAAGGACTGCAAAACAAGTTTTAATCAAATTTTTGGAGTTCATGTAATTGATTAGGAGCTTTTCAACACAATTATATTGCAAAACCTCAATTTCTGTACTTTTTGCTAAGTTAAAATTTCAACGGGTCCATTGAAAGGCCCATATCGACCCGCTCGTCCGAAACCTCTACAAAAAGGACTGCAAAACAAGTTTTAATCAAATTTTTGGAGTTCATGTAATTGATTAGGAGCTTTTCAACACAATTATATTGCAAAACCTCAATTTTTGTACTTTTTACTCAGTTAAAATTCCAACGGGTCCAATAAAAGTCCCATTTCGACCCGCTCGTCCGAAACCTTTACAAAAAGGGCTGCAAAACAAGTTTTAATCAAATTTTAGGAGTTCATGTAATTGATTAGCAGCTTTTCAACACAATTATATTGCAAAACCTCAATTTCTGTACTTTTTACTCAGTTAAAATTCCAACGGGTCCATTGAAAGGCCCATTTCAATCCGCTCGTCCGAAACCTCTACAAAAAGGACTGCAAAACAAGTTTTAATCAAATTTTTGGAGTTCATGTAATTGATTAGGAGCTTTTCAACACAATTATACTGCAAAACCTCAATTTCTATTCTTTTTACTCAGTTAAAATTCCAACGGGTCCATTGAAAGGCCCATTTCGACCCGCTCGTCCGAAACTTCTACAAAAAAGACTACAAAACAAGTTTTAATCAAATTTTAGGAATTCATGTACTTGATTAGGAGCTTTACAACACAATTATATTGCAAAACCGCAATTTCTGTACTTTTTACTCAGTTAAAATTCCAACAGGTCCATTGAAAGGCCCATTTCGACCCGCTCGTCCGAAACCTCAACAAAAAGGACTACAAAACAAGTTTTAATCAAATTTTTCGAGTTCATGTAATTGATTAGGAGCTTTTCAACACAATTATATTGCAAAACCTCAATTTCTGTACTTTTTACTCAGTTAAAATTCCAACTGGTCCATTGAAAGGCCCATTTCGACCCGCTCCTCCGAAACCTCTACAAAAAGGACCGCAAAACAAGTTTTAATAAAATTTTAGGAGTTCATGTAATTGATTAGAAGCTTTTCAACACAATTACATTGCAAAACCTCAATTTCTGTATTTTTACTCAGTTAGAATTCCAACGGGTCCATTGAAAGGCCCATTTAGACCTGCTCGTCCGAAACCTCTACAAAAAGGACCGCAAAAATGTTTTATTCAAATATTAGGAGTTCAAATAATTGATTAGGAGCTTTTCAACACAATTATATTGCAAAACCTCAATTTCTGTACTTTTTACCCAGTTAAAATTCCAACGAGTCCATTAAAAGGCCCATTTCGACCCGCTCGTCCGAAACCTCTACAAAAAGGATTGCAAAACAAGTTTTAATCAAATATTAGGAGTTCAAATAATTGATTAGGAGCTTTTCTACACAATTATATTGCAAAACCTCAATTTCTGTACTTTTTACTCAGTTAAAATTCCAACGGGTCCATTGAAAGGCCCATTTTAACCCGCTCGTCCGAAACCCCTACAAAAAGGACTGCAAAACAAGTTTTAATCAAATTTTTGGAGTTCATGTAATTGATTAGGAGCTTTTCAACACAATTATATTGCAAAACCTCAATTTCTGTACTTTTTGCTCAGTTAAAATTTCAACGGGTCCATTGAAAGGCCCATAATGACCCGCTCGTCCAAAACCTCTACAAAAAGGACTACAAAACAAGTTTTAATCAAATTTTTGGAGTTCATGTAATTGATTAGGAGCTTTTCAACACAATTATACTGCAAAACCTCAATTTCTATTCTTTTTACTCAGTTAAAATTCCAACGGGTCTATTGAAAGGCCCATTTCGACCCGCTCGTCCGAAACTTCTACAAAAAGACTACAAAACAAGTTTTAATCAAATTTTAGGAATTCATGTACTTGATTAGGAGCTTTACAACACAATTATATTGCAAAACCGCAATTTCTGTACTTTTTACTCAGTTAAAATTCCAACGGGTCCTTTGAAAGGCCCATTTCGACCCGCTCGTCCGAAACCTCAACAAAAAGGACTACAAAACAAGTTTTAATCAAATTTTTCGAGTTCATGTAATTAATTAGGAGCTTTTCAACACAATTATATTGCAAAACCTCAATTTCTGTACTTTTTACTCAGTTAAAATTCCAACAGGTCCATTGAAAGGCCCATTTCGACCCGCTCCCCCGAAACCTCTACAAAAAGGACCACAAAACAAGTTTTAATAAAATTTTAGGAGTTCATGTAATTGATTAGAAGCTTTTCAACACAATTACATTGCAAAACCTCAATTTCTGTATTTTTACTCAGTTAGAATTCCAACGGCTCCATTGAAAGGCCCATTAAGACCTGCTCTTCCGAAACCTCTACAAAAAGGACCGCAAAAATGTTTTATTCAAATATTAGGAGTTCAAATAATTGATTAGGAGCTTTTCAACACAATTATATTGCAAAACCTCAATTTCTGTACTTTTTACCCAATTAAAATTCCAACGAGTCCATTGAAAGGCCTATTTCGACCCGCTCGTCCGAAACCTCTACAAAAAGGACTGCAAAAAAACTTTTAATCAATTATTAGGAGTTCAAATAATTGATTAGGAGCTTTTCAACACAATTATATTGCAAAACCTCAATTTATGTACTTTTTACCCAGTTAAAATTCCAACGAGTCCATTGAAAGGCCCATTTCGACCCGCTCGTCCGAAACCTCTACAAAAAGGACTGCAAAACAAGTTTTAATCAAATATTAGGAGTTCAAATAATTGATTAGGAGCTTTTCAACACAATTATATTGCAAAACCTCAATTTCTGTACTTTTTACTCAGTTAAAATTCCAACGGGTCCATTGAAAGGCCCATTTTAACCCGCTCGTCCGAAACCCCTACAAAAAGGACTGCAAAACAAGTTTTAATCAAATTTTTGGAGTTCATGTAATTGATTAGGAGCTTTTCAACACAATTATATTGCAAAACCTCAATTTCTGTACTTTTTGCTCAGTTAAAATTTCAACGGGTCCATTGAAAGGCCCATATCGACCCGCTCGTCCGAAACCTCTACAAAAAGGACTGCAAAACAAGTTTTAATCAAATTTTTGGAGTTCATGTAATTTATTAGGAGCTTTTCAACACAATTATACTGCAAAACCTCAATTTCTATTCTTTTTACTCAGTTAAAATTCCAACGGGTCCATTGAAAGGCCCATTTCGACCCGCTCGTCCGAAACTTCTACAAAAAAGACTACAAAACAAGTTTTAATCAAATTTTAGGAATTCATGTACTTGATTAGGAGCTTTACAACACAATTATATTGCAAAACCGCAATTTCTGTACTTTTTACTCAGTTAAAATTCCAACGGGTCCATTGAAAGACCCATTTCGACCCGCTCGTCCGAAACCTCAACAAAAAGGACTACAAAACAAGTTTTAATCAAATTTTTCGAGTTCATGTAATTGATTAGGAGCTTTTCAACACAATTATATTGCAAAACCTCAATTTCTGTACTTTTTACTCAGTTAAAATTCCAACAGGTCCATTGAAAGGCCCATTTCGACCCGCTCCTCTGAAACCTCTACAAAAAGGACCGCAAAACAAGTTTTAATAAAATTTTAGGAGTTCATGTAATTGATTAGAAGCTTTTCAACACAATTACATTGCAAAACCTCAATTTCTGTATTTTTACTCAGTTAGAATTCCAACGGCTCCATTGAAAGGCCCATTTAGACCTGCTCTTCCGAAACCTCTACAAAAAGGACCACAAAAATGTTTTATTCAAATATTAGGAGTTCAAATAATTGATTAGGAGCTTTTCAACACAATTATATTGCAAAACCTCAATTTCTGTACTTTTTACCCAGTTAAAATTCCAACGAGTCCATTGAAAGGCCCATTTCGACCCGCTCGTCCGAATTCTCTACAAAAAGGACTGCAAAAAAGTTTCAATCAAATATTAGGAGTTCAAATAATTGATTAGGAGCTTTTCAACACAATTATATTGCAAAACCTCAATTTCTGTACTTTTTACTCAGTAAAAATTCCAACGGGTCCATTGAAAGGCCCATTTTAACCCGCTCGTCCGAAACCCCTACAAAAAGGACTGCAAAACAAGTTTTAATCAAATTTTTGGAGTTCATGTAATTGATTAGGAGCTTTTCAACACAATTATATTGCAAAACCTCAATTTCTGTACTTTTTGCTCAGTTAAAATTTCAACGGGTCCATTGAAAGGCCCATATCGACCCGCTCGTCCGAAACCTCTACAAAAAGGACTGCAAAACAAGTTTTAATCAAATTTTTGGAGTTCATGTAATTGATTAGGAGCTTTTCAACACAATTATATTGCAAAACCTCAATTTCTGTACTTTTTACTCAGTTAAAATTCCAACGGGTCCAATGAAAGGCCCATTTCGACCCGCTCGTCCAAAACCTCTACAAAAAGGACTGCAAAACAAGTTTTAATCAAATTTTTGGAGTTCATGTAATTGATTAGGAGCTTTTCAACACAATTATATTGCAAAACCTCAATTTCTGTACTTTTTGCTCAGTTAAAATTTCAACGGGTCCATTGAAAGGCCCATATCGACCCGCTCGTCCGAAACCTCTACAAAAAGGACTGCAAAACAAGTTTTAATCAAATTTTTGGAGTTCATGTAATTGATTAGGAGCTTTTCAACACAATTATATTGCAAAACCTCAATTTCTGTACTTTTTACTCAGTTAAAATTCCAACGGGTCCAATGAAAGGCCCATTTCGACCCGCTCGTCCGAAACCTTTACAAAAAGGACTGCAAAACAAGTTTTAATCAAATTTTAGGAGTTCATGTAATTGATTAGCAGCTTTTCAACACAATTATATTGCAAAACCTCAATTTCTGTACTTTTTACTCAGTTAAAATTCCAACGGGTCCATTGAAAGGCCCATTTCAACCCGCTCGTCCGAAACCTCAACAAAAAGGACTACAAAACAAGTTTTAATCAAATTTTTCGAGTTCATGTAATTTATTAGGAGCTTTTAAACATAATTATATTGCAAAACCTCAATTTTTGTACTTTTTACTCAGTTAAAATTCCAACGGGTCAATTAAAAGGCCCATTTAGACCTGCTCGTCCAAAACCTCTACAAAAAGGACCGCAAAAATGTTTTATTCAAATATTAGGAGTTCAAATAATTGATTAGGAGCTTTTCAACACAATTATATTGCAAAATCTTAATTTTTGTACTTTTTACTCGGTTAAAATTCCAACGGGTCCATTGAAAGGCCCATTTCAATCCGCTCGTCCGAAACCTCTACAAAAAGGACTGCAAAACAAGTTTTAATCAAATTTTTGGAGTTCATGTTATTGATTAGGAGCTTTTCAACACAATTATACTGCAAAACCTCAATTTCTATTCTTTTTACTCAGTTAAAATTCCAACGGGTCCATTGAAAGGCCCATTTCGACCCGCTCGTCCGAAACCTCTACAAAAAAGACTACAAAACAAGTTTTAATCAAATTTTAGGAATTTATGTACTTGATTAGGAGCTTTACAACACAATTATATTGCAAAACCGCAATTTCTGTACTTTTTACTCAGTTAAAATTCCAACGGGTCCATTGAAAGGCCCATTTCGACCCGCTCGTCCGAAACCTCAACAAAAAGGACTACAAAACAAGTTTTAATCAAATTTTTCGAGTTCATGTAATTTATTAGGAGCTTTTAAACATAATTATATTGCAAAACCTCAATTTTTGTACTTTTTACTCAGTTAAAATTCCAACGGGTCCATTGAAAGGCCCATTTAGACCTGCTCGTCCAAAACCTCTACAAAAAGGACCGCAAAAATGTTTTATTCAAATATTAGGAGTTCAAATAATTGATTAGGAGCATTTAAACACAATTATATTGAAAAACCTCAATTTTATACTTTTTATTCAGATAAAATTCCAACGGGTCCATTGAAAGGCCCATTTCGACCCGCTTGTCCGAAACCTCTACAAAAAGGACCGCAAAACAAATTTTAATCAAATATTAGGAGTTCATGTAATTGATTAGGAGCTTTTCAACACAATTATATTGCAAAACCTCAATTTCTGTACTTTTTACTCAGTTAATATTCCAACAGGTCCATTAAAAGGCCCATTTCGACCCGCTCCTCCGAAACCTCTACAAAAATGACCGCAAAACAAGTTTTAATAAAATTTTAGGAGTTCATGTAATTGATTAGAAGCTTTTCAACACAATTACATTGCAAAACCTCAATTTCTGTATTTTTACTCAGTTAAAATTCCAACGGGTCCATTGAAGGCCCATTTAGACTTGCTCGTCCAAAACCTCTACAAAAAGGATCGCAAAAATGTTTTATTCAAATATTAGGAGTTCAAATAATTGATTAGGAGCTTTTCAACACAATTATATTGCGAAACCTCAATTTCTGTACTTTTACTCAGTTAAAATTCCAACGGGTCCATTGAAAGGCCCATTTCGACCCACTCGTCCGAAACTTCACAAAAAGGACTGCAAAATAAGTTTTAATAAAATTTTAGGAGTTCATGTAATTGATTAGGAGCTTTTCAACACAATTATATTGCAAAACCTCATTTTTTGTACTTTTTACTCAATTTAATTCCAACGGGTCCATTAAAAGGCCCATTTAGACCTGCTCATCCGAAACCTCTACAAAAAGGTTCGCAAAAATGTTTTATTCAAATATTAGGAGTTCAAATAATTGATTAGGAGCTTTTCAACACAATTATATTGCAAAACCTCAATTTCTGTACTTTTTACTTAGTTAAAATTCCAACGGGTCCATTGAAAGGCCCATTTAGACCTGCTCGTCCGAAACCTCTGCAAAAAGGACCGCAAAAATGTTTTATTCAAATATTAGGAGTTCAAATAATTGATTAGGAGCTTTTCAACACAATTGTATTGTGAAACCTCAATTTCTGTACTTTTTTGTAACGCCCCGGTTTTGGGCTTGGAAGTCTTGGGCGTTGACCGGTTGGTCAAAGTGCTGTTCGAATCGAAAGAGGTTAAATTAGGAAAGCCTAGTTCGGGTTGCATTAAAAATATGGAAAAATGTTCTAAAATCATCTTTTAATATAAATTGATGAACTGTGGAAACAATTTTGGAAAATGAGTTTTGGAAGGTTGACATTTTGGCTAGTGACCAAAATGTAATTTTCGCAAATTTGGTGGCTGTTTTAAAAAGGATTGAAACTTTGAATCTTTAAGGAGCTATTTGCCCAAAAGTGAATTCTCCAGATTTTTCTAAGATATTTTAATCCTAAAATCTGATTTTAAAGGTTTGATGAAAGGAGGGAAACTCATTTTACTATTTTTCTTTCCTAACTTCCTATTTTCTCTTCTCCTTTTCTCTCCAACCAAACATCACCATTTTCAGAGATTTTGATCTGATTTCTTCACCTAAATTCATCTTTTCAACTCACAATTGTTAGCAAATCATTGTGTAATCAAAACCTACTCAATTGCTACAAGTTTCAACAAGGTTTTCATTCCAAAAAGTGGAGAAATCACAAGTTTGGAGGTATGAACGATTCTCCTCTGAACTTTAAGTTCTTTAATGAAATTCCTAAAGTTTTCAATCCTAAATGTATGTTTAATTAAAGGTTTTCAAGTAGATTTAGGGATCTTGGCTAATTATGCAAGATTTTGATGATTTCACTTGATTTTCGTTTGATCTGTTAAATCTGAGTTTTTAGAAGTGTTTTTGGTGTTAAATGATCATTAAATTGATGTGGAAGTGAGTCTTGATTAATGCAATCCCGGATAGGTTGTGTTTCCTAATTTTTGCTTGAGTTTTAAGGTAGCTTTTGTGGTGATCTTGTGGATCTGGTGTTGCTGGAGGTATAAGGATGGTTGTAGGTTGTTTTTAGATGTTAAATGATGTTAATGGAAGTGAGGTTTTGCTGGTGTGTGGCTGGGCTTTGTTTAGAAGTGTTTCGGATGCATTTTCGGTTGTGTTTGGTGGCCGAAAATGGAGGTTTAGTGAGAGCAGCGAGTTTTGATGCTTTCATTGAAGCAATTAATGCATGATGATGCATTAATCCTCTGCTTTAATGTGTTGAAACAGGGGAGGCATCCTAGGATCCAAGATTTGTTGATCCGGAGGCTTGTTTTGGTGCTTTGGCTTGAAGCGAAGTGGTAATCGGTGAGTGAAAATGGATTTTCAGCTTTTAAACCAAAGGTTGAAGGGTTTTGGGAGCTTAGTTTAAGTCTAAACAACTTTGCTAAGCTCAAGTGTAAGTTTTCGGATTACTCTCTTAAGTGGTGGCCATGTTTGATGAAATGTGAAATGATGATTTTGCATGATTTGCTACTGTTTTGGAAAGCATGTTTTAGCATGTTAATTGCTGATGTTTTAGCATGATTTATGCTGATGATTTAAGCCATGTGTTGAAGGTGTCTCTAGGTAAGAGTACCTTGTTTTTTTTATGCATTGTTAAATGATGATTTAATGCTTTGAAATGCATGATGAAATGGCTTGGTTTAAATGCTTTTAAAACAGTGGATTACATGATGTATAAAGTGTGTATTGGCAAGTGATGGTTTGTAAAAGTGAAGGTCACTAAGGTGGTTAAAAGTCCTTGAGTGAGCCTTGTTATCTAAGATCATCAAGGTGGTTAAAAGTCCTTGGATGAATCTTGTTGCGGACACTAAGGTGGTTAAAAGTCCTTAGGTGCTCCTTTCCATGGTGGTTAAAAGTCCATGGGGCCAAGGTGTTTAAAAGTCCTTGGGGCCAAGGTGTTTAAAAGTCCTTGGGGTATTACAAGCTACGGACACAAAGGTGGTTAAAAGTCCTTGTGTGGTCCATTCATGGTGTTTAAAAGTCCATGGCCAAGGTGTTTAAAAGTCCTTGGGGTCCAAGGTGTTTAAAAGTCCTTGGGGAAAGTTGTTGAACTTGATTTCTAAATGAAATGTATCACTTGAGCCAATATGACATGTATAGTACATGAGATGCATGAGATGCATGATTTAATGTTTATGTTGAAGCATGTGATGCTTGTTAAATGAAATGTGGAAGCATGATATTGCTTGATTTAAAGTGTGCTTTGAGCATGTATAAAGGTTGTTTACAAGCATGATTTACAAATGGTTTTAAATGCATTATTGAATGGTTTTTAAAGAGCATTCCTCACTAAGCTTTGGCTTATGCTCTCTCGTTTTCTTGATTCAATAATGCAGAGCATTAAAGTGCTTTGAGGGCAGCAAGAGGAGGCAAGCAAACAAGTACAAGCAAAGCTCAATGTATGAAGGTTTATAAGTGTTTTAGCTTTTGTATGTTTTGGCAATGGGGGGCCAATGTATTTTTTTTGGGAGGTGTTTACGACTCCCTAAGTATGTTAAGTGTTGCTGTGGTTGTTGGTTTTTGAATTGAACCTTATATGCTTGTTTTGCAAGTTGGTGCTTAAGTAGATAGCTTGTGTTGGAAGCATGACCTTAAATTTGGGGCTTTTTGTATGAGATGTGCTTTTGCTGAATTGATGATGCTTATATGTGTTGAATATGTTTAATTGCATGCTGGTAAAGTTTGGTGATGTTTGGAGCATGTTTGAGTGTCCAATTGCATGATCTAGTATGCCTGTTAGCTGGTTTTTGTGCAGGCGTTTCGGAACAGGGGTGTACCGTTTCGGAACGGGTGCCTTGCATGAACCCAGGCGTCCGAAACGGTATGCACCGTTTCGAAACGGTTTAGCCTCTGCCGAGGCCATGTTCCGGAACCCGTTTCGGAACGGCCCGTGTTTCGGAACAGGGCTAGCCTGTTTCGGAACGGTCGACCGTTAGGAGGCTGACATGGTAGTTATATGTTTTGAATTGTTTACGTTTTGGTCCTGAATCATGTTTGATCAATTGCATGAGTTGTGGATGTCCTTTTGAGCTGAAATTTCACAGAGGTGCATGAAACCTGATTAATTTCAAGATGGTAACTTTAATTTGGGTTCAGTCCCTCAATTTATCAGAATTTACAAATTGGTCCCTAAAGTTGTAATTTGTTCAATTGGGTCCCCGTTTGATCTCTGATGTTTGTGATCTTTTGATACGTTGTTTGTATGGTCACACTTAAGGTTAATGTGCATCTAGACAAGATTAAAAAGAAAAAAAAAGGGTCGTTAATCAAGGTTGACTTTCGGGTTGACTTTGGTTTTCCCCGTGTAATCTTCGTAGTTCGGGTCAACCGTCTAGACCGGGCTACGGGGGTTACATTTGGTGGTATCAGAGCTGAGTTCTCGAGTAATTGGGAATGTGTGTATGCATGATTGAAGCATGGTTTGGTTTGTATGCTTGTTGGGTGAAAGCATGTTCAGTGATATGATATGATGATATATATGTGATGCATGTTGTGATGATGCATGATGAGGGTACCCATTGCCAAACAAAAGCTAAAGAGATGATGTTGTTTTTGAAAGAAATTGAGCTTGAATACTTGGAATTTGCTTACCTTGCTGGTCCTGACTTGCTTTATTTTGTATTGTTATGCATGGTAATAGTATGGCACCACGTAGAGAGTTAAGGAGTAGCGTGAGAGCTACGACCCCGGAGGGGAATGTCAATGATGAGCACACTGGTAGTGCTGTGATACCTCCTCCTCCACCTGGTGGTGGTGGTGCGGAGAGGGAAAGAGCTGGAGCTGGAGCTGAGGCAGCTGGTGCTGGAGCTGCAGGACCTGAGGTTGGTCAGGGGCAAGCGATGCCTGATATGTCTGTGCTTGTACAAGCTATTGCGGGTGCGTTTAGAGCAGCAGTAGCTGGAGCTCAAGGAGCTGGGCATCAAGGAGATGCTGGTGCTAGACTACCCTTGGAACGTTTGCGCAGTCTTGGTGGGACTGAGTTTAGGGGTATGTCAGCTGAGAGGTCAGAAGCATGGTTGGAAAGTACCAAGCGTGTCTTGGGGCAGATGAGTTGCACTGATGTGCAGAAGCTGGGATGTGTGGTATCACTGCTGCAAGGTGATGCTTATACGTGGTGGACGACCACAATCTCTGGGATGGCTGATGCTGATGTTACATGGACGTTCTTTCAGCATGCGTTCAAAAGGAGATATCTGGGAGTTAGATATCTGGATGAAAAGAAGCGTGAATTCATGTCTCTGACCCAAGGGAACATGAGTGTGGCTGAGTATGAGGTACAGTTTGTACGTCTTAGCCAGTATGCACCTGAGTTGGTACCTGATGAGCGCGAGAGGTGCGAGAGGTTCCGTTATGGTTTGGTAACGGAGGTTAAGACCTATATGTTGGCAGCTGAGTACAATGATTTCGATGTGCTGGTTAGTCGGTCCAAGGACATCGAGATGAACCTGAGTTTATCTGCTAAGGGTGCTGGAGCTAGTTCTGGAAAGAGAGCTGCTGAGTATAGTTCCGGTGGACGGAACAAGAGAGGGCGCGATCAGAGGTTTCAGTCCTCGTCTAAGAGAGGTGGAGGTGCACCTGCTAGGGGCGGCAATGCTAGAGCTGACCCTAGTGCTTGTTGGATTTGTGGTTCCCGTGGTCACTTGAAGCGTGACTGTCCTCGTGCTGGGAGGGAGGTGCAAGCTCCTGTGATAGCAGCTGGTTATGAGTGCTGGAGTTGTGGTTCAGCTGATCATCTGAGGCGTGATTGTCCAAGGATGGCTGGTGGTCAAGAGCGTGCTCCTGTTGTTGCAGCGTCGCAGAGAGGTCGTGGGCGCGGCCGTGGTAATTTTCAGAGACGAGAGGAAGGTGGGCGCGGTGTAGCTCATGTTGTGGCTATTCAACCTGAGGGTGGAGGCCAAGCGAGGGTGTATGCTCAGCGCGAAGGAAGGAATGATGCGGATGTGATTGCAGGTACCTTTACTTTGCAATCCTTGTCATTGCTTTCTTTGATTGATTCTGGATCTACGCATTCATACATTCTTCGTGAGCATGCTGAGTTGCTTGGTTTGCCTGTTGAGTTTTTGGATGTTGGTGTTAGAGTCACTAGTTCTTTTGGTGAAACTGTTGTGACTCGTAAGCTTTATAAAAGGTGTCCTTTGGTTGTTCAAGAGCATGTCTTTCTTGTTGATCTTATGGAGTTGCCCTTTTATGGTTTTGATGTGATCCTTGGTATGGATTGGCTTGCTGAGCATCATGCTGTTGTGGATTGTGAGAATAAGCGGGTTTCGCTTAGGCTTGCGGATGATTATGAAGTGGTGGTGGTTGGTGAGAATGTGAAGTTTCTTGCCAATGTTGTTTCTACCTTGGAGGCGAGCAGGATGCTGAGGCAAGGTTGTGAAGCTTTTCTGGCTTTTGTGATGAATCCTAGTTCGAAGGAGCTGAGGGTG
Organism: Hibiscus tridactylites; assembly: GCA_958450335.1. Taxonomy (NCBI): domain Eukaryota; kingdom Viridiplantae; phylum Streptophyta; class Magnoliopsida; order Malvales; family Malvaceae; genus Hibiscus; species Hibiscus tridactylites. The sequence goes on along the minus strand of OY288292.1, from coordinate 30,761,356 downwards.
CAGGATATCAGGGTTGTGAAGGAGTTTCCTGATGTTTTCCCTGAGGAGTTGCCTGGTTTACCTCCTAATCGCGAGGTGGAGTTTGGTATTGAGCTGTATGAGAATACCACTCCTGTGTCCATTACTCCCTATAGAATGGCACCTAAGGAGTTGAAGGAGCTGAAGACGCAGTTGCAAGAGTTGCTTGATCGTGGTTTCATCCGACCGAGTGTTTCGCCTTGGGGTGCTCCTGTCTTGTTTGTGAAGAAGAAAGATGGCACGATGAGGATGTGCATTGATTACCGTCAGCTGAACAAGTTGACTATCAAGAATCGGTATCCTTTGCCGAGGATTGATGATCTCTTTGATCAATTTCGGGGAGCTGCTGTGTTCTCTAAGATTGACTTGAGGTCAGGGTATTATCAATTGAAGGTGAAGGATGTGGATGTGCCTAAGACAGCTTTCAGGACAAGGTATGGGCATTATGAATTCCTTGTGATGCCGTTTGGTCTGACAAATGCTCCTGCTGCTTTCATGGACATGATGAATCGCGTTTTTCATGAATACCTGGACAAGTTTGTTGTGGTGTTCATTGATGATATCCTTGTGTACTCGCGTACTGAGGAAGAGCACGAAGAGCATTTGAGGGTTGTGTTGCAAGCTTTGTTGGAGAATCAGCTTTATGCTAAGTTGAGCAAGTGTGAGTTTTGGCTTAGAGAGGTTGTTTTTCTTGGGCATGTGGTCTCAGCTGAGGGGATTCGTGTTGATCCTCAGAAGATTGAAGCGGTGATGAACTGGAAAGTTCCTAAGTCGGTTCAGGAGGTTCGTAGTTTCCTCGGTTTGGCAGGATACTACCGAAGGTTTGTGGATGGATTTTCCAAGATTGCTGCTCCTTTGACGAAGTTGCTGCAGAAAGATGTTAGGTATGAGTGGACAGAAGTAAGGCAGCAAGCTTTTGAGAAGCTGAAGTTGGCTTTGACGCAAGCTCCTATCTTGATTCAGCCTGAATCAGGGAAAGAGTTTGTAGTCTACAGTGATGCATCCTATGTTGGTTTGGGGTGTGTGCTGATGCAAGAGGGTAAGGTTGTGGCTTATGCGTCGCGGCAGTTGAAGGTGCATGAGCGCAATTATCCTACGCATGATATTGAGTTGGCTGCAGTGGTTTTTGCTCTGAAGATCTGGAGGCATTATCTGTATGGTGAGAAGTGTACGGTGTACACGGATCACAAGAGTTTGAGGTATCTGATGTCTCAGAAGGAGTTGAATCTCAGGCAACGACGTTGGTTGGAGTTGCTCAAGGATTATGATCTGACGATAGAGTATCATCCTGGAAAGGCCAATGTTGTTGCGGATGCCTTGAGTAGAAAGGTAGCTGTTGAGCTGAGAGCAATGTTTGCTAGCTTGAGCATATCGCAGGATGGTGGTCTTGTTGCTGAGTTGCAAGTGAAACCTTCGTTGGTTCAGTTGATCAAGGATAAGCAGTTGTTGGATGATTCCTTGGTGTCTCATGTTCAGGATATCGCGGAGGGTAGACCTTCGGATTTCTGTTTTAATGAGGATGGAGTGTTGTGTTTTGGTAGTCGGATAGTAGTGCCTGCAGATGTTGAGTTGAGGCATGCTATTCTAGCTGAAGGTCATAGAAGTCCTTTTGCTATGCATCCTGGTAGTACAAAGATGTATCGCGATCTTCGTGATGAGTACTTTTGGGTAGGTTTGAAGAAGGATGTGGCAGAGTTCGTGAGCAAGTGTTTGGTGTGTCAGCGAGTTAAGGCTGAACATCAGGTTCCTTCTGGTTTGTTGCAACCGTTGAAAATCCCTGAATGGAAGTGGGAGAGGGTTACCATGGATTTTGTATCTGGTTTGCCTTTGTCTCCGTCGAAGAAGAATTCTGTTTGGGTGATTGTGGATCGCCTGACGAAGTGTGCACATTTCTTGCCTGTGCATACTACGTTTTCCTTGGATAAGCTGGCAGAGCTGTACGTTGCAGAGGTTGTGAGGTTGCATGGTGTGCCTAAGTCGATTGTGTCGGATAGGGATCCGAGGTTCACATCGCGTTTTTGGCAGTGTTTGCATCAAGCTCTGGGTACAAGGTTGCATTTCAGTACATCCTATCATCCTCAGTCGGATGGCCAGTCTGAGCGAGTTATTCAGATCTTGGAGGATATGTTGAGATGTTGCGTGATAGAGTTCCAAGGTTCTTGGGAGAAGCATCTGCCTTTGGTTGAGTTCGCTTACAACAACAGTTTTCAGGCGAGTATACAGATGGCACCTTATGAGGCTCTGTATGGGAGGAGGTGTAGGACTCCTCTGTGTTGGGCTGAAGCTGGTCAAAAGTTGGTTTCGATGCCTGCTTTGTTGAAAGGTACCACCGAGAAAGTGAAGCTCATATGTGAGCGGTTGAAGGCTGCTTCTGATCGGCAGAAATCTTACGCGGATTTGAAGCGTAAGGAGATAGAGTTTGCGGTGGGTGATCGCGTGTTTTTGAAGGTTTCGCCTTGGAAGAAGGTGATGAGGTTTGGGCGGAAGGGTAAGCTGAGCCCTAGATACATTGGACCGTATGAGGTTGTTGAGCGTGTTGGTCCTGTTGCGTATCGGTTGAGGTTACCTCAGGAGCTGGAGAAGATTCATGATGTGTTCCATGTTTCTATGCTCCGGAAGTATAGATCTGATCCTTCGCATGTGTTGCCTGTGGAGGAAGTGGAATTGAATCCGGATTTGACCTATGATGAGGAACCGGTGAAGGTTCTGGATTCGGATAGCAAGGTTCTTCGTGGCAAGACCATTGAGTTGGTGAAGGTGCTGTGGAAGCATCGCGGTGTTGAGGAAGCCACGTGGGAGCGGAAGGAGGATATGCTGAAGCAGTTTCCTTATCTCTTTCCTTCAGGTAAATTTCGAGGACGAAATTTCTTAAGGGGGGGAGAGTTGTAACGCCCCGGTTTTGGGCTTGGAAGTCTTGGGCGTTGACCGGTTGGTCAAAGTGCTGTTCGAATCGAAAGAGGTTAAATTAGGAAAGCCTAGTTCGGGTTGCATTAAAAATATGGAAAAATGTTCTAAAATCATCTTTTAATATAAATTGATGAACTGTGGAAACAATTTTGGAAAATGAGTTTTGGAAGGTTGACATTTTGGCTAGTGACCAAAATGTAATTTTCGCAAATTTGGTGGCTGTTTTAAAAAGGATTGAAACTTTGAATCTTTAAGGAGCTATTTGCCCAAAAGTGAATTCTCCAGATTTTTCTAAGATATTTTAATCCTAAAATCTGATTTTAAAGGTTTGATGAAAGGAGGGAAACTCATTTTACTATTTTTCTTTCCTAACTTCCTATTTTCTCTTCTCCTTTTCTCTCCAACCAAACATCACCATTTTCAGAGATTTTGATCTGATTTCTTCACCTAAATTCATCTTTTCAACTCACAATTGTTAGCAAATCATTGTGTAATCAAAACCTACTCAATTGCTACAAGTTTCAACAAGGTTTTCATTCCAAAAAGTGGAGAAATCACAAGTTTGGAGGTATGAACGATTCTCCTCTGAACTTTAAGTTCTTTAATGAAATTCCTAAAGTTTTCAATCCTAAATGTATGTTTAATTAAAGGTTTTCAAGTAGATTTAGGGATCTTGGCTAATTATGCAAGATTTTGATGATTTCACTTGATTTTCGTTTGATCTGTTAAATCTGAGTTTTTAGAAGTGTTTTTGGTGTTAAATGATCATTAAATTGATGTGGAAGTGAGTCTTGATTAATGCAATCCCGGATAGGTTGTGTTTCCTAATTTTTGCTTGAGTTTTAAGGTAGCTTTTGTGGTGATCTTGTGGATCTGGTGTTGCTGGAGGTATAAGGATGGTTGTAGGTTGTTTTTAGATGTTAAATGATGTTAATGGAAGTGAGGTTTTGCTGGTGTGTGGCTGGGCTTTGTTTAGAAGTGTTTCGGATGCATTTTCGGTTGTGTTTGGTGGCCGAAAATGGAGGTTTAGTGAGAGCAGCGAGTTTTGATGCTTTCATTGAAGCAATTAATGCATGATGATGCATTAATCCTCTGCTTTAATGTGTTGAAACAGGGGAGGCATCCTAGGATCCAAGATTTGTTGATCCGGAGGCTTGTTTTGGTGCTTTGGCTTGAAGCGAAGTGGTAATCGGTGAGTGAAAATGGATTTTCAGCTTTTAAACCAAAGGTTGAAGGGTTTTGGGAGCTTAGTTTAAGTCTAAACAACTTTGCTAAGCTCAAGTGTAAGTTTTCGGATTACTCTCTTAAGTGGTGGCCATGTTTGATGAAATGTGAAATGATGATATTGCATGATTTGCTACTGTTTTGGAAAGCATGTTTTAGCATGTTAATTGCTGATGTTTTAGCATGATTTATGCTGATGATTTAAGCCATGTGTTGAAGGTGTCTCTAGGTAAGAGTACCTTGTTTTTTTTATGCATTGTTAAATGATGATTTAATGCTTTGAAATGCATGATGAAATGGCTTGGTTTAAATGCTTTTAAAACAGTGGATTACATGATGTATAAAGTGTGTATTGGCAAGTGATGGTTTGTAAAAGTGAAGGTCACTAAGGTGGTTAAAAGTCCTTGAGTGAGCCTTGTTATCTAAGATCATCAAGGTGGTTAAAAGTCCTTGGATGAATCTTGTTGCGGACACTAAGGTGGTTAAAAGTCCTTAGGTGCTCCTTTCCATGGTGGTTAAAAGTCCATGGGGCCAAGGTGTTTAAAAGTCCTTGGGGCCAAGGTGTTTAAAAGTCCTTGGGGTATTACAAGCTACGGACACAAAGGTGGTTAAAAGTCCTTGTGTGGTCCATTCATGGTGTTTAAAAGTCCATGGCCAAAGTGTTTAAAAGTCCTTGGGGTCCAAGGTGTTTAAAAGTCCTTGGGGAAAGTTGTTGAACTTGATTTCTAAATGAAATGTATCACTTGAGCCAATATGACATGTATAGTACATGAGATGCATGAGATGCATGATTTAATGTTTATGTTGAAGCATGTGATGCTTGTTAAATGAAATGTGGAAGCATGATATTGCTTGATTTAAAGTGTGCTTTGAGCATGTATAAAGGTTGTTTACAAGCATGATTTACAAATGGTTTTAAATGCATTATTGAATGGTTTTTAAAGAGCATTCCTCACTAAGCTTTGGCTTATGCTCTCTCGTTTTCTTGATTCAATAATGCAGAGCATTAAAGTGCTTTGAGGGCAGCAAGAGGAGGCAAGCAAACAAGTACAAGCAAAGCTCAATGTATGAAGGTTTATAAGTGTTTTAGCTTTTGTATGTTTTGGCAATGGGGGACCAATGTATTTGTTTTGGGAGGTGTTTACGACTCCCTAAGTATGTTAAGTGTTGCTGTGGTTGTTGGTTTTTGAATTGAACCTTATATGCTTGTTTTGCAAGTTGGTGCTTAAGTAGATAGCTTGTGTTGGAAGCATGACCTTAAATTTGGGGCTTTTTGTATGAGATGTGCTTTTGCTGAATTGATGATGCTTATATGTGTTGAATATGTTTAATTGCATGCTGGTAAAGTTTGGTGATGTTTGGAGCATGTTTGAGTGTCCAATTGCATGATCTAGTATGCCTGTTAGCTAGTTTTTGTGCAGGCGTTTCGGAACAGGGGTGTACCGTTTCGGAACGGGTGCCTTGCATGAACCCAGGCGTCCGAAACGGTATGCACCGTTTCGAAACGGTTTAGCCTCTGCCGAGGCCATGTTCCGGAACCCGTTTCGGAACGGCCCGTGTTTCGGAACAGGGCTAGCCTGTTTCGGAACGGTCGACCGTTAGGAGGCTGACATGGTAGTTATATGTTTTGAATTGTTTACGTTTTGGTCCTGAATCATGTTTGATCAATTGCATGAGTTGTGGATGTCCTTTTGAGCTGAAATTTCACAGAGGTGCATGAAACCTGATTAATTTCAAGATGGTAACTTTAATTTGGGTTCAGTCCCTCAATTTATCAGAATTTACAAATTGGTCCCTAAAGTTGTAATTTGTTCAATTGGGTCCCCGTTTGATCTCTGATGTTTGTGATCTTTTGATACGTTGTTTGTATGGTCACACTTAAGGTTAATGTGCATCTAGACAAGATTAAAAAGAAAAAAAAGGGTCGTTAATCAAGGTTGACTTTCGGGTTGACTTTGGTTTTCCCCGTGTAATCTTCGTAGTTCGGGTCAACCGTCTAGACCGGGCTACGGGGGTTACATTTTTACTCAGTTAAAATAACAACGGGTCCATTGAAAGGCCCATTTCGACCCGCTCGTCCGAAACCTCTACAAAAAGGACTGAAAAATAAGTTTTAATTAAATTTTAGGAGTTCATGTAATTGATTAGGAGCTTTTCAACACAATTATATTGCAAAACCTCGATTTCTGTACTTTTTGCTCAGTTAAAATTTCAACGGGTCCATTGAAAGGCCCAAATCGACCCGCTCGTCCAAAACCTCTACAAAAAGGACTACAAAACAAGTTTTAATCAAAATTTTGGAGTTCATGTAATTGATTAGGAGCTTTTCAACACAATTATACTGCAAAACCTCAATTTCTATTCTTTTTACTCAGTTAAAATTCCAACGGGTCTATTGAAAGGCCCATTTCGACCCGCTCGTCCGAAACTTCTACAAAAAGACTACAAAACAAGTTTTAATCAAATTTTAGGAATTCATGTACTTGATTAGGAGCTTTACAACACAATTATATTGCAAAACCGCAATTTCTGTACTTTTTACTCAGTTAAAATTCCAACGGGTCCTTTGAAAGGCCCATTTCGACCCGCTCCTCTGAAACCTCTACAAAAAGGACCGCAAAACAAGTTTTAATAAAATTTTAGGAGTTCATGTAATTGATTAGAAGCTTTTCAACACAATTACATTGCAAAACCTCAATTTCTGTATTTTTACTCAGTTAGAATTCCAACGGCTCCATTGAAAGGCCCATTTAGACCTGCTCTTCCGAAACCTCTACAAAAAGGACCGCAAAAATGTTTTATTCAAATATTAGGAGTTCAAATAATTGATTAGGAGCTTTTCAACACAATTATATTGCAAAACCTCAATTTCTGTACTTTTTACTCAGTTAAAATTCCAACGGGTCCATTGAAAGGCCCATTTTAACCCGCTCGTCCGAAACCCCTACAAAAAGGACTGCAAAACAAGTTTTAATCAAATTTTTGGAGTTCATGTAATTGATTAGGAGCTTTTCAACACAATTATATTGCAAAACCTCAATTTCTGTACTTTTTGCTCAGTTAAAATTTCAACGGGTCCATTGAAAGGCCCATATCGACCCGCTCGTCCGAAACCTCTACAAAAAGGACTGGAAAACAAGTTTTAATCAAATTTTTGGAGTTCATGTAATTGATTAGGAGCTTTTCAACACAATTATATTGCAAAACCTCAATTTCTGTACTTTTTACTCAGTTAAAATTCCAACGGGTCCAATGAAAGGCCCATTTCGACCCGCTCGTCCAAAACCTCTACAAAAAGGACTGCAAAACAAGTTTTAATCAAATTTTTGGAGTTCATGTAATTGATTAGGAGCTTTTCAACACAATTATATTGCAAAACCTCAATTTCTGTACTTTTTGCTCAGTTAAAATTTCAACGGGTCCATTGAAAGGCCCATATCGACCCGCTCGTCCGAAACCTCTACAAAAAGGACTGCAAAACAAGTTTTAATCAAATTTTTGGAGTTCATGTAATTGATTAGGAGCTTTTCAACACAATTATATTGCAAAACCTCAATTTCTGTACTTTTTACTCAGTTAAAATTCCAACGGGTCCAATGAAAGGCCCATTTCGACCCGCTCGTCCGAAACCTTTACAAAAAGGACTGCAAAACAAGTTTTAATCAAATTTTAGGAGTTCATGTAATTGATTAGCAGCTTTTCAACACAATTATATTGCAAAACCTCAATTTCTGTACTTTTTACTCAGTTAAAATTCCAACGGGTCCATTGAAAGGCCCATTTCAACCCGCTCGTCCGAAACCTCAACAAAAAGGACTACAAAACAAGTTTTAATCAAATTTTTCGAGTTCATGTAATTTATTAGGAGCTTTTGAACATAATTATATTGCAAAACCTCAATTTTTGTACTTTTTACTCAGTTAAAATTCCAACGGGTCCATTGAAAGGCCCATTTAGACCTGCTCGTCCAAAACCTCTACAAAAAGGACCGCAAAAATGTTTTATTCAAATATTAGGAGTTCAAATAATTGATTAGGAGCATTTAAACACAATTATATTGAAAAAACTCAATTTTATACTTTTTATTCAGATAAAATTCCAACGGGTCCATTGAAAGGCCCATTTCGACCCGCTTGTCCGAAACCTCTACAAAAAGGACCGCAAAACAAATTTTAATCAAATATTAGGAGTTCATGTAATTGATTAGGAGCTTTTCAACACAATTATATTGCAAAACCTCAATTTCTGTACTTTTTACTCAGTTAAAATTCCAACAGGTCCATTGAAAGGCCCATTTCGACCCGCTCCTCCGAAACCTCTACAAAAATGACCGCAAAACAGGTTTTAATAAAATTTTAGGAGTTCATGTAATTGATTAGAAGCTTTTCAACACAATTACATTGCAAAACCTCAATTTCTGTATTTTTACTCAGTTAAAATTCCAACGGGTCCATTGAAGGCCCATTTAGACTTGCTCGTCCAAAACCTCTACAAAAAGGATCGCAAAAATGTTTTATTCAAATATTAGGAGTTCAAATAATTGATTAGGAGCTTTTCAACACAATTATATTGCGAAACCTCAATTTCTGTACTTTTTACTCAGTTAAAATTCCAACGGGTCCATTGAAAGGCCCATTTCGACCCACTCGTCCGAAACTTCACAAAAAGGACTGCAAAATAAGTTTTAATCAAATTTTAGGAGTTCATGTAATTGATTAGGAGCTTTTCAACACAATTATATTGCAAAACCTCATTTTTTGTACTTTTTACTCAATTTAATTCCAACGGGTCCATTAAAAGGCCCATTTAGACCTGCTCATCCGAAACCTCTACAAAAAGGTTCGCAAAAATGTTTTATTCAAATATTAGGAGTTCAAATAATTGATTAGGAGCTTTTCAACACAATTATATTGCAAAACCTCAATTTCTGTACTTTTTACTTAGTTAAAATTCCAACGGGTCCATTGAAAGGCCCATTTAGACCTGCTCGTCCGAAACCTCTGCAAAAAGGACCGCAAAAATGTTTTATTCAAATATTAGGAGTTCAAATAATTGATTAGGAGCTTTTCAACACAATTATATTGCGAAACCTCAATTTCTGTACTTTTTACTCAGTTAAAATAACAACGGGTCCATTGAAAGGCCCATTTCGACCCGCTCGTCCGAAACCTCTACAAAAAGGACTGAAAAATAAGTTTTAATTAAATTTTAGGAGTTCATGTAATTGATTAGGAGCTTTTCAACACAATTATATTGCAAAACCTCGATTTCTGTACTTTTTGCTCAGTTAAAATTTCAACGGGTCCATTGAAAGGCCCAAATCGACCCGCTCGTCCAAAACCTCTACAAAAAGGACTACAAAACAAGTTTTAATCAAAATTTTGGAGTTCATGTAATTGATTAGGAGCTTTTCAACACAATTATACTGCAAAACCTCAATTTCTATTCTTTTTACTCAGTTAAAATTCCAACGGGTCTATTGAAAGGCCCATTTCGACCCGCTCGTCCGAAACTTCTACAAAAAGACTACAAAACAAGTTTTAATCAAATTTTAGGAATTCATGTACTTGATTAGGAGCTTTACAACACAATTATATTGCAAAACCGCAATTTCTGTACTTTTTACTCAGTTGAAATTCCAACGGGTCCTTTGAAAGGCCCATTTCGACCCGCTCCTCTGAAACCTCTACAAAAAGGACCGCAAAACAAGTTTTAATAAAATTTTAGGAGTTCATGTAATTGATTAGAAGCTTTTCAACACAATTACATTGCAAAACCTCAATTTCTGTATTTTTACTCAGTTAGAATTCCAACGGCTCCATTGAAAGGCCCATTTAGACCTGCTCTTCCGAAACCTCTACAAAAAGGACCGCAAAAATGTTTTATTCAAATATTAGGAGTTCAAATAATTGATTAGGAGCTTTTCAACACAATTATATTGCAAAACCTCAATTTCTGTACTTTTTACTCAGTTAAAATTCCAACGGGTCCATTGAAAGGCCCATTTTAACCCGCTCGTCCGAAACCCCTACAAAAAGGACTGCAAAACAAGTTTTAATCAAATTTTTGGAGTTCATGTAATTGATTAGGAGCTTTTCAACACAATTATATTGCAAAACCTCAATTTCTGTACTTTTTGCTCAGTTAAAATTTCAACGGGTCCATTGAAAGGCCCATATCGACCCGCTCGTCCGAAACCTCTACAAAAAGGACTGGAAAACAAGTTTTAATCAAATTTTTGGAGTTCATGTAATTGATTAGGAGCTTTTCAACACAATTATATTGCAAAACCTCAATTTCTGTACTTTTTACTCAGTTAAAATTCCAACGGGTCCAATGAAAGGCCCATTTCGACCCGCTCGTCCAAAACCTCTACAAAAAGGACTGCAAAACAAGTTTTAATCAAATTTTTGGAGTTCATGTAATTGATTAGGAGCTTTTCAACACAATTATATTGCAAAACCTCAATTTCTGTACTTTTTGCTCAGTTAAAATTTCAACGGGTCCATTGAAAGGCCCATATCGACCCGCTCGTCCGAAACCTCTACAAAAAGGACTGCAAAACAAGTTTTAATCAAATTTTTGGAGTTCATGTAATTGATTAGGAGCTTTTCAACACAATTATATTGCAAAACCTCAATTTCTGTACTTTTTACTCAGTTAAAATTCCAACGGGTCCAATGAAAGGCCCATTTCGACCCGCTCGTCCGAAACCTTTACAAAAAGGACTGCAAAACAAGTTTTAATCAAATTTTAGGAGTTCATGTAATTGATTAGCAGCTTTTCAACACAATTATATTGCAAAACCTCAATTTCTGTACTTTTTACTCAGTTAAAATTCCAACGGGTCCATTGAAAGGCCCATTTCAACCCGCTCGTCCGAAACCTCAACAAAAAGGACTACAAAACAAGTTTTAATCAAATTTTTCGAGTTCATGTAATTTATTACGAGCTTTTAAACATAATTATATTGCAAAACCTCAATTTTTGTACTTTTTACTCAGTTAAAATTCCAACGGGTCCATTGAAAGGCCCATTTAGACCTGCTCGTCCAAAACCTCTACAAAAAGCACCGCAAAAATGTTTTATTCAAATATTAGGAGTTCAAATAATTGATTAGGAGCTTTTCAACACAATTATATTGCAAAATCTCAATTTTTGTACTTTTTACTCAGTTAAAATTCCAACGGGTCCATTGAAAGGCCTATTTCAATCCGCTCGTCCGAAACCTCTACAAAAAGGACTGCAAAACAAGTTTTAATCAAATTTTTGGAGTTCATGTTATTGATTAGGAGCTTTTCAACACAATTATACTGCAAAACCTCAATTTCTATTCTTTTTACTCAGTTAAAATTCCAACGGGTCCATTGAAAGGCCCATTTCGACCCGCTCGTCCGAAACCTCTACAAAAAAGACTACAAAACAAGTTTTAATCAAATTTTAGGAATTCATGTACTTGATTAGGAGCTTTACAACACAATTATATTGCAAAACCGCAATTTCTGTACTTTTTACTCAGTTAAAATTCCAACGGGTCCATTGAAAGGCCCATTTCGACCCGCTCGTCCGAAACCTCAACAAAAAAGACTACAAAACAAGTTTTAATCAAATTTTTCGAGTTCATGTAATTTATTAGGAGCTTTTAAACATAATTATATTGCAAAACCTCAATTTTTGTACTTTTTACTCAGTTAAAATTCCAACGGGTCCATTGAAAGGCCCATTTAGACCTGCTCGTCCAAAACCTCTACAAAAAGGACCGCACAAATGTTTTATTCAAATATTAGGAGTTCAAATAATTGATTAGGAGCATTTAAACACAATTATATTGAAAAACCTCAATTTTATACTTTTTATTCAGATAAAATTCCAACGGGTCCATTGAAAGGTCCATTTCGACCCGCTTGTCCGAAACCTCTACAAAAAGGACCGCAAAACAAATTTTAATCAAATATTAGGAGTTCATGTAATTGATTAGGAGCTTTTCAACACAATTATATTGCAAAACCTCAATTTCTGTACTTTTTACTCAGTTAAAATTCCAACAGGTCCATTGAAAGGCCCATTTCGACCCGCTCCTCCGAAACCTCTACAAAAATGACCGCAAAACAAGTTTTAATAAAATTTTAGGAGTTCATGTAATTGATTAGAAGCTTTTCAACACAATTACATTGCAAAACCTCAATTTCTGTATTTTTACTCAGTTAAAATTCCAACGGGTCCATTGAAGGCCCATTTAGACTTGCTCGTCCAAAACCTCTACAAAAAGGACCGCAAAAATGTTTTATTCAAATATTAGGAGTTCAAATAATTGATTAGGAGCTTTTGAACACAATTATATTGCAAAACCTCAATTTCTGTACTTTTTACTCAGTTAAAATTCCAACGGGCCCATTGAAATGCCCATATCGACCCGCTCGTCCGAAACCTCTACTAAAAGTTCTGCAAAACAAGTTTTAGTCAAATTTTAGGAGTTCAAATAATTGATTAGGAGCTTTTCAACACAATTATATTGCAAAACCTCAATTTCTGTACTTTTTACTCAGTTAAAATTCCAACAGGTGCACGAACCAACTTGGCTCAGTGGTTAAGGGAACGGTTGTTGTTCCTAGAGGTCACGAGTTCGAGCACCAGCAGCTGCAGCAGGGTGATTGAGCAATCATCGTCAAACGGTTGAGAGTATATTTAGAACAGATACTACTTGTAATCACCTTAGCTTTCAAAAAAAAATCCAACAGGTCCATTGAAAGGCCCATTTAGACCTGCTCGTCCGAAACCTCTACAAAAAGGACCGCAAAAATGTTTTATTCAAATATTAGGAGTTCAAATAATTGATTAGTAGCTTTTCAACACAATTATATTGCAAAACCTCAATTTATGTACTTTTTACTGATTTAAAATTCCAACGGGTCCATTGAAAGGCTCATTTCGACCCGCTCGTCCAAAACCTCTACAAAAAGGACTGCAAAACAAGTTTTAATCAAATTTTAGGAGTTCATGTAATTGATTAGGAGCTTTTCAACACAATTATATTGCAAAACCTCAATTTCTGTACTTTTTACTCAGTTAAAATTCTAACGGGTCCATTGAAAGGCCCATTTAGACCTGCTCGTCCGAAACCTCTACAAAAAGGACCACAAAAATGTTTTATTCAAATATTAGGAGTTCAAATAATTGATTAGGAGCTTTTCAACACAATTATATTGCAAAACCTCAATTTCTGTACTTTTTACTCATTTAAAATTCCAACGGGTCCATTGAAAGGCCCACTTTAACCCGCTCGTCCGAAACCTCTACAAAAAGGACTGCAAAACAAGTTTTAATCAAATTTTTGGAGTTCAAATAATTGATTAGGAGCTTTTCAACACAATTATATTGCAAAACCTCAATTTCTGTACTTTTTACTCAGTTAAAATTCCAACGGGTCCATTGAAAGGCCCATTTAGACCTGCTCGTCCGAAACCTCTACAAAAAGGACCGCAAAAATGTTTTATTCAAATATTAGGAGTTCAAATAATTGATTAGTAGCTTTTCAACACAATTATATTGCAAAACCTCAATTTATGTACTTTTTACTGATTTAAAATTCCAACGGGTCCATTGAAAGGCTCATTTCGACCCGCTCGTCCAAAACCTCTACAATAAGGACTGCAAAACAAGTTTTAATCAAATTTTAGGAGTTCATGTAATTGATTAGGAGCTTTTCAACACAATTATATTGCAAAACCTCAATTTATGTACTTTTTACTCAGTTAAAATTCTAACGGGTCCATTGAAAGGCCCATTTCGACCCGCTCGTCCGAAACCTCTACAAAAAGGACCGCAAAACAAGTTTTAATCAAATTTTAGGAGTTCATGTAATTGATTAGAAGCTTTTCAACACAATATCATTGCAAAACCTCAATTTATGTACTTTTTACTCAGTTAAAATTCCAACGGGTCCATTGAAAGGCCCATTTAGACCTGCTCGTCCGTAACCTCTACAAAAAGGACCGCAAAAATGTTTTTGTAACCCCCGTAGCCCGGCCTAGACAGTTGACCCAAACTACGAAGATTACACGGGGAAAACCAAAGTCAACCCGAAAGTCAACCTTGATTAACGACCCTTATTTTTTTCTTTTTAATCTTGTCTAGATGCACATTAACCCTATGTGTGATCACGCAAACACCATGCTCAAAGATCACAAACATCAGAGATCAAGCAGGGACCCAATTGAACAAATTACAACTTTAGGGACCAAATTGTAATTTCTGAAAACTTTAAGGACTTAACCAGATTTCAAGATACCAACTTAAAATTAGTCATGTTTCATGCTTCCCTGCCAAATTTCAGCTCAAACGGACATCCCGAACTCACACAATTGCACAAACAAGATTCAGGACCAAAACGCAAACATTTCAAAACATAAAAGATACTTTTAACTGATTTTAACGGTTCGGTATCGATACGCCACGTGTCGTATCGATACTCGGGGAAGGCAGTAACCAAACTCTAGCAAAGGTATCGATACCTTCCCCCCAGTATCGATACTTCACTCATAAGGTATCGATACTTGTTCATCAGTATCGATACCCCTGGCCTGAAACTTGCATATTTGGCTCAGGTGTATCGATACCCAAGCCCGAGTATCGATACCCCTGCCTGAAAACAACTCGAAAACAGCATCAAACATGCTTCAAACATCAAATTAACATCACCAAATCATTCCTCAAAGATGAACAACATGCAGAGACCATAAATGCATCATCAATTCAACATATAACCAACACATATGGAAAGCCCCAAATTCATTGACATGCTTCCTACTCAAGCTATCCATTTAAGCATAAACTTTCCAAAGCAACCACAATTAAGCCAATTCATGTTCAACAACATTAACAACAGCATTTAACATACATGATCAACATATACGATCACAATAACAACAATCCGAGAGATTCTACCCCATTGCCCTTATTAACTATAGCTATTCACCAAGACATACATCTCCATTGGAGTCCACCTTGAATCCCTTGCTCCTTGCTGTCCAAGCTTCAAGAATCTGCATTGATGGACAAAAGGAGCGTAAGCACATAATGCTTAGTGAGGAATGCTCAAAACCAAAACACCATCAATGCAGCGGGTCTTTAAAACACCTTAAAACCAACCCGATTTGCTTTCCAAAACCATGTTTGAAAACTCTTTTCAACATCAAGCTCAAATCATGCATAAACACTATATGCCAAGCTTAATCAAAACCATGGAAAACACATCCTTTTCATAACATACCTTTCTTTAACTTGAAAACCACATCAAGCAAGAAACCATTTAAAACCATAGCTCATTCAAACCATTTCATGCATTTAATCAAGGAAACATAAAACCATAACATCATCATCACATGCCTTTAACAACAAGTCTTACAAAACTCCAATGCAACATAGATAATTCATGCTCACATGCATCATTTATCAAATGATATCCAACACTTGTTCAACATACAAGTAACATGCTTCCACTAGCATCATACACATTCCATTCAACAATGCATCTTACCAAGCATCTCATGCTTCTCATGCAAACATGCATCAATTCAAGCATCTCATGCTTCACATGCAACCATGCATCTTTTCAAGCAATCTCATGCTTCACATGCACCCATGCATCATTTCAAGCAATCCCATGCTTCACATGCAACCATGCATCATTTCAAGCAATCCCATGCTTCACTATGATCAAGAACATTATATTGGCTTCCAAGAGATCAACCATATTCACTTTCCAACTTTTCAACCCGATCGGATACGCGGATTCCGAGCGTGTCCCAACGCTCCCTACACACTACCCAATCCAAGGTCTTCCCGTGGGCAACAACCTCCACTGACCTCAACCTCCTAAGGTTCCCATGTATGGACTTTTAGACACCGTACAACCTTAGCTTTTCCTCAAGGTTCCCAGGTATGGACTTCCAACCGCCATACACCCTTGACATGCACAAGGTCTTCCCGTATGGACTTTCAACACCATACAACCTTTGCATAACCGATTGGTAGTTGTAGACATCATCTAACGAGATCCGGGACATCACACACAAGATCCACACATGGACTTAACCATTGCCATTGTGATCTCAACAAGTACAAGGTTCTCACATAAGGACTTTTAACCACCTTATAACCTTTACTCAACCAAGGTCTTCCCGTGGGCAACAACCTCCACTGACCTTAAGCAACCGAGGTCCTCCCGTGGGCACACCCTCCACTGACCTCATCTCGTTAGGAATACTTGAGGGGAGTTTACCCGGTCCACACTTGACCACTCTGCCATCAAGGCGACTTTATTCACGGTGCACCCAATCCTATAGCCGGCTAATTATACCCGATCAACGAACCAAGAGCCATTCACATTACTTGCCAATATAACCATCTTACCATAATTTCCAATGTTCCACATGCATAAACATAATGCAAGGCCATCACATCATTAGCTCAATGATTCACATGCATACACATAATGCAAAGCCATCACATCATTAGCTCAATGATTCACATGCATAAACCATATGCAAAAGGTAACAATTATCATCATTAATCATCATCAATTCACTGTTTTTAAGCATCATACAAAGCCAATGAACCACATGCAACACTATGCATCAAAACCACATTTTCAATGTATTAAACCAAGGATCTCTCACCTTGAGCATCCTTTTCAAATGACTTTCATAACCAGCATTAAACCATGCTAAAACATGCTTACAAAACAGAATTAAACCATGCATAAACATATGCATATCAATCATCAACCACATTTGATTTTAAAACCAAATCACACACAAATCAAAAGCAAAAACCCCTTCACTTACTCTTGAGCTTAGCAAAGTTGTTTAGACTTAAACTAAGCTCCCAAAAACCTTTAAACCTTGTTTCAAAGCTGAAATCCCAACTTCACTCACCGATTACCAAACAAAGCTAGCCAACAAGCCTTCCAAGCTTCCGAAACATTCTGAAAACACCTCCAAAGCTCAAGGATCAACCTCCCCTGTTTCAAGCACATAAAAACAGAACATTAATGCATCCATATGCATTAAAACACCAGCAACAACAACACAACTCGCTGCTCATCACAAATCTAGCTATTTGGCTACCAAACACAACCGAAATCACCTCCAAACACTTCCAAAACTTAACCCAGCCAAGATCCATCACTTCTAACCATTTTTATACATCAAATAACATGCAAAATGATCACAACCACGTCCTTATACCTCCAGGTATAACAGATCACCAAAAACACTCCAAAAACAACCAAAAACTCAAGCCAAACTTAGGAAATTCAACCTATCCGGGATTGCATTGATTAAACCTCAACTTCTAATCATTTTAGCATTCATTTAACATCAATTTAACACCTCAAAACCCTGCTTAAACAGATCACACGAAATTTTCACCAAAATCACCAAATCTTGCATTTTAGCAAAAAATCAAGATCTCAATTGAAAAGCCTTTAATAAAACATAAATCAAGGATTGAGAACTTAGGAATTTCAGTAAAGAACTGATAGTTTAGAGGAGAAGGACGTTCTTACCTCCAAACTTGAATTTCTCCATTTTAGAGCCAAAAAGCTTGATGAATCAACTTGTAAATTGAGAGGTTTTGTTGATGAGATGATTAGGAATCAAATGAGAATT
The DNA here is from genome assembly GCA_958450335.1 of Hibiscus tridactylites. Lineage (NCBI taxonomy): Eukaryota > Viridiplantae > Streptophyta > Magnoliopsida > Malvales > Malvaceae > Hibiscus > Hibiscus tridactylites. Next base: position 30,743,537 of record OY288292.1, on the reverse strand, counting down.
GAAATGAGAGATTAAGATGTCAAAATCAGAGAAAGAAATCTGGAGAATCTTGTTTGGGTAGAGAGAAAATGAGAGAAAAGAGAATTTGAGAGAAAATGGAAAGTTTGTTGAAAAATTGGTTAAAATGACGTCCCTCCTTTTCTAAATCTTTAAAATCAGATTTGAGCCTTAAAATATCTTAGAAAAATCTGGAGAAATCCTTTTTGGAATAATAGCTCCTTAAAGATTCAAAGTTTCAATCCTTTATAAAACTGTCCCGCAACTTTCAAAAATTACATTTTGGTCACTAGCCAAAATGTCAACCTTCCGAACCTCATTTTCAAAAATTGATTTCACAGTTCACTTTTATATATTAAAAGATGATTTTAGAACATTTTTCCATAATTTTAATGCAACCCGAACTAGGCTTTCCTAAATTCACTCTTATATATTCGATCAGCACTTTGACCGAACCGGTCAACGCCCAAAACTTCCGAGCCCAAAACCGGGGCGTTACAACTCTCCCCCCCTTAGGAAATTTCGTCCTCGAAATTTCAACCGGCGAAAAGAGAAACAAAACCTTCTCAAGCAACACACAAGGCAACACAAAAGCCTCAACCAACAACACCGATCACTTTCTACACAAAACCTCCACCACACATTGTTCACAAATCCAAACTCTCAGAAGGTAACCACAACCCAACCTTCCACACAACCGGATTATTCACAATCCCAACATCAACCTGAAGAACTTCAGCTCTTACAGCAGACAACACTGTAGCACATAACTTCCAGAACTGGTTTACTCAGAAACAACAACTAAACCAACTTAGCCACACTAGGCAAACCCCTCAACCTCTAAAACTCTTGCAAACACCCCAAACCTCTTCCAAAGATTTTCCCAACAAGCAGAAATCCTTAAACATCAACTGTTTACATAAGCTCTTCAACGAAGCTGACAATCCTTCACATCCGTCAAAAACATTACCATAACAGCTCATCAGAACTACTCACCCAGATACCAAAAATTACATCACAACCTCAACTTGAAACCTTCAGACGCTCCACATACCATCAACAGACTTCAAACAGAACTTTCTTAACCACAACTAGCCAATCACTTCTCACAAGAACCCAAACCACCAACAAAACCTTCGATCTTTCACAGCCCCTTTCACTACCAACCTCAACCAGAACACTTGCACCACCAGAACATCACTGAACCAAAACACACATAACAGCTTCTGAACTCCTCAAAGGTTGCTAAGAACCAACACAACCCTTTCACAACAACTTAAAAGCTAAACCACTTCAGCACCCGGAAACACAACCTCAAACTGCAACATCACTTAACACCAAGGAACTACCACTTCCTTTTAACTAAACAAACCACTTAACCGATACTAACCTCAACTGATACCCTTCACCACCAAACCACTAAACTCTCAGAGCATCAAACACTATCCTTTTACCAACAGACTATTCCACTCTCACTATCACTAGCAACTAGTTAACAAACTCCAGCACCTCTAACTCTCACTCAGCACCAAACAACCTCTACTAACCCATCATCCCACTTAATCCAACCACAACACTAACAAATTCGATTAGTTATTAGCGAGCGTGAACATCGTATGCATGATCACCTACATGCCCTATCAATGCCTGATGTACATGTATGCAAAACCTCTAATGTCATGCCACATGTATGCATGGACCAACATATATAATATAGCGTATATCAATGACTTTAGCTGTGCATGAATGCCAGTTCACACCCTCCAACAACATCCTCAAAATCTGTCTAAGAACAACCTCCTAACCCACCTTTAACTTATCTAACTCCATCATACCAACAGCCATTAACCACAAGATATTCACTAAAGCCTTCTTCACACCAAAGATATTACCAAACCACAACTATCACTACCTTAAACATACTAGCAACAAGACTAGACTTACCACGCAAGGAAAACCAACAGAAACCAAACTAAGGCAACTAAAGCAAAGATCACTTAACAAGGTTACCTGAAAACATAACACCACCCTGAAGCTTCATCGAACGAGCTCTCTTCCTTGCGGAACCAACATCCTTCTGTCGCACCACTGCAACACCAGTTAACACACCAGGGTCACCACCAACTCCTTGCGGTAAAGAACCTTGGCTATTCCGAGCCAACATCGAACAATCACGCCTTTTGTGTCCATCAGACCCACATTTCCAGCAAACTTCATTTCCCAAACTCTTCACAACCCTCTGCTTTTTATGCCACTTCTGAACCTCGCCTCGGCCACGCCCACGACCTTTCAAAGATCCTTTAGCTAACACCAAAGCTGACTTCACTCCATGAGGACAATCACGCTTAACATGCAACTTAGAACCACATCTCCAGCAAATACCGGCGCCCCAACAATTTCCCACATGTTGCCTCCCACAACGGTCACACACAGATGACTGAGCTTCTACTCCTTGCTCAAGCAACACTTGCCCCACAACAGCACTACCCGTGTCTTGCTTAACCCCTGGAAATTCCCTTCCAAGATACCTTTCATAGAAAGCAGATACGAAGAAATCCCAATCAATATCAAGGATATGTGACGCCACAGCCACAGATGTCCACCAAGAACAAGCATCCTCCAGCATCAAAGAAACAACACTCCCCAGCTTACAAGCATAATCACAGCCTTCCTGATCCAAAATCAGAACCACATTGGCCAACCAAGCCTCAAACATCTCCGAGGAAGAACCATGATACTCCACAGCACCCAAATCAAGCAAATGCTGCTTCGGCAAACCCACACATTTAGCCAGCACATCCACTGACTTAACCTCAACCGCAGCCTGAGATGTTCCCAACACCTCCTGAACAACAGATAAAGAACTTTCCACCACAGAACCAGCTTCCTTCCCTTGCCTTACTATCTCAACTCCAGTCACAGAAGACTGAGACAAAACACCTTTATAAAAGGGTGAATTCTTTGCCTTAACAACCTGCCCCAAGGCAGCAACCATCTCCCTCAACCGCCATTCCTTCATCAACTTTGCCATACCACTAACAACAACAAACATACAATCACAACAAACAAACAAAACCAGTTAGACCAGCATTAAGCAAGGATTCAAACTCCAACTCCAGAACAACACAATAGCTATATTAATAAGGCAATGGGTATCCCGAATCCTCCCCCTTTACATGACATAACAGTCAACACAACATGGACATCACAACATCAAGCATATCAACAACATACCTTGATCATGCTTACACCAAACAACATCCAATTACACCAGCATATTAGCAACATAACATGCTCAAAACGCATTCACCATGCATAACATCAGCTCATAGCATCAGCACATATCCACATAAACTTAATCAAGATTCATAACCACAAAACATACTTGCATACATCAGCAACATGCTCAAAAACATCAACAGCATATTCAGAAACACATGCTTCAACCAGCTTCAACCACACAACATGATAAACATCAAGCACACACATCACAACAACTTACCGTTTCCCCCAACCTTCGCAACTCAACTCTGATACCACCAAATGTAACCCCCGTAGCCCGGCCTAGACGGTTGACCCAAACTACGAAGATTACACGGGGAAAACCAAAGTCAACCCGAAAGTCAACCTTGATTAACGACCCTTATTTTTTTCTTTTTAATCTTGTCTAGATGCACATTAACCCTATGTGTGATCACGCAAACACCATGCTCAAAGATCACAAACATCAGAGATCAAACAGGGACCCAATTGAACAAATTACAACTTTAGGGACCAAATTGTAATTTCTGAAAACTTTAAGGACTTAACCAGATTTCAAGATACCAACTTAAAATTAGTCATGTTTCATGCTTCCCTGCCAAATTTCAGCTCAAACGGACATCCCGAACTCACACAATTGCACAAACAAGATTCAGGACCAAAACGCAAACATTTCAAAACATAAAAGATACTTTTAACTGATTTTAACGGTTCGGTATCGATACGCCACGTGTCGTATCGATACTCGGGGAAGGCAGTAACCAAACTCTAGCAAAGGTATCGATACCTTCCCCCCAGTATCGATACTTCACTCATAAGGTATCGATACTTGTTCATCAGTATCGATACCCCTGGCCTGAAACTTGCATATTTGGCTCAGGTGTATCGATACCCAAGCCCGAGTATCGATACCCCTGCCTGAAAACAACTCGAAAACAGCATCAAACATGCTTCAAACATCAAATTAACATCACCAAATCATTCCTCAAAGATGAACAACATGCAGAGACCATAAATGCATCATCAATTCAACATATAACCAACACATATGGAAAGCCCCAAATTCATTGACATGCTTCCTACTCAAGCTATCCATTTAAGCATAAACTTTCCAAAGCAACCACAATTAAGCCAATTCATGTTCAACAACATTAACAACAGCATTTAACATACATGATCAACATATACGATCACAATAACAACAATCCGAGAGATTCTACCCCATTGCCCTTATTAACTATAGCTATTCACCAAGACATACATCTCCATTGGAGTCCACCTTGAATCCCTTGCTCCTTGCTGTCCAAGCTTCAAGAATCTGCATTGATGGACAAAAGGAGCGTAAGCACATAATGCTTAGTGAGGAATGCTCAAAACCAAAACACCATCAATGCAGCGGGTCTTTAAAACACCTTAAAACCAACCCGATTTGCTTTCCAAAACCATGTTTGAAAACTCTTTTCAACATCAAGCTCAAATCATGCATAAACACTATATGCCAAGCTTAATCAAAACCATGGAAAACACATCCTTTTCATAACATACCTTTCTTTAACTTGAAAACCACATCAAGCAAGAAACCATTTAAAACCATAGCTCATTCAAACCATTTCATGCATTTAATCAAGGCAACATAAAACCATAACATCATCATCACATGCCTTTAACAACAAGTCTTACAAAACTCCAATGCAACATAGATAATTCATGCTCACATGCATCATTTATCAAATGATATCCAACACTTGTTCAACATACAAGTAACATGCTTCCACTAGCATCATACACATTCCATGCAACAATGCATCTTACCAAGCATCTCATGCTTCTCATGCAAACATGCATCAATTCAAGCATCTCATGCTTCACATGCAACCATGCATCTTTTCAAGCAATCCCATGCTTCACATGCACCCATGCATCATTTCAAGCAATCCCATGCTTCACATGCAACCATGCATCATTTCAAGCAATCCCATGCTTCACTATGATCAAGAACATTATATTGGCTTCCAAGAGATCAACCATATTCACTTTCCAACTTTTCAACCCGATCGGATACGCGGATTCCGAGCGTGTCCCAACGCTCCCTACACACTACCCAATCCAAGGTCTTCCCGTGGGCAACAACCTCCACTGACCTCAACCTCCTAAGGTTCCCATGTATGGACTTTTAGACACCATACAACCTTAGCTTTTCCTCAAGGTTCCCATGTATGGACTTCCAACCGCCATACACCCTTGACATGCACAAGGTCTTCCCGTATGGACTTTCAACACCATACAACCTTTGCATAACCGATTGGTAGTTGTAGACATCATCTAACGAGATCCGGGACATCACACACAAGATCCACACATGGACTTAACCATTGCCATTGTGATCTCAACAAGTACAAGGTTCTCACATAAGGACTTTTAACCACCTTATAACCTTTACTCAACCAAGGTCTTCCCGTGGGCAACAACCTCCACTGACCTTAAGCAACCGAGGTCCTCCCGTGGGCACACCCTCCACTGACCTCATCTCGTTAGGAATACTTGAGGGGAGTTTACCCGGTCCACACTTGACCACTCCGCCATCAAGGCGACTTTATTCACGGTGCACCCAATCCTATAGCCGGCTAATTATACCCGATCAACGAACCAAGAGCCATTCACATTACTTGCCAATATAACCATCTTACCATAATTTCCAATGTTCCACATGCATAAACATAATGCAAGGCCATCACATCATTAGCTCAATGATTCACATGCATACACATAATGCAAAGCCATCACATCATTAGCTCAATGATTCACATGCATAAACCATATGCAAAAGGTAACAATTATCATCATTAATCATCATCAATTCACTGTTTTTAAGCATCATACAAAGCCAATGAACCACATGCAACACTATGCATCAAAACCATATTTTCAATGTATTAAACCAAGGATCTCTCACCTTGAGCATCCTTTTCAAATGACTTTCATAACCAGCATTAAACCATGCTAAAACATGCTTACAAAACAGAATTAAACCATGCATAAACATATGCATATCAATCATCAACCACATTTGATTTTAAAACCAAATCACACACAAATCAAAAGCAAAAACCCCTTCACTTACTCTTGAGCTTAGCAAAGTTGTTTAGACTTAAACTAAGCTCCCAAAAACCTTTAAACCTTGTTTCAAAGCTGAAATCCCAACTTCACTCACCGATTACCAAACAAAGCTAGCCAACAAGCCTTCCAAGCTTCCGAAACCTTCCGAAAACACCTCGAAAGCTCAAGGATCAACCTCCCCTGTTTCAAGCACATAAAAACAGAACATTAATGCATCCATATGCATTAAAACACCAGCAACAACAACACAACTCGCTGCTCATCACAAATCTAGCTATTTGGCTACCAAACACAACCGAAATCACCTCCAAACACTTCCAAAACTTAACCCAGCCAAGATCCATCACTTCTAACCATTTTTATACATCAAATAACATGCAAAATGATCACAACCACGTCCTTATACCTCCAGGTATAACAGATCACCAAAAACACTCCAAAAACAACCAAAAACTCAAGCCAAACTTAGGAAATTCAACCTATCCGGGATTGCATTGATTAAACCTCAACCTCTAATCATTTTAGCATTCATTTAACATCAATTTAACACCTCAAAACCCTGCTTAAACAGATCACACGAAATTTTCACCAAAATCACCAAATCTTGCATTTTAGCCAAAAATCAAGATCTCAATTGAAAAGCCTTTAATAAAACATAAATCAAGGATTGAGAACTTAGGAATTTCAGTAAAGAACTGATAGTTTAGAGGAGAAGGACGTTCTTACCTCCAAACTTGAATTTCTCCATTTTAGAGCCAAAAAGCTTGATGAATCAACTTGTAAATTGAGAGGTTTTGTTGATGAGATGATTAGGAATCAAATGAGAATTGAAATGAGAGATTAAGATGTCAAAATCAGAGAAAGAAATCTGGAGAATCTTGTTTGGGTAGAGAGAAAATGAGAGAAAAGAGAATTTGAGAGAAAATGGAAAGTTTGTTGAAAAATTGGTTAAAATGACGTCCCTCCTTTTCTAAATCTTTAAAATCAGATTTGAGCCTTAAAATATCTTAGAAAAATCTGGAGAAATCCTTTTTGGAATAATAGCTCCTTAAAGATTCAAAGTTTCAATCCTTTATAAAACTGTCCCGCAACTTTCAAAAATTACATTTTGGTCACTAGCCAAAATGTCAACCTTCCGAACCTCATTTTCAAAAATTGATTTCACAGTTCACTTTTATATATTAAAAGATGATTTTAGAACATTTTTCCATAATTTTAATGCAACCCGAACTAGGCTTTCCTAAATTCACTCTTATATATTCGATCAGCACTTTGACCGAACCGGTCAACGCCCAAAACTTCCGAGCCCAAAACCGGGGCGTTACAGTTTTATTCAAATATTAGGAGTTCATGTAATTGATTAGGAGCTTTTCAACACAATTATATTGCAAAACCTCAATTTCTGTACTTTTTACTCAGTTAAAATTCCAACAGGTCCATTGAAAGGCCCATTTCGACCCGCTCATCTGAAACCTCTACAAAAAGGACTGCAAAACAAGTTTTAATCAAATTTTAGGAGTTCATGTAATTGATTAGGAGCTTTTCAACACAATTATATTGCAAAACCTCAATTTCTGTACTTTTTACTCAGTTAAAATTCCAACGGGTCCATTGAAAGGCCCATTTAGACCTGCTCGTCCGAAACCTCTACAAAAGGGACCGCAAAAATGTTTTATTCAAAGATTAGGAGTTCAAATAATTGATTAGGAGATTTTCAACAAAATTATATTGCAAAACCTCAATTTCTGTACTTTTTACTCAGTTAAAATTCCAACGGGTCCATTGAAAGGCCCATTTAGACCTGCTCGTCCGAAACCTCTACAAAAAGGACCGCAAAAATGTTTTATTCAAATATTAGGAGTTCAAATAATTGATTAGGAGCTTTTCAACACAATTATATTGCAAAACCTGAATTTCTGTACTTTTTACTCATTTAAAATTCCAACGGGTCCATTGAAAGGCCCATTTCGACCCGCTCGTCCGAAACCTCTACAAAAAGGACTACAAAACAAGTTTTAGTCAAATTTTAGGAGTTCATGTAATTGATTAGGAGCTTTTCAACACAATTATATTGCAAAACCTCAATTGATGTACTTTTTACTCAGTTAAAATTCCAACGGGTCCATTGAAAGGCCCATTTCGACCAGCTCGTCCGAAACCTCTACAAAAAGGACTACAAAACAAGTTTTAATCAAATTTTAGGAGTTCATGTAATTGATTAGGAGCTTTTCAACACAATTATATTTCAAAACCACAATTTCTGTACTTTTTACTCAGTTAAAATTCCAACGGGTCCATTGAAAGGCCCATTTAGACCTGCTCGTCCGAAACCTCTACAAAAGGGACCGCAAAAATGTTTTATTCAAAGATTAGGAGTTTAAATAATTGATTAGGAGATTTTAAACACAATTATATTGCAAAACCTCAATTTCTGTACTTTTTACTCATTTAAAATTCGAACGGGTCCATTGAAAGGCCCATTTCGACCCGCTCGTCCGAAACCTCTACAAAAAGAACTGCAAAACAAGTTTAAATCAATTTTTAGGAGATCATGTAATTGATTAGGAGCTTTTCAACACAATTATATTGCAAAACCGCAATTTTTGTACTTTTTACTCAGTTAAAATTCCAACGGGTCCATTGAAAGGCCCATTTAGACCTACTCGTCCGAAACCTCTACAAAAGGACCGGAAAAATATTTTATTCAAATATTAGGAGTTCAAATAATTGATTAGGAGCTTTTCAACACAATTATATTGAAAAACCTCAATTTCTGTACTTTTTACTCATTTAAAATTCCAACGGGTCCATTGAAAGGCACATTTCGACCCACTCGTCCGTATCCTCTACAAAAAGGACTGCAAAACAAGTTTTAATAAAATATTAGGAGTTCAAATAATTGATTAGGAGCTTTTCAACACAATTATATGGCAAAACCTCAATTTCTGTACTTTTTACTCAGTTAAAATTCCAACGGGTCCATTGAAAGGCTCATTTTGACCCGCTCGTCCGAAACCTCTACAAAAAGGACTGCAAAAAAGGTTTTAATCAAATTTTAGTAGTTCATGTAATTGATTAGGAGCTTTTCAACACAATTATATTGCAAAACCTCAATTTCTGTACTTTTTACTCAGTTAAAATTCTAACGGGTCCATTGAAAGGCCCATTTAGACCTGCTCGTCCGAAACCTCTACAAAAAGGACCACAAAAATGTTTTATTCAAATATTAGGAGTTCAAATAATTGATTAGGAGCTTTTCAACACAATTATATTGTAAAACCTTAATTTTTGTACTTTTTACTCATTTAAAATTCCAACGGGTCCATTGAAAGGCCCATTTCGACCCGCTCGTCCGAAACTTCTACAAAAAGGACTACAAAACAAGTTTTAATCAAATTTTAGAAGTTCATGTAGTTGATTAGGAGATTTTCAACACAATTATATAGCAAAACCTCAATTTCTGTACTTTTTACTCAGTTAAAATTCCAACGGGTCCATTGAAAGGCCCATTTCGACCCGCTCGTCCGAAACCTCTACAAAAAGGACTGCAAAACAAGTTTTAATCAAATTTTAGGAGTTCATGTAATTGATTAGGAGCTTTTCAACACAGTTATATTGCAAAACCTCAATTTCTGTACTTTTTACTAAGTTAAAATTCCAACGGGTCCATTGAAAGGTCCATTTCGACCCTCTCGTCCGAAACCTCTATAAAAAGGACCGCAAAAATGTTTTATTCAAATATTAGGAGTTCAAATAATTGATTAGGAGCTTTTCAACACAATTATATTGCAAAACCTCAATTTCTGTACTTTTTACCCAGTTAAAATTCCAACGGGTCCATTGAAAGGCCCATAACGACGCGCTCGTCCGAAACCTCTACAAAAAGGACTGCAAAACAAGTTTTAATCAAATATTAGGAGTTCAAATAATTGATTAGGAGCTTTTCAACACAATTATATTGCAAAACCTCAATTTATGTACTTTTTACTTAGTTAAAATTCCAACGGGTTCATTGAAAGGTGTAACGCCCCGGTTTTGGGCTTAGAAGTTTTGGGCGTTGACCGGTTCGGTTAAAGTGCTGTTCGAATCTAAAAAGGTGGAATTAGGAAAGCCTAGTTCGGGTTGCATTAAAAATATGGAAAAATGTTCTAAAATCGTCGTTTAATATATATAAGTGAACTGTGAAATCAATTTTACAAAATGAGGTTTGGAAGGGTGACATTTTGGCTAGTGACCAAAATGTAATTTTTGAAAACTGCGTGACTGTTTTAGAAAGGATTAAAACTTTGAATCTTTAAGGAGCTATTTACCCAAAGGGAGTTTCTCCAGATTTTTCTAAGATATTTAGTGATTTAATTATGATTTTTAAACAAAAGAAAAGTGGAGGGAAGTTATTTCCTATTTTCAACTAACTTTTCCAATTTTCCTTTCTCTCATTTTCTCTCAACCCAAACACCTTTTCTCCAGAGTTTTTCTGCTGATTTTGTCACTTAAATCTCTCTTTTCAATTCTCTTTTGATTGCTAATCATCTCATCAACAAAACCTCACCATTTGCTAAGTGATTCTTCAAGCTTTTTGGTTCTAAAAGAGGAGAAACTCAAGTTTGGAGGTAAGAACGTCCTTCTCCTCTAAACTCTCAGTTCTTTACTGAAATTCCTAAGTTCTCAATCCTTAATTGATGATTTATAAGTGGTTTCAAAGTTGTGTGGTGGATCTTGGCTTTAAATGCAAGATTTGGTGATTTTTGATGAATTTTCGTTTGATCTGTTAAAGCAGTGATTTGAGGTGTGTTTTTGATGTAAGGATGTTGCTGAAGATATAAGGATGTTGTTAGGTCCTTTTTAGATGTTAAATGATGTTAAAGGATGTTTAGTTTTGATGGATTTTGGCTGGGCTTTGTTGAGGAGTTGTTTGGATGCATTTTCGGTTGTGTTTGGTGGCTGAAAATGGAGTGTGGATGAGAGCAGCGAGTTTAGGTGCTTTTATTGAAGGTATTAATGCATGATGATGCATTAATCCTCTGCTTTGATGTGTTTAAAACAGGGGAGTCATCTTTGGATCCAAGTGGTGGTGATCCGGAAGCTTGATTTGTGTTTCTGCAAGAGGCGAAACGGAATCGGTGAGTGGAATTTGGTTTTCGGCTTTGAAACCAGTGTTTTGAAGGTTTGGGAGCTTAGTTTAAGTCTAAGCAACTTAACTAAGCTCAAGAGTAAGTTTTCGGAAAAACTCTCTTGGTGATGGCCATGGTTTTTGGTTGTATGCAATGTGTTGTTTGCATGATTTTAAATCTGTTTTGAAAGCATATCTAGCATGTTTATTTGCTGAGATTTTAAGCCATGTGTTGAAGGAAGCTCAAGGTAAGAGTTCCTTGTTTTTGAACATTGTTTAAATGTGGTTTTATGCTTAAAGATGCATGATGTTTATGGCTTGGTTTAATGCTTTAAAACAGTGGATTTATTGATGATAATGATGCATATTGGCAAGTGATGGTTAAGGTCACAAAGGTGGTTAAAAGTCCTTGTGTGAGCCTTGTATATTTAAGAACATCAAGGTGGTTAAAAGTCCTTGGATGGTTCTTGGTTAAGATCACAAAGGTGGTTAAAAGTCCTTGTGTGGATCTTGTAAAGTTTAAGAACAACATGGTGTTTAAAAGTCCATGGTTGGTTCTTGGTTAAGGCTCAAGGTGGTTAAAAGTCCTTGTGTAAGCCTTGGTTACTTAAGAACTCCAAGGTGGTTAAAAGTCCTTGGGAGATTCTTGTTAAGGACACAAAGGTGATTAAAAGTCCTTGTGTGGTCCTTGCCATGGTGTTTAAAAGTCCATGGGTCCATGGTGTTTAAAAGTCCATGGGGATAAGATCACAATGGTGTTTAAAAGTCCATGTGTGGATCTTATGTGAAATGTATCACTTGTTGCCAATATGACTTGTTATGAACTTGAAGCATGAGATGCTTGTATTAAATGTTAAAGAGCATGTTTAATGTTACTTGAAGCATGAGATGCTTGTTTTAAATGTTTAAGAACATGTTTAATGTTGCTTGAAGCATGGTTTTTAAATGAGTTTTATAAATGCATTATTGGATGGTTTTAATGAGCATTCCTCACTAAGCTTTTGCCTACGCTCTCTTTCTCTTTTCTTAAACCAATAATGCAGAGCATTAAAGTGTATTGAGGGCGGCAAGGAAGGCAAGCAATCAAGTGGAAGCTAAGCTCAAGTATGGGAAGGTTTTCTTAAACACTTTTAGCTTTTGGCATTTGGCAATGGGGGACCTATGTGGATGTTTTGGGAGATGTTTTGAACTCCCTAAGTTTGTTTAATGTTGCTAATAATGCTGGATTTTGTAATTGGCCATTATGTGGATGGTTTGGAGTTTTAATGCTTGAATGGTTTGCTAAGTAGGAAGCATGCCTTTAGATTTGGGGCTTTTCATATTTGATGCTATGATGATGATTGAATGATGCATTTATGTTCCTCACATGTTGAATATCTTGCTGGTAAAGTTTGGTAGCATTTGGAGCATGTATGGTAAGTCAATTGTGTGTTTTAGCAGCCATTTTTCTGCATTCTGTGCAGGCCGTATCGGAACAGTAGCTACCGTTTCGGAACGGGTGCCTTGTAGTAGCCCAGGCGTCCGAAACGGAAGACACCGTTCTAAAACGGAAAGTCCTCTGCCAGCCTTCGTTTCGGAACCCGTTGCGGAACGGTCCCGCGTTTCGAAACAGGTTCTCCATGTTTCGGAACACCTGACCGTTGGGGGCTGACATTGGCAGTTATATGTTTTGAAATGTATGCGTTTTGGTCCTGAATCTTGTATGTGCAATTGTATGAGTTTGGGAAGTCCGTTTGAGCTGAAAATTTGCAGAGAAGCATGAAACTTGACTAATTACAAGTTGGTAACACTAATTTGGGTTGAGACCTTATAATTTACAGAATTTACAATTTGGTCCCTAAAGTTGTAAATTGTTCAATTGGGTCCCTGTTTGATCTCTGATGTTTATGATCTTTGAGCATGCTGTTTGAATGATCATAACTAGGGTTAATGTGCATATAGACAAGTTTAAAAAGAAAAAAAAGGTCGTTAATCAATCTTGACTTTCGGGTTGACTTTGGTTTTCCCCGTGTGACTTTCTTAATTCGGGTCTACCGTCTAGGCCGGGTTAAGGGGGTTACATTTGGTGGTATCAGAGCTGAGTTCTCGAGTAATTGGGAATGAGTGTATGCATGATTGAAGTATGTGTGATATGTATGCTTGTTGAGTGAAAGCATGATGAGTGGTTTGTGAATTTGATACAATTGAGTTGTATGCTTTGGTGAAGCATGTTGTGGGTACCCATTGCCAAATCAAAGCTAATGTAATGATGTTGATTTTAAATGAAAATGAGCTTGAGTACTTGGATTGCTTACCTTGCTGGACCTGACTTTGTTTATTTGCATTGTGATTGCATGGTTAGAATATGGCCCCTCGTAGAGAGTTGAGGAGTAATGTGCGAGCTACGGCTCCGAATGAGAATGAGAATGAGGAGAATGCAGGAAGTGCGGTGTTACCTCCTCCTCCACCTGGTGGTGGTGGTGCTGAGGGTGAAAGAGCTGAAGCTGCAGCTGGTGCTGGGGTCGCTAGACCTGAAGCTGGTCAGGGGCAAGCTATGCCTGACATGACGATGTTGGTGCAAGCTATTGCTGGTGCTTTTCGAGCGGCAGTAGCTGGAGCTCAAGGAGCTGGGCATCAGGGAGATGCTGGAGTTAGACTACCCTTGGAACGCTTACGCAGTCTTGGTGGGACTGAGTTCAGGGGTTTGTCCGCGGAAGGTTCTGAATCCTGGATGGAGAGTACCAAGAGGATCTTGGGTCAGATGAGTTGCACTGATGTGCAAAAGCTGGGGTGTGTTGTATCCTTGCTACATGATGATGCTTATACGTGGTGGACGACCACTATAGCTGGGATGGCGGAAGCTGATATAACTTGGACATTCTTCCAGAATGTGTTCAAGAGAAGGTATCTTGGTGTGAGGTACCTGGATGAAAAGAAGTGAGAGTTCATGTCTCTTACCCAAGGGAGCATGTCTGTGGCTGAGTATGAAGTGCAGTTTGTTCGACTCAGTCAATATGCGCCTGAGTTAGTCCCTGATGAGCGGGCGAGGTGCGAAAGATTCTGTTATGGTTTAGTGACGGATGTGAAGATGTATGTGCTGGCTACCGAGTATGATGATTTTGATGTGTTGGTAGGCCGAGCCAAGGATATAGAGATGAACTTGGGTTTATCTGCTAAGAGTGCTGGTTCTAGTGCTGGAAAGCGAGCTGCTGAGTTTAGTTCCGGTGGTGGACGGAACAAGAGGGGACGTGATCAGAAGTATCAGTCCTCAGCTAAGAGAGGTGGTGGTGCACCTGCTCGGGGAGGCAATGCTAGAGCTGATCCGAGTGCTTGTTGGATTTGTGGTTCGCGTGGCCATATGAAGCGTGATTGTCCTCGTGCTATGAGGGAGGTGCAAGCTCCTGTTGCGGCAGCTGGTAATGGATGCTGGAATTGTGGATCTGCGGATCATTTGAGGCGAGAGTGTCCTATGTTGGCCGGTGGCCAAGTGCGTGCTCATGTTGCTGTTGCACCACAGAGAGGTCGTGGGCGCGGCCGTGGTAACTTCCAGCGAAGAGAGGAAGGTGGTCGAGGAGTGGCCCATGTTGTTGCTATTCAGCCTGAGGGTGGTGGTCAAGCTAGGGTGTATGCTCAGCGGGAGGGGAGGAATGACGCGGATGTGATTGCAGGTACTTTTACTTTGCAATCCTTGTCATTGATTTCCTTGATAGATTCTGGATCTACGCATTCATATATTTTGCGTGAGCATGCTGAATTGCTTGGTTTGCCTGTTGAGTCTTTGGATGTTGGTGTTCGTGTCACTAGTTCTTTTGGTGAGACTGTTGTGACTCGAAAGCTTTATAGAAGGTGTCCTTTGGTTGTTCAAGATCATGTTTTTCATGTTGACCTTATGGAGTTGCCTTTCTATGGTTTTGATGTAATCCTTGGTATGGATTGGCTTGCTGAGCATCGTGCTGTTGTGGATTGTGAAAATAAGCGAGTTTCGTTGAAGCTTGCGGATGATTATGAAGTTGTTGTGGTTGGTGAGAATGTGAAGTTTCTTGCCAATGTGGTGTCTACCTTGGAGGCGAGCAGGATGCTGAGGCAAGGTTGTGAAGCTTACCTAGCTTTTGTGATGAATCCTAGCTCTAAGGAGTTGCGGGTACAAGATATCAGAGTTGTGAAGGAGTTTCCTGGAGTGTTTCCTGAGGAGTTGCCTGGTTTACCTCCTAACCGCGAGGTGGAGTTTGGAATTGAGCTGCATGAGAATACAACTCCTGTGTCCATTACCCCTTATAGAATGGCACCTAAGGAGCTGAAGGAGCTGAAGACGCAGTTGCAAGAGTTGCTTGATCGTGGTTTCATTCGGCGAAGTGTGTCACCTTGGGGTGCACCGGTCTTGTTTGTGAAGAAGAAGGATGACACTATGAGAATGTGCATTGATTATCGTCAGCTGAATAAGTTGACTATCAAGAATCGGTATCCTTTGCCGAGAATTGATGATCTCTTTGATCAGTTTCGGGGAGCAGCTGTGTTCACTAAGATTGACTTGAAGTCAGGGTATTACCAGTTGAAGGTGAAGGATGTGGATGTGCCTAAGACAGCTTTCAGGACAAGG
The DNA here is from genome assembly GCA_958450335.1 of Hibiscus tridactylites. Taxonomy (NCBI): domain Eukaryota; kingdom Viridiplantae; phylum Streptophyta; class Magnoliopsida; order Malvales; family Malvaceae; genus Hibiscus; species Hibiscus tridactylites. The sequence continues at coordinate 30,727,476 of OY288292.1, read as the reverse complement.
TATGGGCATTATGAGTTCCTTGTGATGCCGTTTGGTTTGACAAATGCTCCTGCTGCTTTCATAGACATGATGAACCGTGTGTTTCATGAATATCTGGACAAGTTCGTTGTGGTATTCATTGATGATATCCTCGTGTACTCGCGTACTGAGGAGGAGCATGAAGAGCATTTGAGGATTGTGCTGCAAGCTTTGTTGGAGAATCAGCTTTATGCCAAGCTGAGCAAGTGTGAGTTCTGGCTTAAGGAGGTGGTGTTTCTTGGGCATGTAGTTTCTGCCGAGGGGATTCGTGTTGATCCTCAGAAGATTGAGGCGGTGATGAATTGGAAGGTTCCTAAGTCTGTTCATGAGGTTCGTAGTTTCCTTGGTTTGGCAGGATACTACCGGAGGTTTGTGGATGGGTTTTCTAAGATTGCTGCACCTTTGACGAAGTTGTTGCAAAAGGATGTTAAGTATGAATGGACGGAAGCGAGACAGCAGGCTTTTGAGAGGCTTAAGGCGGCTTTGACGCAAGCTCCTATCTTGGTTCAGCCTGAATTAGGGAAAGAGTTTGTGGTCTACAGTGATGCGTCCTATGTTGGTTTGGGATGTGTGCTGATGCAAGAGGGTAAGGTGGTTGCTTATGCATCGCGACAGTTGAAGGTGCATGAGCACAATTATCCTACGCATGATATTGAGTTGGATGCAGTGGTTTTTGCTCTGAAGATTTGGAGACATTATCTGTATGGTGAGAAGTGTACTGTGTACACGGATCATAAGAGTTTGAGGTATCTGATGTCTCAGAAGGAGTTGAATCTCAGGCAGCGGCGTTGGTTGGAGTTGCTCAAGGATTATGATTTGACGATCGAGTACCATCCTGGAAAGGCTAATGTTGTAGCGGATGCCTTGAGTAGGAAGGTAGCTGTTGAGCTGAGGGCTATGTTTGCCAGTTTGAGTATTTCGCGTGATGGTGGTCTTGTGGCTGAGTTGCAAGTGAAACCATCTTTGGTTCAGTTGATCAAGGAAAGGCAGTTGCTGGATGATTCCTTGGTGCCTTATGTTCAGGATATCGCGGAGGGTAGGCCTTCGGATTTCTATTTTAATGATGATGGTGTGTTGTGTTTTGGGAGTCGAATAGTAGTGCCCAATGATGTTGGGTTGAGGCGTGCTATTCTGACTGAAGGTCATAGTAGTCCTTTTGCTATGCACCCTGGTAGTACAAAGATGTATCGTGATCTTCGTGATGAGTACTATTGGGTGGGTTTGAAAAAGGATGTTGCGGAGTTTGTGAGCAAGTGTTTGGTGTGTCAGCGAGTTAAGGCTGAGCATCAGGTTCCTTCAGGGTTGTTGCAACCGTTGAGAATCCCTGAATGGAAGTGGGAAAGGGTTACCATGGATTTTGTATCTGGTTTACCTTTGTCACCATCGAAGAAGAACTCTGTGTGGGTGGTTGTGGATCACCTGACGAAGTGTGCGCATTTCTTGCCTGTGCATACTACGTTTTCTTTGGATAAGCTTGCGGAGCTGTACATTGCTGAGATTGTGCGGCTGCATGGTGTGCCTAAGTCGATTGTATCGGATAGGGATCCGAGGTTTACATCGCGTTTCTGGCAGTGTTTGCATCAAGCTTTGGGTACAAGGTTGAATTTCAGTACATCCTATCATCCTCAGTCGGATGGTCAGTCAGAGCGTGTTATCCAGATTTTGGAGGATATGTTGAGGTGCTGCGTGATTGAGTTTCAGGGCTCTTGGGAGAAGCATTTGCCTTTGGTAGAGTTTGCTTATAACAATAGTTATCAGGCAAGTATTCAAATGGCACCTTATGAGGCTTTGTACGGGAGGAAGTGTAGGACTCCTCTTTGTTGGGCTGAAACGGGAAAGAAGTTGGTTTCGATGCCGGCTTTGTTGAAAGGAACCACCGAGAAGGTGAAGCTCATTTGTGAGCGTTTGAAGGCAGCTTCTGATCGGCAAAAGTCTTACGCGGATTTGAAGCGTAAGGAGATTGAGTATGCGGTGGGTGACCGTGTGTTCTTGAAGGTTTCGCCTTGGAAGAAGGTGATGAGGTTTGGCCGGAAGGGTAAGTTGAGCCCTAGGTATATTGGACCATATGAGGTGGTTGAGCGTGTGGGTCCTGTTGCGTACAAGTTGAGGTTACCTCAAGAGTTGGAGAAGATTCATGATGTGTTTCATGTTTCTATGCTCCGGAAGTATATATCTGATCCTTCGCATGTGATGCCTGTAGAGGAAGTGGAATTGAATCCGGATTTGACCTATGATGAGGAACCGGTGAAGGTTCTGGATTCGGATAGCAAGGTTCTTCGTGGAAAGACCATTGAGTTGGTGAAGGTGTTGTGGAAGCACCGTGGTGTTGAGGAAGCCACGTGGGAGCGGAAGGATGACATGCTGAAGCAGTTTCCTTACCTCTTTCCTTCAGGTAAATTTCGGGGACGAAATTTCTTAAGGGGGGAGAGTTGTAACGCCCCGGTTTTGGGCTTAGAAGTTTTGGGCGTTGACCGGTTCGGTCAAAGTGCTGTTCGAATCTAAAAAGGTGGAATTAGGAAAGCCTAGTTCGGGTTGCATTAAAAATATGGAAAAATGTTCTAAAATCCTCTTTTAATATATATAAGTGAACTGTGAAATCAATTTTACAAAATGAGGTTTGGAAGGGTGACATTTTGGCTAGTGACCAAAATGTAATTTTTGAAAACTGCGTGACTGTTTTAGAAAGGATTGAAACTTTGAATCTTTAAGGAGCTATTTACCCAAAGGGAGTTTCTCCAGATTTTTCTAAGATATTTAGTGATTTAATTCTGATTTTTAAACAAAAGAAAAGTGGAGGGAAGTTATTTCCTATTTTCAACTAACTTTTCCAATTTTCCTTTCTCTCATTTTCTCTCAACCCAAACACCTTTTCTCCAGAGTTTTTCTGCTGATTTTGTCACTTAAATCTCTCTTTTCAATTCTCTTTTGATTGCTAATCATCTCATCAACAAAACCTCACCATTTGCTAAGTGATTCTTCAAGCTTTTGGTTCTAAAAGAGGAGAAACTCAAGTTTGGAGGTAAGAACGTCCTTCTCCTCTAAACTCTCAGTTCTTTACTGAAATTCCTAAGTTCTCAATCCTTAATTGATGATTTATAAGTGGTTTTAAAGTTGTGTGGTGGATCTTGGCTTTAAATGCAAGATTTGGTGATTTTTGATGAATTTTCGTTTGATCTGTTAAAGCAGTGATTTGACGTGTGTTTTTGATGTTAAATGAATGTTAATTTGATAAGGAATTGAGTTTTAATTAATGCAATCCCGGATAGGTTGAATTTCCTAAGTTTAGCTTGTGATTCTTGGTTGTTTTGGAGTGATCTTGTGGATCTGTTGTTGCTGGAGATATAAGGATGTTGTTAGGTCCTTTTTAGATGTTAAATGATGTTAAAGGATGTTTAGTTTTGATGGATTTTGGCTGGGCTTTGTTGAGGAGTTGTTTGGATGCATTTTCGGTTGTGTTTGGTGGCTGAAAATGGAGTGTGGATGAGAGCAGCGAGTTTAGGTGCTTTTATTGAAGCTATTAATGCATGATGATGCATTAATCCTCTGCTTTGATGTGTTTAAAACAGGGGAGTCATCTTTGGATCCAAGTGGTGGTGATCCGGAAGCTTGATTTGTGTTTCGGCAAGAGGCGAAACGGAATCGGTGAGTGGAATTTGGTTTTCGGCTTTGAAACCAGTGTTTTGAAGGTTTGGGAGCTTAGTTTAAGTCTAAGCAACTTAACTAAGCTCAAGAGTAAGTTTTCGGAAAAAATCTCTTGGTGATGGCCATGGTTTTTGGTTGTATGCAATGTGTTGTTTGCATGATTTTAAATCTGTTTTGAAAGCATATCTAGCATGTTTATTTGCTGAGATTTTAAGCCATGTGTTGAAGGAAGCTCAAGGTAAGAGTTCCTTGTTTTTGAACATTGTTTAAATGTGGTTTTATGCTTAAAGATGCATGATGTTTATGGCTTGGTTTAATGCTTTAAAACAGTGGTGTGAAACAAATATTTTAATTTTGATATAACTAAAAACCTAAGGACTAAATTAAAAAGTCTAAACGAATTTTAAGTCCTAAAAATATCCCCATATAATTTTTATAATATGCCTAAGTTAAAAACATACTTTTCCAATTATTTTTCTAAGTGTTTCAAGTCAAAACAGTGGTTTCCATGTACCCGTTCCGAAACGGCCTCAAGGCGTTTCGAAACAGTTTCACCACTGTCGACCACCGTTCCGATACGGGTATCGAAACACCTGGAAGCGTTTCGAAACGGCTCACCTCGTTTCGAAACTGTTCTTCATGTTGGATAAAAAAAAAGGGGTTAAATTAATTCAAATATTTCAGATTTTTTAATATATAAGGGGTGTTTCGAAACGGCTAAGGCCCGTTCCGAAACGACCCTTTGACAGTAGCCATTCCGTTTCGAAACGGATCAATACCGTTCCGAAACAGGGGCTAGGTTTCAGTTTGAAAAATATGACCGTTGTATGTCTTAACTGATTTTATCAAAACCGTTAAGGCGTTTCGAAACGGTCTAGGACCGTTCCGAAACGACCCTTTTACAGTGGCAAAACCGTTCCGAAACGGCCCTAAGGCGTTTCGAAACGGGCTCTTAAATGCACCCCAACGGCTCTTTCTATTTTAGTCCGTTCCGAAACAGGTTTCCCGTGTTCCGAAACGGGTTGGTGCAGACAGCATTTATGGTGGTAAGAGAGGGTTCCAACGGCTCCAATTACTTCTCCAACCACTCAAACGGCTAGAAATCAATGAGAAGGTATAAAAGGGACATCCAAAAGCATCAGCAACAACTATTGAACTTCAAGCAAACATCCAAACATCAAATTCAAGCATTAGAGCAAAAATCCCAAATTTGTGTAAAATCCCAATTTGTGTTCTTCATTCATATTTTGTAAAATTGGGTTGAGTGCTTGTATTGGGGCTATCATTTGTATTGAGAGATACCTATTTAGCCTACAAATTCCTTTGTTCTTTTGTGTGAGGGTTGGGTTGATTTTTGGGTAGAAAAATCAACCGATATTGTAAAGGGTTGCCTCCTTGTCCTAGAAAAGGGGAAGATCAATTTAGTGAAATTGTTGCAAATCCTTAGTGAGACTAAGGTAGTGGATGTAGAGTTCATTTGGAACTTGAACCACTCTAAATTCCTTGTCCTTCAATTTTAATTTGCCAATTTCCACTACAATCCTTAAAATTTCCAATTCACCCCCCCTCTTGGTAAATATCGATCTTTCGATCCACTCAACAATTGGTATCAGAGCTTAACTCTTTGAGGATTAACAACCACAAGAGGAGATCCTTGGAAGAGTGTGATCATCAAAATATCAAGAGATGGCTTCAACCTCCGGTTCCGGCATGTACGAGTCACAATCAACCACCAAGCCTCCTTTCTTCAATGGTGACAACTACTCCTTTTGGAAGAACAAAATGAGGCTATTCATCAAGTCAAGTGACTACCTTGTATGGGATGTCATTGAGGATGGGCCATACATTCCATTGAAGCAAGATGGTGAAGGCAAGATGGTGTTGAAGAAGAAAGCCGAAATGAGTGAAGAGGAGAGGAAGAAGATTCAAGTCAACGATAAAGCTCTCCACATGCTTTTTTGTGCTTTCGGTCCGGACATCTATTCAAAGGTCTCTTCCATTGAAAATGCCAAAGAAGTGTGGGACACACTTGAGACTACTTATGAAGGCACTAATGATGTCAAGGAAACTAAGATTGGTCTTCTCAATCTTAGTTATGAAAATTTCAAGATGGAGCCCGATGAGACGGTGTCAAAGATGTTTGATCGATTCTCCACAATTGTCAACGGGCTAAAGGGCTATGGAGAGATCATACCGGAAGACAAGCTTGTCCGGAAGCTACTCTATTCACTTCCCGAAGCTTGGGATGGGAAGAGAACCGCCATCATAGAAGCAAAGAACTTGAAAACATTAAAGCTTGATGAGCTTGTGGGTTCTCTCCTTACTCATGAGATCATGAAGCAAGGAAGGGAAGATGAGAAAAAGAAAGAAGAGAAAAGAGTAGAGAAGCTTGAAGTCGAAAAGAAGAAGAAGATGGGAATAGCTCTCAAGGCAAAAGCTTCACAACATGATGAGAGCTCATCTTGTGAGGAGGATGAACTTGAAGAATTGGCTATGATAGCCAAACGATTCTCACGCTTCATGAGGTCCAACCGGGGAAGAAAAATCCAAAGAAAGATGGACTTCAAAGGAAGGAACAAAGAAGAAGGGAAGGATCCCATCATTTGCTATGAGTGCAAACAATCCAGTCACATCCGTTCGGAGTGCCCTCAACTCAAGAAGAAGAGCTTTGAGAAGAAGAAGAAACTCAAAGCCAAACTTGCTACTTGGAGTGATGAGGAGTCATCGGAGGATGACGAACAAGAAGTGGCCAACCTTTGTCTCATGGCACTTGAGGAAGATTCCTCCTTGGTAACCTCTAACTCATCTACTTTAGATTTTTCATATGAAGAATTAAATGATGCATATGATGAGTTGCAAGAGGTATATGATGAATTAGTTGAGAAATTTAAAGAGTCGGTCATTAAAAACAAGAAAATCATTTTAGAGCTAAATGAGAAAAATGACTCACTCACTCAAGCTAATTCTAAATTTGAGAAAAAGATTTTAGGATTAAAAGATGAACTTAAATTCTTTCAAGATGAAAATGTTGATCTTAATAATCTTTTGTCTCAATGCAATAGTGAACACCAAAAGGTGTTAGGTGAGCTAAATGAGCTCAAAAAGTCCTTAAAAAATGTTGGTAGTGTCAAACATGAAGTAGGAGAATCCTCTAGAACACACCAACCTAAGAAAAGGACTAATTACTACAAACAAGGTAGCTACCCTAGACATAGTAGAGCTAAAAGAATTAGAAGTGTATGGGTTCCTAAGGAACTTGTAAAATCTAATAATATTATTGCTATGTCATCTTGGATTCCTAAGGGAACCAAGGTTTTGGGAGCTAACACTCATGGACCCAAAATGATTTGGGTACCAAAAATCAAGGTTTAATATCTTTGTTTGTAGGGGGAGCATTGCTACAAGGCCAAAGCACAAAGTCAAAATTCATGGTACCTTGATAGTGGATGCTCGAGACACATGACCGGAGACAAGAGTCGATTCATGGATTTAAAGCCAAAAAGTGGAGGAGTAGTAACATTTGGTGACAACTCCAAAGGCCACATTAAAGGTATTGGCTCCATAGGTAATCACTCTACCATTCTCATTGAAAATGTCTTATATGTCGATGGTCTTAAACATAATTTATTGAGCATAAGTCAATTGTGTGATAAAGGATTTAATGTTTTATTTGATAAAAATGGATGCAAAATTGTTGACATTAAATCTAATAATATCATGCTCATAGGTCATCGCATAGGAAATATATACATGGTGCATTTAGATGACATACATACATCTCATGCATGTTTAGTTGCTCAAAATGAAAATGATGCATGGTTGTGGCATAGGAAGCTAGGACATGCTAGCATTAGTGTTTTGGAAAAACTAGTCTCTCTAAATCTAGTTAGAGGTTTGCCCAAAATTAAATTTTCAAATGACAAAATTTGTGATGCATGCTCTAAGGGTAAACAACATAAGTCTTCCTTTAAATCCATTAATGATGTTTCTACTAGTAGATGCTTACAATTAATTCACATGGATTTATTTGGGCCAATTAGGACTATGAGCTTGGGTGGTAAATCTTATGCATTCGTGTTAGTTGATGATTTTTCTAGATTTACTTGGGTTCTCTTTTTAAGTACTAAAGATGAGGCTTTGGAAAAATTCATCACATTTTCAAAATTAACCCAAAATGATCTTGAACTTAGAATTTCACACATTAGAAGTGATCATGGAACCGAGTTTCAAAATTTAGGGTTTGAAGAATTTTTGAATGAAAATGGTATTAGCCATAATTTTTCGGCTCCTCGAACTCCTCAACAAAATGGGGTAGTTGAGAGGAAAAATAGAACTTTACAAGAAATGGCTAGAACTATGCTTTGTGAAAATAATTTACCTAAATATTTTTGGGCGGAAGCCACAAACACCGCTTGTTATATTGTAAATCGAGTAATGATTAGGCCAATTTTAAAGAAAACACCTTATGAGATTTTAAAATCTAAAAAGCCTAACATTAGCTATTTTCACCCTTTTGGGTGTAAGTGTTTTGTTTTAAATAATGGAAAAGATAACTTAGGTAAATTTGATGCAAAAAGTGATGAAGCTATTTTTATAGGTTACTCTTTAACCTCTAAAGCCTATCGAGTATTTAACAAAAGAACTTTAGTAGTAGAAGAATCCATTCATGTTGTATTCGATGATAACCTCCTTCCTAGGAAGGATTCTTGTGATGATGATGATGTAGGAATCATAAATACCTTTGATGGAGGTCAAACTTCAAAGGAGGATGAGACTCAACCAAAAGAAGAAGACACACAAGATCCACCTCTTGAAGCCTTGAAGGACTTGGCTATTGAGGAAAAGGAAGTGAGCTACCCAAGGGAGTTGAACTATGTCAAAGATGGTGAAATCTTGGGTGATCCATCCAAGGGGGTAACCACTCGTTCTTCTCTTAAATTAATGAACCATGTTGCATTTATCTCATGCATAGAGCCTAAAAACATAAAAGAAGCATTGAAAGATGACTTTTGGATTATGGCTATGCAAGAAGAGTTAAATCAATTTGAGAGAAGTAATGTATGGACATTAGTTGATAGGCCTAGTAATCAATCTACAATAGGAACTAAATGGGTCTTTAGGAACAAACTAGATGAGAGTGGTAACATTGTGAGAAATAAAGCTAGACTTGTAGCACAAGGTTACACTCAAGAAGAGGGAATAGACTTTGATGAAACCTATGCACCCGTAGCTAGAATGGAAGCCATTAGGATGTTGCTTGCATATGCATGTTATCATAATTTCAAGCTTTTTCAAATGGATGTTAAAAGCGCATTTTTAAATGGTTTTATAAATGAAGAAGTGTATGTGGAACAACCACCGGGTTTTGAAGATTCAAAATTTCCAAATCATGTTTTCAAACTTACCAAAGCTCTTTATGGTTTAAAACAAGCTCCTATAGCTTGGTATGAAAGGCTTTCAAACTTTTTAATTGAAAAAGGTTTTGAAAAAGGTAAGGTAGACACTACACTTTTCATAAAAATGTATAAAAATGACATTTTAGTAGTTCAAATTTATGTTGATGATATAATTTTTGGTTCTACTAATGAATGTCATTGTCAAGAGTTTGCTAAGCTAATGCAAGGTGAATTTGAGATGAGCATGATGGGGGAGCTCTCATTCTTTTTGGGACTCCAAATCAAGCAAAAGAAGGATGGCACCTTCATCAACCAAGCAAAATACATAAAGGATATGCTCAAGAAATTTGGCTTGGAGAATGCAAAGCCTCAAGCCACTCCTATGAGCTCATCTACAAAGCTTGACAAAGATGAAGGAGGTAAGTGTGTTGACTCTAAACTTTATCGTTCTATGATTGGATCCTTGCTTTACCTTACCGCAAGTAGACCGGATATCTTGTTTAGTGTTTGCTTGTGTGCTAGGTTTCAAGCTAGTCCTAGAGAGTCTCACCTTATAGCCGTTAAGAGAATCTTTAGATACCTTAGAGACACTCCTTGTTTAGGCCTTTGGTATCCTAGAGACTCTACCTTCAACCTACATGCTTATTCGGATGCGGATTATGGGGGTTGCAAAATTGATAGGAAAAGTACTTCGGGAACTTGCCAATTCTTAGGTAGTATGCTCATATCTTGGTTCTCTAAGAAACAAAATAGTGTAGCCTTATCTACCACCGAAGCCGAGTACATATCCTTAGGGAGTTGTTGTGCTCAAGTCCTTTGGATGAAGCAACAACTCTTAGATTATGGAATTAAAGTTGGAACCATACCCCTAAAATGTGACAACACTAGTGCAATCTGCTTAACTAAAAATCCCATCCAACACTCTAGAACCAAACATATAGAAATAAGGCATCATTTCATTAGAGATCATGTCCTTAAGGAAGATGTGGTTATAGAGTATGTAGACACCTTGAATCAATTAGCGGACATTTTTACAAAACCTTTTGACAAAGAGCGTTTTTGGTCCCTTAGGAGAGAGTTAGGTCTAGCTAGCCTATCTTGACCTTTTAGGACCTCTTTTGTGCTTAAATATGCTTGATTTTGTGAAATGCCATGTTGATGTGTTTAAACTCCTAATTTCTTCCATGCTTATAGTTAGGGGGAGTATGTTTATGCCTACATATGTTTTGCCTGCTCATTCATGACATTTATGCATGTTAGGCCTCTTATAAGATCATTTTTCTGCATTTTTAGAGCCTCATCTGCACTTCCAGGCCCAGGTGTATCGAAACAGGTGAACCCGTTTCGATACGGGTACCTTAAATCACGTTCTGAGAAGAGGGCGTTTCGAAACGCCTAATAGCGTTCCGAAACGTTTTTGATTATGCCAAGGGGGTGTATCGGAACGCGTTCCGATACGGGTCAAAGGGTGTTTCGATACGGTCAACTGCGTATCGAAACGTTCTGCTTATGGTTTTTAAATGGTCAAAACCCTAGCCGCCCGTTCCGAAACGGTCTTGACCGTTCCGAAACGGCATCGCGGATTGCTATATCTAGGGCTTTTAATGATACAAATTTACTTTTTATCAAACTCTAAAACCCTAAACCGCCTCCCTCTCTATAAATACCCTCTCAAACTCCTTGATTTTCACCAAATTGTGAGGGGTTTTAATCTTCAACTCAAGTCTAAGCAAGTTTCATCAATCTTGTGCAAGGATTTCTTCAAAATCATCCAAAATCCCAAACTAAGGTAATTTTTCAATTTTTCTCTTTTCTTTCAATTCATGTTCGAATCATAGGATAGAAAATTTTATTTTTGTATAAATTATACGTTTTTGTTGTGGGTTTTCAAAATCTTGTGAAAATTTTTTCAAATCCCAAAATTTTTGATTCGAATATAAAATTTTTCAATCGTCTTTTTTTTAAACACTGTTTTATTTTAATTTTGTTTTCAAAAACCTAAGTGGGATTTCTTATTGGATTGATTTTAATTATCAATGCATACACTCAATTTTAAAACACTTGCTTAATGTTTTTAGATGGCGGATCAATCGAACAAAAAGCGCAAGGCCGTTCAATCCGGTGAATCGAGCATTCGTCCGAATCTCACTCAGCTTTTTCAGAAATCCTTCAAAACTTCGGAAGCACGTGCTCGCTTTGCTTATGTCAAGGATTTCGCGGTTCGTAAGGAACGTGTTATCGATCTTGAATTCCTCAATTCCGAGCGATTCCTTTTCCGTTATCTTCCTCGTTTGGATGAGTGGAATCTCATGGATTTCTTGAGCCTTCCGGATGTTTGCTACAAAAATATGGTACTCATCTTTTACTCCAATGCTCACTTTCTTTATGATGAGTCCAAAACCGAGATCATAGGGATTGAGTCATCCTTGCTAGGCAAAAAGGTTGTTATAAATGTTAAACTTTTAGAGTCTGCTCTTCAACTGAAAAATGAGGGTCTTGAGGATGAACGCCACTTTGGCACTTTTACCGGGAAAGCTCTTAACCTTGATGTGCATGATCGTGTCCTTCACTTAATGGTCTCTTGGTTTATTCGCCCTTCCGGCGGTAAATATTCCCATATCCGTCAACGAGATTATTTTTGGTTAGAGTGTTTCCGTAGGGGTGAGCGCCCAAATGTCCCTAAGATCATCTTTGCCGAGATTGTCAATAACATCAAGCTTATTGACACAAATGAGTTGACATCCTTCACTTATGGCATTGTCTTGAGCGCCCTATTTCACCATCTCGGTATTGATTGTACCTACGACTCTCCGGAACCTCGCAAGACCAAGATAGGTGAATCTTCCCTTCGCAAGTCCGGGTTCCATTATGTGAATGGTATTTGGGAAAGAGTTGATAGAGAAGCGGATCCTCCTCTTGTTGCTCCTCCACCGCAAGTTCAAGCCGCGAACAATGATGCCCTCACGGCTTTCCTTACCGAGCGTTTCAATGCCTTGGACTCTCGGTTCGATGCTTTGGACACTCGCATTACTTCGGGCTTTGAAACAATGGGCAATCGTTTGTCGAATGTCGAGAATCGTCTTAGTTCTCTTGAAACTTCTCATTCCAATTTGGATCTCTCCTTCTCCACTCTCTATGGGCAATGGACGAAGTTTCAACGTTCTCAAGCCAAGGACGATGACGATGAGGATGACGAGGATGATGATGACGAGGCTTAGGATCTTCATTTCATATCATATTATTTATGCTTTTTAGGATTTAGATTGCATCTTGTGTTTTATCATGTTTTAAGACCTATGCTTATGGCTATTTTATTTTGGGATTTTGTTGTTTGAATTATATTGAACTTAACGTTTTGAATTATGTTTTGGATATTTTGGTTATGAATTTATGGTTGCTTATTATTGCTTATTGGTACTAATCTTTTATCTTCTCTATGAGCTTATGTTATTCTTTTTGATCTAACAAAAAGGGGGAGAAGAAATTTAAGAGCCTCAACACTAAAATTCGTTTTTAATTTTTAAAAGGTTTAAACTTCAAATCAAAATTTTTTTTTAAAAAAAACCTATCTTAAATTAAGGGGGAGTTAGAATATGTTCAAAACTTTCCAAATTCTCAAAAATTCTAACTTTGGTTTTGTTATATCAAAAAGGGGGAGATTGTGAAACAAATATTTTAATTTTGATATAACTAAAAACCTAAGGACTAAATTAAAAAGTCTAAACGAATTTTAAGTCCTAAAAATATCCCCATATAATTTTTATAATATGCCTAAGTTAAAAACATACTTTTCCAATTATTTTTCTAAGTGTTTCAAGTCAAAACAGTGGTTTCCATGTACCCGTTCCGAAACGGCCTCAAGGCGTTTCGAAACAGTTTCACCACTGTCGACCACCGTTCCGATACGGGTATCGAAACACCTGGAAGCGTTTCGAAACGGCTCACCTCGTTTCGAAACTGTTCTTCATGTTGGATAAAAAAAAAGGGGTTAAATTAATTCAAATATTTCAGATTTTTTAATATATAAGGGGTGTTTCGAAACGGCTAAGGCCCGTTCCGAAACGACCCTTTGACAGTAGCCATTCCGTTTCGAAACGGATCAATACCGTTCCGAAACAGGGGCTAGGTTTCAGTTTGAAAAATATGACCGTTGTATGTCTTAACTGATTTTATCAAAACCGTTAAGGCGTTTCGAAACGGTCTAGGACCGTTCCGAAACGACCCTTTTACAGTGGCAAAACCGTTCCGAAACGGCCCTAAGGCGTTTCGAAACGGGCTCTTAAATGCACCCCAACGGCTCTTTCTATTTTAGTCCGTTCCGAAACAGGTTTCCCGTGTTCCGAAACGGGTTGGTGCAGACAGCATTTATGGTGGTAAGAGAGGGTTCCAACGGCTCCAATTACTTCTCCAACCACTCAAACGGCTAGAAATCAATGAGAAGGTATAAAAGGGACATCCAAAAGCATCAGCAACAACTATTGAACTTCAAGCAAACATCCAAACATCAAATTCAAGCATTAGAGCAAAAATCCCAAATTTGTGTAAAATCCCAATTTGTGTTCTTCATTCATATTTTGTAAAATTGGGTTGAGTGCTTGTATTGGGGCTATCATTTGTATTGAGAGATACCTATTTAGCCTACAAATTCCTTTGTTCTTTTGTGTGAGGGTTGGGTTGATTTTTGGGTAGAAAAATCAACCGATATTGTAAAGGGTTGCCTCCTTGTCCTAGAAAAGGGGAAGATCAATTTAGTGAAATTGTTGCAAATCCTTAGTGAGACTAAGGTAGTGGATGTAGAGTTCATTTGGAACTTGAACCACTCTAAATTCCTTGTCCTTCAATTTTAATTTGCCAATTTCCACTACAATCCTTAAAATTTCCAATTCACCCCCCCTCTTGGTAAATATCGATCTTTCGATCCACTCAACAAGTGGATTTATTGATGATAATGATGCATATTGGCAAGTGATGGTTAAGGTCACAAAGGTGGTTAAAAGTCCTTGTGTGAGCCTTGTATATTTAAGAACATCAAGGTGGTTAAAAGTCCTTGGATGGTTCTTGGTTAAGATCACAAAGGTGGTTAAAAGTCCTTGTGTGGATCTTGTAAAGTTTAAGAACAACATGGTGTTTAAAAGTCCATGGTTGGTTCTTGGTTAAGGCTCAAGGTGGTTAAAAGTCCTTGTGTAAGCCTTGGTTACTTAAGAACTCCAAGGTGGTTAAAAGTCATTGGGAGATTCTTGTTAAGGACACAAAGGTGGTTAAAAGTCCTTGTGTGGTCCTTGCCATGGTGTTTAAAAGTCCATGGGTCTATGGTGTTTAAAAGCCAATGGGGATAAGATCACAATGGTGTTTAAAAGTCCATGTGTGGATCTTATGTGAAATGTATCACTTGTTGTCAATATGACTTGTTATGAACTTGAAGCATGAGATGCTTGTATTAAATGTTAAAGAGCATGTTTAATGTTACTTGAAGCATGAGATGCTTGTTTTAAATGTTTAAGAACATGTTTAATGTTGCTTGAAGCATGGTTTTTAAATGAGTTTTATAAATGCATTATTGGATGGTTTTAATGAGCATTCCTCACTAAGCTTTTGCTTACGCTCTCTTTCTCTTTTCTTAAACCAATAATGCAGAGCATTAAAGTGTATTGAGGGCAGCAAGGAAGGCAAGCAATCAAGTGGAAGCTAAGCTCAAGTATGGGAAGGTTTTCTTAAACACTTTTAGCTTTTGGCATTTGGCAATGGGGGACCTATGTGGATGTTTTGGGAGATGTTTTGAACTCCCTAAGTTTGTTTAATGTTGCTAATAATGCTGGATTTTGTAATTAGCCATTATGTGGATGGTTTGGAGTTTTAATGCTTGAATGGTTTGCTAAGTAGGAAGCATGCCTTTAGATTTGGGGTTTTTCATATTTGATGCTATGATGATGATTGAATGATGCATTTATGTTCCTCACATGTTGAATATCTTGCTGGTAAAGTTTGGTAGCATTTGGAGCATGTATGGCAAGTCAATTGTGTGTTTTAGCAGCCATTTTTCTGCATTCTGTGCAGGCCGTATCGGAACAGTAGCTACCGTTTCGGAACGAGTGCCTTGTAG
Source organism: Hibiscus tridactylites (assembly GCA_958450335.1). Lineage (NCBI taxonomy): Eukaryota > Viridiplantae > Streptophyta > Magnoliopsida > Malvales > Malvaceae > Hibiscus > Hibiscus tridactylites. The sequence continues at coordinate 30,712,320 of OY288292.1, read as the reverse complement.
TAGCTCAGGCGTCCGAAACGGAAGACACCGTTCCGAAACGGAAAGTCCTCTGCCAGCCTTCGTTTCGGAACCCGTTGCGGAACGGTCCCGCGTTTCGAAACAGGTTCTCCCTGTTTCGGAACACCTGACCGTTGGGGGCTGACATTGGTAGTTATATGTTTTGAAATGTATGCGTTTTGGTCCTGAATCTTGTATGTGCAATTGTATGAGTTTGGGAAGTCCGTTTGAGCTGAAAATTTGCAGAGAAGCATGAAACTTGACTAACTACAAGTTGGTAACACTAATTTGGGTTGAGACCTTATAATTTACAGAATTTACAATTTGGTCCCTAAAGTTGTAAATTGTTCAATTGGGTCCCTATTTGATCTCTGATGTTTATGATCTTTGATCATGCTGTTTGAATGATCATAACTAGGGTTAATGTGCATCTAGACAAGTTTAAAAAGAAAAAAAAGGGTCGTTAATCAAGGTTGACTTTCGGGTTGACTTTGGTTTTCCCCGTGTGACTTTCTTAATTCGGGTCTACCGTCTAGGCCGGGTTAAGGGGGTTACAAAAGGCCCATTTTAACCAGCTCGTCCGAAACCTCTACAAAAAGGACTGCAAAACAAGTTTTAATCAAATTTTACGAATTAATGTAATTGATTAGGAGCTTTTCAACACAATTATATTGCAAAACCTCAATTTCTACTTTTTACTCAGTTAAAATTCCAACGGGTCCATTGAAAGGCCCATTTCGACCCGCTCGTCCGAAACCTCTACAAAAAGGACTGCAAAACAAGTTTTAATCAAATTTTTGGAGTTCATGTAATTGATTAGGAGCTTTTCAACACAAATATATTGCAAAACCTCAATTTCTGTACTTTTTACTCAGTTAAAATTCCAACGGGTCCATTGAAAGGCCCATTTCAACCCGCTCGTCCGAAACCTCTACAAAAAGGACTGCAAAACAAGTTTTAATCAAATTTTTGGAGTTAATGTAATTGATTAGGAGCTTTTCAACACAATTATATTGCAAAACCTCAATTTTTGTACTTTTTACTCAGTTAAAATTCCAACGGGTCCATTGAAAGGCCCATTTCGACCTGCTCGTCCGAAACCTCTACAAAAAGGACTACAAAACAAGTTTTAATCAAATTTTTGGAATTCATGTAAATGATTAGGAACTTTTCAACACAATTATATTGCAAAACCGCAATTTCTGTACTTTTTACTTAGTTAAAATACCAACGGGTCCATTGAAAGGCCCATTTCGACCCGCTCGTCCGAAACCTCTACAAAAAGGACCGCAAAACAAGTTTTAATCAAATTTTAGGAGTTCATGTAATTGATTAGAAGCTTTTCAACACAATTACATTGCAAAACCTCAATTTCTGTAGTTTTTACTCAGTTAAAACTCGCTTAAACTCTTCTAAGTTTGATTCTCTTAAACTTTATCTTGAAATGGAGGGTTTTTTTGCTGTGGATAGTAGCCCTTCTTGTGCAGGTTTATGCCTGCTTTATAATAAAAACAATACATTAGATTTTCTCTCATCATCGACGAGATATATTGATGTTATTGTGAATGGTTTAAATGGTCGTTTTCGTTTTACTGGTATATACGGTTACGCAGCCACGAATATGAAAAAACACACTTGGGAACTCATTGACTCCCTTTAATAAAACTCAACTCTTCCTTGGCTCATCGGAGGTGACTTAAATGACATCCTGGATGATTCGGAAAAACAAGGTGGTAATCGTAGGCATCGTTCACAAATTCTAAACTTTCGTGAATGTCTCGCACGTAACAATTTGTTTGATTGTAAACCCAACACCGGTTGGTTCACTTGGACCCGCACGGGGCCTAATGTTAACCCAGTATGTGAAAGACTCGACCGTTTTGTGGCATGTTCCCAATGGTTGCACGATTTTCCCAACTTCGGCCATTTTCATTCATTTTCCCTCGAATCGGACCATAGCGTTATCATTTTGGACACAGACAATGCAACCATAACGAACCAATATACTACACAGTCCATGGATCATTTTCGATTTGAAGCTTGTTGGGCTCGTGACCCTGCAGGCATTTAAGTTTGTAAACAAACATGGGCTGCCACGCACGGGTCCATTCTGGATAAAATATCTGCATTGGGCCATAATCTCCAAGAGTGGCAGCATGCTCAACGTAAGCTTTCCACTCTCCGCATGCAAACGCTGCAATGTTCTATTAACGCTCTTCTACGTCGTCGCCATCTTTCCCGGAAAGCACTTTCCACGCTTCACAGCGCTAAATTGGAACTCCGGAAATTGACAGCGGCTAAAGAGGCGTACTGGGCTCAAAACTCTCGCATTTCCTGGTTAACCAACGGGAATAAGAATACCACCTACTTCCATGCGAGGGCCACAAAAAGGCGTAGGAAAAACGCAATCCGAGGACTAATGGATGTGAACGGAGTATGGCAGACTTCCACTGCCGACACGTTACAAATTGCGTCGTCCTACTTTCAAGGAATTTTTTCATCATCTTGTCTGGTGTCTTCACCGGAATTGCTGAACAATATTCGCCCTACTTTGACTACGGATATGAACGCTACTCTTCTACGCCCTTTCACTGTAGATGAAATCCGCGCCGCTTTTCTGGATATCAATCCTAAAAAAGTACCAGGGATTGATGGTTTCCCCAGTAGTTTCTACCGACAGCACTGGGATATGATTGGTCCTGATTTCCTATCTCTTTGCATGGATCTCCTACAAGGGAAAGCCGATATGGCGTCGGTTAATCGATCGGTCATTGTGCTTATACCTAAGATTTCTGACCCCACCACTATGAAGCACTTTAGACCAATCAGTTTGTGTACTGTCATATACAATACGGTTTCAAAGGTTCTGGTTAATCGCCTTAAACTATCCTTACCTTCTTGTATCAGTGATTCTCAGGCTGCGTTCATCAGCGGACGCAATATCACTGACAACATTCTAATTGCACATGAGTTGGTGCACACCCTTCACTCTAGTGGCACAATGTCCTCCCAAGGGGCTGTTGTCAAGCTCGATATGGAGAAGGCCTTTGATAGGGTCGAATGGTCCTTTTTAAGGGATGTCATGCTCCGTATGGGGTTTGCTAGGGATTGGGTAAACCTTATCTTACGATGTGTCTCCTCGGTCTCCTTTTCGGTACGAGTTAATGGCACACTATCTGAGGAATTCTTCCCTACCAGGGGTACCCGTCAAGGAGACCCTCTGTCACCTTTCCTTTTCCTCATTTGTTCCCAAGGGCTCTAAGCGGCTTTGGAAACGAAGCAAAGGGAAGGGCGCCTATCGGGACTTAGCGCTAGCCGCCATGGGCCCAGGGTTACTCATCTGCTCTTTGCAGATGATAGTATGGTGTTTCTACGCAATGAGCCAGCGGAGGTGGATAGATTACGATACGTCCTCTCCCAGTATGCCTCCTCCTCCGGACAAACGGTAAATTTTGATAAGTCAACCGCCTACTGTAGTCACAGGTGTTCCTCTGACTTTCTCCATGATATGCATTCAATCCTGGGTGTACGCTTAGTGGATGACCCAGGCATATATTTGGGGGTCCCCCTTTTAATTAAAAGGAATAGGACCGCCTCATTAGGATTTGTGAGGGATAAAGTCCAATCCCGGATGAGTAAATGGGATAACAGCTTCCTTTCATATAGTGGGAGAGAAATTCTCATTAAGTCGGTTGCACAAGCAATGCCACAATATGTAATGTCCTGCTACCTACTACCCCAAAACATAATTGATGACATTACTATGTCCATACGGCGTTACTGGTGGTCAGGGCGCAGTAATAAGCGAGGTTGGCCGCTTTTATCGTTGGAATCTCTTTGCACACCTAAAAATGTGGGAGGCCTAGGTTTCCGCGATCTGCACACATTTAATATCGCCCTTTTGGGGAAGCAGATTTGGCATCTGTTATCACACCCGGACTCTCTCTTGACACGAGTCCTTCGCGCGAAATACTACCCCTCAGGTGACCTACTGAATGCCTCAGGGGACAAACGGGCTTCGTTTGCATGGAAAGGTATACACCAAGCAATTCACTCCCTTGGGCCTTGTTATTTTTGGCGGCCAGGAGTCAAGAGTTCGATACGTCTGCTCAGCGATACCTGGGGACGGGATAAACCACTTACGCTTTTTGGGCAATATATGGACAATGACGAGCTACCGTTGCGGTGTCAGGATTACATGTCACGTGGCTATACGTCATGGGATGAGTCCAAACTTCAAAGAGACTTCAACAAGGATGATGTCGAATGCATCCTTCGGGTTCCGATTTATCGCAATAGGCCGGATAAGCTTGTTTGGGGACAACATGACTCTGGCAACTATACCGTCAGGTCGGGATACTTTTTTCTCCATCAACCTGCGAGACCGGTGACGCGACCTACCCATCTCTGGAAAGTAATATCTAAAGTTCTGACTCTACCGAAGATCCGCTCTTTCAGCTGGAGAGCGGGCCGTGATGCCTTACCCACTGGGGACAAACTCCGAGCGATACATCACACGGATGGGCAATGCCCTTTTTGCCCAGCAGTGCTGGAATCCGCTATACATGCCCTTCGTGATTGCCCAAGTGCCCAAGATGTTCTTCGCCTAGTTGGGCTTCCATCGAGTGTTTATGCCAGCCACACCGGCACAATGGCGGCATGGTTATCGGAAGGAACTTACTGTTTGGACACTACAGGGTTTGCTCTGCTCCTAACAACAATTTGGAATGTCTGGAACCATCGTAATGACTGGGTTCACTCACAAAGACTTCAACCAACTTGGCTCACGGCCATGAACGCTACAGGTCTTCTACAGGAATATGCCGCCGCTAACGCTCTCCCCGCCGTGTCAGCAGCCATACCACCAGCAGCCCCGCCACGATGGACGCCGCCAAGCCCGGGGTATATAAAGATAAATGTTGACGGAGCCTTCCATCCAGGATCCGGTGCTGCAGCTATCAGAGTCATTGCTAGGGATGCTCATGGTTCGATTGTTGGAGGATGTGCTGTCCATGAGGCAGGTTGTCAGGATGCCACCATGGTCGAGCTACATGCCACCGTTGCGGGTATCATGTTGACCCGAGATAGAGGATGGGGCAAGGTGCTCATCGAGTCCGACTCGGCTATGGTGATCAACAAGCTCTCGCGCACTACTGACGATAACTCCCTGCTGGGGCCGCAAATTGTAGATACGAAGGCCTTGCTTAGGTCATTTCCTTTGATAACCTTATCTTTTGTACCTAGAACAGCCAATTTTGTGGCTCATAATTTAGCCGCTTGGGCTTTACATTCAACTTCTTCTGTGTATTTTGATTCAGTTGTTCCTGACTGTATTAACGTTGATGTACTGGCTGACTCTCAGCCTTTTTCTTGTTATAATAATAACAGAGCTCAGGGCACTCTTTTCCCCTTAGGTTCACCTTGTGTCTCGGCACAAGGTGGTTAGAGGGGTTTTTAACTAGGCCCTTTTTCTTCAAAAAAAAATTCCAACGGGTCCATTGAAAGGCCCATTTAGACCTGTTCGTCCGAAACATCTACAAAAAGGACCAAAAAAATGTTTTATTCAAATATTAGGAGTTCAAATAATTGATTAGAAGCTTTTCAACACATTTATATTGCAAAACCTCAATTTCTGTACTTTTTACTCAGTTAAAATTCCAACGGGTCCATTGAGAGGCCCATTTCAACCCGCTCGTCCGAAACCTCTACAAAAAGGACTACAAAACATGTTTTAATCAAATTTTAGGAGTTCATGTAATTGATTAGGAGCTTTTCAACACAATTATATTGCAAAACCTCAATTTATGTACTTTTTACTCAGTCAAAATTCCAATGGGTCCATTGAAAGGCCCATTTCGACCCGCTCGTCCGAAACCTCTACAAAAAGGACTGCAAAACAAGTTTTATTCAAATATTAGGAGTTCATGTAATTGATTAGGAGCTTTTCATCTGTAACCCCCGTAGCCCGGCCTAGACGGTTGACCCGAACTACGAAGATTACACGGGGAAAACCAAAGTCAACCCGAAAGTTAAACTTGATTAACGACCCTTTTTTTTCTTTTTAATCTTGCCTAGATGCACATTAACCTTAGATGTGATCACACAACATCATGCTCAAAGATCACAAACATCAGAGATCAAACAGGGACCCAATTGAACAAAATACAACTTTAGGGACCAAATTGCAATTTCTGAAAACTTTAAGGACTTAACCAGATTTTAAGTTACCAACTTAAAATTAATCATGTTTCATGCTTCTCTGCCAAATTTCAGCTCAAACGGACATCCCGAACTCATACAATTGCACAAACAAGATTCAGGACCAAAATGCAAACATTTTGAAACATTTAACCGCCCATGTCAGCCCCCAACGGTCACCCGTTCCGAAACAGGCCAAGCCCGTTCCGAAACACGGGGCCGTTCCGCAACGCGTTCCGCAACGGGGGTCTGGCAGAATGCTTTCTGTTTCGGAACGGTGGCACCCGTTTCGGACGCATGGGTTCATGCAGGGCACCCGTTCCGAAACGGTGTTACCTGTTCCGAAACGCCTAGCCCAGAATGCTGCATTTTGCTCACTCAAACACACAATTGATCATTCAAACATGCTCCAAAAGCCACCAAACTTTACCAGCATGCAATTCAACATAAATGAGACATACTTGCATCAACAATTCAACAGAAACACAACATATAAGAAAAGCCCCAAATCTATAGGCATGCTTCCTACACAAGCAACCATTTAGGCACAAACCATCCAAAACAAACTCATTTAAGCCAATTCATGATCCAACAACATTAGCAACAACATTTAAACATTCTTGATCAAACATATACGATCACATACACTTAAACCCGGGAGATTCTACCCCATTGCCCTTATTAACTATAGCTATTCACCGAAACATACATCTCCATTGGAGTCCACCTTGAATCCCTTGCTCCTTGCTGTCCAAACTTCAAGAATCTGCATTGATGGACAAAAAGGAGCGTAAGCACATAATGCTTAGTGAGGAATGCTCAAAACCAAAACACCATCAATGCAGCGTGTCATTAAAACACTTTTAAAACAAACCCGATTTGATTACCAAAACCATGTTTGAAAACCCTTTTCAACATCAAGCTCAAATCATGCATAAACACCATATGTCAAGCTTAAACAAAACCATGGAAAACACTCCCATTTCACAACATACCTTTCTTAAACTTGAAAACCATATCAAGCAAGAAACCTTTTAAAACCATAGCTCAAATAATCCATCACATGCATTTAACTAAGGCAACATAAAACCATAACGTCATCAAATCATGCCTTTAAAAACAAGTCTTACAAGACTCCAATGCAACATAGATATTTCATGCTCACATGCATCATTTACCAAATGATAACCAACACTTGTTCAACTTAACAAGTAAACATGCATTCACTAGCATCATACACTTTTCATGCAACAATGCATCTTTTCAAGCATCTCATGCTTCACACGCAATCATGCATCATTTCAAGCATCCCATGCTTCACATGCAATCATACATCATTTCAAGCATCTCATGCTTCACATGCAACCATGCATCATTTCAAGCATCTCATGCTTCTTTATGATCAAGAACATTACATTGGCTTCCAAATGATCAACCACATCCACTTTTCAACTCAACAACCCGATCGGATACGCGGATTCCGAGCGTTGTCCCTACGCTCCCTACACCCTACCAATCCAAGGTCCTCAAATGGGCAACAACCTCCATTATGACCTCATCATCCTAAGGTTCCCATGTATGGACTTTTAAACACCATACAACCTTAGCTTTTTTCCCAAGGTTCCCATGTATGGACTTTTAACCACCATACAACCTTGACATGCACAAGATTCCCACGTATGGACTTTTAACCACCATACAACCTTTGCATAACCGATTGGTAGTTGTAGAACATCACTAACGAGATCCGGGACACCCTACACAAGATCCACACATGGACTTAACACTGCCATTGTGATCTCAACAAGCACAAGGTTCTCACATATGGACTTTTAACCACCATATAACCTTTGCTCAACCAAGGTCCTCGAATGGGCAACACCTCCATTATGACCTCATCAACCAAGGTCCTCGAATGGGCAACAACCTCCATTATGACCTCATCTCGTTAGGATACTTGAAGGGAGCTTATCCGGTCCACTCTTGACCACTCCACCTCCAAGGCGACTTAATTCACGGTGCACCCAATCCTATAGCCGGCTAACTATATCCGATCAACAAACCAAGAACCACTTACATCACTTGCCAATATAACCATCTTACCACATGAGTCCAATGTTCCACATGCATAAACATAATGCAAAGCCATCACAACATTAGCCCAATGATTCACATGCATAACCAATATGCAAAAGGTAACATTTACCATCATCAATTCACTGTTTTAAAGCATCATACAAAGCCATTGATCAACATGCAACACTATGCATCAAAACCACATTTACCATATACAAAACCAAGGATCCCTTACCTTGAGCATCCTTCTCAAATGGCTTTCAAAACCAGCATTAAACCATGCTAAAACGTGCTTACAAAACAGAATTAAACCATGCAAAACACATGCATTTCAATCATCAACCACATTTGCTTTTAAAACCAAATCACAACACAAATCAAGAGCAAAAAAAATCCTTTTACTTACTCTTGAGCTTAGCAAAGTTGTTTAGACTTACACTAAGCTCCCAAAAACCTTCAAACCTTGATTTAAAAGCTGAAATCCCAACTTCACTCACCGATAACCAAAACAAGACTAGCCAACAAGCCTTCCAAGCTTCCGAAACCTTCCGCAAACACCTCCAGAGCTCACGGATCAAACTCCCCTGTTTCAAGCACACAAAAACAGAACATTAATGCATCCTTATGCATTAAAACACCAGCAACAACAACACAACTCGCTGCTCATCACAAATCTAACAATTTGACTACCAAACACAACCGAAATCACCTCCAAACACCTCCAAAACTTAACCCAGCCAAGATCCATCACTTCTAACCATTTTTATACATCAATTAACATCCAAAATGATCACAACCACGTCCTTATACCTCCAGGTATAACAGATCACCAAAAACACTCCAAAAACAACCAAAAACTCAAGCCAAACTTAGGAAATTCAACCTATCCGGGATTGCATTGATTAAACCTCAACTTCTAATCAATTTAGCATTCATTTAACATCATTTTGACACTCCAAAACACTGCCCAAACAGATCACACGAAAATTTCACCAAAAACACCAAATCTTGCATTTTAGCCAAAAATCAAGATCTCAATTGAAAAGCCATTAACAAAACATAAATCAAGGATTGAGAACTTAGGAATTTCAGTAAAGAACTGATAGTTTAGAGGAGAAGGACGTTCTTACCTCCAAACTTGAATTTCTCCATTTTAGAGCCAAAAAGCTTGATGAAACAACTTGCAAATTGAGAGGTTTTGTTGATAAGATGATTAGGAATCAAATGAGAGTTGAAATGAGAGATTTAGATGTCAAAATCAGAGAAGGAAATCTGGAGAATTGTGTTTGGGTTGAGAGAAAATGAGAGAAAAGGAAAATTGAGAGAAAATGGAAAGTTAGTTAAGAAATTGGTTAAAATGATTTCCCTCCCTTTCTTAATCTTTAAAAATCAGAATAAAGCCTTAAAATATCTTAGAAAAATCTGGAGAAATCCTTTTTGGAATAATAGCTCCTTAAAGATTCAAAGTTTCAATCCTTTATAAAACTGTCCCGCAACTTTCAAAAATTACATTTTGGTCACTAGCCAAAATGTCAACCTTCCGAACCTCATTTTCCAAAATTGATTTCACAGTTCACTTATATATATTAAAATATGATTTTAGAACATTTTTCCATATTTTTAATGCAACCCGAACTAGGCTTTCCTAAATTCACTCTTATATATTCGATCAGCACTTTGACCGAACCGGTCAACACCCAAAACTTCTGAGCCCAAAACCGGGGAGTTACATCATCACAATTATATTGCAAAACCTCAATTTCTGTACTTTTTACTCAGTTAAAATTCCAACGGGTCCATTGAAAGGCCCATTTCGACCCGCTCGTCCGAATCCTCTACAAAAAGGACTGCAAGACAAGTTTTAAACAAATTTTAGGAGTTCAAATAATTGATTAGGAGCTTTTCAACACAATTATATTGCAAAACCTCAATTTCTATACTTTTTACTCAATTAAAATTCAAACGGGTCCATTGAAAGGCCCATTTAGACCTGCTCGTCCGAAACCTCTACAAAAAGAACCGCAAAAATGTTTTATTCAAATATTAGGAGATTAAATAATTGATTAGGAGCTTTTCAACACAATTATATTGTAAAACCTCAATTTTTGTACTTTTTACTCAGTTAAAATTCTAACGGGTCCATTGAAAGGCCCATTTCGACCCGCTCGTCCGAAACCTCTACAAAAAGGACCGCAAAACACGTTTTGATCAAATTTTAGGAGTTCATGTAATTGATTAGGAGCTTTTCAACACAATTACATTGCAAAACCTCAATTTCTGTACTTTTTACTCAGTTAAAATTCCAACGGGTCCATTGAAAGGCCCATTTCAACCCGCTCGTCCGAAATTTCTACAAAAAGGACTGCAAAACAAGTTTTAATCAAATTTTAGGAGTTCATTTATTTGATTGGGAGCTTTTCAACACCATTATATTGCAAAACCTCAATTTCTGTACTTTTTACTCAGTTAATATTCCAACGGGTCCATTGAAAGGCCCATTTAGACCTGCTCGTCCGAAACCTCTACAAAAAGGACCGCAAAAATGTTTTATTCAAATATTAGGAGTTCAAATAATTGATTAGTAGCTTTTCAACAAAATTATATTGCAAAACCTCAATTTCTGTACTTTTTACTCAGTTAAAATTCCAACGGGTCCATTGAAAGGCCCATTTAGACATGCTCGTCCGGAACCTCTACAAAAAGGACCGCAAAAATGTTTGATTCAAATATTAGGAGTTCAAATAACTGATTAGTAGCTTTTCAACAAAATTATATTGCAAAACCTCAATTTCTGTACTTTTTACTCAGTTAAAATTCCAACGGGTCCATTGAAAGGCCCATTTAGACCTGCTCGTCCGAAACCTCTACAAAAAGGACCGCAAAAATGTTTTATTAAAATATTAGGAGTTCAAATAATTGATTAGGAGCTTTTCAACACAATTATATTGCAAAACCTCAATTTCTGTACTTTTTACTCAGTTAAAATTCCAACGGGTCGATTGAATGGCCCATTTCGACCAGCTCGTCCGAAACCTCTACAAAAAGGACTGCAAAACATGTTTTAATCAAATTTAGGAGTTCATGTAATTGATTAGGAGCTTTTCAACACAATTATATCGCAAAACCTCAATTTCTGTACTTTTTACTCAGTTAAAATTCCAACGGGTCCATTGAAAGGCTCATTTCAACCCGCTCGTCCGAAACCTCTACAAAAAGGACTACAAAACAAGTTTTAATCAAATTTTAGGAGTTCATGCAATTGATTAGGAGCTTTTCTACACAGTTATATTGCAAAACCTCAACTTCTGTACTTTTTACTCAGTTAAAATTCCAACGGGTCCATTGAAAGGCCCATTTCGACCCGCTCGTCCAAAACCTCTACAAAAAGGACTGCAAAACAAGTTTTAATCAAATATTAGGAGTTATGGTAATTGATTAGGAGCTTTTCAACACAAATATGTTGCAAAACCTCAATTTATGTACTTTTTACTCAGTTAAAATTCCAACGGGTCCATTGAAAGGCCCATTTCAACCCGCTCGTCCGAAACCTCTACAAAAAGGACTGCAAAACAAGTTTTAATCAAATTTTAGGAGTTCATTTATTTGATTAGGAGCTTTTCAACACCATTATATTGCAAAACCTCAATTTCTGTACTTTTTACTCAGTTAATATTCCAACGGGTCCATTGAAAGGCCCATTTAGACCTGCTCGTCCGAAACCTCTACAAAAAGGACCGCAAAAATGTTTTATTAAAATATTAGGAGTTCAAAAAATTTATTAGTAGCTTTTCAACAAAATTATATTGCAAAACCTCAATTTCTGTACTTTTTACTCAGTTAAAATTCCAACGGGTCCATTGAAAGGCCCATTTAGACCTGCTCGTCCGAAACCTCTACTAAAAGGACCGCAAAAATGTTTTATTCAAATATTAGGAGTTCAAATAATTGATTAGGAGCTTTTCAACACAATTATATTGCAAAACCTAAATTTCTGTACTTTTTACTCATTTAAAATTCCAACAGGTCCATTGAAAGGCCCATTTCGACCCGCTCGTCCGAATCCTCTACAAAAAGGACTGCAAGACAAGTTTTAAACAAATTTTAGGAGTTCATGTAAGTGATTAGGAGCTTTTCAACACAATTATATTGCAAAACCTCAATTTCTGTACTTTTTACTTAGTTAAAATTCCAACAGGTCCATTGAAAGGCCCATTTCGACCCGCTCGTCCGAAACCTCTACAAAAAGGATTACAAAACAAGTTTTAATAAAATTTTAGGAGTTCATGTAATTGATTAGAAGCTTTTCAACACAATTACATTGCAAAACCTCAATTTCTGTACTTTTTACTCAGTTAAAATTCCAACGGGTCCATTGAAAGGCCCATTTAGACCTGCTCATCCGAAACCTCTACAAAAAGGACCACAAAAATGTTTTATTCAAATATTAGGAGTTCAAATAATGGATTAGGAGCTTTTGAACACAATTATATTGCAAAACCTCAATTTATGTATTTTTTACTCGTTTAAAATTCCAACGGGTCCATTGAAAGGCCCATTTCGACCTGCTTGTCCGAAACCTCGACAAAAAGGACCGCAAAACAAGTTTTAATCAAATTTTAGGAGTTCATGTAATTGATTAGAAGCTTTTCAACACAATTACATTGCAAAACCACAATTTTTGTACTTTTTACTCAGTTAAAATTCCAACGGGTCCATTGAAAGGCCCATTTCGACCCGCCTGTCCGAGACCTCTACAAAAAGGATTGCAAAACAAGTTTTAATCAAATTTTAGGAGTTCAAATAATTTATTAGGAGCTTTTCAACACAATTATATTGCAAAACCTCAATTTCTGTACTTTTTACTCAGTTAAAATTCCAACGGGTCGATTGAAAGGCCCATTTCGACCCGCTCGTCCGAAACCTCTACAAAAAGGACTGCAAAACAAGTTTTAATCAAATTTTAGGAGTTCATGTAATTGATTAGGAGCTTTTCAACACAATTATATTGCAAAACCTCAATTTCTGTACTTTTTACTCAGTTAAAATTCCAACGGGTCCATTAAAAGGCCCATTTCAACCCGCTCGTCCGAAACCTCTACAAAAAGGACTGCAAAACAAGTTTTAATCAAATTTTAGGAGTTCATGTAATTGATTAGGAGCTTTTCTACACAATTATATTGCAAAACCTCAATTTCTGCACTTTTTACTCAGTTAAAATTCCAACGGGTCCATTGAAAGGCCCATTTCGACCCGCTCGTCCGAAACCTCTACAAAAGGACTGCAAAACAAGTTTTAATCAAATATTAGGAGTTCATGTAATTGATTAGGAGCTTTTCAACACAATTATATTGCAAAACCTCAATTTCTGTACTTTTTACTCAGTTAAATTTCCAACGGGTCCATTGAAAGGCCCATTTCAACTCGCTCGTCCGAAACCTCTACAAAAAGGACTGCAAAACAAGTTTTAATCAAATTTTAGGAGTTCATTTACTTGATTAGGAGCTTTTCAACACCATTATATTGCAAAACCTCAATTTCTGTACTTTTTACTCAGTTAATATTCCAACGGGTCCATTGAAAGGCCCATTTAGACCTGCTCGTCCGAAACCTCTACAAAAAGGACCGCAAAAATGTTTTATTCAAATATTAGGAGTTCAAATAATTGATTAGTAGCTTTTCAACAAAATTATATTGCAAAACCTCAATTTATGTACTTTTTACTCATTTAAAATTCCAACGGGTCCATTGAAAGGCCCATTTAGACCTGCTCGTCCGAAACCTCTACTAAAAGGACCGCAAAAATGTTTTATTCAAATATTAGGAGTTCAAATAATTGATTAGGAGCTTTTCAACACAATTATATTGCAAAACCTAAATTTCTGTACTTTTTACTCATTTAAAATTCCAACATGTCCATTGAAAGGCCCATTTCGACCCGCTTGTCCGAATCCTCTACAAAAAGGACTGCAAGACAAGTTTTAAACAAATTTTAGGAGTTCATGTAATTGATTAGGAGCTTTTCAACACAATTATATTGCAAAACCTCAAGTTCTGTACTTTTAACTCAGTTAAAATTCCAACGGGTCCATTGAAAGGCCCATTTAGACCTGCTCGTCCGAAACCTTTACAAAAAGGACCGCAAAAATGTTTTATTAAAATATTAGGAGTTCAAATAATTTATTAGGAGCTTTTCAACACAATTATATTGCAAAACCTCAATTTATGTACTTTTTACTCAGTTAAAATTCCAACGGGTCCATTGAAAGGCCCATTTCGACCCGCTCGTCCGAAACCTCTACAAAAAGGACTGCAAAAAAAGTTTTAATCAAATTTTAGGAGTTCATGTATTTGATTAGGAGCTTTTCAACACAATTATATTGCAAAACCTCAATTTCTGTACTTTTTACTCAGTTAAAATTTCAACGGGTCCATTGAAAGGCCCATTTCAACCCGCTCTTCCGAAACCTCTACAAAAAGGACTGCAAAACAAGTTTTAATCAAATTTTAGGAGTTCATGTAACTGATTAGGAGATTTTCTACACAATTATATTGCAAAACCTCAATTTCTGCACTTTTTACTCAGTTAAAATTCCAACGGGTCCATTGAAAGGCCCATTTCGACCCGCTCGTCCGAAACCTCTACAAAAGGACTGCAAAACAAGTTTTAATCAAATATTAGGAGTTCATGTAATTGATTAGGAGCTTTTCAACACAATTATATTGCAAAACCTCAATTTCTGTACTTTTTACTCAGTTAAATTTCCAACGGGTCCATTGAAAGGCCCATTTCAACCCGCTCGTCCGAAACCTCTACAAAAAGGACTGCAAAACAAGTTTTAATCAAATTTTAGGAGTTCATTTACTTGATTAGGAGCTTTTCAACACCATTATATTGCAAAACCTCAATTTCTGTACTTTTTACTCAGTTAATATTCCAACGGGTCCATTGAAAGGCCCATTTAGACCTGCTCGTCCGAAACCTCTACAAAAAGGACCGCAAAAATGTTTTATTCAAATATTAGGAGTTCAAATAATTGATTAGTAGCTTTTCAACAAAATTATATTGCAAAACCTCAATTTCTGTACTTTTTACTCAGTTAAAATTCCAACGGGTCCATTGAAAGGCCCATTTAGACCTGCTCGTCCGAAACCTCTACTAAAAGGACCGCAAAAATGTTTTATTCGAATATTAGGAGTTCAAATAATTGATTAGGAGCTTTTCAACACAATTATATTGCAAAACCTAAATTTCTGTACTTTTTACTCATTTAAAATTCCAACAGGTCCATTGAAAGGCCCATTTTGACCCGCTTGTCCGAATCCTCTACAAAAAGGACTGCAAGACAAGTTTTAAACAAATTTTAGGAGTTCATGTAATTGATTAGGAGCTTTTCAACACAATTATATTGCAAAACCTCAATTTCTGTACTTTTTACTCAGTTAAAATTCCAACGGGTCCATTGAAAGGCCCATTTAGACCTGCTCGTCCGAAACCTCTACAAAAAGGACCGCAAAAATGTTTTATTAAAATATTAGGAGTTCAAATAATTTATTAGGAGCTTTTCAACACAATTATATTGCAAAACCTCAATTTATGTACTTTTTACTCAGTTAAAATTCCAACGGGTCCATTGAAAGGCCCATTTCGACCCGCTCGTCCGAAACCTCTACAAAAAGGACTACAAAAAAAGTTTTAATCAAATTTTAGGAGTTCATGTAATTGATTAGGAGCTTTTCAACACAATTATATTACAAAACCTCAATTTCTGTACTTTTTACTCAGTTAAAATTCCAACGGGTCCATTGAAAGGCCCATTTCAACCCGCTCTTCCGAAACCTCTACAAAAAGGACCGCAAAAATGTTTTATTCAAATATTAGGAGTTCAAATAATTGATTAGGAGCTTTTGAACACAATTATATTGCAAAACCTCAATTTATGTACTTTTTACTCAGATAAAATTCCAACGGGTCCATTGAAAGGCCCAATTCGACCTGCTCGTCCGAAACCTCGACAAAAAGGATCGCAAAACAAGTTTTAATCAAATTTTAGGAGTTCATGTAATTGATTAGAAGCTTTTCAACACAATTACATTTCAAAACCACAATTTCTGTACTTTTTACTCAGTTAAAATTCCATTGGGTCCATTGAAAGGCCCATTTCGACCCGCCTGTCCGAGACCTCTACAAAAAGGACTGCAAAACAAGTTTTAATCAAATTTTAGGAGTTCAAATAATTTATTAGGAGCTTTTCAACACAATTATATTGCAAAACCTCAATTTCTGTTCTTTTTACTCAGTTAAAATTCCAACGGGTCCATTGAAAGGCCCATTTCAACCCGCTCTTCCGAAACCTCTACAAAAAGGACTGCAAAACAAGTTTTAATCAAATTTTAGGAGTTCATGTAACTGATTAGGAGATTTTCTACACAATTATATTGCAAAACCTCAATTTCTGCACTTTTTACTCAGTTAAAATTCCAACGGGTCCATTGAAAGGCCCATTTCGACCCGCTCGTCCGAAACCTCTACAAAAGGACTGCAAAACAAGTTTTAATCAAATATTAGGAGTTCATGTAATTGATTAGGAGCTTTTCAACACAATTATATTGCAAAACCTCAATTTCTGTACTTTTTACTCAGTTAAATTTCCAACGGGTCCATTGAAAGGCCCATTTCAACCCGCTCGTCCGAAACCTCTACAAAAAGGACTGCAAAACAAGTTTTAATCAAATTTTAGGAGTTCATTTACTTGATTAGGAGCTTTTCAACACCATTATATTGCAAAACCTCAATTTCTGTACTTTTTACTCAGTTAATATTCCAACGGGTCCATTGAAAGGCCCATTTAGACCTGCTCGTCCGAAACCTCTACAAAAAGGACCGCAAAAATGTTTTATTCAAATATTAGGAGTTCAAATAATTGATTAGTAGCTTTTCAACAAAATTATATTGCAAAACCTCAATTTCTGTACTTTTTACTCAGTTAAAATTCCAACGGGTCCATTGAAAGGCCCATTTAGACCTGCTCGTCCGAAACCTCTACTAAAAGGACCGCAAAAATGTTTTATTCGAATATTAGGAGTTCAAATAATTGATTAGGAGCTTTTCAACACAATTATATTGCAAAACCTAAATTTCTGTACTTTTTACTCATTTAAAATTCCAACAGGTCCATTGAAAGGCCCATTTTGACCCGCTTGTCCGAATCCTCTACAAAAAGGACTGCAAGACAAGTTTTAAACAAATTTTAGGAGTTCATGTAATTGATTAGGAGCTTTTCAACACAATTATATTGCAAAACCTCAATTTCTGTACTTTTTACTCAGTTAAAATTCCAACGGGTCCATTGAAAGGCCCATTTAGACCTGCTCGTCCGAAACCTCTACAAAAAGGACCGCAAAAATGTTTTATTAAAATATTAGGAGTTCAAATAATTTATTAGGAGCTTTTCAACACAATTATATTGCAAAACCTCAATTTATGTACTTTTTACTCAGTTAAAATTCCAACGGGTCCATTGAAAGGCCCATTTCGACCCGCTCGTCCGAAACCTCTACAAAAAGGACTACAAAAAAAGTTTTAATCAAATTTTAGGAGTTCATGTAATTGATTAGGAGCTTTTCAACACAATTATATTACAAAACCTCAATTTCTGTACTTTTTACTCAGTTAAAATTCCAACGGGTCCATTGAAAGGCCCATTTCAACCCGCTCTTCCGAAACCTCTACAAAAAGGACCGCAAAAATGTTTTATTCAAATATTAGGAGTTCAAATAATTGATTAGGAGCTTTTGAACACAATTATATTGCAAAACCTCAATTTATGTACTTTTTACTCAGATAAAATTCCAACGGGTCCATTGAAAGGCCCAATTCGACCTGCTCGTCCGAAACCTCGACAAAAAGGATCGCAAAACAAGTTTTAATCAAATTTTAGGAGTTCATGTAATTGATTAGAAGCTTTTCAACACAATTACATTTCAAAACCACAATTTCTGTACTTTTTACTCAGTTAAAATTCCATTGGGTCCATTGAAAGGCCCATTTCGACCCGCCTGTCCGAGACCTCTACAAAAAGGACTGCAAAACAAGTTTTAATCAAATTTTAGGAGTTCAAATAATTTATTAGGAGCTTTTCAACACAATTATATTGCAAAACCTCAATTTCTGTACTTTTTACTTAGTTAAAATTCCAACGGGTCCATTGAAAGACCCATTTAGACCTGCTCGTCCGAAACCTCTACAAAAAGGACCGCAAAAATGTTTTATTCAAATATTAGGAGTTCAAATAATTGATTAGTAGATTTTCAACAGAATTATATTGCAAAACCTCAATTTCTGTACTTTTTACTCAGTTAAAATTCCAACGGGCCCATTGAAAGGCCCATTTAGACCTACTCGTCGGAAACCTCTACAAAAAGGACCCCAAAAATGTTTTATTCAAATATTAGGAGTTCAAATAATTGATTAGTATGTTTTCAACACAATTATATTGCAAAACCTCAATTTCTGTACTTTTTACTCATTTAAAATTCCAACGGGTCCATTGAAATGCCTAATTCGACCCGCTCGTCCAAAACCTCTACAAAAAGGACTGCAAAACAAGTTTTAATCAAATTTTAGGAGTTCATGTAATTGATTAGGAGCTTTTCAGTACAATTATATTGCAAAACCTCAATTTCTGTACTTTTTACTCATTTAAAATTCCAACGCGTCCATTGAAATGCCCATTTCAACCCGCTCGTCCGAAACCTCTACAAAAAGGACTACAAAACAAGTTTTAATCAAATTTTTGGTGTTCATGTCATTGATTAGGAGCTTTTCAACAGAATTATATTGCAAAACCTCAATTTCTGTACTTTTACTCAGTTAAAATTCCAACGGGTCCATTGAAAGGCCCATTTCGACCCGCTCGTCCGAAAGCTCTACAAAAAGGATTACAAAACAAGTTTTAATAAAATTTTAGGAGTTCATGTAATTGATTAGAAGCTTTTCAACACAATTACATTGCGAAACCTCAATATCTGTACTTTTTGCTCAGTTAAAATTCCAACGGGTCCATTGAAAGGCCCATTTAGACCTGCTCATCCGAAACCTCTACAAAAAGGACCGCAAAAATGTTTTATTCAAATATTAGGTGTTCAAATAATTGATTAGGAGCTTTTGAACACAATTATATTGCAAAACCTCAATTTTTGTACTTTTTACTCGTTTAAAATTCCAACGGGTCCATTGAAAGGCCCATTTCGACCCGCTCGTCCGAAACCTCTAAAAAAAGGACCAAAAAACAAGTTTTAATCAAATTTTAGGAGTTCATGTAATTGATTAGAAGCTTTTCAAAACAATTACATTGCAAAACCTCAATTTCTGTACTTTTTACTTAGTTAAAATTCCAACGGGTCCATTGAAAGACCCATTTAGACCTGCTCGTCCGAAACCTCTACAAAAAGGACCGCAAAAATGTTTTATTCAAATATTAGGAGTTCAAATAATTGATTAGGAGCTTTTCAACAAAATTATATTGCAAAACCTAAATTTCTGTACTTTTTACTCAGTTAAAATTCCAACGGATCCATTGAAAGGCCCATTTAGACCTGCTCGTCCGAAACCTCTACAAAAAGGACCGCAAAAATGTTTTATTCAAATATTAGGAGTTCAAATAATTGATTAGGAGCTTTTCAACACAATTATATTGCAAAACCTCAATTTCTATACTTTTTACTCAGTTAAAATTCCAACGGATCCTTTGAAAGGCCCATTTAGACCTCCTCGTCCGAAACCTCTACAAAAAGAATCGCAAAAATGTTTTATTCAAATATTAGGAGTTTAAATAATTGATTAGGAGCTTTTCAACACAATTATATTGCAAAACCTCAATTTTTGTACTTTTTACACAGTTAAAATTCCAACGGGTCCATTGAAAGGCCCATTTCGACCCGCTCGTCCGAAATCTCTACAAAAAGGACCGCAAAACAGGTTTTAATCAAATTTTAGGAGTTCATGTAATTGATTAAAAGCTTCTCAACACAATTACATTGCAAAACCTCAATTTCTGTACTTTTTACTCAGTTAAAATTCCAACGAGTCCATTGAAAGGCCCATTTAGACCTGCTCGTCCGAAACCTCTAAAAAAAGGACCGCAAAAATGTTTTATTTAAATATTAGGAGTTCAAATAATTGATTAGTAGTTTTTCAACAAAATTATATTGCAAAACCTCAATTTATGTACTTTTTACTCAGTTAAAATTCCAACGGGTCCATTGAAAGGCCCATTTCGACCCGCTCGTCCGAAACCTCTACAAAAAGGACTACAAAAAAAGTTTTAATCAAATTTTAGGAGTTCATGTAATTGATTAGGAGCTTTTCAACACAATTATATTACAAAACCTCAATTTCTGTACTTTTTACTCAGTTAAAATTCCAACGGGTCCATTGAAAGGCCCATTTCAACCCGCTCTTCCGAAACCTCTACAAAAAGGACCGCAAAAATGTTTTATTCAAATATTAGGAGTTCAAATAATTGATTAGGAGCTTTTGAACACAATTATATTGCAAAACCTCAATTTATGTACTTTTTACTCAGATAAAATTCCAACGGGTCCATTGAAAGGCCCAATTCGACCTGCTCGTCCGAAACCTCGACAAAAAGGATCGCAAAACAAGTTTTAATCAAATTTTAGGAGTTCATGTAATTGATTAGAAGCTTTTCAACACAATTACATTTCAAAACCACAATTTCTGTACTTTTTACTCAGTTAAAATTCCATTGGGTCCATTGAAAGGCCCATTTCGACCCGCCTGTCCGAGACCTCTACAAAAAGGACTGCAAAACAAGTTTTAATCAAATTTTAGGAGTTCAAATAATTTATTAGGAGCTTTTCAACACAATTATATTGCAAAACCTCAATTTCTGTACTTTTTACTTAGTTAAAATTCCAACGGGTCCATTGAAAGACCCATTTAGACCTGCTCGTCCGAAACCTCTACAAAAAGGACCGCAAAAATGTTTTATTCAAATATTAGGAGTTCAAATAATTGATTAGTAGATTTTCAACAGAATTATATTGCAAAACCTCAATTTCTGTACTTTTTACTCAGTTAAAATTCCAACGGGCCCATTGAAAGGCCCATTTAGACCTACTCGTCGGAAACCTCTACAAAAAGGACCCCAAAAATGTTTTATTCAAATATTAGGAGTTCAAATAATTGATTAGTATGTTTTCAACACAATTATATTGCAAAACCTCAATTTCTGTACTTTTTACTCATTTAAAATTCCAACGGGTCCATTGAAATGCCTAATTCGACCCGCTCGTCCAAAACCTCTACAAAAAGGACTGCAAAACAAGTTTTAATCAAATTTTAGGAGTTCATGTAATTGATTAGGAGCTTTTCAGTACAATTATATTGCAAAACCTCAATTTCTGTACTTTTTACTCATTTAAAATTCCAACGCGTCCATTGAAATGCCCATTTCAACCCGCTCGTCCGAAACCTCTACAAAAAGGACTACAAAACAAGTTTTAATCAAATTTTTGGTGTTCATGTCATTGATTAGGAGCTTTTCAACAGAATTATATTGCAAAACCTCAATTTCTGTACTTTTTACTCAGTTAAAATTCCAACGGGTCCATTGAAAGGCCCATTTCGACCCGCTCGTCCGAAAGCTCTACAAAAAGGATTACAAAACAAGTTTTAATAAAATTTTAGGAGTTCATGTAATTGATTAGAAGCTTTTCAACACAATTACATTGCGAAACCTCAATATCTGTACTTTTTGCTCAGTTAAAATTCCAACGGGTCCATTGAAAGGCCCATTTAGACCTGCTCATCCGAAACCTCTACAAAAAGGACCGCAAAAATGTTTTATTCAAATATTAGGTGTTCAAATAATTGATTAGGAGCTTTTGAACACAATTATATTGCAAAACCTCAATTTTTGTACTTTTTACTCGTTTAAAATTCCAACGGGTCCATTGAAAGGCCCATTTCGACCCGCTCGTCCGAAACCTCTAAAAAAAGGACCAAAAAACAAGTTTTAATCAAATTTTAGGAGTTCATGTAATTGATTAGAAGCTTTTCAAAACAATTACATTGCAAAACCTCAATTTCTGTACTTTTTACTTAGTTAAAATTCCAACGGGTCCATTGAAAGACCCATTTAGACCTGCTCGTCCGAAACCTCTACAAAAAGGACCGCAAAAATGTTTTATTCAAATATTAGGAGTTCAAATAATTGATTAGGAGCTTTTCAACAAAATTATATTGCAAAACCTAAATTTCTGTACTTTTTACTCAGTTAAAATTCCAACGGATCCATTGAAAGGCCCATTTAGACCTGCTCGTCCGAAACCTCTACAAAAAGGACCGCAAAAATGTTTTATTCAAATATTAGGAGTTCAAATAATTGATTAGGAGCTTTTCAACACAATTATATTGCAAAACCTCAATTTCTATACTTTTTACTCAGTTAAAATTCCAACGGATCCATTGAAAGGCCCATTTAGACCTCCTCGTCCGAAACCTCTACAAAAAGAATCGCAAAAATGTTTTATTCAAATATTAGGAGTTTAAATAATTGATTAGGAGCTTTTCAACACAATTATATTGCAAAACCTCAATTTTTGTACTTTTTACACAGTTAAAATTCCAACGGGTCCATTGAAAGGCCCATTTCGACCCGCTCGTCCGAAATCTCTACAAAAAGGACCGCAAAACAGGTTTTAATCAAATTTTAGGAGTTCATGTAATTGATTAAAAGCTTCTCAACACAATTACATTGCAAAACCTCAATTTCTGTACTTTTTACTCAGTTAAAATTCCAACGAGTCCATTGAAAGGCCCATTTAGACCTGCTCGTCCGAAACCTCTAAAAAAAGGACCGCAAAAATGTTTTATTTAAATATTAGGAGTTCAAATAATTGATTAGTAGTTTTTCAACAAAATTATATTGCAAAACCTCAATTTCTGTACTTTTTACTCAGTTAAAATTCCAATGGGTCCATTGAAAGGCCCATTTAGACCTGCTCGTCTGAAACCTCTACTAAAAGGACCGCAAAAATGTTTTATTCAAATATTAGGAGTTCATGTAATTGATTAGGAGCTTTTCAACACAATTATATTGCAAAACCTAAATTTCTGTACTTTTTACTCATTTAAAATTCCAACAGGTCCATTGAAAGGCCCATTTCGACCCGCTCGTCCGAATCCTCTACAAAAAGGACTACAAGACAAGTTTTAGACAAATTTTAGGAGTTCATGTAATTGATTAGGAGCTTTTCAAAACAATTATATTGCAAAACCTCAATTTCTGTACTTTTTACTCATTTAAAATTCCAACGGGTCAATTGAAAGGCCCATTTAGACCTGCTCGTCCGAAACCTCTACACAAAGGACCGCAAAAAGGTTTTATTCAAATATTAGGAGTTCAAATAATTGATTAGGAGCTTTTCAACACAATTATATTGCAAAACCTCAATTTACGTAGTTTTTACTCAGTTAAAATTCCAACGGGTCCATTGAAAGGCCCATTTCGACCCGCTCGTCCGAAACCTCTACAAAAAGGACTGCAAAACAAGTTTTAATCAAATTTTAGGAGTTCATGTAATTTATTAGGAGCTTTTCAACACAATTATATTGCAAAACTTCAATTTCTGTACTTTTTACTTAGTTAAAATTCCAACGGGTCCATTGAAAGGCCCATTTAGACCTACTCGTCCGAAACCTCTACAAAAAGGACCCCAAAAATGTTTTATTCAAATATTAGGAGTTCAAATAATTGATTAGTAGCTTTTCAACACAATTATATTGCAAAACCTCAATTTTATACTTTTTACTCAGATAAAATTCCAACGGGTCCATTGAAAGGCCCATTTAGACCTGCTCGTCCGAAACCTCTACACAAAGGACCGCAAAAAGGTTTTATTCAAATATTAGGAGTTCAAATAATTGATTAGGAGCTTTTCAACACAATTATATTGCAAAACCTCAATTTACGTAGTTTTTACTCAGTTAAAATTCCAACGGGTCCATTGAAAGGCCCATTTCGACCCGCTCGTCCGAAACCTCTACAAAAAGGACCGCAAAACAAGTTTTAATCAAATTTTAGGAGTTCATGTAATTGATTAGAAACTTTTCAACACAATTACATTGCAAAACCACAATTTCTGTACTTTTTACTCAGTTAAAATTCCAACGGGTCCCTTGAAAGGCCCATTTAGACCTGCTTGTCCGAAACCTCTACAAAAAGGACCGCAAAAATGTTTTATTCAAATATTAGGAGTTCAAATAATTGATTAGGAGCTTTTCAACAAAATTATATTGCAAAACCTCAATTTCTGTACTTTTTAATCAGTTAAAATTCCAACGAATCCATTGAAAGGCCCATTTAGACCTGCTCGTCTGAAACCTCTACAAAAAGGACCGCAAAAATGTTTTATTCAAATATTAGGAGTTCAAATAATTGATTAGGAGCTTTTCAACACAATTATATTGCAAAACCTTAATTTCAATACTTTTTACTCAGTTAAAATTCCAACGGATCCATTGAAAGGCCCATTTAGACCTGCTCGTCCGAAACCTCTACAAAAAGGACCCCAAAAATGTTTTATTCAAATATTAGGAGTTCAAATAATTGATTAGTAGCTTTTCAACACAATTATATTGCAAAACTTCAATTTCTGTACTTTTTACTTAGTTAAAATTCCAACGGGTCCATTGAAAGGCCCATTTAGACCTACTCGTCCGAAACCTCTACAAAAAGGACCCCAAAAATGTTTTATTCAAATATTAGGAGTTCAAATAATTGATTAGTAGCTTTTCAACACAATTATATTGCAAAACCTCAATTTCTGGACTTTTTACTCATTTAAAATTCCAACGGGTCCATTGAAAGGCCCATTTTGACCCGCTCGTCCGAAACCTCTACAAAAAGGACTGAAAAACAAGTTTTAATCAAATTTTAGGAGTTCATGTAATTGATTAGGAGCTTTTCAATACAATTATATTGCAAAACCTCAATTTTTGTACTTTTTACTCATTTAAAATTCCAACGGGTCCATTGAAATGCCCATTTCAACCCACTCGTCCGAAACCTATACAAAAAGGACTGCAAAACAAGTTTTAATCAAATTTTTGGAGTTCATGTAATTGATTAGGACGTTTTCAACACAATTATATTGCAAAACCACAATTTCTGTACTTTTTACTCAGTTAAAATTCCAACGGGTCCATTGAAAGGCCCATTTCGACCCGCTCGTCCGAAACCTCTACAAAAAGGATCACAAAACAAGTTTTAATAAAATTTTAGGAGTTCATGTAATTTATTAGAAGATTTTCAACACAATTACATTGCAAAACATCAATTTCTGTACTTTTTACTCAGTTAAAATTCCAACGGGTCCATTGAAAGTCCCATTTAGACCTGCTCATCCGAAACATCTACAAAAAGGAACGCAAAAATTTTTTATTCAAATATTAGGAGTTCAAATAATCGATTAGGTGCTTTTGAACACAATTACATTGCAAAACCTCAATTTATGTACTTTTTACTCGTTTAAAATTCCAACGGGTCCATTGAAAGGCCCATTTCGACCCGCTCGTCCGAAACCTCTACAAAAAGGACTGCAAAACAAGTTTAATCAAATTTTAGGAGTTCATGTAATTGATTAGAAGCTTTTCAAAACAATTACATTGCAAAACCTCAATTTCTGTACTTTTTACTCAGTTAAAATTCCAACGGGTCCATTGAAAGGCCCATTTAGACTTGCTCGTCCGAAACCTCTACAAAAAGGACCGCAAAACAAGTTTTAATCAAATTTTAGGTGTTCATGTAATTGATTAGAAGCTTTTCAACACAATTACATTGCAAAACCACAATTTCTGTTCTTTTTACTCAGTTAAAATTCCAACGGGTCCATTGAAAGGCCCATTTCAACCCGCTCTTCCGAAACCTCTACAAAAAGGACTGCAAAACTAGTTTTAATCAAATTTTTGGAGTTCATGTAATTGATTAAAAGCTTCTCAACACAATTACATTGCAAAACCTCAATTTCTGTACTTTTTACTCAGTTAAAATTCCAACGAGTCCATTGAAAGGCCCATTTAGACCTGCTCGTCCGAAACCTCTAAAAAAAGGACCGCAAAAATGTTTTATTTAAATATTAGGAGTTCAAATAATTGATTAGTAGTTTTTCAACAAAATTATATTGCAAAACCTCAATTTCTGTACTTTTACTCAGTTAAAATTCCAATGGGTCCATTGAAAGGCCCATTTAGACCTGCTCGTCTGAAACCTCTACTAAAAGGACCGCAAAAATGTTTTATTCAAATATTAGGAGTTTAAATAATTGATTAGGAGCTTTTCAACACAATTATATTGCAAAACCTAAATTTCTGTACTTTTTACTCATTTAAAATTCCAACAGGTCCATTGAAAGGCCCATTTCGACCCGCTCGTCCGAATCCTCTACAAAAAGGACTACAAGACAAGTTTTAGACAAATTTTAGGAGTTCATGTAATTGATTAGGAGCTTTTCAAAACAATTATATTGCAAAACCTCAATTTCTATACTTTTTACTCATTTAAAATTCCAACGGGTCAATTGAAAGGCCCATTTAGACATGCTCGTCCGAAACCTCTACAAAAAGGACCGCAAAAATGTTTTATTAAAATATTAGGAGTTCAAATAATTGATTAGGAGCTTTTCAACACAATTATATAGCAAAACCTCAATTTCTGTACTTTTTACTCAGTTAAAATTCCAATGGGTCCATTGAAAGGCCCATTTAGACCTGCTCGTCTGAAACCTCTACTAAAAGGACCGCAAAAATGTTTTATTCAAATATTAGGAGTTTAAATAATTGATTAGGAGCTTTTCAACACAATTATATTGCAAAACCTAAATTTCTGTACTTTTTACTCATTTAAAATTCCAACAGGTCCATTGAAAGGCCCATTTCGACCCGCTCGTCCGAATCCTCTACAAAAAGGACTACAAGACAAGTTTTAGACAAATTTTAGGAGTTCATGTAATTGATTAGGAGCTTTTCAAAACAATTATATTGCAAAACCTCAATTTCTGTACTTTTTACTCATTTAAAATTCCAACGGGTCAATTGAAAGGCCCATTTAGACATGCTCGTCCGAAACCTCTACAAAAAGGACCGCAAAAATGTTTTATTAAAATATTAGGAGTTCAAATAATTGATTAGGAGCTTTTCAACACAATTATATAGCAAAACCTCAATTTCTGTACTTTTTACTCAGTTAAAATTACAACGGTCGATTGAAAGGCCCATTTCGACCCGCTCGTCCGAAACCTCTACAAAAAGGACTGCAAAACAAGTTTTAATCAAATTTTAGGAGTTCATGTAATTTATTAGGAGCTTTTCAACACATTTATATTGCAAAACCTCAATTTTTGTACTTTTTACTCGTTTAAAATTCCAACGGGTCAATTGAAAGGCCCATTTCGACCCGCTCGTCCGAAACCTCTACAAAAAGGACCACAAAACAAGTTTAATCAAATTTTAGGAGTTCATGTAATTGATTAGAAGCTTTTCAAAACAATTACATTGCAAAACCTCAATTTCTGTACTTTTTACTCAGTTAAAATTCCAACGGGTCCATTGAAAGGCCATTTAGACTTTCTCGTCCGAAACCTCTACAAAAAGGACCACAAAACAAGTTTTAATCAAATTTTAGGTGTTCATGTAATTGATTAGAATCTTTTCAACACAATTACATTGCAAAACCACAATTTCTGTTCTTTTTACTCAGTTAAAATTCCAACGGGTCCATTGAAAGGCCCATTTCAACCCGATCTTCCGAAACCTCTACAAAAAGGACTGCAAAACTAGTTTTAATCAAATTTTAGGAGTTCATGTAATTGATTAGGAGCTTTTCAACACAATTATATTGCAAAACCTCAATTTCTGTACTTTTTACTCATTTAAAATTCCAACGGGTCCATTGAAAGGCCCATTTCGACCCGCTCGTCCGAAAACTCTACAAAAAGGACTACAAAACAAGTTTTAATCAAATTTTAGGAGTTCATGTAGTTGATTAGGAGCTTTTCAACACAATTATATTGCAAAACCTCAATTTCTGTACTTTTTACTCAGTTAAAATTCCAACGGGTCCTTTGAAAGGCCCATTTTGACCCGCTCGTCCGAATCCTCTACAAAAAGGACTGCAAAACAAGTTTTAATCAAATTTTAGGAGTTCATGTAATTGATTAAGAGCTTTTCAACACAATTATATTGCAAAACCTCAATTTCTGTACTTTTTACTCAGTTAAAATTCCAACGGGTCCATTGAAAGGCCCATTTAGACATGCTCTTCCGAAACCTCTACAAAAAGGACTGCAAAAATGTTTTATTCAAATATTAGGAGTTCAAATAATTGATTAGGAGCTTTTCAACACAATTATATTGAAAAACCTCAATTTTATACTTTTTACTCAGATAAAATTCCAACGGATCCATTGAAAGGCCCATTTAGACCTGCTAGTCCGAAACCTCTACACAAAGAACCGCAAAAATGTTTTATTCAAATATTAGGAGTTTAAATAATTGATTAGGAGCTTTTCAACACAATTATATTGCAAAACCTCAATTTTTGTACTTTTTACTCAGTTAAAATTCCAACGGGTCCATTGAAAGGCCCATTTCGACCCGCTCCTCCGAAACCTCTACAAAAAGGACCGCAAAACACGTTTTAATCAAATTTTAGGAGTTCATGTAATTGATTAGGAGCTTTTCAACACAATTATATTGCAAAACCTCAATTTCTGTACTTTTTACTCAGTTAAAATTCCAACGGGTCCTTTGAAAGGCCCATTTTGACCCGCTCGTCCGAATCCTCTACAAAAAGGACTGCAAAACAAGTTTTAATCAAATTTTAGGAGTTCATGTAATTGATTAGGAGCTTTTCAACACAATTATATTGCAAAACCTCAATTTCTGTACTTTTTACTTAGTTAAAATTCCAACGGGTCCATTGAAAGGCCCATTTAGACATGCTCTTCCGAAACCTCTACAAAAAGGACCGCAAAAATGTTTTATTCAAATATTAGGAGTTCAAATAATTGATTAGGAGCTTTTCAACACAATTATATTGAAAAACCTCAATTTTATACTTTTTACTCAGATAAAATTCCAACGGGTCCATTGAAAGGCCCATTTAGACCTGCTCGTCCGAAACCTCTACACAAAGGACCGCAAAAAGGTTTTATTCAAATATTAGGAGTTCAAATAATTGATTAGGAGCTTTTCAACACAATTATATTGCAAAACCTCAATTTACGTAGTTTTTACTCAGTTAAAATTCCAACGGGTCCATTGAAAGGCCCATTTCGACCCGCTCGTCCGAAACCTCTACAAAAAGGACTGCAAAACAAGTTTTAATCAAATTTTAGGAGTTCATGTAATTTATTAGGAGCTTTTCAACACAATTATATTGCAAAACTTCAATTTCTGTACTTTTTACTTAGTTAAAATTCCAACGGGTCCATTGAAAGGCCCATTTAGACCTACTCGTCCGAAACCTCTACAAAAAGGACCCCAAAAATGTTTTATTCAAATATTAGGAGTTCAAATAATTGATTAGTAGCTTTTCAACACAATTATATTGCAAAACCTCAATTTTATACTTTTTACTCAGATAAAATTCCAACGGGTCCATTGAAAGGCCCATTTAGACCTGCTCGTCCGAAACCTCTACACAAAGGACCGCAAAAAGGTTTTATTCAAATATTAGGAGTTCAAATAATTGATTAGGAGCTTTTCAACACAATTATATTGCAAAACCTCAATTTACGTAGTTTTTACTCAGTTAAAATTCCAACGGGTCCATTGAAAGGCCCATTTCGACCCGCTCGTCCGAAACCTCTACAAAAAGGACCGCAAAACAAGTTTTAATCAAATTTTAGGAGTTCATGTAATTGATTAGAAACTTTTCAACACAATTACATTGCAAAACCTCAATTTCTGTACTTTTTACTCAGTTAAAATTCCAACGGGTCCCTTGAAAGGCCCATTTAGACCTGCTTGTCCGAAACCTCTACAAAAAGGACCGCAAAAATGTTTTATTCAAATATTAGGAGTTCAAATAATTGATTAGGAGCTTTTCAACAAAATTATATTGCAAAACCTCAATTTCTGTACTTTTTACTCAGTTAAAATTCCAACGGATCCATTGAAAGGCCCATTTAGACCTGCTCGTCTGAAACCTCTACAAAAAGGACCGCAAAAATGTTTTATTCAAATATTAGGAGTTCAAATAATTGATTAGGAGCTTTTCAACACAATTATATTGCAAAACCTTAATTTCAATACTTTTTACTCAGTTAAAATTCCAACGGATCCATTGAAAGGCCCATTTAGACCTGCTCGTCCGAAACCTCTACAAAAAGGACCCCAAAAATGTTTTATTCAAATATTAGGAGTTCAAATAATTGATTAGTAGCTTTTCAACACAATTATATTGCAAAACTTCAATTTCTGTACTTTTTACTTAGTTAAAATTCCAACGGGTCCATTGAAAGGCCCATTTAGACCTACTCGTCCGAAACCTCTACAAAAAGGACCCCAAAAATGTTTTATTCAAATATTAGGAGTTCAAATAATTGATTAGTAGCTTTTCAACACAATTATATTGCAAAACCTCAATTTCTGGACTTTTTACTCATTTAAAATTCAACGGGTCCATTGAAAGGCCCATTTTGACCCGCTCGTCCGAAACCTCTACAAAAAGGACTGAAAAACAAGTTTTAATCAAATTTTAGGAGTTCATGTAATTGATTAGGAGCTTTTCAATACAATTATATTGCAAAACCTCAATTTTTGTA